>JAQNBH010000007.1:43472587-44185087 GCA_028752905.1 Cladorhizidae sp. MBARI D1340-BT2
TGACGAGGACGAGGACGACTACTACGATGATGATAATAATGATGATAATAATAGTAATGATAATAATGATGATAATAATAAACACCAACACAATAACAGCAATAACAACAATTACAACAACAATAATAGTATAATAACAAAACAACAAGTGATAATAATAAAAACACAATAAAAAATTTTAATAATTATATCGGTATCAAACAAGTCCAGTCCTGACAAGCCCACCACTGATCCCACCACAGATACTGCATCCCCTCTCTGTACAGCTACAGAGAGTTGCTGAAGAAGGTAGGTATGTTCTCACCTTTACCTCTCCAGTACATTACCTGACCCTGTGTCCCAGCTCTTTCAAAAAGGCCAGTGACCTCTTCCCAATGGCCTCCAAAGTATCAATAGCCACAGGTGTGAAGGAATAGCCAGACCCTAAGCTGGTGTACTTGGCTGACATCCTCTCCTCGTCTAGGTTAGCGGTTAGCCACTGCTTCAGCACTATTTTTGGCATAGCATCAGTAGGACTGGACAAAGGTGTCCTGGCAAGTTGCGTCCCATACTAGTGGCTTGACATTGGGATCGTCTCCCCTTAATTAAGTGAATGTTAAGTTGTAAAAAAAGTAAGTGGTGGTGAGATTCTTCACCGAACCCATTACACTGCAACAGAGATCCTTTTAATGAGGAAAGTGGTGGACCTCCCTTCTTCTGCAGACTGCACTAGGCAAGCATCAGAACCATGGGAATAAATCCCAAGATGTATCAATGGCAATAGGCTTGAAGGCATGGGAGGGTCCAAGTGCAAATATTTGATCTTCTTCCACTCCTCTGATAATTCTGCTACTGCTCCAGCCTTGATGAGAATAGGATGGCAGGACACAAACTTTTGTAAATGGAACAAGTTCCAGAACATTCCTAAAAGTTTTTTATACAACTTTATCTACTGGTTGATGGTATTGTAATTTCATTAAACATCTCTCTTACATTATATTGTCACTGAATGGCCTAGTACAGCAAGTTCCACGTATGAACTGTGGATCAATTTTTGTGTCTGCACAATTCATGGTTGCCAAGTTCATGCTTTTAGAAGACAATCCATAACTTGCACCCTCAAAATATGGATCCAAGCTTCAAATGGGCAATTCATGGATTGTCCAAAACCATGCTATCGTGGATTGCTTGCTCAAAGTATGGATTTGTGTAGGCAATCCATGGTTGATTTGTTATACATAAAAAGTGTTCCATCATAATATTTTCACAATTTGAAGTGTGTTTTGCTATCATTTTAAACATATCTATTAAGGTTAGAAAAAGTTTGACCAACATGTATAGCTATGAAGTATATTACAGAGCAGGAGTTGAAAGTGGTAAGTTTGGTAGTTCAATGACAAGTCTAATACAATGCCTCGTGGTATGTTGGTAGTTCAATGACAAAGTCGGCAATATGCTCGTGAATTCAATGTGTGGTATATATATGCAGTATGAGCACGCTCCATGCAATCTAAATCATCAAGAGACCAACACTTGAGCATTTTGATGCATGGAACTCACCCATACAGATAGGTGAACTCATGAAATGAACATTTAGGCATTTATATAACGTCGAAGTGGTCAATTGGTGATTATAAGACAAGTTCTATGCAAATTACCAAATATATGTGTGGGCACTTCAGTAATAAACCTGGTAAAGAATTAGTTCTGGGGTAATCCTGAGCAACTGCTTTACTATAAATGCTTTAATTTATTAACTCTTTGGCTCGTTTATCTTTTAGTTTAAATTCCACATCATTTCCTAGAGTGTCAACATCCAATTCCACTTGAGGAAGCTTGGTATTGATCTTTCTGTTGAACAGTAATTTAGATGGGGAAACTCCAGTTGTGCAGTGTGGTGTTGCTCTGTAATTCAACATGAATCGGTACAGATCTTTCTTCCAATCTCTTCCTTCAGCATTCGTTGAACGAATTGCTTTTGTGAGGGGTTTCATAAAGTTCTCTGCTTCTGAATTAGCTTGTGGCCACAATGGAGTAATCTTCTGGTGAGATATTCCATTCTCTTCCATATAAGCTTTAAACTCATTTCCGAAAAATGGTGGTCCATTATCAGTCTTGAGAACTCTTGGAATTCCGTGTGTGGCAAAGATTCTGTCAAGCTTGGAAATTGTTCCTTTTGCTGCTGTTGATTGTACTATTACTACTTCAGGTAAACGAGAATAGGCATCTATCGTAACAAGTAGATATTCTCCCGTTGGGAAAGGTCCACAGAAATCAACATGTACAGTGTGCCATGGCTCTGGAGGCAATGTTGACATCTGGAGAGGTTCAGGACGATTTTCTGGACCATTGGCCTGACAAGCAATGCAATTATCAATCTGTTGCTTTACTCTTGCTTCTATTCCTGGGAACCTTACTTTTTCTCTGAGCAACTTCTTTGTCTTAACAATTCCTTGGTGACCTTCATGAGCCAACATAATTGCTCTCTTTCGTAGTGAAGTTGGTATTACGATGCGATTTCCACGGAGTATCACACTTTCATCACTACAAACAGTGAGTTCATTCTTGACTGTTTGAAAAAGCTTGATTTCTGCGATGTCTGCCTCGGATGTGGTCTGCTTGTCAGTTCTGATCATTTTGGATATCTGCTGCAAGATTGGGTCAGCTGTGGTTGCTTCTCGAATCTCTGACAACGTCATAGCCTTTGGTACTGCGTGAGCAGATAAGAAATTGACATAGTCCTCCGCCATGGTTTCTTGTTTCTTTGGTTCCTCTGAGTTTGTATGTCTTGAGAGGTAATCAGAAGGATTCTGGTTTCCTTTAGTATGTACTATTGAGAAGTCATATCCTTGTAGTCTCAGATTCCAACGTTCGATGCGTGCTGGAGGCCTGGACTTTGGGTTACCATAAATCAATTCGACTGGTTTGCAGTCCGTGTAAAGGGTAAAATGTCCACCATAGAGATATAGATGAAATTTTCAATAGCCCACACTATGGCACCTAATGCTTCTTTCTCTGTCTGAGAATACCTGCTTTCAACATCAGAGAGTGCTCTGCTTGCATAAGCTATTACTCTTCTGTGATTCTCACCCTGCGATTTTTGAAACAGTATTGCTGAGAGACCGACAGGTGATGCATCTGTGATCAGCTCTGTTTCCTTTTGTTGATCGAAATATGCCATGATTGTATCACTTGTTAATAGCTGTTTGATTTTTTTTAAAGCTTTGTCATGTTCTTTTGTCCATAAGAAATGAACATCCTTTATGGTCAACTCACGTAACGGCTGTGATATGTCACTGAAGCATGGTATAAATTTTGCACAATATGTTGCCATTCCTAGAAAACGTCGGATACAACTGGTTCATTCAGTATCTCCCACAGTTATTGTACTTTTGATTAGTCTGCTGGGTTCAAAAAAACTTGGTAATAGTGTCAATCATCAGAATTCCTTATAAATGTTTTATGCATTACAACTCTGCACATTTCTCAGATTACAGAATTTTACAACTTCCAAACAACAACAAAATTACTAGACGAAACAGAGAGCCTAGTGCAGAGGTCAAACGAGGGAGCAGGAAACCATAAACCAATCTCTCCATAGACAACACAACTGACAGCAAAATAAGTCCACACTGCTGCACCTGTTGCATGCTCTGTGTGATTGTGAGGAAATCCTAGGAAATGACATTTCATAATTGAAAATCAGACTGCCAAAAATGGACTGAACACTATCTCCTTGCATCCCTATGTGCACATTGAGTACAATATATTGCCATGGAGTAAAATATTTTGAAAGTTAGCACTAATGTAACATCAAGCAAACTTTGATGCCTTTTTGCTTTGTGTAACAAAATCTGACATGTGTGATTATAAGGTATTTCACACCTTAGTAGTCCAGTGTGGGAACAGAAAATCTTTTTTTCTCCCCACAGTGCTTCATTTGATGTTGAGCATACAAGCAGATTGACTCCTTCCCTGTGTATATATGTGTGTACAAGTAAAATATGGTGTCATGGAGTGCAGTTTTTTTTTTAAGTTGAGTACTCTTTGGAGTGGATTAGTGTCTTTTTCCAACAAAATCTGACATGTGTGATAAATTATTACAGGTATTTCACAACTTAAGACCACTAGCTCTGTTCCATAAAGTTTTTATTCTGTGTTCCAACCATTATTGAGGTAAGCAGCATCAAAGTGTCATTGGTCGCTGAAAAAGAAAGTCACAAACAAGGATGAACGGTCCATGACTGCAAGGGAGTTTAAAAATGCTACCATGAAATACATTATACTCAGCAAGGTTTATACTTACAAAAAGTACAGATGGCCTAACTCAGGCTTTAGGACCATCTTGGTTTTGCAGTCGGGAGTTCACACTGGAGAATGGTTGCCTCCTCTGGGATCTACGTGTTATCATACCAATGAATCTGCATATAAAGTTCATGGAAGAACTCCATCGTGGTCACCATGGGATTTGTAGGATGAAAGCTGTTGCTAGGAGTTCTATGTGGTGGCCTGGATTAGACATTGAGATTGAAACTATGGCAATTGCTGTCTAGCAGTCAAGCTCTCACCACAAGTATCAGCCCTGCATCCATGGGTTTGGCCACCCAGACCGGGATAGAGTTCATGTGGATTTTGCGGGGCCATTCTTAGGAGCAATACAGAATTACAGGAAATTGGTTGTCCAATCAGCTGAAATACCAACCAAGTTAGAACCAGTTCTTTCCACACAGAGAGAACTATCGATTCCCAGAGAAGGATTATCTGTAAGTGTAGAAATTGCAGAATGAACTATTTCTGGTGGTAGCCGCATAGGCAGTTCGGGCATGTATGAACACTGGTGAAATTTTGTGCTTTAATATTCAAGTGTTTAGAATTGAACTGCATAATGTTGAAGTATAAATTTTGAAGTAGGACAATATTGAGGTTTATTGTTGGATGGAGTGTTTTGTCTTGAAGTGTGTTTTATGTCCGTTTACTGTAAAATCTTTAGAAGTGAAGTGTGCATAATTAAAATGTTGACTTCTACCCTTTATCTGCATGCTCAATGGTTGTCCTGTGGAATAGTACAATGTTGTGCTAGCGTGTTAAACAATTGGTACCTTTCCCTGTACAGGTGATGGCTCAGGAGGACCCTACCGCACCAGCTACCTCAGATGCTGTGGAGAGTTCAGCCATCTGCCAGGCAGATAGCTCTCTGACTAATGCCACCTCAGCAGATACAGGTGATGATGAGGGTGATGATGATGGTGGTGATGATGGAGGTGATAGCGATGATGGATCTGCAGTCCTAAACCTACAAGGTTAAGTTGTGAGGAAGGACCACGCAGAGTAAGTTATTTACCCATACCGCTTTTCCTTTGCACTCCATCCTCTCCATTCTTCCTCTCCAACTCTTCTCCTCTCTTCTTGTCCTCTCCAGCTGCCTTATCACTGTTCTCCCATCTTTTGCTCTGCCTAATTCTTCCCTAAAGTCCTTTCTTCATCACATAAGTCTCATCTATCTTTATTTCATACTCATTAGTCTCTCCCCTCCCATAGAAAATCCGTACCATCCAAAGAGAATTCCACTGACCCCAATCTACCATGGAACGTGTGACAATCTCAGAAGTGACACCCCTCCATGCCATGCCCGCAAGATTGTATGGAGGAGACAATGTGTACTCGTCTACAAGTATATCTATGGTTGGTGGAAAAGAATCGGCTTTCGTACTCGACATTACATTGACCACGTCAAGTGCAGCTGTACTAACTGCAACGTTATCAAGAGCTATAAGACTTGCTGGAAGTGGAAGCTGTGAAGGTTGTACACCTAATGCCCTAAAGTGTTCAAATGCACTTGCTCTTGCATGCGCAGAGTAATCAAGTGCCCCTATGCAAGAATTTTTTATCCCAAGACATGCACCTGTGACTGTCCCCGTGGCACTACTAAAGTAGACAAAAAATGCGTTGGATAGTGAGTGTCCTATATGAGTTAACTAGTCTGAAATTCACCACAAGTGATTTGATAAGTGCTCTTAATCAAGTAACATGATCAGATCTCAATGTGCTGCATGGCTTATGTGTTGAAATAGGATCATACTAGAGAAATCCCTTCGTTAATTTGACTATATCCCAAGGAATAATTATGCTCAATCCCTTTTCCCTTTCTTTCAGTTGTGACTGTATACCCGGACCTGAAGATATGTCCGCATATCAACTGTGTGGACAACAGGCATCTGAGATCATTGAGATGTGAATTAAAACACTACAAGTGTGTGTGTCCCAGCTGTAAGGACAACACTGTTGCAAGCACGTGCACAGATACCAAGTAATACAACAACACTAGCACCTCCTTCCTTCACTTATATCACCCTCTCCCGCTATCACATCCCACCTTCTCATCCACCCAGGTGTCTGGAGCAGCCATCCAAGCTAAAGTGTGTGCTAGATTATGACTCCAAGAAGTGTCGTTGTCCAAATTGCTATGACCAAACCAAGCAGAGATGGTGTGAAAATATTTACTCTACACATTATGGCAACTTGCAGTGCAAGTAAGTAAGGAGGCAGGAGACATCCTCCCTGGTAGACAAACATAAATTACAGACAAAAAGTCCGTTATTTCCACCCTTTACCTTGTGCAAGTGGAGTCAGCCTCATTTTAAATGATGCATGTCTTACTGTCTCACATGCTAGTGGGAAGCAAAAGTGGGTGCAACTGGTGCCTACAGCTATTGGTATCTACATGCATAGGCTCTCTCCCTATTGATACATTCATAACTGATTTGGTTTATTCTCTTTCTTGTTCTTATGTTGTAGATACCTACCCGATCCCCCAAGGTGCTTCTGCCCCAATCAGGACTACAAGCAACACAATTCTTATGACAAAAAAACACAACTCCTATGACAACAAACAACTCAAACTTAAACAATACACAATGCAACCCCTATGACAAGAAATAACGCAACCCCTATGACAACAAACAACACAAATCCTACGACAACAAACAACACAACCTCTATGACAACAAGCAACGCAACTCCTATGACAACAAACAACGCAATCCCTATGACAAAAAAGCAAGTGTTTGTATGGACAGGGCCCTTTATTTCAGTGATCTACAATTTGGAAAAGACAAGTGCAAGTTCATGTGTGTTAGTGTTGAGTATTTGGATCACCTCTAGAATTCTAACAGACTGCACACTCATTTTGGGTCTCCTGAATTATTATGGGCAATTCATTCCAAATTTATCCAAATGTATCCACTATCCTGAATGCACTTAAAAAGAACTGCAGGTGGAGGTGGTCGGAATAATGTTCTCACAGTTTCCAATTGGCTAAAGAGAAGTTAACGTTATCACAGGTTCTTATTCACTTCAACCCATTACTCCATCTCAGGATGGCTCATGACACTTCTGCTTATGGGGTCATACCTTATGCCTGCCGGTTCTGAGACCAATTGCATTTGCATCAAGAACTCTCTCTGCCAATGAGCGTAATTACTTAGCTACATGTTGGGAAAAAAGCCCTGTCACTAATTTTTGGACTGAAGAAATTGCATCTCTGTTTTTTGGCCGTAACTTCACTATGACCACAGATCATAAACCATTGACAACTATCTTAGGCTCAAAGAAAGAAATAGCACCTATGGCTGCGCAGAGATGGGGATTGCTGTTATTAGCTTACACATATGAAATTGAATTTTGCAATGATGTTAATGTATGTACTGCAGTGGGGAAAAGAATGTGGTATATATTATTTGATGTTTGTGGTGTTGTATACTGAGCATGCTCACTTCCTTTTTGACGCTCGGTTCAGGCGAGTCTGAAATATCTCTGTCGAAGGAAAAACACGATAAGAACACTCGGCACACATGGATCTGCATGAAGCCATTGGTCTCTTCTATCACAACCACACCCGAGTATCGAACTCTAGTTGCAATTCCATACGTCGATTCCCTTCTTCTAAATATTAAGAGTCGATTTACTGATAAAGCCATGAAGATTGTCATTGCCATGTCCATATTCAGTCCCGTTCTACTACCTGCTGAAGCATCCTTACCACCATACGGCAGCGAGCAAATCAAGATTCTTGCCGAGTTCTATGCAAAAGAAGCAAAGATTGAGTATACAGGGACGACTTACACCTCACCTCCATTGCTTGATGGTGATGAGCTATTTTCAGAGTGGAAGATATTTAGACGGGCTTCGCTAGTGGAGAAAAAGGCAATAATGAAACGTAAAGAAGAGTCAGTATCCCTAGCATGCAAGAAATCCTGGACGAGATGAACAAGTCACATACGTACGTGGTGCACTAGCCTTTGCATTCCAACAAGTGAGCTTTGGTACCAAATTGGAGTTGCCCATCTTGTGACAATGCTGGTGGATATGCCCTGTCTCTTGTTAGAACTCCTCAATATAACCATCTCTAGTCTGGCAGGCAATGAGAGAGCTGCGAATTGATTTTTGAAGAAGCAAGATGCTGCTTACCTTTGGGGGAAGCTTTGCCTTGATAGAGGCAAACCATATGTTTGTTGTATTTGGTAACGTCATTCGATCTGTCTACCATTGTGTCAAGGACAAGCAAATCTGTACTTTCCTCTTTTCCCATCTCCGCTATGACTGATGAAGTGAGTGCACAGACATCTTGGATAAACTTAGTCTGCACACTGACAAATTGCTCATGGTGGTGGGTGTGCTCTAACTTCTCCTTCGTTTGCCATGAAGTTTCAAATTCTCTGATAATCCGTGCAATTTCATGTCCAACCACTATACTGCATAAAAGAAGGCTATTTTCAGTAAGGCCACTGCACCACCATCACCTTTGACACAGGCACTGTTTCCTTCATGTGCCTGATCATTGCTGAGAATGCATGTGTTTTCTTCCTGGCTGTAAAATTGCCTGCATTGAAACATCTGGGTGTTTTTCTGGAAGGCTAACCATGTCCCTCAGGTGCACTGGAAACAAGTTAGCATAGCTAGTGGGTAAGGTCTAATGCAAAAAAAATTAAAAAAATGGCTAGCTCTGCTTGAATATCCATCTGAAATGCGAAGTTCTATTCTTTCTGTGACCTTACATTCAGGACACAAAGCTCCAGGTGAATGTAATTGTCTGGTACTGAAATTGGGGGCAATTATGTGCACTGAGATCACACCATGCCTCAAACTCTTGTTCTCCTACAGTGGCTCTTTCTCTGTACTTCTCACGTGCTTTGTGCTGCAGAATATGCAGAGCAGCAGCTGTCACTGGATGTGTGCCCAACATGAGTAGCTTGTAGAAATAAATCCACAGCCTGCACTAATGCATGTGTCCACCACTGTCTTGCAGCCTGTCACCTGCTGTCTTCAGGATGCCATCTCTATGTGCTCACCCGGATTCTTCCATAATGATATCCCCGGACCTTTCCTCATTCTCTTTCTCAGTCACCAAGGCCTTCATCACTCAAATCATACGTTCCTTCCCAAATGGATATGCAGCCTCAGACCACAACATCTCAAAGATCTCACGGGTCCATCCGCTGGTGAAGGTGGCCATTCACTACTGAGGTGCTCACTTCTTTGGTATCTCCAATCCTAAGAGGTGACACACCTGTATCCATCCATCCTCATTTCTTTGGTGCCTCACTGGTAGCTCTGCGAGAAGGATGGTGGGGTTTTCCCTATCAGTGTGGGCTGTACCCTGCGCAGACTTGCTGCTAAGTGTGCTTGCATTCATGCCATGCAAAAAGTACCTGATTTCCTGGCCCCTCGGCAGTTAGGTTTTGAAGTGATGCTGGGGTTTGAAGCAGCAGTGCATGCTGTTCGTATCTACCTCCAGAACCTCAAGGAAGATCAAGTGATCATGAAAGTGGACTTCAGAAAAGCCTTCAACAGTATTCGCTGGGATAAGATGTTGGGTGCTGTAGGGGAGTACATTCCAGAGCTTCTCCCTTTTGTCCACTCAGTATTTTGCCTGACTATTCAGAAATTGTGTGCAAAGCTGAGATCAGAGTTCTGTGTTTTTTATCTGGATGATGGAACTCTGGGAGGCAACCAGGAAGATGTAATTCATGATCTCAAGACCATTGAGGTTGAAGCAGGTGCTCCTGGCCTTGAGCTAAACAGAGGAAAGACAGAATTGATCTGCAAGGATCCTACCTCTCGAGGGATCGTCCTCATTGCTCTTCCAGGAGTTAGCATCATTAACCCAGAGAATGCCAAACTCTTGGCATCTCTATTGGAGGGTTACAATCAGTGGACACATGTGTAAGGGAGAAGACAGAGCTGCTGCAGTTGATGGGTGATAGACTTTGTCATTTGCAATCACATGATGCTATCACATTGTTGCATCACTAATTTGTGATCCCTAAGATGACACATTCTCCGCTCTGTTCCCTGTTTCTATTCCAGTCATCTCCCAGCCTATGACCACCTTCTCAAGTCGATCCTCAGTGTTATGCCCCAGACTGAAGCTCTGGGACATTAGAAAAATAAACAGTTATGTGTTGTAGTGAATGCGTGTTGTAGAGATTTTAAAATTGATCATGTTCATGTCAGCCTTGATTTCTGTTTTCATCCTTAGTTTCTTGTGTGCATATGCAAACTGAACCCAACACGAACCCTGAACACACACACACATTATTTCCTTATTTGGTCATTTTTAGTAGCTCTGCTGGAGCCTATAAAAGCCCCAGCTGAGCACGTGACTATTCGGTTCTGTCTTGCTGTTTCTACTTTTAACCTACTTTTTATTATAAGGAATAAAAACCTTATCTCTTGGGAGAAGGGGGTAGTAAGACTTGACTCTGGTGGCAGCATACCTACCACTCTGACTGGATTGGTTCGTTGAGCTCAAGTTGGGTGTGTAGCATACGTTGGGGCAAGATTGTTCCCCAACACTTGGTGGCAGCAGTTACTGAACCAAACTATCACTCATTGAAAGCTGTAAGCCCTTAGCTACTATTGTTTATTCTCTGTTCTTCTTTTGAGAACAAATTGCACAGTGGAAGATGTCTCGTCAGCAGAAGCTCAAGAAGCCGGTTGCCATGCCACACGACTTGGATGAAACTTTGTCTGTATCAGAGATGGGTGATCAGGAACATGAACCTATCACCAAACCACAGTCTCAGGCTATTGGCGCTCCTGGCTGGGACTCAATCAAGATGCTCATTGAGAGCATGGATCGATGTGATGCCACACATAGAGAAGACGAAGCGATCTGTAGGGAAAATGAGGAAGAGCGTCGTCAGGAGGAACTTCAACTGCAGAGAGAGGATGAAAAGATTCGTCAACAAGATGTGGAGAGGAGACGCCAGGAGGACAAAGAGCGTGAACAAGCACACCAAGAACCATTAATGACTTTGTTAATGGATATGGATTAATCAAGGGAAACCCAGACAGAGAAACTCATCGAAAAGCAGAGGAGATTAGCCAACATTCCCAAGTGGACGGATGCTGAGAAACCTGCAGATTTTCTTTGAAAGTTTGAGCAAGCCTTGACATGCAACAAAGAACCGAGAGCTCGCTGGGCAGAGCTGTTGCCTCTCTATCTGACTGGTAAGGCTTCCTCTGTATATACTGCCATAGTCTCTGCGCACTTGAAGGATGATTATGAGGCTATCAAGATGGTTCTTCTAGATGCTTTTGGCGACACGGTTCAGCAAAGGACTGGTGGACCCTGAGGAAATGGCAAGAAGAATCCTGTGAAGAATTCGTCATCAGGATAGAGTCCAAGATCAAGCGAGGGCTTGACGGGTGTAGGTCCATTATTGATGCTATAGCCATGATTACTCTTTCTAAATATATCTCTACTTTGCCCTCGGATGTCAGTACCTTTGTCCTAGGCCGTAATCCAATGACTGCGATGGAGGCAGCCCACTTAGCCTCTGAATTCCAGACACTTCACCCATGGAAGGCCAAGCCAACATACGCTTCTCGATATGACCGTCGCGAAGGAGACACCTACAACTCCCGCTTCGAATGCAGAGACAGTGATCGCTCTAGCAGAAGTGAGTGGAGGAGGGAGCAAGGTACACCCACATGGAGTACGACCAAGACTGATGGTGCATCAGGTCAGGAAAAGCACAAGTCGACTACCACTGGTCTCTCATCACAGGAGAATGGAGCACGCCCAGTCGTGTGCTACCATTGTCAACAGCCGGGACAAAAATGACCAGACTGCCCTAGACGAGTGAGAAGGATTAGTGCCAAGTGGAAAGAACGTCGACTAGCCTTTATACAAGGGAAGGTTGGTAACACTGGTGATACTTTACTTCTGGATGCTGGCAGTGACTGCACGGTAGTTCAACCAAGGTTTATTACTGATGATCAATATACTAATGAGACAGTTGCTCTAGATGGTTTTGGGAGCAAAGCAGCAACTTCTTGCCCCATAGCTAAGGTCAAGTTTCAGATTGGTGACCTGTCAGAGGAGTGTGAAGTTGCAGTCTCAGAGCAGCTGATGCCATTCTCGGGATGGACCTCAACATTTACGACACCGTTGGACATTCCACTGCCTTCAGGTGAACCAGTCAGTTCTGATCGTGCGTTGCTCAACAGGATGGTGACGATTCACTGAAGAACACGAGGGAGATGGCTGAGGAGTCTGCCAATGGATATGGGTATGACAATCATTTGCTGGTTCATACTGAGGTTGACGAATTGGGTACTAGTTGGGTGAGAGTTGTGTTGCCAGAATGCATAAGGAAGACTGCCCTAGCACACTCATCCCGAACAGGTGGACATTTTGGAGTGAAACGTACTTGTGCCTGGTTTACGTAGGCATTTTACTTGGCCTGGGGTGGTGCGTGATGTAAGAAACCTCTGTACCACTTGCCCACAATGTCAGAGAGCCTCTAAAAACACCCAAGGCAGAGCACCTTTGATACTTCTCCCCGTCATCAAGGAACCTTTTAGCAGGGTTGCCTTTGATATAGTGGGTCCCCCAAGGACTAAGAGTGGGAATAAATGGATCCTTACTTCTATGTGCTATCATAGCAAATATCCGGAAGCTATGCCCTTAAAGAGGGTAAATGCTGCAACTGTTGCTGATGCCATGGTGGAAATGTTTTCCCGAACAGGCATCCCGGATGAAATTTTAACAGACCGTGGGAGAGCAAGTTGAACCAGCAGTTGTGCAAATTGTTAGGTATCACCCCCTTTAGGACTTCCCCATACCACCCACAATCAGATGGCATGTTGGAGAGGTGGCATGCCTCTTGTAAAGCTATGCTAAGGAAGGCAGAGGTAGAGAAGAAGGAATGGGACACCTACCTTAAGTATTTGCTATTGGCATACCGTGATTCGCCTCATTCAGTCACTTGCTTCATACCCTTTCAACTTATATATGGCAGAGATGTTATGGGTCCCCTAGAGATCCTGAAATACAATTGGTTGGAAGGAGAGGTCCCGGATCGTAGATTGCATGAGTGGGTGAGAGAATTAAAGTTGAAGATGGAAGCCATGTTTGAGATTGTAGGAGAATAGGAAAAGGTAGCCAAGGCCAATATGAAAATGGCCTATGACAGGAATGCAAAAGAAAGATCTCTAGAGGTTGGCTCAATGGTGTTGATGTGAGTCCCAGGGTTGACTGGTAAGTTAGACGACACATGGGATGGTCCTTTTGAAGTCATTGATCAGACTTCTCCTGTCAACTACCAGTTAGCTATCCCTGGAAAAGTTCACAAACCTAAGATTGTCCACATTAATAGGCTAAGGCCATGGCATACCCCTGATGCTAGGGTATTGTGGATAACAGTGGCAGATGAGGATGACAAAGATGAAAGAGATAGAGTTGTGACTAGCTCCCATGCTAAGGACCTTAACCACGCCCAAGAAGCTGAGCTAGACGCATTGCTTGCTACTTTTAAGGATGTCATGCGGTGTAAGCCAGGGAGAGTTATCTTGTTAGAACACCCCATTGACACGAGTGATTCCCCTCCAATCCGCACAGCACAATACAGGTTAGCATCTGCATGGCATGACCAACTTCAGGATGAAGTGCGCTCTTTGGTTAAAGCAGGCATTGTCAGAACATCCGTAGCCTGTGGTCCTCGCCTGTTCTCCCAGTCAGAAAGAAAGATGGGTCGGTTAGACTATGTGTTGATTTCCGGAGAATCAATACCATCACAGTTCCTGACCCTTATTTAATGCCCCGAATCGATGACATCCTGGATAGGTTGGGCGAAGCTAAATTCCTATCAAACCTCGATTTAAATAAAGGGTTTCACCAGGTCCCAGTGAGATCGAGTGACATCCAGAAAACAGCCTTCTGCATCCTACTAGGTATGTTTACATGCCTTTTGGTCTCCGGAATGCTCCAGCGACCTTCCAAAGGTTAATGGATAATGTTCTGATGGGTATGGTGCATATGCTTAGACTTATCTGGATGACATCGTTATTTTCAGTGTGTCCTGGTTGGACCATATTCAACACCTGCAAATAGTGCTTGGTCGCCTTCGAGAGGTGGGTCTCACAGCAAAACCATCCAAGTTTGAATCGGCGGTGGCCTCTTGCACATACCTGGACCATGTGGTGGGCAGAGGCAGAGTACAGCCAGATGACTGCAAGGTCGCTTCGATCTGAGAATTCCAACGACCAGTGACGAAGACAGACGTGAGGTCTTTCTTGGGCCTCATGGGATATTACCGCAGATTTGTTAAGAACTATGCTAACAATTCTGTTGCTCTAACTGCAGCTACACGAAAGGTGGCCCCTCAGGCTGTTGAATGGACCACACAGATGAATGATGAGTTTTTATACCTTAAACAGCAAGGTTCCCCCACTAACTATTCCTTCCCAAAGTGACGTATTTGTGCTACAGACAGATGTCTCCTCAAAGGGCATTGGAGCAGTCTTGAGCGTGTTGAGGGACAAGAACGAACTACCTGTGGGTTTCTACTCCCAGAAGCTCCGACCTACTGAAGAGAAGTATGCCGCTACTGAGTTAGAAGGGCTTGCTCTGGTGGAGTCGGTCGACCATTTTGCATCCACTTGGTGGGACGACCCTTCACAATCGAAACCGACCACTGAGCTATTTCCTTCCTACAGTCGGCCAAACTGTCTAATGGGAGACTTGCCAGGTGGGCTTTGAGACTACAGCCTTTCGACTACACAGTGAAATGCAGACCTGGATCCAAAAATGGAAACGTGGATGGGCTCTCCCGCCAAGCCTGGCCAACAACCAATTCCACTTCCTTCTCACATGGCCAGCCTCCAGAGGAGGGGGGGAGTGTTATGCCCCAGACTGAAGCTCAGGGACATTAGAAATAATAAACAGTTTATGTGTTGTAGTGAATGCATGTTGTATAGATATTAAAATTGTATCATGTTCATGTCATCCTTGATTTCTGTTACAACTCCTCCTCCTCCTCTAGTGTGTAGTGTCTGTTTTCTTGTGTGCATATGCAAACTGAACCCAACACGAACCCTGCACACACACACACATTATTTCCTTATTTGGTCATTTTTAGTAGCTCTGCTGGAGCCTATAAAAGACCCAGCTGAGCATGTGACTAGTCGGTTCTGTCTTGCTGTTCTACTTTTAACCTACTTTTTATTAGGAATAAAAACCTTATCTCTTGGGTAGTAAGACTTGACTCTGGTGGCAGCATACCTACCACTCTGACTGGATTGGCTAGTTGAGCTCAAGTTGGGTGTGTAGCATACATTGGGGCAAGATTGTTCCCCAACACTCAGCAATGTCACTAATATAGATTTTCAGAACAATGACCCTTCTTGGCTAAAGGCCACCCTTCCAGTGAACCATGGGGGAATTGGAATTAGGAATGCGGTTCATCTGCTCCCTCTGCCTTTTTGGCTTCTGCTGATGGGGATCGTCCAATCCCATTCGCCATATCCTCCCCCCTCGGTTTAGTGCTGTCCAGTACCCTGAGATTGAGGCTGCCCTTTCACTCTTGGGTGATGACCTTGTCTTGCCTCCTCCAGCCCCGTCTGCTCCCATCAGCAGAAGTCGTGAGATATCCCTCGTATTTTGGAAAGGGCAGAGTAACTTTTGCGGAATGCTAGTGCCTCCAAACCCAGAACTTGTCTTCTCACAGTGTCTGCATGTGAGTCAGGTGTCTGGCTTAGTGGCCTGCCAATCTTCTCACTGGGTCTCTGAATGAGCGATGATGTAGTTCGAATAGCAGTTGGACTATGTCTTGGACACTCCTGTGCCAGCCACACTCTTGTAGTTACTGTCAGATGTCAACCAGTTTGGCACGCATGCATTGAGCTGCAGGCACAGTCAGGGAAGGATTTCTCGCCATGGTGCTTTAAATGATATCATCTACCGGTCAGTAACTGCTGCAAATGTCCCTTCCCAGCTTGAGCCCTCAGGTCTGCTTCAGTCTGATGGGAAGAGACCTAATGGCATGTCCATCATTCCATGGGCAAGTGGTAGACTCTTATTATGGGATGCAACCTGCAGTGACACCTTTGCCCCATCCAACCTTTTGGCGGCAGCCACTGAGGCTGGTGCAGTGGCAGCCCAGGCAGAGATTTTGAAGGGTGAGAAGTACACCCACCTGGACTCGGCATACAAGTTTGTACCTGTGGCGCTAGAGACATGTGGATCCTTTGGGCCTCAAGCAAAGGCATTCTTCAGGAAAGTTGGGACGCCTCCTGAGGTCAGTGACTAACGAAGAGAACTCCATCAACATCTTCTTCGGCGGATTTCTGTGGCTGTGTAGCGTGGGAATATAGCCTCAGTAATGGGATATTTGCCATCATGGTTGGGGACGAGCCATGTCCCTAGTCATCACTTGAACATTTGAATTTGAGGGGAAGCGGGTTCTATAAACTATATGAATAAGCATGAATATGTCGGATTTAACACCATGAACATCTATAATGCATGCACATATATATTTTGTTTCCAAAAAGATAAATGATAATTAATTAATTAATTAGTTTGTTTGTTTGTATGTTGTTGTTTTTTTAATTTATTTGTTTGCTTGTTTGTTTATTTATTTGTTTATTTATTTACTTTTTATTTATTTGTTTATTTTATTGTTTTTTTTAAATTAATTTGTTTATTTATTATTTATTTGTATGTTTGTTTTATGTATTTTTTGTTTGTTTATTTTCTGATTTATTTGTTTATTTATTGGATATTTTTATTTATTTATTATTATTCTGTATATATATATATATTATATATAAAATATAAAATATAAATAAAATAAAAAAAGCCAATCTGATTCTTTCCCTGGGAGCTGTAGCATTTGCTATCTAGCCTTCTCGGTGTCAGAGAAAAGCCTTGACCTCTCTGACATGGCTCAATCTGACCTTTCTGGAACAGCAGGTGTTGTGTACCTTTCTGGAACAGCAGGTGTTGTTTACAGGGAGCAGACAACTACAAACAAACCTCAACATCAACCACACAAACCACTCAACCACATACTCTTGACCTGGGATGTTGTGCTAAAAGATTCGAAGAGTTCTGATTGGTGGGAGGAAACGTCACAACAACACTCTGATATGACCATAAAAGGAAATGTGGCAGACTGTTCTGACATCACCGAGTCGGGTATAAAAACGATCGAGAGAGACACAAACAGAATCGAAGAGAGAGACTCAGACAGAATCCAAGAGAGAGACTCAAAGAGGAAAAGAGAGAGACTCAAAGAGAAGAAGAGAAAGGACGAACTTCGATAAGTTATTGAGCTGGGAGCTATAACTGTATCGTTGTTATTGTTGGACCCAAGTATAACTAGACTTAGACATTATTTTATTTACTATGATTATGCTTGTGGTTGTGATATTTGATAATATTGCTGCTGTGTAATATTGTGCGATTATATCACATTGTTATACCATAACCTTTTTCGAAGCAGAGAAGGGAAGGGCTTATTGAGCTGGAGATTGGTATTGTATGGTCCCAGTAAGACTACCACTGAGAAGAGAGCATTAGTAAGGCTGAGGGCGTCATCAGAACTCTTAGGTGACTTACAGAGAGGTCACCCAGAAGAAGATTCCTGACACTCGGTAACTAGAGCTGGGGATATATCAGTACCCTTGGCTCCACAATCATTTTGGGAAAACCACCATTGGTGAGTTCCAGCGCTCCATGTCCTAAACCTACCACGCAGTCGCCCATGAATGATCATCAACAGCCACAGTTACACCCAGTGCTGGTACACTAAACCCTATAATTATATCTACAATTCTGAAGAGAGTAGCGAGGGACCTAGCAGCCAGAAAGTTGGCATCGGTAATGGAAAATTTAGTGACTGGCAATGATTCTCTCACTTTGCAACGTCTCCTACTCAGGGGTGGCTCAGCCACTTTAAGGCTGAATGGGTCGAAACGAGGATGAGGCCGCTTGCGGCCACGAACAATTATTTTTTAAATGTTTGCAAATAGCCATTAGAAGTTCATGATTTTTGGCTATTCAACTACTGTTCTACCATGGTTTGAGTCACAATTGATTTATGAAATTGCACATTAAAAATCAAATCTACCAAATATTGCATGCCTGTGTGTTATGCCACAGCCCTTGCTAATTGTAGTAACTGGCCTGAAGGGCTGTAGCCTAACCTACTAGTTCAAGCCTTCAGTAGTTGATAACAACGTAATCTTACAATCTCACTTCAGTACAGTATATCTCAAAAACTCTACTACACAGTGCCTAGCCTGGTGCCCTTAATTAGGCTGCCAGGTCCAGCTCACATGACCAAATATGGGTAAGACAAACATTACTGATGTGGTTGTCCAATCGTATGCTAGCGTGTGTGTATGTGTGCATTTTCAGTAATCAGGGTCATGGAGTTCATAGGCCTGAGATGTCCGCTTTAAGAGCTCATTAGCACCTTGGGTATAGAGTCAGACCTTGCCATGTCAAGGTTGTCACTCTGCTGGGGGCCCCGGCCCCAACATTCCCATCCCCTTTCTTGAGATCTCTACTCGTCAGTCCAGCGTTGTCGCGACAATCCATCCGCATTGGCATTGGTGGAACCAGGTCTGTAAACTATGTCGAACTGAAAGGGCTGTATGGTCAGGGCCCACCTCATCAGGCGTCCATTTCCGTTTCTCATGGTGTGGAGGTTGGTGAGGGCTCTGTGGTCTGTCTGGATGGTGAAACTCCGACCTAAAGTATGCTTCGAAGTGTTTCAGTTACTGCAGACATTCTTTTTCCACCGTAGCATATCTTGACTCTCTTGGCAGTAGCTTGCAGGAGTAGTATGCCACTGGTCGCTCTACATTCTCCCTCCTGGTCATGTTGATACTCAGTACTGCCCCAATCCCGCGATCTGATGCGTCCATTTGCAGCAGAAAGTCGATGGTGACGATGTCATCTTCAGTTTCTGAGTCACCATTAGGCACTGCTGCTGACAGCACTGATGCTATTGGTGAATGCTATGGCTTCATCATGTTCACACATGAAAGGTTCTTCGTCTCTTCTGTCTGTCGACCATGTTCATATCGTAGGATACTGGTAATACTCTGGTTAAGACTGTGTATGGCCCCTGCCACTGTGCTGTGAGCTTGCTTGCTCCAGAGGCCATCAGCACCAGGACCTGGTCTCCTTCCTCAAAGTTCCTATGTCGAGCATCTCTGTCATACCACACTTTTGTGTCTTCTTTTTTTCAGTCTGGTTATCCCATGCAAGGTCCCTCATCTGGTCGAGTCTGTTCCTCATCTCCAGACAAAGAAAGCCACTGACTCCGATCTAGTTGGTCCGGCCACCCAAGACTCCTTTAACACATCTAAAGGTCCTCGAATATATCTGCTAAAAAGTAGCTCAAATGGGGAGAAGCCTGTGCTAGCATGCGTCACCTCCTTGTATGCAAATAAGAAATAAGGTATCAAAGTATCCCACTCCCTCTTATCACCTCTGATCCTTCTCATTATCTGCTTAAGCATGCCATGGAACCGCTCCACTGCCCCATTTGTCTGTGGATGGTATGGTGAGGTATTGAGGTGCTTCACTCCAAGGAGACGGTACAACTCTTCCATGAGTGCAGACAGAAAGTTTGTCCGTTGGTCAGTCAGAATTTCATGGGGTGCTGCAACCCTGGAAAAAATGCTCATCAAAGCCTCTGCCACTGTCGGTGCGTCTGTCTTTCGGAGGGGTATTGCCTCAGGGTATTTTGTCCCATAGTCCATGAGAGTTAGTATGTACATGTTCCCACTCTTCATTCTCGGCAGGGGTCCAACAATGTCGATTGCCACCCGACTGAATGGCTCATCCATCACTGGGAGTAGTACAAGTGGAGCTTTGTTGTGATATTTCTTAGCTTTCTTCTGGCACTCTCCACAATTCTTGCAGGCTTCTGCAACATCCCGGTTAATCCCTGGCCAGAAGAAATGCCATAGTAGTCGTTGTGTCTCCGCTTTTCTCCCAAGTGCCCTGCCATTGCAATGGAGTGGGCGATCATAATTGCTTCTTGTCTCTTCTCCCTGGGCAGCATGAGCTGGCATAGCTCCCCGCCCAAGGGGTCATTGCTCATATGGTAGAGCAGACCTTCCTCTTGAAGGTAGCTGGACTTCTCGTCTTCTACCAGCTTCCCTGCCACCTGAAGTGATGTGTCGGCACGCTGAAATGCCTTAAAGTTGCCTGCTTCCTTCTCCCTGATGGTGTCTGTGTCCAGGGTCTGTTGCTCTGCTGCCTGATGGGCTGCCTTCCTCTTCTGGCTTCTGGTCTGCCTAACTTTTGTGGAGGGCACAGCAAACAGATTATTATCAAAGTTGAACGCCTCAGCTAATGTTTTGATATCGGCGCCAGAGGTACTTGTGGCTGAATCATCTGCTTCATGTTGGTCCTTCTGCTCAAGTCTGGATTGCCAGGTCTGTACTTCCAATACCTCCTTGGTAGCTTCCTCCTTCGTGGTAGCTGCCTTGATAAGTAGGGTGTTGAAAATTGGTAGGTCAGTTCCCAGGAGCACTTCCTCCTGGAGGCCCTTCACCACCCCGACCTTGCTCCAAAAAGTCTGTCCGTCCAGGCGGAGTTTACCATGGCCATTGGGACTTGTAGCATCTGCCCACTCGCTACTCTGATAGCAAGGAGCTCCCCTGTGTATGCATCCCATCTCACCACCTCCGAGTTGACCAGGTGTGCTGTGCTCCAGAGTCCAGCTTCAATCTTGCCCGGTACACTCCATCCAATTCTCCTGCAACACAGTAGTCTTCTTTGCTCAGGATGCCAGTGACACATCTGTAAATCTTTTTGGGACAGTTAGCTCCCATGTGCCCCCACTCCCTACAATTGAAACAAACGGGGCCCTTGGCCTGGTCTAAATACTTAGCCAACTTGTGTTTCCTAGCTGACTCAGTTCCCTGGTTACTGTTGTTATCGCTGGTTGAAGGAAACTTCTGAGGGGGCTCCAACTCATTCCTGATGTCGGATTTTTCTGTGTCTTCCTTCCTCTCATTGGGGCCAGGTGACTGTCTGTCTGCCTTCTAACGTCGTGGTCGTGTAAGTATTGAATGGTCCAGGTTCCTTTCCCTAATATATTTGTTGGCTAGCTCCCCGACCTTCCTTGCAGTGGATGGGCTATGGTCCCTGATCCAATAAGCAATATGATTGGGAAGCATCCGGAGGAGATGTTCTCTGGAGAATACTTCCTCTATGTATGCTCAAGTCCAAAGCTTCATAAAATTTCCTCCTCTAGTAATCTTCAGGCTGTGATGGAAAATCACCTCCACTGTCATCATCTTCATAGCACCTTCGTAAGTTTTCTCTTTTGTGAACAGGATCACCAACATCTACCTGCATTGCCTTCATTTTGACAACCTTCCAAAACCCCTTGAAGTAATCATCATCTGTACGCATTCCCTGTAAGGTTTGCTTGACCATTGTAGCAACTTGCTGGCCTTCTGTTGCAGACAGATTCTTGTGCTTCAGTGTACGACTTAAATTGTCTTTTTGAAGCCAAAATCTTCTTTTGGTCCACTGCCTTTGTAGCATGGCAAAAAATGGTGTCCTTCTCTACATCATAGTGAAGAAATAGGTAATCCTGAAACCACTGTGCTTGACAAGATCTTAACCTTGTGACCCATACTTCTTCTTGGGGAAATTAATTTTCCCTGGATGAAAAGGTTCAATGCACTCACTAACAGCTATTAATGATCAATCCAGCTGGCTCTACTTCATTTGAAAGGTCAATAGCCTGTTGACCTTTGAACTATAGTGTAGCTAATACAGCTAATTGTTCACTGTGGTGTCTACTGATTACTGTAGTGACCAAACAATAGAGTGTCTGTTACATATAGCAGGCAACTAGCTATATATTTTTTTAGAAAAGTTGGCCCACCCGGCCCACCCTGCTAAGCCACCCCTGCTACTCTATACCTCACCCTGTCTTAAGGGTGGATCTGGAGAAAATCACTAGAGCCTGTCATGACAGTAAACAGAGAGATCAGGGGGAAAATTTCTGTGCGAGAGGCCCAGCTTCTTGCAAGAGGAGAGACAGGAAGACTGTAGACCCAATGGACATCCTGGCTTCTAGAGAGTCGGGTAAGCTGGAGGAGGGCAATTACAAGGACGCTGTGAGACTTGCTTGTGGGAGTGATGGCATTGTCTCTGTCACCTACACTCCCATGCACTGACTCTGCTGCAATACCATAGTTACTGCACATCCTTTGCACCTCTCCCTGTTTTGAATCGCCTTGCCTTCACGTTACATTTATGACAACCACCTTCGTTCAATCCTTAGTACCATTGCTTTGACTCAACTTGGTTACAGGCTACATTACCAGAGATCATGGGGGTTGGGCATTAGAAGTGAGCATTGATGGAGGAGGTGGGTGAATGTGTTATGTATTGTATACTGATAGGAAAGTGGTGGCAGAGGAGAAAGGAACTGCTGTATGGCGAGCTAAGGAATGTTCTTTGGTCCCCTCCCCCCCCCCCCCCCCTCCTTGAGCAGCGGTACTCATAATTTTAGCATCATGGATATTATTATTAATTAAGTACTGTTGATAATATACACTTTTAGTTACTATTCTGTAGTATATGTGGTGGCCTTAACAGGCTCAGCAGTATCAATCATCATCATCATCACCATCATCATCATCATCATCATCATCATCATCATCATAATCATCATCATCATCATCATCATCATCATCATCATCATCATCACCACCACATCATATCGTCGTCATCGTCGTCGTTGTCATCATCATCATCCATCTCTCGCCTAGTCAACAACACCCTCAAGTTTCTGAGGTCCAATTTTGATGATCTGCTGAAGCTGCTTCTCTCCGATGCCGCAGCATACATACTAAAATCAGGCCAGGACAGGAAGGTCTTCTACCCCACACTCTTTCACATCACTTGTCTGGCCCATGGTCTCCATCATATCTGTGAATCCATCCGTGAAATGTTTCCAGAGTTCAATGATCTCGTCTCCACCATGAAGAGGATCTTTGTAAAAGCCCCCTCCCACATCATTATCTGGAAAGAGATCTGTCCTGAAGTTCCCCTTCCACCTGAGCCTGTGCTGACAAGATGGGGCACCTGGATAGATGCAGCTTTGTTCTACGCCAAAAACTTCGAGAAAGTCAAAACCGTCATCAGCCAGTTGTTGCCAGAAGATGCAGCAGCCATCAGAAAGTGTACTCAAGAACCACCGCCTTGCCTCAGACGTGGCCTTTATTGCAGGAAATTTGGCTTTCCTTTCTGCTGTTCTGACTCGTCTTGAAGAAGCGGGTTTGTCTTTGGAAAGAGCCTTTGCCATCTTCGACGAAGCCAAGTCCAACTGCGACAGCATTGCTGGCCAAAAGGCGTTGCTGTTAGAAAACAAATTCAACTCTGTGCTAGAGAGAAACCCTGATGTTCTGGTGCTACGCTCAATTGTGGGGTGCTTGAAAGGTGAGGAAGGCTCCCTCCCTGAAGGATTTGGTCCAGAAGACGTCGCCAACTTCTAGTTCTGCCCTATGGCCAATGTCGATGTGGAGGGAACCTTTTTGGTCTACAAAACTGTGTTGACTGACAGGCACCACCATTTGTCTGAAGAGAATGTGGTCAAAATTATGGTGACAGCAGTCAGCAGCACTAGTTGTTCTACCCTTAATAAAGGGTTTAAACCCGTTTGTTTATCCTGATATATAGCCCTTACTTATCTGAATTTCAGAATCCATTTTCAGCACTTATTTTACCCCCAAAAATGACATAAAAACATCATATTTTGTGAACAAAATGACATAAAAATCCCATGTCACTCATGAGCAAGAAAAAGCTTGGATGTACACTTTGAGCAGGTAATAATGCGATTGTGACTATACATAATGTGGTAATTTACAAATGTGGTAATCTACGGGTTGCCCTGTCATTACACTGCAACTGTCATGGGTTGTTACAGCTAGCACATGCCCATTATATCTCACTGGGGGGAAAATCCATGAATTGATTTCATGATGAGTAGAAGCCTGGAAGTCAAGTGCTATCTAGAAAAAAGGTGAGTAAGAATTGAGCAGCAAGGAAGCAAGGCAATCTCACATTTCAAGTTCTGAGGAAAACAATCATGGGTTTATAAATTGATGGACTCCCCCATGCTATCCTAGAATAATATTATGGGGTATTTTATCCACAACGGCTGTGGTCCTGATCTTATTTGAGTCTATGATATCATATATTCTTAACTTTACCACTTCCTACCAAGCCAATATTTGCTGTTCTTCACACAAGGTCAAAGATCTCTAATGAAATGATGAGTATCCAGCAGCTGACCAACACAATAGACTGTGGCTCTTGCATTCAACTGATCCATGCAATAACTGGACAAATACAAATACAACAATACTCTCATATCTGGTCCTATGCTTAACTTCAAAGGAGCTCACAAATTTCAACCTTCCCAATATGGCCAGCAGAAAGTGATCAACTAATATGTTTTATGAAGAGGCAAAGATATTTGGACATGTTGACAGGTAGCCCTGACATAACAGATGAAGCTGCAGCCACACTTGCAGCTGCAGAGCTCCTTTTTAGCAACTGAACATGACTAGGGGACAGTTGGAAAGGACTAATGAACAGTTAATGTGAGAGAAACAGTGACAGTAAATATGACACGTACGCATATACACTCCATTTTCATTGGACATTAGCACCCATGTCTGTTATTACTCTATTTGGATATTTCTGTGGAGCAGTCTGGGAACCTATAAAAGGGAACTTCACTGCCCATCGCAGTAAGTCAGGCTGAAGCAAATGTGAGTATCTGACAAGAAAGTGTGTGGGGAAATAGCATAATGCCACAGATAGCCAGAACAGATCATGCAGGGAGTAAGGGATTTGCTGGCAGATGAGGCAGGTCCCCTACAGTTGGCAGCTAGTGATTCAGATTCCATGTCATTGAGATAACAGCAGTTGACCAGACTCAGATCAGACAGAAACAGAAGGAGACAAGACAGAATAATCACTGGAGTAGAAACAGACTGAAATTTAACCACAGTTGTAGTCTTCTTTCATAGACCAGACATATGTCACACAGACTGAAGGAGAGCAAGAAGAACCACATAAAGGAGCCAGATACTGGAGAGGCATTTCACTCGGGGTCGGAAAAAGAAGAGAAGGAGAAAGAGCTGTCACAGTTCCAGAACTCTGATGTCAGTAGTGCAAGTGATGCTTCCATAACATAACAAGTCTCTGTGGAGGTGGAGGAGTAACACTGAGGTTGCAGGAAGAGGGGAGAAGAGCTCAGATAGAAGAACTGTAGTTACCGAGACAGGAGCTTGAGTGCCAGTGAGAAGAGAGAAGACAGAGGAGGAGGAACCATGAAGGAGGGAGGATGAGGAATGGTGATACAAACGAGAGGAATGCTGACAGAAGGAAGACTATGTGAGGTATGGGAAGGAGGCACAGTTTCAGCAGGCATGCTTGCCTACTGACCAAGCAACTGGAGGAGAAGAGGGAAGTGAAGAAGACAGGCAAGGGAGTGCTGGAACACACGAAGTTCCAAGAAGGAGATAACATGAATGACTTCCTATCTACATACCAACAAAATATGCAGACATTTGGGTGTGATGTCAATAATGGTTCGAGAACCTGGTTCCACTCCTCTCGTAACTAATCACCTGAGGAAAGTATATGCAGTCATAAAGGAGGAGGACACACAAAAATGAAATGTCATATATAGTTTTAGCATTTTTGGGGGCTGCTAATTTGCTACCTGTGTGAAAGATTCAAAGCTTGCTTGAAATGTTTTGGGGGTCAAAATCAACTGAAGACGGCATTTATGATTTTTTAGCCGAGATAAAACTTTGTCTTTCTGTCCAATAGGGGTCAAACCAATATAGTGAGTGCTACCTCACATTCCAGTATATTGGATCGACTTGTCAAGAAAAGAAATACAACAAGAATTTATATACGTAGACCACAAACATTTAGATTCACCCCAAATAATGAGCACCAATATAATATTGGTGTTCATAACTTAATGGCATAAAAAATTGTGGTCTACATGCTAAATTCTTGTTCCATTTCTTTCCTGACAAATTGTCTTATCGTTTATTTTTTTTAATCAGTCAAGCAGCCTTTTCAAGAAGTTGCTCAGGATAACCCCAGAACTGACCAATCATTTCTAGCAGATTCTTTCCATTACCATGTTTATTTCTAAGGCATACACACAAATATGCATTGATCATAAGTAATTTAGCTGGTTTTGTTGAAAGTCTGTGCTGTTACTATTGCCACAAAGCAAGACCTGTTTCACAGTATATACAAGAAACAGATTTGTGTCACATTGCAGACGTGTCAGAATAGAATTAATTCCTATTTGAACCAAGTTATGCAACATATTGTGAACCTGCCACAAGTAAAAGAAGTGATCACTTATTTGGACAAAAATATGTAGCAGCTGCTGAATTAGCTCAGCTAGACATAATATCACATGAGCACACTCAAGTGGTTATTGTGTTTATGATCCTGTACAGTTTTACGGAATCAAAGAGACAGATTAGTTGCTGCAATGCACTGGAGAATTTCTGATAGTCCTAGTGATTCTCAGACTAATTTTTTCCGTCTCATAAAATTCTCAAAGTGAGAGCATAATTTAATCTTTATTTAAGATACTTAGTTTGTGGGTGGATAGCGAATGGGTAAATTGAAAATGACCTGTTTAGGGCCTTCTCGGTTTGCGTTCTGGTAACCAGAATTCTTGCACAAGCATGTTTTACATTTGGAACAGGGGCTCAGCAGATGGTTCTCCCTGAACCTGAAAGCCATTTTGGGATCCTTGTCTGGGGTACCTGCTATGCTCACTACTCATGCACAACCTCTTCAATAACCATGCTGGGTGCCTCTGATGGTGGTACCTGGTCTATTTCCCCAAGGTGAGAGCTGTATGATTTTGGTAAAGGGTTTGCAGAATTTTCACCGTGACTGTGTGAGTGCTCCGGCAAAGGCATAGCATTTCTTATTCAATGTCTTTTGCTATGTACTCCCTTCTTGAAGTTCTAGGTGAGCTTGGATGGAGTTCTCTGCTCTGTTACCCTGCTTGGGATATCGTTGAGCTAGTTTTCTATAGCTAATCAATGGCTCAGTCTGCTGAGTTAACATTTTAGAAATATGATTATACACCACAAATTCAACATTACCAATGAAAGCATATTCTCTAATCAGCTCTTAATGTTTTAAATCACCTGCTACATGCCTTAAATTGAGCCACCAAGAGCACCGAAAATCGGAAAATATCATCATGCTCATAAATTGAGCTGAAAAATATTGCCCAAATAATCTCTCGTAGAAAGAGAGTTCACTGCTGTAACTGTTGAATTTCTGTTGGCTCACACGAACATCGGCAGCACCACCATAACATTGGGCATAGAGGACTCCACAATGAATTGAAAACATCCTTGATTAGTATAGCATGAAGACCAATCAATTTTCAAAACCTTCACAAGTCTGTGTGAACATTAGTTATCTAACACAAACTACAAAGACAAACTTAAGAATTAAAAGCATAATAAAGCATGAATAGTTACAGCAAATGATTCTAGCTCCATGTAATTTACCTGTTCAGTCAGTGATGTATAGTAAGCGGTCACTCACTACTACATGCTGACATGAACAGCTATTAAGTGTTGATCTCTGTATCTGATAAGACATAATCTTGAGCATCTGGTTTTGTATTTAATAAGATTATAAGTTGGTTTGTGTTTTGTTTTGCTGCAACTGAGCTTTCAACTCATCAGTTATTTGCTCCATTGGATGTTCAATTTCAAAGTTATGGTTTTTGTCCATATATCTCAAGTCATAAATTTTAAAGGAAACTGCAAATCGTCCCAACTTTTACAGCTTATTCCTGCAATTTATGTTTTCAGGTTTTCCAAGTAACTTTGCCACATTTCATTCCAAGATTATAACTTTGCTACATTTCATTTTTAAAGCTCATTTTATATGATTTGAAAGCTCTTTTAGGGCATATGCCATAAGTGTTTCAGATATGTGAATATTCCAAGCATTGCCAAGTTATAGTTATTTCAATAGGTGATCTTTGTGTTTTAATATGGTGGACTAGAATTAATAATCACTTGGCATGTAGCCATTTTCTTTATCACAGCTAATTGCTTTGACAAACCACAGACCAACTTACAGCTTGTCAACTTTCTACTGAGGAGAGCCCCTGTTAGAGACAGCAGAGTGCAGTTTTTGAGGGACCTTGATGTTGCTGCATGTATCTTCTAAGACAATATGCCTATAGAGACATTCAGCATATCATTTGGAAGCACACAGAATAAGCAACACTTTATCACTAACACTTGCATAAATAAGTTATAGCAATACAAATCCTTGCAAATTTTTGTGGTTTTTATCAAAGCACACAGAATTTTTCAGAATGAGGTTTTGGTCCAAGCAGCTGGGAGGGGGAGGGTGGCAGGAGATTTCCCCCCCCCCCCCCCTACTGTATTTTGTGTGGAAGCTCAACTCAAAGATGACACCATCTTTGAGAAACTTAGAATGACCCAGATGATAAGTTTGCCTCCTTTCAAAATGTCTAGTATAAACTCGTACATAATTATTCAGCAGCAAAACTGATTCTCTGTTCAGTGTACAGTAATTCCTCTATCGCTAAATCATTATGAAACTAGGCAGTTTATAATTTTTCTCCTTCCCATAAGTGGGGGTTCAAGTACTCCCTCAAATTCCACTTTCCTATGGTGGTGGTGGGGGTGGGGGGGGGAGGGGGTGGCGGGGAGCTGCAAGATCAAACCTTGTTAGCTTGCCTAGCTGCATTAGCTTTAACAGCTGCTACTGGTCCAGCATAGGTCCACAAACAAACCACTTATATATTGGCTGCTAAGTTTCTAGCAAACCTCAGGAGTATTAATAATCCATGCATTAATGATTGTGCTTTAATTTACGCCAATAGAATTTTGAAGCTAAATCACAAATGATGGTAGGCTGACAAAACCAGCCACAAGCTCTGCTACAGAAATACTCTGCATCAGCAACCTGGCCCAGACCCTAGCTTGGAGTGTACTCTACAAATCATAGTGCACAAAACCACTGCTTGCAGCTGTTAGTGGACAGCAAATAGCTCTACATCTATATGGTACTTATGGGAAGCTATCCATTCCCCTAGGAAAAGAACATAGCTAATTTTGGAAGAGAGAGCTGGTATTTGAATTCGTCCCTTAGAAAAACGGACGACCCTCCTACTGTCCATGAAAGATTGTTGAAAACAAATTTCACTGTTCTACGATCTTGGAAAATCATAACTAGTGCTTGCTGATAAACCAACGCTGGGGCAATATATCAGCCATTATACTGATTAGCTCATTTACTAATAAGGGTGACTGGTATTTACCTTCCTTAATCCAAGCACATTCCACTAAAGCTAGGTCAGATATCACAGTTAAATTGGATCCCCAGCATGGTCATTTCTAATGGATGCCTTTGACATATCAAGCAACGCAAAACCCAAAGTTTATTGAGTAAGCTTTGTTTTTACTTCTCAGATGCTTTATTAAATCACTTTTTAAGTTTGAGGCTCATAGGGGACACTCTTCAAAGCATTATAAGCAGAAAGAGCATTTTATGAGCACAAGATAATTCATGAGTTTAAATCGGCTAAGACATTTTTTCCAGTTACAAAATCCTTCAGTTAAAAGGGCTTTTGTATCATAACACTCAAATTGAAAAAAGAACCATATCTACAACAATAACAATAACCTTTCAAAGAAGTGCAGTATACATGCTAGTTTTATTCCAAGATGTAAACCATTAATTCTTTCACTTTTTGCCAAAATTTTGGATTAGTTGGTTTAGAAATTTCTGAAGTCGTGCTACAACATGAAAGATTACACACAATTATTTCTTCTGCTAGATCAGAACTAAAAACTGGCAATGGTCCTAATGATGAAACTTCGGTTGTGTTAGTGTAGATTGTATTTGCTCACTCTCAAACTCATTCACAGTAGGTGTGAAGGTATCGAGGCTCAAAATCATTCTCTCTATCACTATCAGTTCATTTTCATCACTTAATTTATCTTGAAATCACTTTCTCAATAATCAACTTCAATTTTTTATTAACTCGACGTTTCAACTAGATGCTATAGTCTTCAATTATTCCTGATGAAGACTAGAGCATCTAGTCGAAACGTCGACTGAATAAAAAATTGAAGATGATTTTAATGTTATTATGTCAACTAAGAGTTCATTGAGAGTTTAATTAATCTTATTCAGGCTCCAGTGGTGTTTCAAAAACACCTATATTATAAACAAACACACAAGACTCCCACAATGTACCAAATATATTATTTAGTCTAGACCATGAAGCACATGGACTAAATAGCAACTTACTCTCAGGCTCAGGTGGTTCCTTCAAGCAATGAAGTGATAGTTGACTGACCACATTGTTTTTGTTTTTTAACCACGGCTTCCTGCTTTGCCGCAATGTAGCTAGTAGCCACTATGTGACATTTGTGACATCATAACTTTGGCACACAGGCCAGGCCACCAGCTGTTAAATACTGGGGCTTCAAGGCCCCTATGGGCTCCCTGTAGATTTTATCTCAGATTCATGTTACTTTTCCAACTATTGGAAATCTGGCTTCACTAACATTCCAGCTGATGCAAAAATCTGTCTAAAGTCCCCATTTTTAGGGTGGGGGAGGGGGGGGGGGGGGGACGGGGAGGGGGGGACTTTTTTTTAGGATCAGCATAGAAATCAGCAAAGGGCCTGGTTCATGAGATTAGGCTTGCACTCAGAGTAGCTAACTGTCAAACAACTACAGTTAGCGTTTGATTTCCCACTAAGACTGAGTCTCCTGCTTAGCCCCAGTGGAGAGCATGTGTCCATTGTTGATTGACCAAATAGAAAGCTTAAACCTGGCTCTGGCTAATTTCTTCTTAAAGCATACCCTAGCTGAGGCTAGTCTGCCATGTGGGAACTGCCAACCAATGGCTATTAGCACGTGCATGATGGCTACCAGGTACAATTTTACTGATGTTCCTATCAGTCCCTTCTTGAACAATGCTGCTACAAGGTAACATGTGACAGTTTTGAAGCTGGAAACAACATCCATTCCGCCAATCTGCAAAATCTGGTGTAATGTTGCTGGAGCTAAGCTGGTCAAAATAGCTTTTGAAAGCTTCATCCAGTTTCGCAACATCTTGTTAGTAGCTCTATCAATAGACAGGGAATTAGAGGTGTGGCCAGGTTCAGTGGTCTCCATTGTGAAAACAAAAGAGACATCGTCTTGGGAAATGCCATCCGCCACCACAGTATTGACTCCATTCTTTAGATCACTCATGGAAGTAAGGACACACACAGTTATTATTATTGTTGTTGTTGTCCTCTTGTTATTATTGTTGGGAGATGAGCTGAGGTTTTGATCACAACCTCCATAAATAAGCTGCTAAAGTTTGGGGGTGGGGGTGGGTGATTGCAAACTTGATGAATATCTCATGAATATTTTCAGCTGTACTCCATTGGTTTTAATTTGGTAAGTGTGTGTAGCTATATACAAATATGTGAATACAGAGAAAAAAGGAGCACAACATATGTATACTGCTTGATTCATTTATGTAGTGGGACATTTATGTAGTGGAAGTTCTGGCTCTAGCCCTACTGGTAGCCCTGTCCTATATCCAAATGTTCTTTCCCACTGTGTCAGTGCTCCTTGCTATTGTGACAGTTTGCAATGTTTTTCATCAGCACGGTTGAGGGTAAATGATTAACCTCTCTGTAGGACTTGAGTCTTCCACATATAGAATCATATGTATTCTATAGAGAGTGTGCTAGCACTCCTTTATTTGTCTGGCTCCTATTCAAAATGGCAAACAACAAAAACACAAAAAAACAACGAATGCAAGTCCATGTTGTAATGCCAGACCAAATATTGGTTGTCTTCAGAATAGCCATGGGCTCTTCTCTCTGACTCCACTTATTTACAAATTTTGAATCACTAATTCTTTAACTGCAGCTCTGCCTTGGACTTGCATTGGCCGGATGAAGAATATTTGGAAACTATAGCTACCCAGGTTTTTGTGTGTTGGTGTCAGAATCTTAGTTATGGTTGAGAAAACTTGCTTGTACAGTATAAATTGTACTTTGGTTTATAGTGTATTTTGGCTGCAATCTCAATGCTATCTATAGATTAGAAATATTCAAGATTTGCTATATACGATATAGCATGGCAATTGAATTGAACATACGAGGCTAATTCTGTGAGGCCATCCTCTCCACATCCTATTAAACATTTGATGCTGACATTAGCCCTACCCTTGTTAGAACTTCAGACAAACAAGTACATGTATAGAGTCTACATCTACGGTATATGCGCACTAGCTACACTAAGAGCCATTGTCAATAAATGACTTTTTACCTCGGATATTTCTCTCAGATGAGAGAACTAGACACTTACTGTCAGCCTCCCAAATAACAACAAAAAACTACAGTAAACATAGAGTCATGAACAGAAGTGATATGAGGGGGTGGAAAGCCATACACCACTCTCTCCAAGACAATACAACTATCAGCAAAGTAGGTCAAATGTAGCACACCCCAGAATATAACTATTGGCCAGTTGTGTGTAATTAAGATTGAGGAAACACCGGGAAATGACACAACAATGTGAGAGATCCTTGCCTTATACCTCCCCACCTCCCTCATATGCTACAAGAGAGTATCAAGCAATTTTCCTTCTCACAGCATAAATATTTCCACTGAGTTGTTCAACAATAAGCCATAAGCCATTAACGTAGACCTTGACAATTCAAACTCAGCATGATGAGGGCTTGATACACTAGGAAATGCACATGAGGCATCGAGGAAGAAATCGATTCCTATCTAATTGTTAGCATGTTCAAGCTTGGAGACCATGCACAACAGTTATATGCGAGCTCTTCATGGCCGTGCGCATAGCATAATAAACTCTGATGTTCAACTTCCAGAGTGTGCACTTTACTCACCAACTATTTCTTGTCACTTTGCATACTTTCCCTTCCCATGTAAAAATATAAAATTAAATATTTAGACTCCCATACATTCCTCAGTCACCACAAGTCTGTGAAGTTCTGTCAAGAAATGCAACAAAAGGAATCGCATTTTGGTGTCACAGACAGCACAAGGCAAGCATTACAAATGCATTAACACTTATTCATCCAACTGCTATGGCTATGGTCGCTGCAGACTAGGGAAGGCATGCTGGAGATTTAAAACAATTTTAAAATTTTATTAATACTATTGTAGTCTAAATCAAATGGCAGATACAAAAGCTATTATAGTGTGGGGCTATAAGAGATCCTAAACTTGACACAGTTTTCCAGTTAAGAGTTTGTCTTTTGATCTGACTCATTGCAGCAAGTTCTTCTCTGTCTTCATCTTCACCCAACAGTTTTACTTCAAGAAGGTGTAGAAATTGCAGAATGAAGTTGTGTCACCTATTTCTGGTGGTAGCCGCATCGGCAGTTCTGGTATGTATGAACACTGGTGAAATGTTGTGCTTAATTCTTTAATAGTCAAGTGTTTAGAATTGGACTGCGTAATGTTTACGTATAATATTGAAGGAAAATGTTGAGGTTTATTGTTGGAATGGAGTGTTTTGTGTTGAAATGTGTTTTTATGTCTGTTGAAGTGTTTACTGTCGAAGTGTTGATGGTGAAGTGTAATATTGAATTGCAATGTTGAAGTGTTAATGGTGAATAACTCGTGTAAAATCTTTAGAAGTGAAGTGTACATAATTAAAATGTTGCCCTTTATCTGCATACTCAATGGTTTGTCCTGTGGAATAGTACAATGTTGTGCTAGTGTGTTAAACAAAATTTAATGGTACCTTTTCCTGTACAGGTGATGGCTCAGGAGGACTCTACCGCACCAGCTAGCCCAGATGATGACGACAGTTCACCCATCTGCCTGGCAGATAGCTATCTGACTAAAGCCACCTCTGCAGATACAGGTGATGATGATGATGATGATGAGGATGACGATGGAGATGATAGCGATGATGGGTCTGGAGTTGGAGTGTATAAACCTACAAGGTTCAGATGTGAGAATGGACCACGCAGAGTAAGTTATTTACACCAATTTCATCCACATCTCTTTTCCTTTGCACTCACTCTCTCAATTCTTCCTCTCCAACTCTTCTGCTCTCTTCTTGCTCTCTCCAGCTGCCCTACCTCTGTTCTCCCACTCTTCTCCAACTAATTCTTCCAAAAAGCCATTTCTTAACATCTCTCTCATCTATCTTTATCTCATAATCATTAGTCTCTCTCCTCCATAGAAAATCCACACCGTCCCAGGAGAATTTCACTGGCCACCAATCTACCGTGGAACATGTGACAATCTCAAATGTTACACACCTCCATGCCGTGCACGCAAGATTGTATGGAGGAGACGTTGTGTACTCGTCTACAAGTATGTCTATGGTTGGTGGAAAAGAATCGGCTATCGTACTCGATATTACATTGACCACCTCAAGTGCAGCTGTACCAACTGCAACGATATAAAGAGCTATAAGAGGTGCACGGCCACTCGACCCTGCCCAAACACCCACAACCCCAAGTCCTTCTGCTACTGGAAGTACAGTGTGCCGCACAGGAAATACAGTCCTTACCAGACATACCAGACCCACCAGAAGTACGACTCATACCAGAAGGGCCAGAAATATGACTCATACCACCAGAAGGGCCAGAAATATGACTCATACCAGAAGGGACAGAAATACGACTCAAACCAGAAGCGTCCGAGATACGTCCAATATTCAAGCCACCAGAAATATGACACATACCAGAAGGGCCAGAAATATGACTCATACCAGACACACCAGAAATACCCTCCAACTAATTACACCAGTTACGGTCCGGTTCAGAGTGGAAGCTGTGAATGTTGTACGCCATTTTATTGCATACCCCCTAAAGTGTTCAACAAACGCACCTGCTCTTGCGTGTGCCCAGTAATCAAGTGCCCCTATGCAAGGATTTTCAACCCCAAGACTTGCGGCTGTGACTGTCCCCGTGGCACTACGGAAGTTGGCAAGAAATGTGTTGGAGAGTAAGTGTCCTATATAAGTTACATGGTTGGGCATCCACACCATAACTATTTCGATTAGTTCTACTAATCAAGTAACAAGATCAAATCTCAATGTGTAACTGCATGGTTTATGTGTTGATATAGGATGAAATCCCTTCATTGACAAGTAATTATATCCCGAGTAATAATTATGCTCAATCCCTTTTCCCTTTCTTTCAGTTGTGACTACCAGGACCTGAAGACATGTCCCCATATCAACTGTGAGGACAACAAGCATCTGAGATGTGAAGTGAGACACTACAAGTGTGTGTGTCCCAGCTGTAAGGACAACACTGTTGCAAGCACATGCACAGCTACCAAGTAAGACAACAACACTAGTACCTCATTCCTTCACTTACATCACCCACTTCCGCTATCACATCCCACCTTCTCCTCCAACCAGGTGTCTGGAGCAGCTATCCAAGCCAAAGTGTGTGCTAGATTACTACTCCAAGAAGTGTCGTTGTCCAAATTGCAATGACCGAACCACCCAGAGCTCGTGTGTCAACACTTACTGTACACATTATGGCAACTTGCAGTGCAAGTAAGTGAGGAGGCAGGAGACATCCCTCCTGGTAGATAAACATAATTTACAGAGAAAAAAATCCGTTATTTCCACCCTTTACCATTTGTGCAAGTGGAGTGATCCTCATTTTAAATGATGCACGTCTTCTGTCTCACATGCTAGTGGGAAGCAAAAGTGGCTGCAACTGGTGCCTCCAGCTATTGATATCTACATGCATAGTATTTTATGGCTCTCTCCCTATTGATACATTCATAACAGATTTGGTTTATTCTCTTTCTTGTTCTTATGTTGTAGATACCAATCCCATCCCCCAAGGTGCTCCTGCCCCAATCAGGACTACAAGCAACACAACTCTTATGACAACAAACAACACAGCTCCTATGACAACAAACAACGCAACTCCTATGACAACAAACAACACAACTCCTATGACAACAAACAACGCAACTCCTATGATAACAAACAACGCAACTCCTATGACAACAAACAACACAACTCCTATGACAAAAAAGAGCGCAACTCCTATGACCAACAAAACTCCTATAAGAAGGAAATACCCTATAAAGGATGAAGAGGCCAAGTTAGCACGATGTGCTGACGTTTTAATGTAGTTTTGAACTTTGGAAACTTTGTAAAACATTACAATCTACTGATGTTGAGATGTAATGAATGTTTGCATTGATAAAAACAATTGTTAACAAGTGTTTGTATGGAAAGGGCCCTTTATTTCGGTCATCTACAGTTTGGAAAAGACAAGTGCAAGTTCATGTGTGTTAGTGTTGAGTATTTGGGTCACCGCTTGAATTCTAACAGACTGCACACTACAGATAGAAAACTCCAAGCCATAGTGCATGCTCCACCTCATCAGAATATGGGTCATTTTGGGTCTCTTGAATTATTATAGGCAAATGTATCCACTATCCTGAATGCACTTAAAAAATAACTGCAGGTGGAGGTGGTCGGAAGAATGTTCTTACAGTTTCCAATTGGCTAAAGAGGAGTTAACGTTATCATGGGTTCTTATTCACTTCAACCCATTACTCCATCTCAGGATGCATGACACTTCTGCTTATGGGGTCATATCTTATGCATGCCGGTTCTGAGACCAATTGCATTTGCTTTCTCTGCCAGTGAGCGTAATTACTTAGCTACATGTTGAAAAGAAATGCCCTGTCACTAATTTTTGGACTGAAGAAATTGCATCTCTATTTTTATGGTCGTAACTTCACTATGATCACAGATCATAATCCATTGACAACTATCTTAGGCTCAAAGAAAGGAATAACACCTATGGCTGCGGCAAGATTTCAGAGATGGGGAGTGCTGTTATTAGCTTACACATATGAAATTGAATTTTGTGATGATGTTAATGTATATACTGCAGTGGGGAAAGGAATGTGGTATATATATTATGTGATGCTTGTGGTGTTGTATACTGAGCATGCTCACTTCCTTTTTGATGCTCACTTGTTTTTATGGTCATTTAATCGTGTTGCAATTCATTTGTATTATTTGTCAGAATATCTATCTTCAGATGTTTGGATGATAGGAGTGTGAGAAGTTTGCAGGTTTGCTAACTAGACTCAGCTTATCTGTTTTCGCTCACATCTAAATTTTACTCTACCTCATGATTCTTTCCACTTTCTAGATATTACTTTAACTTTCTCTAATTACGTTGATCATCTTGGTCATATTCCTGAATGCACACTAAATGATACAAACGATATTAAGAGAGTCACTAATGCTATGTGTAGGAAAGCTAATTTTATTTTACATACCTTTACATATTGTGATCCAGTTGTTAAAACAAAAAATTTTGATTTACACTCTGGAACTTGAGTTGTAAGCAGTTAAAGTCACTTGAAACTGCTTACAACAATATTTTATGAAGGATCTGGAGACTACCTAGAAAGTGCCACACCAGAATTCTTCACCTTACAGCTGGTGTGCAGAGTATATATAACAGACTTATTAACGGGGGGAAACATAGATAGATAGATAGATGAATAGATATTAGTGATAGAGACAGATAGACAAGATAAAAATGTTTTTTAAACCAAAAAATATATTGGTACAAAATGGATAATCTACAAATGTGCACAGTAAACATTTATAGGATCCGATATCAATGATTCCATGTATAATACAGATTTTTTACTTCTTCATTATTAATATATAGGTAAAGAGTCGGTAAATGTTTGCCATCAACACGGGTAGATTATTCTTTCATTTCGATTTTGACTGGTCAATGCAGTACTTTCCGCCACATTTTTGTCTTGTTTTATTTTTATAAAGTCAAGCAGCCACTTACCCAGTAAAACACCTGACTAACCATATTACTCAAGCAGATACACATGCCTATATCATATAATACCCAGACATATGAATTATAAATAGTTAGCTGGTTTGAAGGTCTGTGAAGTTATAGGAATAAGTGTCTGAGGAAAACAACGAAAATGTGGTGACTCACATAGGTTTTTAACAATTATGACCAGAACAATACAGCTATAGGCATCTGGGAGAACCAACTTATACACATGTGCATTATATGTTTATAGTTGCCAGGTTTTGTTGTTTTGGTATTTATGATGGATTCGAAGCACTCTGGGTTCAAAATCAGCTGAAGATAATATTTATAATGCTAAGACGCTGACATATTAACTTTGTGTGTGTGTGGAGGGGGGAGGGGCATTTTTTAATAGGTGAACCGGTGTAACGGTCTGAGATTGTACCCAGTCTCAAAATGTATTTCGGTATTTTGCGCATGCATCAAATCGAGGTTACAATTTCAGACTGCATGGGGCTGGTCTGAAGTTGTATCCGTCTGAAATTGTATCGGACTGCTAATGTTCTAGTAGGATTATAGCGCTGTGATTTACCATAATCTCATAAAGAATCTCATAAAGACAAATATGTTTTCATGTCAACCCCTCTCTCCCACCACCAACAACAACAACAACAAAAAACATATTATAGCTATATAGCTCACTCATTAAAAACAACCCAACATCAAAATGTTGGGCCCAGAATTGTAGAGAATCACGTTTAAGCACTTCAAACTGCATATATAGCATATTATTTGCAATATTTACAATGTTATCTTCCACAACTTTCGGCACTTTCTCACAGTCACGGTGAAACCAGTCACAACACTGGTTACATTCAATCATAAACTTCTTGAGTTAGTGTACGGCTGATGACAGTGACAGAACACCTCAACTACTTCCTGTTGACAGAATATATTGTGTGACCTTGGCTGTACACTTCCTGGAAAGGGTGACAGCTCTCCTTGTTTGAAGCATTCGGACAAGTGACAACACATGAGTTCCTGGTCCCACAAACAATGGTTATTTATTTTTTCCACCCGCGCGCTTGACCACGTACTTACGTTTTAGCACCTAATGAAAACACCCATTGCATAGACTAGAGCTCCCTCTAGCCACTGGTGCTAATTTCAAATCTTTAGCACTTTGCTATTTATGCGGCCATTCAGGTTTTGAAGTTCTCTCCACTTTAGGCCCAGTAACTTGGCTTTAGTTATATCTATAAAATATATTTGGTTATCAAAAGAGAGCACACAGAGAGACCTATCTTTTGACCTATATATCAAGTCCATACCATGAAGTTTACAGAATCTAGGAGCTATAAAGTTTTTTATTTTTTAATAAAAAAATGGGTTGTTTTTTTTAATAAAAAAATGGTTCTGTCCCCCATCCTCCCCCTTAAATCGAGGTGCTAGAGAGTGTGTATCTCTTTGACAGGGACTGCATTCCTTTCGTGTGTCGATGCTTAGCTCGTGCCATATTCGCCGCCATCCCACATCTTCCTCCCCCTTGCTATTAGTGGAGCCTTTTCCTGACATTTTTCCAGTTGATGCATATTGTCCACAACCCTCATATCCAAAGAATGCCTTCCTGACCTTCTTGATATTCTCCTCCACACATTTCATGGCCAGTAGATTGCGCCTCCACCAGAACCCCAGACATTTCCCTTCACCACCCACTGGTAGTGCATGTACATATACTTCACATCTTGGATTATCACTACCCCCAACGCCAAACACGACTTCACATTTTTTTACATTTAACTTCAAGTAGTTCACTGCCGCAAAGTATTTTACTAACTCAGCTTGCTGAACCAGGGAATTATTGGATGTAGCTAAGGTCCTTATGTCATCTGCATGCAAAAAAACACCTGCAAGAAGTCATTGATAGATAGGCCTAGACTAGACTTTTGCAGCTGCTTCAATAATGGATTCATCACTCTCAACAGGGACGATTCTAGGAATCTATTTAGGGTAGTTCTGATTTACCTGTAAAAAGAGGTTAAATTATTTTTCTACTTCTAAAAAAAATCCAGAAACTCCTCCCTGGAATATTAAAATCCTTGTCCACAAACCTTACTTCAAATGAGAGTTGTTCTGAATTACTGCAGTCGGTAACTTCATCAGCTAAAATAGAATTTTTTTTAGAATATTTAATTTCCTCTACTATTTTGTCATGCACAGCATACCCAATAATGGATATCAATTCATTCGGGATGGTGTTTAAGGTATACATAGCATTCTTAGGTGCACTTTGTCTGTTCTTGCTCTGAAATGTACTATCTCAATAAAGTTCCCACTATTATGACATTTAGACTCCATGGAAACTTCTCTATACCCTCTCAAGGAAAGGCCTTGTAGTCTGCAAAACATGGCACACTATATTAATGATTTAATTACTTCAGAGTTGTGCTTCATTCTTTCTTCTCATTCCCTGCTAATTAAACTTCCAAACTGATGAAAAGTTAGAATGAATTCGTATAAACTCAGACATTTTAGACATAGAATCCATGTGGTATGCATTCTTTTCATGACGAGGAAAGACGGAAGATTGTGAAGTCCACAGACGGAATGGCTCAGTTACAAGAACAGGTAAGTGCCTACGCTTAACAAGCCTGTGAGAAACAAACAGCAGAAGGAGTTGGGACTCACCACCACACTGCCAAAGGTTTCTCCAAACTGGCCATCCTTAGCTAACCAATAATAACAAGGGTAGTTCGTCCGAACTCAACGAACTGGCCTAGAACCGCCATAGATCAAGAAGAGCACTGGTGACAAAACTGAGCCCTTCTATATTCCTCTCTATTTCAAACCCCTCCGACCGAGTAGTCTCCATTTAACCTGATCTTGCACCTCCACCCTGAGTACCAGTTCCTCAACAACCTCCACAACTTCCCATTTATTCCAACCTCTTTCAGCCTCTGAAGATGAACTGGGTACTCAACAGAATCATAGGCCTTCTGCAAATCCTAGAGACACATGAGAACATTACTACCAGAATTCAGGTATTCAGCAATCACTTCCAGTGTGGCGAAAACAGCATTTACACATGATGTCTTCTTCCTGTATGCCGTTTGGTTGATGTGCAGAATTCCTGCCTCAGTTCACATATCCTGCATCCTTCTCAGAATGAACTCCAGCACCTTTGCCATCATGGAAGTTAGGGTAATCCCACTGAAGGTCGACCTGTTATCATCAGATCTCAGTTGTGGCTGCTGATGTGCCCAAAACTTCCATCGTCACTCCGTTTAGGCTCTACGAGTTCCTCAGGATGCCATTTGGACTCAAGAATTTTTCCCAGGTCCTCCAACGTTTGATGGATACAGTCTGCCATGGCTTATATTTTGCCTGGATGACATCTTGGTGGCCAGCAGTGACGCCACAGAGTATAAGATCCACCTTCGTCTGCTTTTCAAGTGCCTCCAGGATCACGGCCTTGTTCTCAATGTTGCAAAGTGTCAGTTTGGCCTCTCAGAAATCTATTTCTTAGGACATCGCATCACTCAACATGGTGCCATGCATTTGCCCAATATGGTGAAGGCCGTTAGCCAGTTCAGGCAGCCAGCCACTGTCAAAGGCCTCCAAGAGTTTGTAGGTATGGTCAATTTTTATCACCGGTTCATTCTGGCTGCAGCTCACACTATGTTACCCTTTTGTCAAGTAAACCTAAGACCTTGTAGTGGAGATGTCATGGTCAAAGCATTCCAGGACACCAAGACAGCACTGGCCAGAGCCACAATGCTCACACATCCATGAACGCGCCTACAGTGGATGCTTCAGAGTTGGCAGTAGGAGTAGTTCTCCAGCAATTAGTACATGGCATTTGGCTACCCCTGGCTTTCTTCAGCAGACAGTTGCGTCCCCCCGAAAAGAAGTACAGCACCTTTGACCACGAGTTGCTGACCTTGGGGTTCGCCACTTCAGATACTTTTTGAAAGGTCGGGGGGTTATTGTTTACACAGACCATAGGCCACTAACTTTCTCTATGGCCAAGATATCCGACCCCTGGTCTGCTCGTCAGCAGCGTCATCTCGCCTACATTTCCGAGTTTACCACTGACATCCGGCATGTACAGGGTAAAGATAACCAGGTGGCCGATGCACTCTCCAGAACCATTGATGCCATCCATGAGGGAGTTGATTATGCTGCCATGGCCACTAGCCAACAGGATGACTGTAAAGGCTTATCGCACAGCTATTTCTGGCCTCAAACTCGAGGATATTTCTTTTGGGCCAAATGGTGTTACTCTTCTCTGTGACATTTCCACCGGACAACCCAGGCCTATAGTCCCTGCTGCTTGGAGACGTGTTTGATTTGATACACGGCCTATCTCACCCTTCCGTGCACGCCACACGACAACTTGTGGCTTCAAAGTTCATCTGCACGGCCTCCTAGAGCAGGTTGGAATATGGGCTAAGGCTTGCATCCCTTGCCAGACCTCCAAAGTGCAGCACCACATCAAGGCTCCACTTCAGACATTCGAGGTCTCATCGACGCTTCGACCATATCAATGTGGATCTAGTGGGCCCTCTTCCACCTAATGGATTCACCCATCTCCTTACCATAGTAGACCAGTTTACCCGATGGCCTGAAGCTATACCTCTCTCCAATACATCCACCCACACTTGTGCTCAAGCATTGGTCACCCATTGGATAGCCCATTTTGGCATTACCATGGACATGTCATCTGACAGGGGTCAAAATTCATATCACAGCTGTTTGGGCATCTCACAGTTGTTAGCACTAAGCTTCATCATACCACTTCTTACCACCCACAACCGAATGGCCTCGTCGAGCGATTCCATCCACATATGAAGTCAGCCCTGTGAGCTCACTTAACTGGCCTCAACTGGAGTGATGAGTTACCATGGGTGCATTTAGGAATCAGGACAGCACCAAAGGAAGATTTGGGATGTTCCTCAGCAGAGCTAGTTTATGGTTTCCCACTCTCACTGTGCCTGGAGATTTCATTGCCAACCACAGCCACCAGCCAGATAACCATTTCCACCTTCAGCAACAGCGGGACCAAGTGGGCACACTGGCCTCTATTCCTACCTCTCAACATGGACTCACACCAGTGTTGACTCCTGTTAAGCTCCAGAGGGCCAAGTTCATATTCATCATCGCAATACTCATCGCACACCTCTACAGCGCCCCTACGAAGGCCCTTTCAGGGTCATCGAGAGTGTCCCTAAGACATTCAAAGTGGACATCGGTGACAAGACAGAGATCATCACAGTCAACAGGTTGAAGCCTGCCCACAGGGACTTCGATAACCCCGTTCAAGTTGCACAGCCACGTCCCCGGGGCCATTCTCCAAGCAAACGTCAGCAGCACCCACTCGCTCTCCAGGTCAAGCTTCAGATCCCACAGACACCCTGCTGCCACACTGCACCAGAGCATATGATTTTAATGTTGCTGGAGCTAAGCTGGTCAAAATAGCTTCTGAAAGCTTTGTCCAGTTTCGCAACATCTTGTTAGTAGGTCTATCAATAGACAGGGAATTAGAGGTGTGGCCTGGTTCAGTGGTCTCCATTGTGAAAACAAAACAGACATCGTCTTGGGAAATGCCATCCGCCACCACAGTATTGCCTCCATTCTTTAGATCACTCATGGAAGTAAGGACACACACAGTTATTATTATTGTTGTTGTTGTTCTCTTGTTATTATTGTTGTTGTTGTTCTCTTGTCATTATTGTTGTTGTTGTTCTCTTGTTATTATTGTTGGGAGATGAGCTGAGGTTTTGATCACAACCTCCATAAATAAGCTGCTAAAGTTTGGGGGTGGGGGTGGGTGATTGCAAACTTGATGAATATCTCATGGATATTTTCAGCTGTACTCCATTGGTTTTAATTTGGTAAGTGTGTGTAGCTATATACAAATATGTGAATACAGAGGAAAAAGGAGCACAACATATGTATACTGCTTGATTCATTTATGTAGTGGGACATTTTGTGGTGGGAGTTCTGGCTCTAGCCCTACTCGTAGCCCTGTCCTATATCCAAATGTTCTTTCCCACTGTGTCAGTGCTCCTTGCTACTGTGACAGTTTGCAATGTTTTTCATCGGCACGGTTGAGGGTAAATGATTAACCTCTCTGTAGGACTTGAGTCTTCCACATATAGAATCATATGTATTCTATAGAGAGTGTGCTAGCACTCATATATTTGTCTGGCTCCTATTCAAAATGGCAAACAACAAAAACACCAAAAAAAAACGAATGCAAGTCCATATTGTAATGCCAGACCAAATATTGGTTGTCTTCAGAATAGCCATGGGCTCTTCTCTCTGACTCCACTTATTTACAAATTTTGAATCACTAATTCTTTAACTGCAGCTCTGCCTTGGACTTGCATTGGCCGGATGAAGAATATTTGGAAACTATAGCTACCCAGGTTTTTGTGTGCTGGTGTCAGAATCTTAGTAATGGTTGAGAAAACTTGCTTGGACAGTATAAATTGTACTTTGGTTTATAGTGTATTTTGGCTGCAATCTCAATGCTATCTATAGATTAGAAATATTCAAGATTTGCTATATACCATATAGCATGGCAATTGAACTGAACATACGAGGCTAATTCTGTGAGGCCATCCTCTCCACATCCTATTGAACATTTGATGCTGACATTAGCCCTACCCTTGTTAGAACTTCAGACAAACAAGTACATGTATAGAGTCTACATCTACGGTATATATGCACTAGCTACACTAAGAGCGATTGTCAATAAATGACTTTTCACCTCGGATATTTCTCTCAGATGAGAGAACTAGACACTTACTGTCAGCCTCCCAAATAACAACAAAAAACTACAGTAAACATAGAGTCATGAACAGAAGTGATATGAGGGGGTGGAAAGCCATACACACCACTCTCTCCAAGACAATACAACTATCAGCAAAGTAGGTCAAATGTAGCACACCCCAGAATATAACTATTGGCCAGTTGTGTGTAATTAAGATTGAGGAGACACCGGGAAATGACACAACTATGTGAGAGATCCTTGCCTTATACCTCCCCACCTCCCTTATATGCTACAAGAGAGTATCAAGCAATTTTCCTTCTCGCAGCATAAATATTTCCACTGAGTTGTTCAACAATAAGCCATAAGCCATTAACGTAGACCGTGACAATTCAAACTCAGCATGATGAGGGCTTGATACACTAGGAAATGCACATGAGGCATCGAGGAAGAAATCGATTCCTATCTAATTGTTAGCATGTTCAAGCTTGGAGACCATGCACAACAGTTATATGCGAGCTCTTCATGGCCGTGCATAGCATAATAAACTCTGATGTTCAACTTCCAGAGTGTGCACTTTACTCACCAACTATTTCTTGTCACTTTGCATACTTTCCCTTCCCATTTAAAAATATAAAATTAAATATTTAGACTCCCAAACATTCCTCAGTCACCACAAGGCTGTGAAGTTCTGTGAAGAAATGCAACAAAAGGAATCGCATTTTGGTGTCACAGACAGCACAAGGCAAGCATTACAAATGCATTAACACTTATTCGTCCAACTGCTATGGCTATGGTCGCTGCAGACTAGGGAAGGCATGTTGGAGATTTTAAAAAAATTTAAAAAAATATTAATACTATTGTAGTCTAAATCAAATGGCAGATACAAAAGCTATTATAGTGTGGGGCTATAAGAGATCCTAAACTTGACACAGTTTTCCAGTTAAGAGTTTGTCTTTTGATCTGACTCATTGCAGCAAGTTCTTCTCTGTCTTCATCTTCACCCAACAGTTTTACTTCAAGAAGGTGTAGAAATTGCAGAATGAAGTTGTGTCACCTATTTCTGGTGGTAGCCGCATCGGCAGTTCTGGTATGTATGAACACTGGTGAAATGTTGTGCTTAATTATTTAATAGTCAAGTGTTTAGAATTGGACTGCGTAATGTTTATGTATAATATTGAAGGGAAATGTTGAGGTTTATTGTTGGAATGGAGTGTTTTGTGTTGAAATGTGTTTTTATGTCTGTTGAAGTGTTTACTGTCGAAGTGTTGATGGTGAAGTGTAATATTGAATTGTAATGTTGAAGTGTTAATGGTGAATAACTCGTGTAAAATCTTTAGAAGTGAAGTGTACATAATTAAAATGTTGCCCTTTATCTGCATACTCAATGGTTTGTCCTGTGGAATAGTACAATGTTGTGCTAGTGTGTTAACCCTCTCACTGGCATAAGCGACTTAAGTCGCGAAAACGGATTAACCGCGACGAAACAATTCATAAAAAAATAACCGTTCGCGGTATTAACTTCAAAAATTGTACGAATATGCCCAAAGCATGCCTCTAATATACCCCTGAATATCAGGAAAATACGGAATGAGGAAAGGGAAGTAAACATGCCAGCAAACATCACTTCCGGTTAATTCCCGGTCTCGAAGAAGAAATGGCGACTTGCTTTAGAGTAGAGACAAAGCGTTAGACTTCCTATTTGAGGATGACTTCGGCCTGTCCGAGATTGACGTTAGTGAAGGAGAGGAAGAAAGTGCCTGTGCTTACCTGGGAAGTGGCGTAGTTGACAGTGATGCTATGGTAGCTATAACAGAAGCTGTTGGCACCGACCACGAAGCAAGTTTTCAAAGTATAGATCGCCCTACTCTGCCAAGCGAAGCTTCAGACGATAGCGATGGTCATGAAGACTTCCCCCAAGGTAAGAATAGATAAGAGTTGTATAGTAAAGCCTAGTAACTAGCATAATAGTAAGAACTATTTCTCCTGGGAAGGTAGTTTCACTCATGGAGCTGCAGGAGGAGGAGGAGGAAGCAGCAGAGGAGAAGACAGGGTTGGAGGAGAGGTTATTTTACAAACAGTTGTTGTTGTTGACCAAAAGTTGACCAGCTAACATTGCTGGTTTCATGTGTAATATGAAATTGAGATGATATAAACCCGATATAAACCCTTTTATTTTACTTCCTGTCTCTTATAACAATATTCACATTTCTGTGGTTTGCTGCTAAGCAACAAAAATTTAACATAACGTCCCTTCATGCATCAGCTATCACCTGATATATAGTTGTTGGGTACTTGTCTTCATAAGGTCCTCTATAAAAAATATTATGTGAAATTGTGTCAATTTTTGTAAAATGTCCTCCGTAAATCTGCCAGTGAAAGGGTTAAACAAAATTTAATGGTACCTTTCCCTGTACAGGTGATGGCTCAGGAGGACTCTACCGCACCAGCTAGCCCAGATGATGACGACAGTTCACCCATCTGCCTGGCAGATAGCTATCTGACTAAAGCCACCTCTGCAGATACAGGTGATGATGATGATGATGATGAGGATGACGATGGAGATGATAGCGATGATGGGTCTGGAGTTGGAGTGTATAAACCTACAAGGTTCAGATGTGAGAATGGACCACGCAGAGTAAGTTATTTACACCAATTTCATCCACATCTCTTTTCCTTTGCACTCACTCTCTCAATTCTTCCTCTCCAACTCTTCTGCTCTCTTCTTGCTCTCTCCAGCTGCCCTACCTCTGTTCTCCCACTCTTCTCCAACTAATTCTTCCAAAAAGCCATTTCTTAACATCTCTCTCATCTATCTTTATCTCATAATCATTAGTCTCTCTCCTCCATAGAAAATCCACACCGTCCCAGGAGAATTCCACTGGCCACCAATCTACCGTGGAACATGTGACAATCTCAAATGTTACACACCTCCATGCCGTGCACGCAAGATTGTATGGAGGAGACGTTGTGTACTCGTCTACAAGTATGTCTATGGTTGGTGGAAAAGAATCGGCTATCGTACTCGATATTACATTGACCACCTCAAGTGCAGCTGTACCAACTGCAACGATATAAAGAGCTATAAGAGGTGCACGGCCACTCGACCCTGCCCAAACACCCACAACCCCAAGTCCTTCTGCTACTGGAAGTACAGTGTGCCGCACAGGAAATACAGTCCTTACCAGACATACCAGACCCACCAGAAGTACGACTCATACCAGAAGGGCCAGAAATATGACTCATACCACCAGAAGGGCCAGAAATATGACTCATACCAGAAGGGACAGAAATACGACTCAAACCAGAAGCGTCCGAGATACGTCCAATATTCAAGCCACCAGAAATATGACACATACCAGAAGGGCCAGAAATATGACTCATACCAGACACACCAGAAATACCCTCCAACTAATTACACCAGTTACGGTCCGGTTCAGAGTGGAAGCTGTGAATGTTGTACGCCATTTTATTGCATACCCCCTAAAGTGTTCAACAAACGCACCTGCTCTTGCGTGTGCCCAGTAATCAAGTGCCCCTATGCAAGGATTTTCAACCCCAAGACTTGCGGCTGTGACTGTCCCCGTGGCACTACGGAAGTTGGCAAGAAATGTGTTGGAGAGTAAGTGTCCTATATAAGTTACATGGTTGGGCATCCACACCATAACTATTTCGATTAGTTCTACTAATCAAGTAACAAGATCAAATCTCAATGTGTAACTGCATGGTTTATGTGTTGATATAGGATGAAATCCCTTCATTGACAAGTAATTATATCCCGAGTAATAATTATGCTCAATCCCTTTTCCCTTTCTTTCAGTTGTGACTACCAGGACCTGAAGACATGTCCCCATATCAACTGTGAGGACAACAAGCATCTGAGATGTGAAGTGAGACACTACAAGTGTGTGTGTCCCAGCTGTAAGGACAACACTGTTGCAAGCACATGCACAGCTACCAAGTAAGACAACAACACTAGTACCTCATTCCTTCACTTACATCACCCACTTCCGCTATCACATCCCACCTTCTCCTCCAACCAGGTGTCTGGAGCAGCTATCCAAGCCAAAGTGTGTGCTAGATTACTACTCCAAGAAGTGTCGTTGTCCAAATTGCAATGACCGAACCACCCAGAGCTCGTGTGTCAACACTTACTGTACACATTATGGCAACTTGCAGTGCAAGTAAGTGAGGAGGCAGGAGACATCCCTCCTGGTAGATAAACATAATTTACAGAGAAAAAAATCCGTTATTTCCACCCTTTACCATTTGTGCAAGTGGAGTGATCCTCATTTTAAATGATGCACGTCTTCTGTCTCACATGCTAGTGGGAAGCAAAAGTGGCTGCAACTGGTGCCTCCAGCTATTGATATCTACATGCATAGTATTTTATGGCTCTCTCCCTATTGATACATTCATAACAGATTTGGTTTATTCTCTTTCTTGTTCTTATGTTGTAGATACCAATCCCATCCCCCAAGGTGCTCCTGCCCCAATCAGGACTACAAGCAACACAACTCTTATGACAACAAACAACACAGCTCCTATGACAACAAACAACGCAACTCCTATGACAACAAACAACACAACTCCTATGACAACAAACAACGCAACTCCTATGATAACAAACAACGCAACTCCTATGACAACAAACAACACAACTCCTATGACAAAAAAGAGCGCAACTCCTATGACCAACAAAACTCCTATAAGAAGGAAATACCCTATAAAGGATGAAGAGGCCAAGTTAGCACGATGTGCTGACGTTTTAATGTAGTTTTGAACTTTGGAAACTTTGTAAAACATTACAATCTACTGATGTTGAGATGTAATGAATGTTTGCATTGATAAAAACAATTGTTAACAAGTGTTTGTATGGAAAGGGCCCTTTATTTCGGTCATCTACAGTTTGGAAAAGACAAGTGCAAGTTCATGTGTGTTAGTGTTGAGTATTTGGGTCACCGCTTGAATTCTAACAGACTGCACACTACAGATAGAAAACTCCAAGCCATAGTGCATGCTCCACCTCATCAGAATATGGGTCATTTTGGGTCTCTTGAATTATTATAGGCAAATGTATCCACTATCCTGAATGCACTTAAAAAATAACTGCAGGTGGAGGTGGTCGGAAGAATGTTCTTACAGTTTCCAATTGGCTAAAGAGGAGTTAACGTTATCATGGGTTCTTATTCACTTCAACCCATTACTCCATCTCAGGATGCATGACACTTCTGCTTATGGGGTCATATCTTATGCATGCCGGTTCTGAGACCAATTGCATTTGCTTTCTCTGCCAGTGAGCGTAATTACTTAGCTACATGTTGAAAAGAAATGCCCTGTCACTAATTTTTGGACTGAAGAAATTGCATCTCTATTTTTATGGTCGTAACTTCACTATGATCACAGATCATAATCCATTGACAACTATCTTAGGCTCAAAGAAAGGAATAACACCTATGGCTGCGGCAAGATTTCAGAGATGGGGAGTGCTGTTATTAGCTTACACATATGAAATTGAATTTTGTGATGATGTTAATGTATATACTGCAGTGGGGAAAGGAATGTGGTATATATATTATGTGATGCTTGTGGTGTTGTATACTGAGCATGCTCACTTCCTTTTTGATGCTCACTTGTTTTTATGGTCATTTAATCGTGTTGCAATTCATTTGTATTATTTGTCAGAATATCTATCTTCAGATGTTTGGATGATAGGAGTGTGAGAAGTTTGCAGGTTTGCTAACTAGACTCAGCTTATCTGTTTTCGCTCACATCTAAATTTTACTCTACCTCATGATTCTTTCCACTTTCTAGATATTACTTTAACTTTCTCTAATTACGTTGATCATCTTGGTCATATTCCTGAATGCACACTAAATGATACAAACGATATTAAGAGAGTCACTAATGCTATGTGTAGGAAAGCTAATTTTATTTTACATACCTTTACATATTGTGATCCAGTTGTTAAAACAAAAAATTTTGATTTACACTCTGGAACTTGAGTTGTAAGCAGTTAAAGTCACTTGAAACTGCTTACAACAATATTTTATGAAGGATCTGGAGACTACCTAGAAAGTGCCACACCAGAATTCTTCACCTTACAGCTGGTGTGCAGAGTATATATAACAGACTTATTAACGGGGGGAAACATAGATAGATAGATAGATGAATAGATATTAGTGATAGAGACAGATAGACAAGATAAAAATGTTTTTTAAACCAAAAAATATATTGGTACAAAATGGATAATCTACAAATGTGCACAGTAAACATTTATAGGATCCGATATCAATGATTCCATGTATAATACAGATTTTTTACTTCTTCATTATTAATATATAGGTAAAGAGTCGGTAAATGTTTGCCATCAACACGGGTAGATTATTCTTTCATTTCGATTTTGACTGGTCAATGCAGTACTTTCCGCCACATTTTTGTCTTGTTTTATTTTTATAAAGTCAAGCAGCCACTTACCCAGTAAAACACCTGACTAACCATATTACTCAAGCAGATACACATGCCTATATCATATAATACCCAGACATATGAATTATAAATAGTTAGCTGGTTTGAAGGTCTGTGAAGTTATAGGAATAAGTGTCTGAGGAAAACAACGAAAATGTGGTGACTCACATAGGTTTTTAACAATTATGACCAGAACAATACAGCTATAGGCATCTGGGAGAACCAACTTATACACATGTGCATTATATGTTTATAGTTGCCAGGTTTTGTTGTTTTGGTATTTATGATGGATTCGAAGCACTCTGGGTTCAAAATCAGCTGAAGATAATATTTATAATGCTAAGACGCTGACATATTAACTTTGTGTGTGTGTGGAGGGGGGAGGGGCATTTTTTAATAGGTGAACCGGTGTAACGGTCTGAGATTGTACCCAGTCTCAAAATGTATTTCGGTATTTTGCGCATGCATCAAATCGAGGTTACAATTTCAGACTGCATGGGGCTGGTCTGAAGTTGTATCCGTCTGAAATTGTATCGGACTGCTAATGTTCTAGTAGGATTATAGCGCTGTGATTTACCATAATCTCATAAAGAATCTCATAAAGACAAATATGTTTTCATGTCAACCCCTCTCTCCCACCACCAACAACAACAACAACAAAAAACATATTATAGCTATATAGCTCACTCATTAAAAACAACCCAACATCAAAATGTTGGGCCCAGAATTGTAGAGAATCACGTTTAAGCACTTCAAACTGCATATATAGCATATTATTTGCAATATTTACAACGTTATCTTCCACAACTTTCGGCACTTTCTCACAGTCACGGTGAAACCAGTCACAACACTGGTTACATTCAATCATAAACTTCTTGAGTTAGTGTACGGCTGATGACAGTGACAGAACACCTCAACTACTTCCTGTTGACAGAATATATTGTGTGACCTTGGCTGTACACTTCCTGGAAAGGGTGACAGCTCTCCTTGTTTGAAGCATTCGGACAAGTGACAACACATGAGTTCCTGGTCCCACAAACAATGGTTATTTATTTTTTCCACCCGCGCGCTTGACCACGTACTTACGTTTTAGCACCTAATGAAAACACCCATTGCATAGACTAGAGCTCCCTCTAGCCACTGGTGCTAATTTCAAATCTTTAGCACTTTGCTATTTATGCGGCCATTCAGGTTTTGAAGTTCTCTCCACTTTAGGCCCAGTAACTTGGCTTTAGTTATATCTATAAAATATATTTGGTTATCAAAAGAGAGCACACAGAGAGACCTATCTTTTGACCTATATATCAAGTCCATACCATGAAGTTTACAGAATCTAGGAGCTATAAAGTTTTTTATTTTTTAATAAAAAAATGGGTTGTTTTTTTTAATAAAAAAATGGTTCTGTCCCCCATCCTCCCCCTTAAATCGAGGTGCTAGAGAGTGTGTATCTCTTTGACAGGGACTGCATTCCTTTCGTGTGTCGATGCTTAGCTCGTGCCATATTCGCCGCCATCCCACATCTTCCTCCCCCTTGCTATTAGTGGAGCCTTTTCCTGACATTTTTCCAGTTGATGCATATTGTCCACAACCCTCATATCCAAAGAATGCCTTCCTGACCTTCTTGATATTCTCCTCCACACATTTCATGGCCAGTAGATTGCGCCTCCACCAGAACCCCAGACATTTCCCTTCACCACCCACTGGTAGTGCATGTACATATACTTCACATCTTGGATTATCACTACCCCCAACGCCAAACACGACTTCACATTTTTTTACATTTAACTTCAAGTAGTTCACTGCCGCAAAGTATTTTACTAACTCAGCTTGCTGAACCAGGGAATTATTGGATGTAGCTAAGGTCCTTATGTCATCTGCATGCAAAAAAACACCTGCAAGAAGTCATTGATAGATAGGCCTAGACTAGACTTTTGCAGCTGCTTCAATAATGGATTCATCACTCTCAACAGGGACGATTCTAGGAATCTATTTAGGGTAGTTCTGATTTACCTGTAAAAAGAGGTTAAATTATTTTTCTACTTCTAAAAAAAATCCAGAAACTCCTCCCTGGAATATTAAAATCCTTGTCCACAAACCTTACTTCAAATGAGAGTTGTTCTGAATTACTGCAGTCGGTAACTTCATCAGCTAAAATAGAATTTTTTTTAGAATATTTAATTTCCTCTACTATTTTGTCATGCACAGCATACCCAATAATGGATATCAATTCATTCGGGATGGTGTTTAAGGTATACATAGCATTCTTAGGTGCACTTTGTCTGTTCTTGCTCTGAAATGTACTATCTCAATAAAGTTCCCACTATTATGACATTTAGACTCCATGGAAACTTCTCTATACCCTCTCAAGGAAAGGCCTTGTTGCAAAACATGGCACACTATATTAATGATTTAATTACTTCAGAGTTGTGCTTCATTCTTTCTTCTCATTCCCTGCTAATTAAACTTCCAAACTGATGAAAAGTTAGAATGAATTCGTATAAACTCAGACATTTTAGACATAGAATCCATGTGGTATGCATTCTTTTCATGACGAGGAAAGACGGAAGATTGTGAAGTCCACAGACGGAATGGCTCAGTTACAAGAACAGGTAAGTGCCTACGCTTAACAAGCCTGTGAGAAACAAACAGCAGAAGGAGTTGGGACTCACCACCACACTGCCAAAGGTTTCTCCAAACTGGCCATCCTTAGCTAACCAATAATAACAAGGGTAGTTCGTCCGAACTCAACGAACTGGCCTAGAACCGCCATAGATCAAGAAGAGCACTGGTGACAAAACTGAGCCCTTCTATATTCCTCTCTATTTCAAACCCCTCCGACCGAGTAGTCTCCATTTAACCTGATCTTGCACCTCCACCCTGAGTACCAGTTCCTCAACAACCTCCACAACTTCCCATTTATTCCAACCTCTTTCAGCCTCTGAAGATGAACTGGGTACTCAACAGAATCATAGGCCTTCTGCAAATCCTAGAGACACATGAGAACATTACTACCAGAATTCAGGTATTCAGCAATCACTTCCAGTGTGGCGAAAACAGCATTTACACATGATGTCTTCTTCCTGTATGCCGTTTGGTTGATGTGCAGAATTCCTGCCTCAGTTCACATATCCTGCATCCTTCTCAGAATGAACTCCAGCACCTTTGCCATCATGGAAGTTAGGGTAATCCCACTGAAGGTCGACCTGTTATCATCAGATCTCAGTTGTGGCTGCTGATGTGCCCAAAACTTCCATCGTCACTCCGTTTAGGCTCTACGAGTTCCTCAGGATGCCATTTGGACTCAAGAATTTTTCCCAGGTCCTCCAACGTTTGATGGATACAGTCTGCCATGGCTTATATTTTGCCTGGATGACATCTTGGTGGCCAGCAGTGACGCCACAGAGTATAAGATCCACCTTCGTCTGCTTTTCAAGTGCCTCCAGGATCACGGCCTTGTTCTCAATGTTGCAAAGTGTCAGTTTGGCCTCTCAGAAATCTATTTCTTAGGACATCGCATCACTCAACATGGTGCCATGCATTTGCCCAATATGGTGAAGGCCGTTAGCCAGTTCAGGCAGCCAGCCACTGTCAAAGGCCTCCAAGAGTTTGTAGGTATGGTCAATTTTTATCACCGGTTCATTCTGGCTGCAGCTCACACTATGTTACCCTTTTGTCAAGTAAACCTAAGACCTTGTAGTGGAGATGTCATGGTCAAAGCATTCCAGGACACCAAGACAGCACTGGCCAGAGCCACAATGCTCACACATCCATGAACGCGCCTACAGTGGATGCTTCAGAGTTGGCAGTAGGAGTAGTTCTCCAGCAATTAGTACATGGCATTTGGCTACCCCTGGCTTTCTTCAGCAGACAGTTGCGTCCCCCCGAAAAGAAGTACAGCACCTTTGACCACGAGTTGCTGACCTTGGGGTTCGCCACTTCAGATACTTTTTGAAAGGTCGGGGGGTTATTGTTTACACAGACCATAGGCCACTAACTTTCTCTATGGCCAAGATATCCGACCCCTGGTCTGCTCGTCAGCAGCGTCATCTCGCCTACATTTCCGAGTTTACCACTGACATCCGGCATGTACAGGGTAAAGATAACCAGGTGGCCGATGCACTCTCCAGAACCATTGATGCCATCCATGAGGGAGTTGATTATGCTGCCATGGCCACTAGCCAACAGGATGACTGTAAAGGCTTATCGCACAGCTATTTCTGGCCTCAAACTCGAGGATATTTCTTTTGGGCCAAATGGTGTTACTCTTCTCTGTGACATTTCCACCGGACAACCCAGGCCTATAGTCCCTGCTGCTTGGAGACGTGTTTGATTTGATACACGGCCTATCTCACCCTTCCGTGCACGCCACACGACAACTTGTGGCTTCAAAGTTCATCTGCACGGCCTCCTAGAGCAGGTTGGAATATGGGCTAAGGCTTGCATCCCTTGCCAGACCTCCAAAGTGCAGCACCACATCAAGGCTCCACTTCAGACATTCGAGGTCTCATCGACGCTTCGACCATATCAATGTGGATCTAGTGGGCCCTCTTCCACCTAATGGATTCACCCATCTCCTTACCATAGTAGACCAGTTTACCCGATGGCCTGAAGCTATACCTCTCTCCAATACATCCACCCACACTTGTGCTCAAGCATTGGTCACCCATTGGATAGCCCATTTTGGCATTACCATGGACATGTCATCTGACAGGGGTCAAAATTCATATCACAGCTGTTTGGGCATCTCACAGTTGTTAGCACTAAGCTTCATCATACTACTTCTTACCACCCACAACCGAATGGCCTCGTCGAGCGATTCCATCCACATATGAAGTCAGCCCTGTGAGCTCACTTAACTGGCCTCAACTGGAGTGATGAGTTACCATGGGTGCATTTAGGAATCAGGACAGCACCAAAGGAAGATTTGGGATGTTCCTCAGCAGAGCTAGTTTATGGTTTCCCACTCTCACTGTGCCTGGAGATTTCATTGCCAACCACAGCCACCAGCCAGATAACCATTTCCACCTTCAGCAACAGCGGGACCAAGTGGGCACACTGGCCTCTATTCCTACCTCTCAACATGGACTCACACCAGTGTTGACTCCTGTTAAGCTCCAGAGGGCCAAGTTCATATTCATCATCGCAATACTCATCGCACACCTCTACAGCGCCCCTACGAAGGCCCTTTCAGGGTCATCGAGAGTGTCCCTAAGACATTCAAAGTGGACATCGGTGACAAGACAGAGATCATCACAGTCAACAGGTTGAAGCCTGCCCACAGGGACTTCGATAACCCCGTTCAAGTTGCACAGCCACGTCCCCGGGGCCATTCTCCAAGCAAACGTCAGCAGCACCCACTCGCTCTCCAGGTCAAGCTTCAGATCCCACAGACACCCTGCTGCCACACTGCACCAGAGCATATGATTTTAATGTTGCTGGAGCTAAGCTGGTCAAAATAGCTTCTGAAAGCTTTGTCCAGTTTCGCAACATCTTGTTAGTAGGTCTATCAATAGACAGGGAATTAGAGGTGTGGCCTGGTTCAGTGGTCTCCATTGTGAAAACAAAACAGACATCGTCTTGGGAAATGCCATCCGCCACCACAGTATTGCCTCCATTCTTTAGATCACTCATGGAAGTAAGGACACACACAGTTATTATTATTGTTGTTGTTGTTCTCTTGTTATTATTGTTGTTGTTGTTCTCTTGTCATTATTGTTGTTGTTGTTCTCTTGTTATTATTGTTGGGAGATGAGCTGAGGTTTTGATCACAACCTCCATAAATAAGCTGCTAAAGTTTGGGGGTGGGGGTGGGTGATTGCAAACTTGATGAATATCTCATGGATATTTTCAGCTGTACTCCATTGGTTTTAATTTGGTAAGTGTGTGTAGCTATATACAAATATGTGAATACAGAGGAAAAAGGAGCACAACATATGTATACTGCTTGATTCATTTATGTAGTGGGACATTTTGTGGTGGGAGTTCTGGCTCTAGCCCTACTCGTAGCCCTGTCCTATATCCAAATGTTCTTTCCCACTGTGTCAGTGCTCCTTGCTACTGTGACAGTTTGCAATGTTTTTCATCGGCACGGTTGAGGGTAAATGATTAACCTCTCTGTAGGACTTGAGTCTTCCACATATAGAATCATATGTATTCTATAGAGAGTGTGCTAGCACTCATATATTTGTCTGGCTCCTATTCAAAATGGCAAACAACAAAAACACCAAAAAAAAACGAATGCAAGTCCATATTGTAATGCCAGACCAAATATTGGTTGTCTTCAGAATAGCCATGGGCTCTTCTCTCTGACTCCACTTATTTACAAATTTTGAATCACTAATTCTTTAACTGCAGCTCTGCCTTGGACTTGCATTGGCCGGATGAAGAATATTTGGAAACTATAGCTACCCAGGTTTTTGTGTGCTGGTGTCAGAATCTTAGTAATGGTTGAGAAAACTTGCTTGGACAGTATAAATTGTACTTTGGTTTATAGTGTATTTTGGCTGCAATCTCAATGCTATCTATAGATTAGAAATATTCAAGATTTGCTATATACCATATAGCATGGCAATTGAACTGAACATACGAGGCTAATTCTGTGAGGCCATCCTCTCCACATCCTATTGAACATTTGATGCTGACATTAGCCCTACCCTTGTTAGAACTTCAGACAAACAAGTACATGTATAGAGTCTACATCTACGGTATATATGCACTAGCTACACTAAGAGCGATTGTCAATAAATGACTTTTCACCTCGGATATTTCTCTCAGATGAGAGAACTAGACACTTACTGTCAGCCTCCCAAATAACAACAAAAAACTACAGTAAACATAGAGTCATGAACAGAAGTGATATGAGGGGGTGGAAAGCCATACACACCACTCTCTCCAAGACAATACAACTATCAGCAAAGTAGGTCAAATGTAGCACACCCCAGAATATAACTATTGGCCAGTTGTGTGTAATTAAGATTGAGGAGACACCGGGAAATGACACAACTATGTGAGAGATCCTTGCCTTATACCTCCCCACCTCCCTTATATGCTACAAGAGAGTATCAAGCAATTTTCCTTCTCGCAGCATAAATATTTCCACTGAGTTGTTCAACAATAAGCCATAAGCCATTAACGTAGACCGTGACAATTCAAACTCAGCATGATGAGGGCTTGATACACTAGGAAATGCACATGAGGCATCGAGGAAGAAATCGATTCCTATCTAATTGTTAGCATGTTCAAGCTTGGAGACCATGCACAACAGTTATATGCGAGCTCTTCATGGCCGTGCATAGCATAATAAACTCTGATGTTCAACTTCCAGAGTGTGCACTTTACTCACCAACTATTTCTTGTCACTTTGCATACTTTCCCTTCCCATTTAAAAATATAAAATTAAATATTTAGACTCCCAAACATTCCTCAGTCACCACAAGGCTGTGAAGTTCTGTGAAGAAACGCAACAAAAGGAATCGCATTTTGGTGTCACAGACAGCACAAGGCAAGCATTACAAATGCATTAACACTTATTCGTCCAACTGCTATGGCTATGGTCGCTGCAGACTAGGGAAGGCATGTTGGAGATTTTAAAAAAATTTTAAAAAATATTAATACTATTGTAGTCTAAATCAAATGGCAGATACAAAAGCTATTATAGTGTGGGGCTATAAGAGATCCTAAACTTGACACAGTTTTCCAGTTAAGAGTTTGTCTTTTGATCTGACTCATTGCAGCAAGTTCTTCTCTGTCTTCATCTTCACCCAACAGTTTTACTTCAAGAAGGTGTAGAAATTGCAGAATGAAGTTGTGTCACCTATTTCTGGTGGTAGCCGCATCGGCAGTTCTGGTATGTATGAACACTGGTGAAATGTTGTGCTTAATTATTTAATAGTCAAGTGTTTAGAATTGGACTGCGTAATGTTTATGTATAATATTGAAGGAAAATGTTGAGGTTTATTGTTGGAATGGAGTGTTTTGTGTTGAAATGTGTTTTTATGTCTGTTGAAGTGTTTACTGTCGAAGTGTTGATGGTGAAGTGTAATATTGAATTGTAATGTTGAAGTGTTAATGGTGAATAACTCGTGTAAAATCTTTAGAAGTGAAGTGTACATAATTAAAATGTTGCCCTTTATCTGCATACTCAATGGTTTGTCCTGTGGAATAGTACAATGTTGTGCTAGTGTGTTAAACAAAATTTAATGGTACCTTTCCCTGTACAGGTGATGGCTCAGGAGGACTCTACCGCACCAGCTAGCCCAGATGATGACGACAGTTCACCCATCTGCCTGGCAGATAGCTATCTGACTAAAGCCACCTCTGCAGATACAGGTGATGATGATGATGATGATGAGGATGACGATGGAGATGATAGCGATGATGGGTCTGGAGTTGGAGTGTATAAACCTACAAGGTTCAGATGTGAGAATGGACCACGCAGAGTAAGTTATTTACACCAATTTCATCCACATCTCTTTTCCTTTGCACTCACTCTCTCAATTCTTCCTCTCCAACTCTTCTGCTCTCTTCTTGCTCTCTCCAGCTGCCCTACCTCTGTTCTCCCACTCTTCTCCAACTAATTCTTCCAAAAAGCCATTTCTTAACATCTCTCTCATCTATCTTTATCTCATAATCATTAGTCTCTCTCCTCCATAGAAAATCCACACCGTCCCAGGAGAATTCCACTGGCCACCATCTACCGTGGAACATGTGACAATCTCAAATGTTACACACCTCCATGCCGTGCACGCAAGATTGTATGGAGGAGACGTTGTGTACTCGTCTACAAGTATGTCTATGGTTGGTGGAAAAGAATCGGCTATCGTACTCGATATTACATTGACCACCTCAAGTGCAGCTGTACCAACTGCAACGATATAAAGAGCTATAAGAGGTGCACGGCCACTCGACCCTGCCCAAACACCCGCAATCCCAAGTCCTTCTGCTACTGGAAGTACAGTGTGCCGCACAGGAAATACAGTCCTTACCAGACATACCAGACCCACCAGAAGTACGACTCATACCAGAAGGGCCAGAAATATGACTCATACCACCAGAAGGGCCAGAAATATGACTCATACCAGAAGGGACAGAAATACGACTCAAACCAGAAGCGTCCGAGATACGTCCAATATTCAAGCCACCAGAAATATGACACATACCAGAAGGGCCAGAAATATGACTCATACCAGACACACCAGAAATACCCTCCAACTAATTACACCAGTTACGGTCCGGTTCAGAGTGGAAGCTGTGAATGTTGTACGCCATTTTATTGCATACCCCCTAAAGTGTTCAACAAACGCACCTGCTCTTGCGTGTGCCCAGTAATCAAGTGCCCCTATGCAAGGATTTTCAACCCCAAGACTTGCGGCTGTGACTGTCCCCGTGGCACTACGGAAGTTGGCAAGAAATGTGTTGGAGAGTAAGTGTCCTATATAAGTTACATGGTTGGGCATCCACACCATAACTATTTCGATTAGTTCTACTAATCAAGTAACAAGATCAAATCTCAATGTGTAACTGCATGGTTTATGTGTTGATATAGGATGAAATCCCTTCATTGACAAGTAATTATATCCCGAGTAATAATTATGCTCAATCCCTTTTCCCTTTCTTTCAGTTGTGACTACCAGGACCTGAAGACATGTCCCCATATCAACTGTGAGGACAACAAGCATCTGAGATGTGAAGTGAGACACTACAAGTGTGTGTGTCCCAGCTGTAAGGACAACACTGTTGCAAGCACATGCACAGCTACCAAGTAAGACAACAACACTAGTACCTCATTCCTTCACTTACATCACCCACTTCCGCTATCACATCCCACCTTCTCCTCCAACCAGGTGTCTGGAGCAGCTATCCAAGCCAAAGTGTGTGCTAGATTACTACTCCAAGAAGTGTCGTTGTCCAAATTGCAATGAACGAACCACCCAGAGCGCGTGTGTCAACACTTACTGTACACATTATGGCAACTTGCAGTGCAAGTAAGTGAGGAGGCAGGAGACATCCCTCCTGGTAGATAAACATAATTTACAGAGAAAAAAGTCGGTTATTTCCACCCTTTACCATTTGTGCAAGTGGAGTGATCCTCATTTTAAATGATGCACGTCTTCTGTCTCACATGCTAGTGGGAAGCAAAAGTGGGTGCAACTGGTGCCTCCAGCTATTGATATCTACATGCATAGTATTTTATGGCTCTCTCCCTATTGATACATTCATAACAGATTTGGTTTATTCTCTGTCTTGTTCTTATGTTGTAGATACCAATCCCATCCCCCAAGGTGCTCATGCCCCAATCAGGACTACAAGCAACACAACTCTTATGACAACAAACAACACAGCTCCTATGACAACAAACAACGCAACTCCTATGACAACAAACAACGCAACTCCTATGACAACAAACAACGCAACTCCTATGATAACAAACAACGCAACTCCTATGACAACAAACAACACAACTCCTATGACAAAAAAGAGCGCAACTCCTATGACCAACAAGACTCCTATAAGAAGGACATTCCCTATAAAGGATGAAGAGGCCAAGTTAGCATGATGTGCTGACGTTTTAATGTAGTTTTGAACTTTGGAAACTTTGTAAAACATTACAATCTACTGATGTTGAGATGTAATGAATGTTTGCATTGATAAAAACAATTGTTAACAAGTGTTTGTATGGAAATGGCCCTTTATTTCGGTCATCTACAGTTTGGAAAAGACAATTGCAAGTTTATGTGTGTTAGTGTTGAGTATTTGGGTCACCGCTTGAATTCTAACAGACTGCACACTACAGATAGAAAACTCCAAGCCATAGCTCCACCTCATCAGAATGTGGGTCATTTTGGGTCTCTTGAATTATTATGGGCAATTCACTCCAAGTTTATCCACTATCCTGAATGCACTTAAAAAGAACTGCAGGTGGAGGTGGTCGGAAGTATGTTCTCACAGTTTCCAATTGGCTAAAGAGAAGTTAACGTTATCACGGGTTCTTATTCACTTCAACCCATTACTCCATCTCAGGATGCATGACAATTCTGCTTATGTGGTCATATCTTATGCATGCTGGTTCTGAGACCAATTGCATTTGCATCAAGAACTCTCTCTGCCAGTGAGCGTAATTACTTAGCTACATGTTGAAAAGAAATGCCCTGTCACTAATTTTTGGACTGAAGAAATTACATCTCTATTTTTATGGCCGTAACTTCACTATGATCACAGATCATAAACCATTGACAACTATCTTAGGCTCAAATAAAGGAATAACACATATGGCTGCGGCAAGATTGCAGAGATGGGCAGTGCTGTTATCAGCTTACACATATGAAATCGAATTTTGCGATGATGTTAATGTATGTACGGAATGTGGTATATATATTATGTGATGTTTGTGGTTTTGTATACTGAGCATGCTCACTCCTTTTTGATGCTCACTTGTTTTTATGATCATTTGATCGTGTTGCAATTCATTTGTATTATTTGTCAGAAAATACAAGTTTAGACCTTCAAGACAACATTTGAGCTTTAACTATTATCACAAGAGTAAACTGATAAGGAAACCAACAGATCACTTCATGCGAGGAAAATGTCAGGTTGCTTGCTGACTCAGCTCATTGGACCAGATACTGCATGGGCACAGTCATGTTTATGATATTGGCGACACTTTACCTATCTTCAGATGTTTGGATGATAGGAGTGTGAGAAGTTTTTGGTTTACTATTTAATGCTAACAAGAGACTCAGCTTATCTGTTTTCGCTCACATCTAAATTTTACTCTGCCTCATGATTCTTTCCACTTTCTAGTTATTACTTTAACTTTCTCTAATTACGTTGATCATCTTGGTCATATTCCTGAATGCACACTAAATGATACAAACGATATTAAGAGAGTCACTAATGCGGAAAGCTAATTTTATTTTAATACCTTTTCATATTGTGATCCAGTTGTTAAAACAAAACTTTTTTATTTACACTCTGGAACTTGAGTTGTAAGCAGTTAAAGTCACTTGAAACTGCTTACAACAATATTTTACGAAGGATCTGGAGACTACCTAGAAAGTGCCACACCAGAATTCTTCAACTTACAGCTGGTGTGCAGAGTATATATAACAGAATTATTAACGGGGGGGAAACATAGATAGATAGATAGATGAATAGATATTAGTGATAGAGACAGATAGACAAGATTTAAAAAAAATTAAACCAAAAAATATATTGGTTCAAAATGGAAATGATATACAATAATCTACAAATGTGTACAGTAAACATTTATAGGATCCGATATCAATGATTCCATGTATAATACAGATTTTTACTTCTTATTAATTTTTACTTCTTATTAATAGGTAAAGAGTCGGTAAATGTTTTCTATCAATACGGGTAGATTCTTCTTTCATTTCGATTTTGACTGGTCAATGCAGTACTTTCCGCCACATTTTTGTCTTGTTTTGTTTTCATAAAGTCAAGCAGCCACTTACCCAGTAAAACACCTGACTAACCATATTACTCAAGCAGATAGATACACATGCCTATATCATATAATACCCAGACACATGAATTATAAATAGTTAGCTGGTTTGAAGGTCTGTGAAGTTATAGGAATAAGTCTCTGAGGAAAACAATGAAAACGTGCATCTTTTGGTGACTGACCTCGGTTTTTAACAATTACGACCAGAACAATATAGCTATAGGCATCTGGGAGAACCAACTTATACACATGTGCATTATAAGTTTATAGTTGCCAGGTTTTGTATTTGTGATGGATTCGAAGCACTCTGGCTTCAAAATCAGCTGAAGATAATATTTATAATGCTAAGACGCTGACATATTAACTTTGTGTGTGTGTGGAGGGGGGAGTGGCATTTTTTAATAGGTGAACCAGTGTAACGGTCTGAGATTGTACCCAGTCTCAAAATGTATTTCGGTATTCGGCGCATGCATCAAATCGAGGTTACAATTTCACATGGGGCTGGTCTGAAGTTGTATCCATCTGAAATTGTATCGGACTGCTAATGTTCTAGTAGGATTATAGCGCTGTGATTTACCATAATCTCATAAAGAATCTCATAAAGACAAATATGTTTTCATGTCAGCCCCTCTCTCCCACCACCAACAACAGCAACAAAAAACATATTATAGCTAGCTCACTCATTAAAAACAACCCAACATCAAAATGTTGGGCCCAGAATTGTAGAGAATCACGTTTAAAGCACATATTATTCGGAATGTTATCTTCCACAACTTTCGGCACTTTCTCACAGTCACGGTGAAACCAGTCACGTCACTGGTTACATTCAATCATAAACTTCTTGAGTTAGTGTACGGCTGATGACAGTGACAGAACACCTCAACTACTTCCTGTTGACAGAATATATTGTGTGACCTTGGCTGTGCACTTCCTGGAAAGGGTGACAGCGCTCCCTGTTTGAAGCATTCGGACAAGTGACAACACATGAGTTCCTGGTCCCACAAACAATCCATAAAACCACCCGCGCGCTTGACCGTCGTTTTAGCGCCTAATGAAAACACTCATTGCATAGATTAGAGCTCCCTCTAGCTATCAAATCTTTAGCACTTTGCATATTTATGCGGCAAAATCAGGCATTCAGGTTTTGAAGTTCCCTCCACTTTAGGCCCAGTAACTTGATAGATATACATATGAAAAATATTTTGTTATCAAAAGAGAGCACACAGAGAGACCTATCTTTTAACCTATATATCAAGTCCATACCATGAAGTTTACAGAATCCACCTAAATACAGTAACACCCTTGTGTATAATTTTGTATTGTATTGTGTGGGGGCCTGATTAAAGTCTTAATATGGTGGGAATAAATATGTTCAGAGGTAAATATAAATATTGCTGTTTGCTTATATATTCAGCAACATCCTCCTTCATGCCATGCCACATATAGTATTGGGATATTTTAGCCAGGGTGCTGTTTATACCGCTATGTCCACCCATTGGGTTTGAGTGATACTGGTGCAGTATCTCAGCAATGTCATCCATCTCACTGACGACCTTCTTTACAGTTAGTCATTAAGTACAAATGGCAGTAGCATACTTCTTGCATGCTTACTTGCAAATGAACGAACCAAGACATCCCAAGGTCCTTTATCTTCTGTTGATGGATTTTCATCATTGCCAAAGCTGAGAGTCTCTCTTCAGACATGGTTGACCTTAAATATGTCTTTAGGAGTTTTAGCTGGATGATCGCTCATTTTCACATGTTGTAACTGGTAGTGTGCATGCAATCCTTAGCAGTACTTGAATATTAGGGAACATGTCCATTTCACTACTGCATATGGTCTGTTGTAGGGATTGTGATGACCTTTCTTCTTCAGTGGTAGACATCCACTTCATCTTCCATCTTTGACTTTCAGTGCTAAACAATTGAGGTGATGGAAGAACGGTCAAGTAGAGTTGATATACCTCATCAAGTGAACTATTGCTACTTTCAGCAACCATAAGCCAAGCAACTTCACAATGCTTTGATGAACCCCGCCAAACCGATCTTGTAACCCCACCAGAATATGATCGAGAAAGGAAAGCATAACATTCCTTCGATAATATACTTCCAGGCTATCTGCTGGTGCATTAGCTCTATAAACTTGCTTTACTACTGCTCTAGGGACTGAAATGGAGATAAGTAAATCCTGGGAGAGCTTAGTCATTTCTTCAAACCAAATATGAAATGTAGACTCGAAGTCTAACTTCAGTAGCTGGAATTCATGCAGCACTACAGACACTTTTTCATATGCTGTTATGACATCTGTAGATCGTTTCTGCATTTTAACTGTCACACTACGAAGGTAACTGAGTAACCTCATGGTAATGGATGAAGATACAAAAAACTGGAAAGATGAAAGCTGATATAAAAATCCATTCGCCTTGTAACAGTTTCAGAATCCCATAGCCATTCACTAGTGTTCAAACTACGACAGGAAATTTCTTCCTAGCAAAAGGGTACAATTCAAAGAAAGTAAAGTAAGAGTCTCAAAGAAAGTAAAGTAAGAGTCTATGCGATGAACCCGGCGCGTTTTACACTCAGCTTTAAGTTTGTTGTTGCCATCACCATGCTCTTCAATAATTTTCTCAAAGAAGCGTTGCCGCTGGTGAGTAACCAAAAAACTTGGATACCTGAGATAAAGTATCACCTACATTCCTGATTTGTGGGAGTGAGCAGGCTTTGACTATGCAAAGGTTAAGTTGATGGCATTGACAATGACTATAAAATGCAAGTGGAGCACTCACTCTGATTAATCCTTGAACACCACGTCTGCTAGATGACATGTTGGATGCACCATCATAGCCTTGCCCTCTACAGTTAGCCAAATCAATCCCCCATGTCTGGAAGAGGGTCTCATAATATAATAAAATCCAGAAACTTCTCCCTAATATTAAAATCCTAGTCCACAAACCTTACTGCAAATGAGAGTTGTTCTGCAGTCAGTAACTTCATCAGCTAAAATAGAAAAGTATTTAGAATATTTAATTTCCTCTACTATTTCATCACACACAGCATCCCCAATAATTCATTCTGGGATGGTGTTTGAGGTGTGCATAGCATTCTTAGGTGCACTTTGTAAATGTTTTGCTAAAATTTTGTCTGTTCTTGCTCTGAAATGTACTATCTCAATAAAGTTCCCACTATTATGACATTTAGACTCCATGGAAACTTCTCTATGCCCTCTCAATTAATGATTTAATTACTTCAGAGTTGTGCTTCATTCTTTCTTCTCGTTCCCTGCTAATTCAACTTCCAACACTTGATGAATGAATTTGTATAAACTCAGACATTTTAGACATAGAATCCAGGTGGCATGCATCTTTTCATGACGAAGAAAGACGGAAGATTGTGAAGTCCACAGAAGGAATGGCTCAGTTACAAGTATCCCTAGTTGATGGCCTGCTGTATCAGGAGAAAACAGAGCACATGCCTTGCAATAGGCACCATCTTCACTTGGACTATAGATTAGCCATGGGTAGTTTTGCACCCACTGAGTCCTAAATTTTCTGTGGCACCCATTCATGAATGTAGTGGGATAATTAATATGGCCAGAAATGAAGCGTACGATTTTCATTTTTTGCAACCCACGCACAAAATTGTGACCTTGACGCACAACATTCCTATGTCTGTGCTTGAGTGGGTGGAATATTCATTAGGGAAATGGGGGGCAGTAGCACTACCGGAGAGTAATAGTGTGGTATAAGTGGCCATGGTGTGATTGTTAGCAGCTGAAGATGATGGTGTGCCCTGTTAGTGGTGCCAGCATTGCCAATCGATGCTGAAAATGATGGCGTACTATTATCTTGGTCAAGATTGCAATAGCAGTCGGTACAACTATATGTAGGATAAATACAAATAAATACACCATATATAAACTGTGGTATTCTTTATTAGGATAAGCCTAGCTAACTGAGATGCAATATAAATAACTAAACTTGTAAAGTTTTTCCTCTTGTTAAAGACTTACTCGCTCTTTTCCAGTCATTGAGACTAGTTTGGCCTTCCATGCTCTTCCTTTTTCCTCAGATAACAAGCCATTGTTGACCAGTCTACTATTGCAGCAAGAGTGCAAGATTAGTTTCACAAAGGAAGTCCTCCCTATGGCTATGCAGTGTGACATCATCAAATGTCTTGCGTAATCTACCTACCCTTTTTTTTTTCCAATACAAAGTCAAATACATCAAAGATTTAACATTTCCATCCACCTCTGCAGGGATGGGTCAATGGAAAAACAGTTCAGTTTATTAGTCTACACCATCTACCTCTGCCAGGCGAATGGGTTGCCTCTGGACCCAGAGTGAAGCGTTCCCTCTCCAAAGGGCGATGGTCAAGCGTTGGAATAAGTGGCGGGTGCTATCAATGGGGTCAATGCCAAGGCGCTGTCCCTGCAGGCGATCTATCCTTTTGATGGTTGACAATAGCCTCCTCACACTAGCCTCCCAGAGCTTCCACCACCAGGGTAGTGAAATGGATGCCTGCAGAGTGGCACTCCTCTGAATTTGCCCTCATTTTTCGGTCTTCACCTATCCTGAGTGCATATCCAGGGATTTTCGCTGCTCCCACGATGGTCTGCTGTTGCATAGGTGAGATAACAGTCACATCCAGTGCAGCCGGCTGGCCAGTTAGGGAGGTAGACGTCAGTTGGATGACTGCTGGAGCCCAGTATCATGGATGGAGCCTCCCTCCATGGCGCTAGAGCAGTGGACTGTGCTGCCGAAAAAAGTGCGTCACGAATGGAGTCATGTCTATGAATCCTGTCTCCATTCCCCCCACAACCAACTTGATGATCCCCAAATGTATCAGCCATTCTGTGGCAAACAGGGACAGGGCGAGTCCTCATTCGTCATTCGCAGCCCTAGCCAATACACCAGATAGAGACGGAAATCCCTGTCCTGAATGTGGAGGCCCAGAGAGCTGGAGGGGATGGCGTTGAGCCAATCGCCTGCATGGGGGAGAGATGATGAGAGAGCAAGGGCTGTTGACCTCTGATCAGGGGCAGACTCGAGTAAGTCCAGTCCAGTCTGGCCTCCCAGCTGCGTCCGCAAGAGCCTCAACAGAGATGGTTTGGTGAAAGTTGACTGGTTCGCGGCCAAGGATCCTAGCCACCAGACCTTTTGACTGCTCCTGGAAACCTATATAGGCCGCTGGAGCAACCTGGGAAGCCGTTCTAATGTTAAGACCACCACGAGAGCTGGGTAGGGAAGCCTTTAACCATGCCCAATCTGCCCCCAACCATATGAGCACAGGCATCCAATATGCTGAGGAGTGCAGGTACGAAGCGAGAAGGAGATCTTAGGGAGAGCAAGACAGGACCGTAGTAAAGCTGATTCCATCTGAGCATCCTCCAAGTCCGGTAATTTGGACAGTATCTCCTTTACTTTCTCCACCCGCTTCCTCATCGTGGCTTCACAGAATGAGGGGAGCCCGATTGGGCTGCCCAGGAGGACGAAACCTTCTCTTGTGATGGGGATCTCAGATGGAAGTGGGCTGCCCGAGGAGTCGTCATTGGCAGGAATGCAGAGGAGAGATTTTGCACGATTTAAGTAGAGACCTCTGGAGGAACCCTCCTCTTCAATGATCTTCAGGGCCTTGGCAAGATCAGAGGGGAAACCACACAAAGTTCCATCGTCCAGGTACCACGCATTGATCTGGAGAGTGGGTACCTCCCTCTTGATGCTCTCCGCCACAGGGTGCAATGTTAGGGCAAATCCCAAGGGACCCAAAGGATCACCTTGCTGGACCCACTGCAGCTTCTGATAATCTCTTCTCCAAGGTGGAGGATGGTCTGGGCGCCATAGCAAACACTCAAACCATGCAGACAGGGATGGAATATGGACTCTAACTCCTCTGGAGGTGTTGTTGAAGGCGTATTTGAAATCTAGGAGGAGTGTCCTGCACTCATTGGAGGGGATGGAAGGGTCTTCTAAGGTGTTGGCCACAGAGTGGACAATGGCCTCACATCTCACCTTGACACCCACACCTAGCTGCAATGGAGTGAGGATGTTGAAAGCCTCTACCTGCGCAAATCATGACAGGCATGGAAGTGAGGTGGCGTAGCACCTCCATAGGATGGTAACCACCACCTTTTTTCTTGCTAGCCAGAAGGGTGGCACCACACAGATGGGACACAACCTCGGGTGGTACCTTACCCGCAGACAGGGAGTTCACGACACTAGTGAGGACCTGGAGGGCTTGAGCAGCATGAACAGGCGAAGGGCACAGAACAGCCTCTTTGAGGTGTGTGGCTCTCTGAGGTTGGAGGGACCAGGAGCAGAACCGCCAGGGAATGATTTCAAAGCCTTTAAAACATGTGCGTCATTGAAGGTTGGTGCTGGGGGACACTGGAAGGGTGGAATCGGGGGTAGAGGGGACTGCGGGTGTTTGGCGAGCATCTCATCCAAAACTTCAGGCAGGCAGGTGCGAGACCGCCCTAGGAAAGAGCCTGAATTGCTTTCCTAAATTGCCCATCTTCCACAGCTTGCCGAGCACGTCTAGCATTTGTCTTCCTAATATGATGTGGTTACCCCTCCTCTTCAGCAACTTGGACCGGCAGGTCGCATCATTCACTGCTTTAGCCGACAAATCCAGGATGTCACCATGGCGCCATTTCTGGATACGTAATCTCACTACCCACAGATATGCGTACGTCACTCACACATCATCCCATACCATAAGTGCCTACGCTTAACAAGCCTGTGGGAAACAAACAGCGGAAGGAGTTGGAACTCACCAGCACACTGCCAAAGGTTTCTCCATCCTTAGCTAATCAATAATAACAAGGGTAGTTCGTCCGAACTCAATGAACTGGCCTGGAACCACCATAGATCAAGAAGAGCACATGTGACAAAACTGAGCCCTTCTATATTTCTCTCTCGATTTCAAACCCCTCCGAGTAGTCTCCATTTAACCTGATCTTGCACCTCCCCCCTTAGTACCAGTTCCTCAACAACCTCCACAACTTCCCACCTCTTTCAGCCTCTGAAGATGAACTGGGTACTCAACAGAATCATAGGCCTTCTGCAAATCATGGAGACACATGAGAACATTACTACCAGAATTCACGTATTCAGCAATCACTTCCAGTGTGGCGAATACAGCATCTGCACATGATGTCTTCATGTATGCCGTTTGGTTGATGTGTAGAATTCCTGCCTCAGTTAACATATCCTGCATCCTTCAGAATGGGGAACTCCAGCACCTTTGCCATCATGGAAGTTAGTACGATAACTGTCCATCTGCAATGGGTCCCTTCCTCCTCGCTTGCACACTGGTACTAATATTCCCACTTTAAAACAATCTGGTATTACATCCATCTCCACAATAGCATTCATCACATTCCTCAGCCAGAAGATCACACTCCCACCAGCATACTTTAGATGCTCTGCAACAACATTGTCTGGGCCTTCAGCTTTTCCACTATTTAACCTTCCCACAGCAGCATTCACCTCATCTCCTGTAAAAGGTGTATCCAGCACATATTCTCCACTAAATAAAGAGGAGGGAACCGTGCCATCAATTATCTCCTTTAACTCTCTTAGTTCCAGCACATATTCTTCACTGAATAAAAAGGAGGTGAACCACGCCATCAATTTTCTCCTTTAACTCTCTTAGTTCCAGCACATATTCTTCACTGAATAAAGAGGAGGGAACCATACCATCAATTTTCTCCTTTAACTCTCTTAGTTCCAGCACATATTCTTCACTGAATAAAGAGGAGGGAACCACACCATCAATTTTCTCCTTTAACTCACTTAGTTCCAGCACGTATTCTTCACTGAATAAAGAGGAGGGAACCACGCCATCAATTTTCTCATTTAATCTCTTAGTTCCAGCACATATTCTTCACTGAAGAGGAGGGGACCACGCCATCAATTTTCTCCTTTAACTCTCTTAGTTCCAGCACATATTCTTCACTGAATAAAGAGGAGGGAACCAAACCATCAATTTTCTCCTTTAACTCTCTTAGTTCCAGCACATATTCTTCACTGAATAAAGAGGAGGGAACCACACCATCAATTCTCTCCTTTAACTCTCTTAGTTCCAGCACATATTCTTCACTGAATAAAGAGGAGGGAACCGTGCCATCAATTTTCTCCTTTAACTCTCTTAGTTCCAGCACATATTCTTCACTGAATAAAGAGTAGGGAACCACGCCATCAATTTTCTCATTTAACTCTCTTAGTTCCAGCACATATTCTTCACTGAATAAAGAGGAGGGAACCATGCCATCAATTTTCTCCTTTAACTCTCTTAGTTCCAGCACATGTTCTTCACTGAATAAAGAGGATGGAAACACGCCATCAATTTTCTCCTTTAACTCTCTTAGTTCCAGCACATATTCTTCACTGAATAAAGAGGAGGGAACCACGCCATCAATTTTCTCCTTTAACTCTCTTAGTTCCAGCACATATTCTTCACTGAATAAAAAGGGGGGAACCGTGCCATCAATTTTCTCCTTTAACTCTCTTAGTTCCAGCACATATTCTTCACTGAATAAAGAGGAGGGAACCACACCATCAATTTTCTCCTTTAACTCTCTTAGTTCCAACACACTGGCCACTCTGGAAGAAGCTACTCTACCAAAATGCTAATCCCACTTCTGCAGTAACACAGCATGATCTCTCACCATCTCACCATCAACAATCATTTTTTCACACCTCAACTTGGACTTTCGTGAACGAAATCTAAATCTATGGCCTTTCTTAAACATCTCATCTCGCTTTCTATTCTTTTTCCTCTCTATCATTCCAGCACAGACCCTCACCCTCTTCCTCATTTCACTTCTCAGCCTATACTTCTCTACATACAAAGACCCAGATTGAGGTCTTCCAGCCTTGGCCCATTCAGTATGTGCAGCTCCACTTTGTGACCATAGCTCACTTAGAACATTATCCTTCCACAACCTCTTCCTTTTTCCATTGACCAAGGGTAGATGCTTTAGTCCAACACCTACTAACATGTCTGCCACTAGCTCAATCTCACATCCAAGTTGATCAACATCACTATATCCACTGTTCACAAAGGGAGCAATACATTCACGAACCTCATTGATATACCCACCCACCATTCTATCATCAGTGACCATGTCCCATGCCACCTTTCGTCTCATCTCTTCCACTGACATTGCTGAGAACAAACCATGACTTGTTCTCAGCAATGTCAGTGGAAGAGATGAGACGAAAGGTGGCACAGCTTCCTGTCTCAAATAGAGCCCACCAGTGTCCGTATATCCTCAACATGTTTATCCTTCACACACTTCCCCACACCGACCTTTCACCTCATCACCAGCCTATCTCCATCCTCCGTTAACCCTTTCACTGTAGCCTCTTCAAATAGGTCATGCGCCCCTGTGGAGATTATAGGCGCCTCAATGGTGTTCTGGCCTGTACACAGGGGGGGTGCAAGGGGGTGCACTTGCACCCCCCTTTCAAATTAATGATATGCATATCCAACTAGCAAATGCAAATGCACATTGGCAATAGTAATTAAACACCCGACTTCAAACAAGCCACCTACAACTGACATGTGGTTTGAATAATTTACAACTAGTGTCAGTGTCACATGCTGATCCTTGCTAGTGTAGCATGCTGTGAAAGAGCACACCAGCCATGAAGAGACAAGGCAATCCAGTGATATAAGATCTTACTTCAATTAAAAAAAGCTGCTCAAGAAGACAGTGGTAAGCACCCGCTGTGTAGGGTACACCATATTTTAGGGCCATCTTCAGAGCCTCCGATTACAGTCTGTGTCCCAGTCACACAATTGCACTCTGTTGGTAGGGATGATGAGGAACTTGACCAGCCTGTTATTCCAGAAGCTCCAGTGATCAGCCAACAATCTGATGCTTTGCTTTCTGAACCACCACCATTCGAAGACATTGGAAATTTGTTAGAGCCAACAAAATCCATTGACACCATATGCCAGTTGGTGAGTAACCTATCCAATGAGGCAAAGCATTCTTTGCTGTGTCATCATACAGTACCACCTAACATTTTACCCACTACATATTCTCGTGGTTGCAATCGGAAGTTTAATACCACTTGGCTTACAAAGTATCCCTTTCTTCTCTATAGTCCAAAGTTAGATGGTGTTTTCTGTGGACCATGCTCACTCTTCCTAGTGACAAGAGAAAAGATAAAGGATTACTTGTAAATAAGTCTTACTCCAATTGGTCCAAAATAGGCAGTGCTTTGAGTAATCATTCCTCCCTTCAATATCATCGGGATTGTGTGCAATACACTGATGTCTTGAAAAATACTATTGACAATCCAGCTTTGCGTATTGATATTATGGCCAATAGTGGTATCCAAATGCGAATGGATGAGAATAAGCACATTATTCGCCAAATAGTTCGTGCCATTCTTTTCTTGGGAAAGCAGGGACTTCCATTTCGTGGTGATAATGAAGATCTCAGCACTACTAAAAATCCTGGAAATTTCTTGGCTTTACTTAAGTGTTTTGCTGAGAGTGATTCTATTCTTTTTAATCACCTCAATAAACCAAGGGCCAAGAATGCGACTTATATTTCTCAGAATGATATCATCAATGTTATTGGCCATGACATAATCTTAGCTAATAATTATAGTAGCAGAGGTTAAACAAAGTCAGTTCTTGCTGATGTAGTTAACTGCCACAACGTTGAGCAATTACCTGTTTGCCTTCGATTTGTGGACAGTGAAGGTAACATTCGTGAAGAATTTATAGCTTTCTTAAAGTTAAACAGAGTTAGAGGAGTTTACATTGGTGATGCTCTAGTTAAATGTTTGGAGAATCTTGGTTTATCTTTGAGTGAGTTACGTGGCCAAGGTTATGATGGTGCATCTACAATGAGTGGACATGAATCAGGTGTTCCGGCAAGAATTCGAGAAAAGCAACCCAAAGCACTATACACACACTGTGCTTCCCATTCACTTAATCTTGTGATTGTAAAATCATGCTCTGTTCCAGAAATTAGAAATTGCATTGAGAGTATTAAAAGTATAACCATTTGGATTAAATACTCCCCGAAACGAGAAGCTCTCCTTAAAGCAATTACAGGACAGAGGACAAATCCATCAAGTAGACATCCTCTACTTAATGTCTGTATTACTCGTTGGGTTGAGAATATAGTCGGTTGGGAGCACTTTTCTTTGGCTCATCCTTTCTTGGTGAAGATGTTCGAAGTAATCCTTTATGGAAGTAGTGATTTTCCTTTATACAATGATGGATGGTCATCAGAGGATAAGCAAAATGCACTTGCATATATGAAGAAATTGGAATCTTTAGAATTTGTCTATTCAATGGTAACCCTTTTTCGGTCTTTATTATACCAGTTGTAAACCTACAAGGCAAAAATAAGGACATAGTATCTGGTGTCTCCACTGTCATGCAGTGCTGTGAAGAGCTAAAAAAGGTGAGAGAGGATATTGAGGCTTATTCCCAGCGTATTTATCTACATAGTTGTAGAATTGCTGAGAAATCAGGTATATCTGATTCAATTCCTCGTAGAGCTAGGTGTCAGCAGCATCATTCGAACCCTGAAAGCTCTTCAGTTGCAGATCACTTCAAAAAAAGTGTTTCTTAGACTATCTTATTAGCAACATCTCTTCAAGATTCTCTAATCACAGTAAACAGGCAGCTTCAATTCAGGGACTACTACCTGTGAATATTACAGTCAACTCTTCAATTGTTGACTTGAATGAGGCCATAGCATTTTATTCTGAAGATCTTCCAAACCCCAACATCCACGATGAAGAACTTTGTCGGTGGAAGACCAAATGGCTAGCAGTGAAACAACAAGATCATCCAGAAACAATTAGTGACACACTGAAGCAATGTTGCTCTACTTCACTTCCCAACATTTTTACATTGCTCAAGCTTTTTGGAACAATTCCATTAAGCTCATGCTCATGTGAAACGACTTAACAATTACATGCGATGCACACAGTCAGAAGAGCGGCTAAGTGCTTTAGCACATGAACTATGAATATGACATTAACATTGATCATGTATGTACGCTGTTTTTTTATCCAAAAAAGCAAGTTTACTTTTTTCTTAATTTGTATTAATATGATTTTTGACCATAATTAAACAGAATGATGTGTTTATGACTATTACATGTTAGTTTATGTCTACTACATATTTTGTCACCCCCCTTTCAAAAATCTTGCGTACGGGCCTGTGTTACGTCCTGACCGTTACCCTGTGCCCCACATTCAACCCTCCTTGCAGGTGCTCATTTTTTCTCGAAGGTCGACCTGTTATCATCAGATCTCAGTTGTGGCTGCTGATGTGCCCAAAACTGCCATCATCACTCCGTTTAGGCTCTACGAGTTCCTCAGGATGCCATTTGGACTCAAGAATTTTTCCCAGGTCCTCCAACGTTTGATGGATACAGTCTGCCATGGCTTATATTTTGCCTGGATGACACCTTGATGGCCAGCAGTGACGCCACAGAGTATAAGATCCACCTTCGTCTGCTTTTCAAGTGCCTCCAGGATCACGGCCTTATTCTCAATGTTGCAAAGTGTCAGTTTGGCCTCTCAGAAATCTATTTCTTAGGACATCGCATCACTCAACATGGTGCCATGCATTTTCCCAATATGGTGAAGGCCGTTAGCCAGTTCAGGCAGCCAGCCACTGTCAAAGGCCTCCAAGAGTTTGTAAGTATGGTCAATTTTTATCACCGGTTCATTCTGGCTGCAGCTCACACTATGTTACCCTTTTGTCAAGTATAAACCTAAGACCTTGGAGTGGAGATGTCATGGTCAAAGCATTCCAGGACACCAAGACAGCACTGGCCGGAGCCACAATGCTCACACATCCATGAATGTGCCTACTTCGCTCACAGTGGATGCTTCAGAGTTGGCAGTAGGAGCAGTTCTCCAGCAATTAGTACATGGCATTTGGCAACCCCTGGCTTTCTTCAGCAGACAGTTTGCGTCCCCCCGAAAAGAAGTACAGTACAGCACCTTTGACAGCGAGTTGCAGACTCGCTATCTTGGGATATGCCACTTCAGATACTTTTTGAAAGGTCGGGGGTTCATTGTTTACACAGACCATAGGCCACTCACTTTCTCTATGGCCAAGATATCCGACCCCTGGTCTGCTCGTCAGCAGCGTCATCTCGCCTACATTTCCGAGTTTACCACTGACATCCGGCATGCACAGGGTAAAGATAACCAGGTGGCCACTGCACTCCCCAGAGTAACCATTGATGCCATCCATGAGGGAGTTGATTATGGTGCCATGGCCACCAGCCAATAGGATGACCCTGCTGTAAAGGCTTATCGCACAGCTATTTCTGGCCTCATACTCGAGGATATTTCTTTTGGGCCAAATGGTGTTACTCTTCTCTGTGACATTTCCACCGGACAACCCAGGCCTATAGTCCCTGCTGCCAAGGTGTTTGATTTGATACACAGCCTATCTCACCCTTCCGTGCGCACCACACGACAACTTGTGGCTTCAAAGTTCATCTGCACGGCCTCCTAGAGCAGGTTGGAATATGGGCTAAGGCTTGCATCCCTTGCCAGACCTCCAAAGTGCAGCGCCACATCAAGGCTCCACTTCAGACATTCGAGGTCTCATCGACGCTTCGACCATATCAATGTGGATCTAGTGGGCCCTCTTCCACCTAATGGATTCACCCATCTCCTTACCATGGTAGACCACTTTACCCGATGGCCTGAAGCTATACCTCTCTCCAATACATCCACCCACACTTGTGCTCAAGCATTGGTCACCCATTGGCGCCCATTTTGGCATTACCATGGACATGTCATCTGACAGGGGATCAAAATTCATATCACAGCTGTTTGGGCATCTCACAGTTGTTAGCACTAAGCTTCATCATACCACTTCTTACCACCCACAATCGAATGGCCTCGTCGAGCGATTCCATCCACATAAGAAGTCAGTCCTGTGAGCTCACTTAACTGGCCTCAACTAGAGTGATGAGTTACCATGGGTGCATTTAGGAATCGGGACAGCACCAAAGGATGATTTGGGATGTTCCTCAGCAGAGCTAGTTTATGGTTTCCCACTCACTGTGCCTGGAGATTTCATTGCCAACCACAGCCACCAGCCAGATAACCATTTCCACCTTCAGCAACAGCGGGATCATGTGGGCACACTGGCCTCTATTCCTACCTCTCAACAAGGACTCACACCAGTGTTGACTCAAGCTCCAGAGGGCCGAGTTCATATTCATCATCGCAATGCTCATCGCACACCTCTACAGCGCCCCTACGAAGGCCCTTTCAGGGTCATCGAGAGTGTCCCTAAGACATTCAAAGTGGACATCGGTGACAAGACAGAGATCATCACAGTCAACAGGTTGAAGCCTGCCCACCGGGACTTCGATAACCCCGTTCAAGTTGCACAGCCACGTCCCCGGGGCCGTTCTCCAAGCAAATGTCAGCAGCACCCACTCGCTCTCCAGGTCAAGCTTCAGATCCAACAGACACCCTGCTGCCACACTGCACCAGAGCAGGTCGTCAAATTTTTCCTCCAAAACATTACATTTCGGTTCTAGGGGGGTGGGGGTTACAATAATAAAATACAATAATATAATAATAATAATTAATAATAATAATTATAATAATAATAATAATAATAATAACAACAACAACAACAATAATAATAAATAATAAACAGATAATAAATAAATAAAAATAGTAATGATAATGAATGATAATGATAATAATAATAATAATAATAATAATAATAATAATAATAATAATAATAATAATAATAATAATAATAATAATAATAATAATAATAATAATAATAATAATAATAATAATAATAATAATAATAATAATAATATTAATAATCATAATAATCATAATAATCATAATAATAATAATAATAATAATAATAATCATAATAATAATAATAATAATAATAATAATAATAATAATAATAATAATAATAATAATAATAATAATAATAATAATAATAATAATAATAATAATAATAATAATAATAATAATAATAATAATAATAATAATAATAATAATAATAATAATAATAATAATAATAATAATAATAATAATAATAATAATAATAATAATAATAATAATAATAATAATAATAATAATAATAATAATAATAATAATAATAATAATAATAATAATAATAATAATAATAATAATAATAATAATAATAATAATAATAATAATAATAATAATAATAATAATAATAATAATAATAATAATAATAATAATAATAATAATAATAATAATAATAATAATAATAATAATAATAATAATAATAATAATAATAATAATAATAATAATAATAATAATAATAATAATAATAATAATAATAATAATAATAATAATAATAATAATAATAATAATAATAATAATAATAATAATAATAATAATAATAATAATAATAATAATAATAATAATAATAATAATAATAATAATAATAATAATAATAATAATAATAATAATAATAATAATAATAATAATAATAATAATAATAATAATAATAATAATAATAATAATAATAATAATAATAATAATAATAATAATAATAATAATAATAATAATAATAATAATAATAATAATAATAATAATAATAATATGAAATATGAAATAAAAATAAAAAGTATATAATTTTTTTTAATAAATAAATAATAAATAAAAAATAACAATTGCAATTATGGTGGTCGTGGCTTCAAGTTCAGGCTCTTCAGAGTGGCTCCCCAGCAGCCAGGCAAGTTCATTCCACAGTCTCAATTGACTGCTCACACTTTGGTTAGGCCGATGTGCAATGCCTCCTTCACTTAGCAGTTCCTTCTGTCTTCTGGCCTGGTCCAAGATGGCGGCTTCTATAGCTAGTGGGGAGGGGTCTACCATTACCTTTCCCCTCACCCTCCCCCTTCCCCCCCCTCCAAGATCTACCACTGGACTTTAGTACTTTCAATGGGATTAGGAACTGCTTATGATGCATTTGTCTATTTTACATATACACTATAATGAATACACAGCACGTGGGTATACTTTAGTAATACTACTTATGATGTCTGTGTCTATGTGTAATACATAGGCACGTGTGTATACTCTAGTACTACTTATGATGCATGTGTCTATGTGTATTTTTGAATACATAGCACATGTGTATACTCTAGTAATACTACTTATGATGCATGTGTCTATGTGTATAAATGAATACATAGGCATGTGAGAAATACTACTAACGATGCCTGTGTCTATGTGTATATATGAATACATAGACATGTGTGTATACCATACTTGCCAACTTTCCATAATTTAATTCCAGGACATTAATTTTATATACGGCGCGAAAGTTCGACCACACCCCCTAATTAGCGTGCGCCTTTCCCATTAATTTTATACGTCGACCTAACTAACCGGCTGTGAGGTGCAGTATTCTCTGTAGATTTCTGGAAGAGGCGGTTGAATTTATCCATTGAGGGAAAGATAAAAGAACAACAGAGGTTTCGTCAGAGGATTCTCAAGCCTTGAAAGAATGCTACAGACCTTAGCTGTTTGAGCTCCCTCACAAGACAAGAAGAATGACTTCAAACCATCATACTGCCTGAGGTAACGATTCACACACTTCAGCAAGCTGAGCCATCGTGTGGGGCAATGCTTCAAAATCACCCCTGGCTCAGTGGTGAAAAGTGAACACCATAGGATGACAAATTGCTGCTCTCTTGCAGTAGTAGAATATGTCGATGAAGAGCTGGTCAATGTTCACTGGGAGTACCTTCAAACCAGCTTTGACCGTTAAATCAGCCAAATGGCAGATGCAACCAACATCATACAAAGTTGGGATCTCATCCTTAATCAGCTTCTGCACACCTGACCTCACTCCTTTCATAACATTGGTGGTATCAGACATGAAAGACACTGCATTGTCAAAGCTGAGCCCATTCTTAGTCAGTGACTCCTTCAAGGCTTGTAACAAGTTGGTAGCTGTGTCAATGTTCACAACAGACATATCCAAGAATCTCGTCCGTACTTCACCTACCTGTGGATCAAGAAGACTCAAAAGAATTATGCAAGACTTATCCCTCTTGTCATGGGATTCATCAATCATCAAAGAGAATGGACAACTTGACATTGACTCCATAACTCTCTGTGTGAAGTAAGGAGCAAGAGCTTCTTCACTATGGCGGTGGTTTTGGTGTGGGAACAGGATAATTTCTTTGCAATTTCAGAGTCTGGGAACATCTTGCTGAATATCTTGCACTAGACAGAAAGGATATGTTGTGCTTAGCAACAAATGTAGCCCACCTGACCTCTGCTTCGATTACTTGATCACTTCTTTGATGTTGGAAGAGAGAGGTGATTGGAATAGTTGATAGCACAGCCTTTGACATATCCTTATGTTTCTTGCTCTTGAGGTGAGATGTGACATCATTACGGCCACCATGGGTAACACCAAAGCCGATTGCACACAGAGTACCTCGGGCATACAAGTGACCTAAAATGAACAGAAGGCAGGACTACTGACATTACTATTGCATTGAACACAAGCAGCAGACTGTACCCATGATGTTATTATTTACCCTGTATTTGCTGTATTCCATGTTTACTTACTTAATTTCATTGTATATATATATTTTTTATTTATACCTTTGAAACTCTTGCCTATCCCCTGAAATTCCATTTATTGTCAAAATGGTATTCTCTCCTCTGCTTCTTTGCTACACTAGCCAAAATTGATAACGTGCTGAGAAGTTTCACGTGAGTGCCGCACCTTCCAATCGAAACAAGGTCAAAGGTTGTCTGGCACACCCGCTGGAGCCTTAATTGTTTATCTGAAGTTTTTCTCTGCTAAAAAGCAGCGGTGGCTCCAGTAGTTGCTGGTTGGGGGGCAAGGGGACGGCAGCATGCTAAAAATTTTGAAGACTACCCCAACTTTTTAAAGCCACAACTTTTATCACACACACACATACACATAATGTTCCAAAGTATCTCTTTCTTTCTTCATTAAATTTTAGTGTTATAAAATCTTGGGCAATTTCTTGTAAATTAAGTCTATCTGTGAAATCCTTGTGGATGTGTAGTAAAATGCAGTTATTTAACCTTTTTTCTGACATAGTGGATCTTAAGTATGTTAGAACACGTCTTAAAGTGGAAAAACTTCTTTCAGAGGTTGAGGATGTAATTGGAACTGTAAAGTAGAGGCGTAGCAATCTGTGAACTTCTGAAAACATTGATCGATACGCAAGGGTACTCATAGCTTCACATATTGTTCGAATGCTAGTTACTTTCTTCACTTCTGGTAACTGAGTGGTAAGGCCTGGTTGATAACATCAACTAGAACTCCCAGATGCTTCTTCAGTCGATCAAAGTCAAGGTCATTCATAAAAACAGATTCTTGAATGACTTCAGCTCACTTTCATAAACTTCTCCATTAACAGCCTTAATAAGAAGTGATTCCATTGCAATCATGGGGTTCATTAAATGCACTTGCTTAAATCGATCATCCAGTTCTTGGATAAGGATATCACAAGCTTCATAATAAATTTTACGAAAGTAAATTTTGGGTGCATCAAACTGATGAGGTAGACTGCTATCGAATCTTGCTGGTAACCTTTTATACCTTGGCAGTTTAGGGTCCCCAATTTCCTATGAATGAGCCTGATCAACAATGCAGCACTATAGAACCTTTCAAACTCTACATCTTTCCTCTGGCGCTTGTAAAAATCTTGTGTTATATTAACTGCTGACATTGCCTCTTGAATGCTTAGATCCTTGGCTTGTAAGACTTTAGAAGTTTCTTCAGCAGCACTGAAAAGAAGGTGACCCAATTTTAAACCAAATAAAATTCAAATTTTTCCAAAGCAGCAAGTATTCCAGCTGCTTTCAATCCATAATCATCATGGGTTGTTTGATGGACTTCTTCCATGGTGTCCATAATAACACCATACTGATTGATCACAGCACCAATGGCACCAGTTCTCACTGTCCATCGAGTTGGACACAGCACCTTAATGCCACCTTCTGCAGTCTCATTTACCAACAATTTCTTAGAAAAGAGATGCTTTCTTTTAGGAGAGAATTTATTAACTTCACTATTTCTCAATAGCATCTCTCAATAGCTGTATCTGCCTCCCTGCATCTTGCAGGCAGAGATTCAGGGAGTGACGAGACAATGGACAGGCAATGCAGCTGGGACTTCTTTTCTGAACAAGGCCTTTTCTTTTCCCCTGCATTGCAGCAGCTCCGTCGTATGCTTGACCATGACATAAACAAAGGCAAAGCACATTGCATAAGCATATCTTTCAATACAACAAATAAAGTTTCAGCTTTAGTGTTGGGAAGATTGAATAAACCAACTGAATCTTCATGCACCATATAATCATCATCGACATACCTTATAGACAAGTTAAACTGTTCTTTAAAAGTAACGTCAGTTGCCTCATCAGCAATCACCGCATACCAACTAAGAACACTACTCATGATTCTTGCTAAAATTTGTCGTAATACTTTTTGCCCCATCAGACTTATATCATTTCATTAACAATGTCATGTGATAAATACTTCCCTTCCTTGACCCAGTTTTTGATGTTATTATTATCACTTGACCACATGCTTAATAATTGAGGTAGATTTTCCTCCTCTTCAGAATGTCCACGCAATGCTATGCCTTGCCCGAGAAGATATTTCATAGCCTCAAGTTGTTTCAAGAGCCCAATACGCCGAGACAGTTGAGAGCTCTAGCAATTTGAGTGTTGAGCTGAGTAGCAATTGGCAAGAGCATTCCATTTCAACTTCATTTCAAGATGCATATCTGAATTCTCATGTGTACTAAAATTTTTAGTAGCCTTTTTATAATTATCAAATCCTTTAATTGTAAATGCTTCCTCACCTTTTGTCGAAAATGTAAGTAGGTCATGTTTGTGTGCATATTTGCAGTAGATAAAATACTTTCTTCTTCGTAGTACATAGAGTGAGCCATTCATGTTTGTCATACCATGTAGCGAGAAATTTGCGATCATTCTTAGCTAATGCCTCATTCTTCATTGGCAGTAACAGATTCATTGTCACCAACACAAATACTTTCTTCCCCTATCTCTTCCAGACATTCGAGCTCATTACATACCTGTTCCTTATTGACACTCTGGTTCTGAAAGAACTTCAAAGTCATGTTCTTGTAAAAGCTCATTCCCAGATACACCAGGCATCCCTTCTTTTAGTGAAGTTTTCTTCTTCTTTGCTAAAGTAGAGCAAGCCTACAGATAAGGAGTGCCCACAGGAAGTTCTGTGACTAAGAAATCAATGAGGGATGATACCATTCTTTGCAAAGTGTAAATTAAAACTTGTGTTTCTGACATTACAGCTCGTTAGATTCTGCACACTTCACTCCATGAACTTAATGTATAGTGCAAAATAACTCTCTCTCTCTGTTCCCTCTATTAAGACTACAAATGGTTGCATAGGTATAACCATTCCCAATTTGCAGTCAGTCAAATTTGAAGACCGCAAAACCGACATGCCTGAATTCTCACAGTTCTAGCTCCTAATTGAAAATTGTTAAATGAGTGTTTTCATGTACTAAAATAAAATATGTGATAATGTGCATTGGATCAAAATCAATTTACAAAAATTAATTTTCAATCTTTGCAATTGACCATGTACTAACATTTTAGCGCCTAATGAAAACACTCATTTTGTAGTATTGGGGTTCCACTAGTCACTTGTAGAAATTTCAACTGTCTGTATATATAGCACTTTCCAATTCTAGGTTTTGTGGCCTCCAACTTTGATAACCTGTAACTTGGGATGATCCAACAGTATTAGTGGATAAAGAGAGCACACCACAGAGGGAGCTATGATTTGAGAAATATATCTGTGAAAATGTGCAGAATATATGGTGCTCCAAATTCGGAAGCACTGGTTTTTATAACACTTTGGAAAAAATGGTATTGTCCAACACCTAAAGCTAACAAAGGAGAAAGTTGACTTGCAGCAACTGACCAACCATTCAAACAGCTGTTGCCATAGCCAAAAGTATAAAGATCTGTGCAGTTGCCAGGCTAATACTTGCAGTTCAATCTTTTTCCCAAAATAGGGTTCCATATTGGATGCTATTTATGGTGGCCTCTCATACAACAAGTTAAATTCAAGGCTCTCCATAACTTTGAACTGATGGATCTTGCCATGAGTAGATTTGCCACACTGAATTTCCAATCACCTATGCACAAACACCAAAATTGTCAATATTCAGAAACTGTCAAAATCATGAACCATCAATATTTCTATCTAGTTGCTCTATGGTAGTTGGCTAATTTGGTTTATTTAGCTACACGAAAATAAATAACCGCATAGTCAATATATTAGCAGAATTACTATAGCTAACAATTAGTGTAGCTAAGAGTTTACTAACATGGATTATTCTAACTTACCTAAGTAGGAGAGAAAAAATTTTGCCAGTGAAATATAAGCCATGTGCTCCACTTTCTTCTTGCAGAGGTATAGTAGCTAAATGGGTGGTGGATTGGAATAGAGTATTTTCAAAGAATAAATAAGAGCTTAGGGCATCCAGTATTTATATAGATAAACCTTTGCCAAGACTAAAAGTCCATGCTATGCAACCTTTGCATTGCTAGAGTATAAGGAATGAATGAGGAAGCAAGCATATATAAAGTGGTCAGGACTGGAATTTGCTGTGGCTATATAACATTTCCCAGAGACACTTTAGAAGTTGAGAGTTGGTGAAAGAAATTTACTTCTAGAACTTTATTGAATTAGCTTGTCTTGTTGTAGTCAATTTTGTGTCTTGTATTATTTACTAGCTATTTAGGCCAACCAGCACAATCCTGGTGATTCCCTTCCATGCTGCTCCAGGGATGCCCTCTAGGGATAATGGGGCAAATATTTCCCAACTGTTTAGAGAGTCACAAAAATATGTTGTTGATTATTTGACCAGAGCAAAACCTTTTTGGAACAGCATGCCATATTGTCTCCTTTCTTCATTGGAAAGTGACTTTTCTATAACAACAAAACCTGTCTAAAACTGTTCATATGTATCTCTTTCTCACTCTACATAGATTAGCCAATACACTTGTGCATAAAAATAGCTGATAATTACTTATGTAGTTGTTTTAGTTTTTACTACACCTATTTGCAATCAAAGACCAGCTATCCACTTAAACCTTGTTTGTAAATTCATAGATTTGTGGATCTTTGAATTGGTTTGCTGTAGGAAAGCTTGTCTGAAGCACCAAATGAGACACTATGTCAGAGACCCGAACAGGAGGTAGCTTTGTTGGAGTAGCTAGCCTACTACATTGCATACTGGCAGAAGTTGGTCAACTCAGTTAACTACTCCCAGCTTCTCCAATTATCCTAGCTTTGAAGCATTAGCGAGCCTTTCAGCATAGAAATGAATCCAAAAAGATTTCATCTACTACCATCTATAACATGAGAGGAGCATCAGCTGTGCATATGACCTAATAAAAATTCACCCTCTATTAATTTTGTATAAGGAGATAGACTTTAGGTCAGATTTGCAAGTCTGTGGGTGAACTGATCATCATATATTCACAGGGTTCCCATCATGAATAGGACTGCTGATTTTGGTTTGTGAAAACTGTATACCGGCAAAATTTGGAGAGCATCTGCAGTGACAAAGTAAGGTGTCAATGCGCTGTATCCCAACTGTAGCCTTACAACAACTAAACCTTTACAACAACTCAATGCTTGCCCCAATTCCAAGAAATGAAGTGCACAGCTATTCCTTCAAAACACAGTTTGAAAATTAATTCACTTAGTCTTAGATCATAGAACAATGAATACCTACATTATATTCCTTACCTGAACAATCTTTCTAAGAATTACCTTTACTGTCTATTGAAGTTCAAACTTCCTGCTATGATTTTCAAGCATTGTACTGAAAAAGAGAACACTACCTGTTAGGTAGCATAAGAAAACAAAGCCAAGTACCCAAGCATGTAGTGAGTGAATGGTTTATTGGTCCCTCTCATACACACATACCAGCACTAGCTTTAGTACCACAATATCTCTTCATAGCACACGCACAAAGCAGTAGATGATCTTGGATGGATAAACTAAATCACAAAGGCTCAATAGCTGCCTCTAGCCTAGCTAATGTCATTTCACAAATTGATGCAAACAAGTGTCAAGTATATATTATATTGAAACAATGTATACCTTTAACATTAAAATAAAGGTCATGCTGAGTTTTTAATTATAGCTCTATTTTTTTCAGCAATAAACTTTTAAAGAATATAAATGAAAAATAAATTGGTGCATTTTGGTATAACAATCGGCTTCTTTAAAATAAACAAACAAAAGCTATTCATCACTACAGTGTGCTTACTACAAAGAAACTAATTCAGCAATACAATCAATGATAATGATTGAGGTAGTGAGGAACTTGCTTGATACATTGAGTTTAGTTAACAAGACCTAGAAGGCAACTTAAGCTATTCCATTACCTTATGCAAATATGTATAACGATAATAAGAGTAATGGTCATTGGACCCAAAAGGAAGTGCACAGATCAGAGGTCCTCTGTAAAATTAGTCGGTCAATTATTTATTGTAATGTTTTGGTATCAGAAAGGTGTAAGGTGAGATCAACCTTGTTATTAGATAATCCTGTTTGCGTTCACCAATCTCTCGTTCTCTCTGTCCTATGAATGACTCTCACTTCCTTGAAGAACTCTCTCATATTTGTGATAATGTATTCAGCTGTGATGTTAGATGTATGGCTATCTTCCTGATAGTTACGATCTTCCCCACTATAGTCTTGAGCATTATTCTGTTATACACACCCAACATGTACTTGTATATGGATTTTTTCACATGAATGAATGCCATTATTGTTTTGTTTGGTACCTCATGTCACAATCCTTGTCTGTTATCATTATCATGAAATCAATGTTGTAAAAAGCAGCACTGAGTCAGGCCCTCAGTTAAGGTGAGTGCATTGGTATGGTTAAGGCTAGGAAGCAGCTACTTCACCCACCTCGTAATTATTGGGATTTTTTTTACAAGAACAGCTCCTTGTTTTTTCTGTTGTGTGAGAAATCTTAAGTATCCCTAGCATAAAAGGTTCTGCATACAGAAGGTTCAACTGTTTCATCTCCAGCTGCTTATTTGCACATGTGGGTTTAATAATTTGAGCAGCTGCAATCATAATGCGGGTGGTTTTGGCAGGTTAACATGTGGTCTGGGGTTTACAGGCAGCTAATACAGTATAATTATAGCATGCATTGACAGCCCACAAGATCATTGGGGGGCAATGCCTCCCCGATGTTCTGCTTGGGGGGGCAATTGCCCCCCCCCCTGCCCCCCCTATGGAGCCTCCCCTGAAAAGTGTCCTGTTTTTGTTGCTTTACGAGTGTTAAAGGACTAAACTAAACGGGCTTGAGTCTGCAGTGGCCATCTAAGCGAGTGGAAGCGCAAGGTGCGCGTAGCTGTAAATTCCGGGACATTTCCGGGACAAGGACACCACCGTGACAAGGCTCAAAATTCCGGCCATTCCAGGACGATTGGCAACTCTGGTATAACTACTTATGAAGTCTATGTGTATATAGGCACATGTGTATACTCTAGTAATACTACTTATGATGCCTGTGTCTATGTGTGTATATGAATACATAGGCACGTGTGTATACTCTAGTAATACTACTCATGATGCCTGTGTCTATGGGCACGTGTGTATAGTCTAGTAATACTACTTATGATGCATGTGTCTATGAATACATAGGCATGTGTGTATACTCTAGTTATACTACTTATGATGCCTGTGTCTATGTGTATATATGAACTCTAGTAATACTGCTCATGATGCCTGTGTCTATGTGTGTATATGAACTCTAGTAATACTACATATGATGCCTATGTCTATGTGTGTGTATATGCATGTGTGTATAGTAATACTCTAGTAATACTACTTATGATGCCTGTGTCTATGTGTGTATATGAATACATAGGCATGTGTGTATCTAGTAATACTACTTATGATGCATGTGTCTATGTGTATATGAATACATAGGCACGTGTGTATACTCTAGTAATACTACTTATAATGCATGTGTCTATGTGTGTGTATATGAATACATAGGCATGTGTGTATACTCTAGTAATACTACTTATGAAGCCTGTGTCTATGTGTATATATGAATACATTGGCACGTGTGTATACTCTAGTAATACTACTTATGATGCCTGTTACTATGTGTATATATGAATACATAGGCACGTGTGTATACTCTAGTAATACTACTTATGATGCATGTGTCTATGTGTATATGAATACATAGGCATGTGTGTATACTCTAGTAATACTACTTATGATGCCTGTGTCTATGTGTATATATGAATACATAGGCAAGTGTGTATACTCTAGTATTACTACTTATGATGCATGTGTCTATTGTGTATATGAACATATATAGGCATGTGTGTATACTCTAGTAAATACTACTTAAGATGCCTGTGTCTATGTGTGTATATGAATACATAGACACGTGTGTATACTATAGTAACTACTTATGAAGCCTGTGTCTATGTGTATATATATACTCTAGTAACACTACTTATGAAGCCTGTGTCTATGTGTACATTGACACGTGTGTATACTCTAGTAATACTACTTATGATGCATGTGTCTATGTGTATATAATATGAATACATAGGCATGTGTGTATGCTCTAGTAATACTACTTATGATGCCTGTGTCTATGTGTATATAATATGAATACATAGGCACGTGTGTATACTCTAGTAATATTACTTATGTTGCTTGTGTCTATGTGTATATGAATACATAGGCATGTGTGTATACTCTAGTAATACTACTTATGTTGGTGTGTCTATGTGTATATAGTAATGTCTTGTAGGTGGCTGCTTGACTAAAAAAACAAAAAACAAATAGAAACCAGACAAAAACCTTTTAATTAAAAACATATATATATATATATATATATATAGTAGTAATAGAAAAGTACTGGGATGGCTAGTCCCAGTACTAGCCATCCCAGTACTTTTCTATCAATAGCTCTGCTTTAACACAGCATTGAGCACTATTTGTAGCCTTCATCAACAAACTACCTTCTAAGTATATATATATATATATATTGGATTGACAGTAAAAAAAGAAATGAAACGAGAATTTTGCAAATGTCAACCACAGCCAGCTTAGGTAATACAATGATAAGTAATCATACTGCCTTTTTTCAATCGGCATTATGTGGGAAGAGACTAGACTGACTGGATAAGGAATGAGGAGAGTGAGGGGACCAGACTACTCTATCAGACAATTGACAGGAAGGCTGAGAGCAAGGAACCAGCAGAAGTGCACTACTAAAGTGAGCTGGATGATGAGCTCTTCACACCCTCCAGGAGCCAGGAGAAGCTGATGAGGAGGGCAACAGGTATGGCTGGAGTATGTTTGCCTTGTCTGCAGATGAGCTGGATGGAGAAGACAGGACAATGGAAGACATGCAACAAACCAACCCAACACTTGCAAGATACAGCAGCAGTGTGTGACCTTGACAGCAAGTATTTGATTGAGCATGGACTCATCTAGGAGACAAGGGTTGGTGGAAATGGGTAAGGCAGTATGCCCGCTGGTGCTGCAAGAAACTTACAGAGATGCCATACTGATGATGGCCAATGTTATCCCAATGGCAGCAAACTTGGGCCAGTAGAAAATCACGGCTAGGGTCCTGGGATAATTCTTCTGCCGGGAGTGAGGAGTGAAGTAACAAGACTTGTGCCAGAGGTGCTGCCAGCACACAGCCATCCACCAATAGAACAGAACACCAACGGTTCATATGCTGACCGATGATCGAACAATTCCATGACCATTATATGCTGACTGAATGCGACTCTGCCACCTGGTTTTCAGAAGCCATCCCATTGAAGACAACTAACACTACTACCATAGCAGATGCCATGATGTCACAGTTTGGTGTTGTCACCCTGTGGAGTTAACTTCACGAGCCATGTTTAGTGGTCCAGTGTGTGTGTGCATAGAGTTGTTGTCAACCTACTTCAACCTACCTCAACTCGGTGTCTGATAGTGCAGAACTGGAGTGAATGTCAAGATCTAGCCCTACCACTTGTAAATGGATGGGCTTGTGGAGCACTTCAATGCCACGATGAAAACCACACTATGCAAGATGCTATCAAGGTTTGACAACCAATTGGATAAGGCCCTCCCATACCTCATTATGCTTACACAGGGAGATGCCACAGAATTTTACCCTCTACAGTGCCAACCACATGGACCACTAAACATCTTGAAGGAAATCTGGCAGAAGAAAGAGATGATGCCAGAATGTGTGGTATCATTCCTACAGAAGTTGTAGAATTGGCTGGCTGCCACAAAGGAAATCATGACAAAGAACAAGGAGGAAGTGAACAAAGACCAGAAAAAGTGGTATGACTGAATCTCCAGGGAAAGGTCTTTGTGGTGGGGGATTCCATGCTAGTCCTGCTGCCCAGAGAATTCAAACAAGTTAAAGGTGAAATGGCAAAGACCCTCCCGTCATCCAGAAGCTGACAGACATGACCTATCAGATATGACAATAAGAAGGATGAAAGTGTCTTCGACATCAACAAGCTGGCAGCATAATTAACACTCTCGGCAGTGTGCATTGCAGACAACAATGGAACAGAAACACAAGTGACAGAAGACAGCCTCACCAGGTCAGACCTGGAGAAACTCAACTTCTGCCCAGTTGGGGATGTTTATGGAAGGAAAAATGATCACCAACAGAGAGCTGAGCAAGGTATAGAATGGACTGCTGAAGAAAGCACTAGCAGATAGTAGAAAGACAGTTCACTGCTCTAATTGTTGAATTTCTCTTGGCTCATACAAACATCTTCCAGACATATTGGCAGCACTACCATAACATTGGGCATAGAGGACTACACAACGAATTGAAAACATCCTTGATTAGTATAGCATGAAGACCAATCAATTTTCAAAACTTTCATTGTCTGTGTGCAGATTAGCTACCTAATACAAACTACGCTAAGAATAAAAAGCATAATAAAGTGTACCTGTTCAGTCAGTGATGTATAGATAATCTTGTGAGTGGCCACTCACTATTGCATGCTGACATGAACGTCTGTATCAAATGCTGAGACATAATTTTGAGCATCTGATTTTGTATGCCATAAGAGTATAAGTTGCTTTGCTTTTTTTTGCTGAGCCTTCAACTCATCCGAGTCATTCGCTCTGAGCTGCAATAGAGTTGGGACTATCCTGCTTATGCCACATAGTGGTAGCACTTGATGGGTAAGGTATTTAAAGAACCACATTAGGCATCATCACCTTTATTGCAGTGATGCTAATTGGTATTGAAGCTGAACATGAATACTGGTACTCCCTTATGCTGATACCACTTCATAGCACTTTTGATGCTTTTCAAACATCCCACGTGGCATCTTTCTAATTGCTGGGGCAGTAGTTATAAAGACACTTCCTTTGCTTCTATAATGATATGTAGTTGGTTAAGAGCTGCACATTTTGGCATACAAAACAGTAAATTCTTTTGGGGCTTCGCAATAAAGCACACAATACAACATATAACTAAGAATGTTTAAAGGAACACTACTCCAGGTTCTTTTGGCCAAACTTTCTCTTGGCATACATTCCCTTAGAGCTGAGTCATTTAAGGTTGCTCAATACCCCTAATTCACAACTCACTTTAGGAGGTTGGATTGGTGCAAGGTACGTTTGACTTTCAATGCCTACACTGTTGCCTTAGTACCTATTTCTAAGTCTGCTGTATAAAGCTCATGGTGCTCAGTTACACTATCAGCATCATATCTCCTACTTTTAAACCCATTGGATGTTCAATTTCAAAGTTGAGGTTTCAGGAAAAGAAAATAGAAGAGAGAGTTGGTCCCTTAAAAATATGACTCTACTACTTCTGTCATGAAAGATCATTGATGACAACTTTACAGGGATCAAATTTACAGGGATCATGGAGAGTCATGACTAGTGCTTGGACTAGGGTAAGGGATCTTCTAAAATATGCCCATCTAGACCTAGCCTGTTTTAAAACCTATCCCTAGTGCTAGCCTTAGACTAGTGGAGTAAGAAGATTGTTAGATAGGGGGAGGAGGGAGGCAGAGAGTGGCAGCAAAGGGATCCTCTTAGTTATAGGCTGGGAGCAAGTAGTTATAGGCTACAAGAGGGTAGGTGTAGGAGAGTAATATTCAACCATTTTGAGACTGTCAGTTTTGAGATGCAACACACACATACCTGTGTGCACATAGCCTAGGGTCTGTGAATTAAGTGTGATCATAGGGGAACTCTCACTAATTGTCCATTAGGCTTGTATGTGCATGTGTGTAGAGCACGTGATGATTTCCTGCTTGGGTGTGGTTTTGTAAGACCCTCACAAATTAAATGATTAGCTGATTTTTTTTATAAACTGAGAACTGAAGACAACTGGAAAATTTGGGCACCATCAGGAACTTGAGCCCTCATGCTTTCCTGGTGGGGATCTCAGCCACTAGGCCACAGACTCCCAACAGGTTTGATCATCTCCCAATGGGTACTTAAACTCTTTCTCCGCCACAATTAACCTCAGTTATAGTCCCTCTAACTAATTGCTAGTTTACTAATTGCTATGGTCAGGGCTAGGGCTAGAGCCATGCTAGGGTATGGTGTGTTGTGTTCTGCCTTTTATGGAACTCTTCCCGGGAAGGGAGTGGAGGCTCATGTTCAGGGAGCCAATAGGGCAATCTCTTTTGTGTGAGTGGACTGTCAGTCAGATGGGTACCATTCCACTTTCATGGGAGGATCCAGGAATGTGTGTTGTGCATATAATCTATGGTGTGTGAATCAAGTGTGGCCATGAGGGAACGTCACTAATTGTCCATTAGGCTTGTATGTGCATGTGTGTAGAGCACATGATGATTTCCTGCATGGGTGTGGTTTCATAAGACACTCAATTTGAGCACTTATGCCTTCCGGGCGGGGTCTCAACCACTAGGCCACAGGCGCCAAAAACATGTTCAACAATAATCCATCAAAGTAGACCTTGATAATTCAAACTCAGCATGACGAGGGATTGCTACACTAGGAAATGCACAAGGAAAGTGAATAAGACTATTTAATTAAGCACTTGTTATAGCTTGGAGACAAAGTGGTAGACAATGGGGGGGGGGCTCAACTACAAATTTCACCCCTCCCCCTCCCCCCTCCCAAAGTGAAAAAACTTGTCTACACTCTTGGGAGACCAAGTACAACGGTTATACGCAAAGAGCTCTTCATGGCCATGCATAGCATAACAATCTTCAATTTTCAGTCAGTGCACTTTACTCACCAACTATTTCTTGTCACTTTGCATACTTTCCCTTCCCTTGTAAAAAATATGAAATTAAATATTTAGGCTCCCAAACATTCCTCACTCACCACAAGGCTGTGAAGAGCTGAAAGAAATGCAACAAAAGGAATGGAATTTTACTGTGATAGACACCACACAGCAGGCATTAGTAATGCATTAATCCTAATGCTATGACTATGATCACTGCCGACTAGGGAAGATATGTTGGAGATTAAAATTAATACAATGTAGGCTAAATCAAATAACAGATACAAAAGCTATTATAGTGTGGGGCTATAAAAACTCATCAATTGGTACAGTTTTCTCAAGAGTTTGTCACTCAGACTCATTGTAGCAAGTTTCTCTCCATCTTCATCTTCACCCAACAGTTTTACTTCAAGAACGTGTAGAACTTGCAGAATGAAGTTGTGTCACCTATTTCTGGTGGTAGCCGCATCGGCAGTTCTGGTATGTATGAATACTGGTGAAATTTTGTGCTTAATTGCTTAATATTCAAGTGTTTAGAATTGAACTGCATAATGTAAATTTTGAAGTATAATTTGAAGGACAATGTTGAGGTTTATTGTTAGATGGAGTATTTTGTCTTGAAGTGTGTTTTATGTCTGAAGTGTTAATGGTGAAAACTCATGAAAAATCTTTAGAAGTGAAGTGTGCATAATTAAAATGTTGACTTCTACCCTTTATCTGCATGCTCAATGGTTGGTTGTCCTGTGGAATAGTACAATGTTGTGCTAGTGTATTAAACAAATGGTACCTTTCCCTGCACAGGTGATGGCTCAGGAGGACTCTACCGCACCAGCTAGCCCAGATGGTGACGACAGTTCACCCATCTGCCTGGCAGATAGCTATCTGCGTAAAGCCACCTCAGCAGATACAGGTGATGATGATGATGATGATGATGATATTGATGGCGATGTTGATAGCGCTGATGGGTCTGGAATTGGAGTGCTTAAACCTCCAAGGTTCAGATGTGAGAATGGACCACGCAGAGTAAGTTATTTACACCAATTTCATCCACACCTCTTTTCCTTTGCACTCACTCTCTCGATTCTTCCTCTCCAACTCTTCTGCTCTCTTCTTGCTCTCTCCAGCTGCCCTACCTCTGTTCTCCCACTCTTCTCCAACTAATTCTTCCATAAAGCCATTTCTTCGCACCTCTCTCATCTATCTTTATCTCATAATCATTATCTCTCTCCTCCGATAGAAAATCCACACCGTCCCAGGAGAATTCCACTGGCCACCAATTTACCGTGGAACGTGTGACAATCTCAAATGTTACACACCTCCATGCCGTGCCCGCAGGATTGTATGGAGGAGACGTTGTGTATTCGTCTACAAGTATGTCTATGGTTGGTGGAAAAGAATCGGCTATCGTACTCGATATTACATTGACCACCTCAAGTGCAGCTGTACCAACTGCAACGATATCAAGAGCTATAAGAGGTGCACGGCCACTCGATCCTGCCCAGACACCCATGACCCCAAGTCCTTCTGCTACTGGAAGTACAGTGCACGCCACAGGAAATACAGTCCTTATCAGACATACCAGCCACACCAGAAGTACGACTCATACCAGAAGGGCCAGAAATACGACTCGTACCAGAAAGGACAGAAATACGACTCAAACCAGAAGCGTCCGAGATACGTCCAATATTCAAGCCACCAGAAATATGACACATACCAGAAGGGCCAGAAATATGACTCATACCAGACAAACCAGAAATACCCTCCAACTAATTACACCAGTTACGGTCCGGTTCAGAGTGGAAGCTGTGAATGTTGTACGCCATTTTATTGCACACCCCCTAAAGTGTTCAACAAACGCACTTGCTCTTGCGTGTGCCCAGTAATCAAGTGCCCCTATGCAAGGATTTTCAACCCCAAGACTTGCGGCTGTGACTGTCCCCGTGGCACTACGGAAGTTGGCAAGAAATGTGTTGGAGAGTAAGTGTCCTATATAAGTTACATGGTTGGGCATCCACACCATAACTATTTCGATTAGTTCTACTAATCAGGTAACAAGATCAGATCTCAATGTGTAACTGTGTGTTGACATAGGATCACACTAGAGAAATCCCTTCATTGACAAGTAATTATATCCCGAGGAATAATTATGCTCAATCCCTTTTCCCTTTCTTTCAGTTGTGACTACCTGGACCTGAAGACATGTCCCCATATCAACTGTGAGGATAACAAGCATCTGAGATGTGAAGTGAGACACTACAAGTGTGTGTGTCCCAGCTGTAAGGACAACACTGTTGCAAGCACATGCACAGCTACCAAGTAAGACAACAACACTAGCACCTCATTCCTTCACTTACATCATCCACTCCCCCATTCACATCCCACCTTCTCATCCACCCAGGTGTCTGGAGCAGGTATCCAAGCCAAAGTGTGTGCTAGATTACTACTCCAAGAAGTGTCGTTGTCCAAATTGCAATGACCGAACCACCCAGATCTCGTGTGTCAACACTTACTGTACACATTATGGCAACTTGCAGTGCAAGTAAGTAAGGAGGCAGGAGACATCCCTCCTGGTAGACAATCATAATTTACAGAGAAAAAAGTCCGTTATTGTCACCCTTTACCTTGTGCAAGTGGAGTGATCCTCATTTTAAATGATGCACGTCTTCTGTCTAACATGCTAGTGGGAAGCAAAAGTGGGTGCAACTGGTGCCTCCAGCTATTGATATCTACATGCATAGTATTTTATGGCTCTCTCCCTATTGATACATTCATAACAGATTTGGTTTATTCTCTTTCTTGTTCTTATGTTGTAGATACCAATCCCATCCCCCACTGTGCTCCTGCCCCAATCAGGACTACAAGCAACACAACTCTTATGACAACAAACAACACAGCTCCTATGACAACAAACAACGCAACTCCTATGACAACAAACAACGCAACTCCTATGACAACAAGCAACACAATTCCTATGACAACAAGCAACACAACTCCTATGACAACAAACAACGCAACCCCTATGACAAAAAAGAGCGCAACTCCTATGACCAACAAAACTCCTACAAGAAGGACATTCCCTATAAAGGATGAAGAGGCCAAGTTAGCATGATGTGCTGACATTTTAATGTAGTTTTGAACTTTAAGCTTTGTAAAACATTACAATCTACTGATGTTGAGATGTAATGAATGTTTGCATTGATAAAAACTATTGTCAACAAGTGTTTGTATGGAGAGGCCCTTTATTTTGGTGATCTACAGTTTGGAGTTTGAGTTACAAAAGACAAGTGCAAGTTCATTTGTGTTAGTATTGAGTATTTGAGGCACCGCTAGGATTCTAACAGACCGCACCACAGACGGAAAACTCCAAGCCTTAGTGCAAGCTCTACCTCCTCAGAATGTGCAAAAGCTTAGGTCCTTTTGGGATCTTCTGAATTATTATGGGCGATTCATTCCAAATTTATCCACTCTCTTGAATGCACTAGCTGCACTGCAGATGGAGATGGTCGGAATACTGTTCTCACGGTTTTCAATTGGCTAAAGAGAAGTTAACATCATCAAAGGTTCTTATTCACTACAACCCATCACTCCCTCTCAAGATGGTTGGTGACACTTCTGCTTATGGGTTGGAGCAATCCTGTCGCATCTTATGCCTGATGGTTCTGAGAGACAAATTGCATTTGCACAAATAACTCTCTCTGTCAGTCAGTATAATTACATGGCTACAGTTTGAAAAAAGGTAATTTTTAGACTGAAGAAATTCCACATCTATTTGTATGCCCATAGCTTCACTATGATTACAGATAATAAAACATTAACAGCACTGTTTGGCCCAAAGAAAGGAATAACACCTATGGCTGTGGCAAGGTTGGAGATGGTCATGCTTCTTTTAGCATACACTTATGAATTGTGGTTACAAATGCCTACGCCAATGACGATGGCTTTTCACGTCTGCCTCTTACCTCCACATTTGCCACAGTCTCTGGAAAACTATATGTACTACAGACCATACCGTCTTCAACATTTCACAAATGAACGGTCTAGGGAGTTTAAAAATGCTACCATGAAATACACAAGGTTTATACTTAAACAAAGTACAGATGGCCTAACTCAGGCTTTAGGACCATCTTGGTTTCGCAGTCAGGAGTTCACACTGGAGAATGGTTGCCTCCTCTGGGATGTACGTGTTTATCATACCAACGAATCTGCATATAAAGAACATCATGATCACCATGCGATTTGTAAGATGAAAGCTGTTGCTAGGAATTCTATGTGGTGGCCTGGATTAGACATTGAGATTGAAACTATGGCAATTGCTGTCTAGCAGTCAAGCTCTCACCACAAGTATCCATGGCATTGCGCACTTCAGTAATAAACATGGTAAAGAATTAGTTCTGGGGTTATCCTGAGCAACTGCTTTACTATTTTTAATTTTTAATAGAACATGACACATAAAAAAAATATATTGTTGTTCAAGAAGAAGGAAACAAGAACCTACTAATGTTAACCAAAATAATTAAAGGACCCTTTACCTTAATAATGATTATATCGCAGATTTTATATTTGATGTTAATTTTTTGTGTCCTACACTGAATTTAAAAAAATTTAATATGTATTATTATGTACATCTCCCCAAGAATTGCAGGCTGGTGCGCACCGACTTTGCAACTCGACACATCTCAGATGATATGTAATCATGAGGACATAAGAGTCTCCATCCACAAAACAAAGGGGCCAGTGAGAGATAACGGACATGTGATAGATAAAAGAGCAAGTTTGCATAGACCACTCCCTCGAATACAGCCTTCATAGTAGTGAATAACTGTGGTTCATTTCAGTTTTGTGAGAGTCAGAAAAGTGTTATTAAGAAAAGATTAAGGGAGACAAAGGAGGGAAGGGATGTGAGGGAAATGAAGAACACAAGCTGTTAATACCCTAGTCATACAAACACTTGGATCTTGCTAGTACTGGGAAAATATGGGAAAGGAACTGGGTTAAAAAGAACCAAAGGGTCACGCAGATAATCCCCCCATAGTTTGGTGTCAAAAGTAATTAGATATGCACACAAAAGTGAAAACTAATATTTTCCCTGTGTATCACTATTCCTTCAGAGAGTAAATAAGATGTGTTTAGTATGTAATATTAAGAGATGATGCCGGAAACAAGGGAGTTTTAGGGAAAACATTAAGGTGGGATGGAAAGGCCAAGTAACATCACAATCATTGCCTTTTACTTACGACAGATGAGCATACATACCCACGCACACACGCAGGCATGCACGCACACACATCATGACCAACATATATGTAGCAGGAATGGCCATGTTAAACAGGTAGTGCTGAATTGTAATGTACCAAAACTATGCAGTAATTATTGCTTTGTCTTACAGTATTATTTACTGTAAAACTCTTGGACATTTGACTTGTGGCTCTTCTATCTGGATCTTGGATCACCCCATTCTAGTGCAATTCTGCCTAGTTTATAGAGGTATTTCACACCTTAGTAGTCCAGTGTGGGAACAGAAAATCTTTTTTTTCCCCACAGTGCTTCATTTGATGTTGAGCATATGAGCAGATTGAACTTTATCTCCTTCCCTGTGTAAGTGTGTACAAGTAAAATATGGTGTCATGGAGTGCAGTTTTTTTAAAAGTTGAGTACTCTTTGGAGAGGATTAGTGTCTTTTTCCAACAAAATCTGACATGTGTGATAAATTATTACAGGTATTTCACAACTTAAGACCACATGCTCTGTTCCATAAAGTTTTTATTCTGTGTTCCAACCATTATTGAGGTAAGCAGCATCAAAGTGTCATTGGTCGCTGAAAAATAAAGTCACAACAAGTAGAAGGCCAATGATTTAAAGTTGGAGGAGTTCAAAATAGTAAGTTGTACTTGAGAATTTGCATAATGCATGGAAAAACTATGAGACCCATAGTTCAGGCCATGAATTGAAAGGCAATGTAAAATCCCATACAAACTGATTGTTGAGCAAATATATTATATATGCACCTACTTTTTGATAAGTGCCTCCACTACTTCTGATGTATATGTCACATTGCAATAGTGGGTTACTTTGGTAACCTACTTTCAGCTGACTTCATAAAAATTGTAGATTTCTCCTTTTTATTTAAAAAATTCATTCGAAAAAAAACAACAAGTGAAATCAAGTCATTAACTTTGTTATATGCAACAGGTAAAGGAGGTAGATGTCCTGCCTGTCCCTGCTATATATATATATATTATATATATAATCAGTATAGTATGACTTTATTGGATGCTTTTTTCCAACAAAGAGAAGTTTTGGGTCCTCTCTGGTTTACAAGTCTACAAAGAATACTCAACCTGGACTAGATACTGCTAGGGTAGCTAAAGTGATGGTAAGGTCAATTTTTGCACTACATGATTAATTTGACGTTTGCATTGTGCATTTTGTAAATCTTGTACATTTTATGAATATCATCAACCCACTATCTTCCACACAGCTTGCATTGAAGAAAAGATGGTCAAGATTATGACCTGAAGAAGCTGTTGTTAAGAATGAATATAAAGTGTAATGAATGAGGGAAGTGTGACAATAAAGAGAACATCAAACTCATCAATGAAGGTTCTTACACTGATGATATATGCCTCACTCTTTTTAGTTCTTCATACAGTGTTGCTATACAATTTTTTTTCATTGTAAATGTGTGTATAAGGATCATGGTTAAATCTCTGAAAGGAACTCTAACTGAATGGCTGAATAAGATCATGTCAGGAAACTCAAGAAGCATGGTGGGATATCTCAAGGATCAGGAAAGGATGATATCTTAAGGATCATGGCTGGATCTCTCAAGAATCATATTAAGATTTCTTGAGGTTCAGGCAAGATCTCGAGGGAAGAAAGAGGCTTTCTAGGTCGGACCTCAATGTGTTTTTGTTAGAAAGCTTTGCTCTCATTCATGCTGGTCCCAATTTATACAGCCTCTTCATATGCTTTCTTTCCTTTTTGCCATAGATGTTTTTGTTTTGGAACTGCAGGTTCAGCTATAAAAGTGCTCAAGGTTAAATCAATCAGGATCTGGTTGCCCTGGATAACCCTCGGAATAACTGTAAAGTAGCGAAGGTTTTGGTGGTGACAGAATTTTGGGCAGGAACAAATGCGCGGTAAAGGCACAGGTGCTGATGATGACAATGTTGTTGATCACCTTAACCAGCGCAATTTCAAAGAACTTCACTGAAAAGATTGCATACGTATATCAATGCAAAAGCTACCTGCAGCCAAAGTGAGGGTGGTACCTCAAAATCTGAGTGGCCTGAACTGCCTGCAGCTGTGGCTCCTGATTAGAAAGTAGTATCGGCAAGAGGAAGCCCTGCTCATTAAGCGCCAAAACATTACAAAGTAGTCAAGTGTGCACACTGAAAATAATTGTCTTGCAATGGGGGGGGAAAATGTTTTTCAACACCTGTCATGTACTGTTAAAAGCTCAAGTCAGCTGTCCATAACTTCAAGGGAGTTGGAGTTGAGCTTTTCTTTGAACAACAGACACAGTCCTCACCACCTAGGGAACCCAGGAGACAGGCTTCAGAAGGCTCGAGTACCTTAGCTCCCGAGAGTGCAACTAAAATGGTCTCCCTTGTAACAGGGCCAACAAAACATCTCAGACTTGTGTATGTTCAAACAGAGCCCTATCTCACTTGATGATCTTGAGGTCATCTTCAGGTGTACATACCTCCAAGGGTGATGTCATAATACAGAACTCTGCTGACAACTGAAAAAGTAGAAAACTCTTTGTTGCACAACTTCAGCTGAAAGAATGGTCCCATAACCCCAGAACATATTGGAAGGAATGGCATACACTGAGTGTACAAAACGGTATAATTATGTCCGGAGCAACCTCTACTGCTTTCAGCACCTATCTTTTCTCACAGTTGAATGCATTATTGAAATTCAATTCACAACTGCATCCTGTGTTTATAGATTACAGATGTGCTGCCTAGCAGCATGGGCCACTGCCTCAGCCCCATCCAGGACCCCATAACATAACCGCTGAGGAGCCAAACAGTTAGTTATATCCCCCATCACTAACTTCCCCACAATCTTGGCAACCATTCAGCAAAGTCTGTGCAGTAAAGAATGAGTGTGTCAAAGCAAGCCACTTGAAATCTATTTCTTCCTTGTTATGCTCCTGCTAAATACCACTGGCTTTTCACCCTCTTCAAAAGTCTGGGGCAATACTGCACCAATTGCTGTCCCAGATGCATCCGTTTGTAGGATGAATACTTTCTAGAAATCTGGTGTCTTGAATATTGGCTTCCTCGTCAATGTAGATTTCAGGTCGATAAAAGCTTCTTCCAATTGTGTGATTTTGTCTGGTTGAGATTTTTTTAATAAGTCTGAGAACTAGTGCACTGTCTGTGTAGTTAGGTCCTATAATATCCTGTGAGTCCTAGATATGATCTGACATCCTTTTTCGTTGGTCGCCTGAATTGTTCCACAGCCCGTTAGTCGGTTTTACTACACCTCCTCCAACCTCGTGGCCCAAGTAAGTGCATGTTGCTGCACCTAGACTGCACTTGTCTGCTTTCATAATCAAACCGGCCTGTTTGATCCTACCTAAGATCTCCTTCACATGCTCCTTGTGATCTGGCTAGGTAGTAGAATACACCACCACATCATCGAGGTATGCTGCTGCATAATCTTGTGTGCCACTCAATAGTCCATCCACCAAGCGTTGAAATGTCGCTGGTGCTCCTTTCAATCCAAAAGGCATCCTTTACACTGAAACTTGCCCAATACACACATGAACGATGTTTTCTTCCTGTCTTCTACTGCCAATGGGACTTGGTAGAATCCTTTTGTCATGTCAAAAAGATAAATGAACTTGGCTCCTCCTATCCGGTCAATTAATTCGTCGGCTCTTGGCATGAAGTAGGGGTCTTCCAAGGTGAGGGTGTTCAGGTGTCTGTAATCACCATACAACCTAACTTGTCCTGATGGCTTCCTCACTGTAACCATCGGGAATGACTACGGGCCATTGTAAGGTCAATTATGTCCATCCATTGCATGTTCTCGAGTTCTACTCTTACTGCTTGTTGCAGTGCTATCGGAATCCTGTATGGTGGTATCCTCACTGGAGTTGCCTCACCCATGGGGAGGGATATGATGTTCCACCAGTGTCGTACGTCCTGGTCTATGGCTGAAAATGCCATCGAAACTTTTCAAGAGCTTTCCCATTTCGGTTTGTTGCTCTTTGTTCAGGTTGTCATCCAACCGTGGTTGATCTTTTCCGTCAGAATCCCAGACAACTAGTTGTCCTTCATCCTGCTGGTTTGTTCACGACAGAAATACTGCACACTCGTGCCTCTGGAGTGTTCCATCCCTTCAGAAGGCTAACATGGGTGGTTCGTCCAGACATACCATATCCTGGCATGTCTATCTGGTAGGTAACGGGTGATACCTTCCCGAGCACTAGATAAGGTCCCTGGTATGCTGCTGACAACGAATCTTGGTACCAACACTAAAACTGGGTCTCCTACTTTGAACTGTCGGTCCCTCGTACCAATGTCATAGTGTTTTTTCGATATCTTCTTGGCCTTGGTATCTCACTTCCAGGCTAACTCTGCCATATCTTCCATGGTGTTATAGAGATTGTGTATGTATTCGGCAACTGGGAGTGGTAATGCTTCCTCTCCTTCCCACTGCTCTGCTCAGAGGCCCTATCACATGCCTGCCAAACATCAAAGTAAGCGGAGAGAATCCCGTTGCCTCGTGGACAGCATCTCGACTGGCAAATAAAAGTAGTGGAAGAAGGGTATCCCATTCCTTCCGGCCGTTACCTGACTTCCTCAGCATCGCCTTCAAAGTCCCTTGCCACCTCTCAAGCATACCATTTGATTGAGGGTGGTATGGTGATGCCTTGATATGGTTTATCTTGTATCTGTTGAAAAGATCTTCCATCAATTTAGATGTAAAGTTCGAAACTCGATCTGATAGTGGGAAATCCAAACTTTCCGAATGTGCTGTAACCACCGCAGCAGCATCCACTCGATGCATAGGAATAGCCATCTAGATGCACAATCCATCATTGTTAAAATGAATCGATTCTTTCTCTGAGTCATGGGCAACAGTCCCACAACATCAATCGCAACTTTCTCAAATGGTTCCGTTATGACTGGCACACTGACCAAAGGAGCTCTCGTTCCCTGCACTCCTTTCACTCACTCTCTGACACTTCTCACACTAATCTACTGCCAGTAGAAAGAGTGAAGTAACCTTTCAGTCGTCTTCTTCCGTCCTGGTCCTGCTGTCTGGCTCGTGTACTGCTTGTTCACTCACCCAGGCAGCTGCATTCCCTGGAAGTCCTTTTAGAAATACCTCCAAGCCTAGCTGTGCCATCAATTCATCGACGGTCTTGAAATCTTTCATGTTCTTCTCCGTCGTCTCCCGAGTTCTGTTTGACCAGTCTGTCACTTTTTCTCCATCCTTGGGTTCCAGTTGCCACCAAGGCCACTCCAATAAGATTCATTGTTTCTCATCACTTCAGTAGACATAAACAGGATGCGGGCGGGCATTACATTATTAAAACCGCAACCCCCCAAAAAATTATTAATTTTTTTTTTTTTTTTTTTTTCCCCCCCCCGATTTTTGTTGTTCGATTTTTGTTAGAAACAGCATTATAGTGTGATGCATATTTTTTTTTAACAGTTACTGGGAGTGTAGATATATACGAAGATTTTCTTTGTATTTTGGGCTGTTTACAGTCGCTGCACTGTGGATAATTTAACTGAGAGTCTGTTCCCATAACGGCAGTAGCACAGTAGATACAATATCCTGCAACCATGCTTCTGACATAGACCTCATTCAATGGAGCAAGATCTTCAAGTGCCGATCCACATGTGAACATGAGTCCATCCAGTTCACGTTCCAGACACTGAGCCCAAAATCACTGAACACTTTAAGAAACACCATCGGCAATTTAATGACATCATGTCCGCGTGCTACACAGGAAACCACACAAAAAATTGGTGCTACGTAGGTCAAGAGAAATGTGGAAAATTAATGAGGGCATCATCTGAATAGGCGGGAGGGTATTGAGAACCAATGAATCTTGTTGGAGTGGCCTAAGTCGGGCTTTGACTCTACTGTAGCTTTTCCTTCCTTCAAGGGATAGCTTCTCCCATTCTCTTAGCAGAGCTCCCTTGAGTTCTGGCTTGAGTCTTTTGATGTACTGTGCTCTGGGTATATCATGATCTTCCATCACTGACTCAAATAGCTCGAAATAAAGATGAGGGTCCTGACCATCCTCCCATCTTGGTATCTTGACTTTTCTTCTCTGTCTTGTCTGATAATTTAGCGATTGTCTGGATGAACATCTGTTGCACCCATTGTAACATTACCTGGGGTGTCAACTCCCCTGTTGGCAATTCCTCTCCTCCAGTAGCTTCCTCTATGTTTGTGGTGGCTACTACTGTGTTGGTGCTCGGAGACTGACTACTATTCTCCTCTTCAGAGTCATCATCGTCGTGCTCCTGTTTACGGCGAGAAGCTCTCCCCTCTCCTCTTGTCGTTTGTCGTCTACTTATTGTGGTACTTTCGTTGGGTCGATGTTGTAGATAGCAGAATTATATGTCAACGAAGTCTTGGTGGGCACACAGCAAGTGAACTCAAATCGAAATTCGGACAGATCACCCACTGCCCGAAGTCAAACGATCAAAAAAATATATACTACGAATCGCTTTACCGCTGCCACCAACGGATCAATCCCAATATAAGCCTCCAGGGGTCGAAAAAATCGTGCGCGTTTTTAATTATGCGAGCGGTCAAAAGGTGTCGAATATGTTAATGATAATCTTTTACCATGTTTTTACCATGATATATCTTTATTTACAATATATATTTTTTACCAATTGTTTTACCATTGAAAAATGTTTCAGACAATGTCAGCCACGTGCACTAAGGGGGAAAGAAGGCTGCGTATCGCGTAGTCTCATATAAAGTACCATATCTTTGCTCGCATTCACTCTAGTTTCCCAATTTATATATCAAATTATAGCTTGCAGTCTGTGCTTTCTAATGGTAAGTCTCTTTTGTCATTTAGTTTCGCCAAAATAAAATTTCCTGGCTCATTATAGGCTCTTCCAGTGCGGACCGTAAGCCGTTAAGTAAACCACGTTGCAGTAACGACCTTTGCGAGGCTCTTATTCGGTCCATTAGTCAATCATAATGAGCACTACAAACTGCGCGTCTTGAAATTTCGGGAAAAAAGTTTTTTTGTTGCATTTTCTGAACATAGATTTATGACAGCACGTTAAATTTCCATCTATAGGTATTTTTTAGTAATCCTATCAAACAAAAACTCTCGCGCAAGTTGTAGAATATAAAATTTGCTTTCAAATGAAATAATTTTTTTTATGAAAGGATAATAAATATTCAAGTTATCATTTGAACGGTTTTTCAAAAATCACTTCAGAGATATTGAGCCTTGAAGTCCAAGCAGTTTGTAATCACATCCCAGCTGCCCCTGCTTCACTAGAATACATCCCCTCATTACTAGAATTGTGTACAAACAAAATGTTGAAAGCAACCAATTGACTTTCACAGTCCTTTATTTTTTCAACAACAGCAGTATCCTACATCCTAACTACAACTTCAAAACCAACAATAATTATATATATATACATACACATAAATTAAAGACGCATCAGACTTGTTACGTTGCTTTGCTAATATTGAATTAGCAAACATAAACACGTCATCATTTGCAGGGCTCCCATGCCCAGGTCCATCCATCGTCGCCCTCCACACATGTCTTCCGACACCCTCCAGTAATCCCTGAAAAACAATAGAACACAAACAAAAGTCATCCTCCAGTAATTTCTAAGCTTGACAAAAATACACATAAACAAAAGTATCTTCCAGTAATCTTTGTTTGAAATCTCTGTTTGACAATAGAAAGCAAGACACAAAAAAAAAAAAAATGTTACAGGTCCCCCTTGCCAGGACCATACAATGCTCCGCCCTCCATTGAAACTCTGCTGCCTCTCGATGGCAAGCCCGACACTTGTTGCACTCCCGTTTATGTGCATTTGTATACCCATCACTAATTAATGTGTGTGTACCTAAGCTTCAGTCTCTCCACTGAACGCTAAAAAAGTTTTTGTGTTCCTAAACTTCCATAGAAACCGAAGAGCCTTCAAAATTGGCTTCACAATTTACCTTGTGACCCTCAAACCATTCTGTGTAACTTGCTTCTGTTTCATCTTCAGGTCTTCGTGCACAAGCTTGAAATTAGACATAAGATAATAATCTAAAACCTCTCCAGTGTCCCAAGACATCACCACAACCAAGCCATAATTTGATTTGTGGCCCTGTCTAAGCCATGTGCCGTCAACAGTAATACTAACATCAATGATGTCTTCATGCCTAACCCTATAAAAATCATGTAACCTATGAGCGGCATCCAACATAATACTCTGTTACTGCATTTGAGTCACTCCCTATTGACCTAGTATATTTTTTAAAAACAAGTGGAACTAAGAGGGGGCAACATATCCATGACTGCAGTGATGTCTTCCAGACCAGAATGACTAATTCCAGCAATGCGAGCACCCAGTACTGACTGGATGTTCAAAGAATGCTTCTACAGATACAGGGTTTGAGATGTCTCGAGTGTTACTACAATTTGAACAAAAAGTAAACCATGCCTGCCCTACGGGCTTCAGTTGCAAGGGAGCTCAGTTACCAACTTATTACACCTTTCTATGACCTCTCTAAGCTTATCTAAGTTTATTATTATTATTATTATTATTATTATTATGAACTTTACAGCCATGTTGACAGGTGTGAAATGTGTGTGAGTGATATTGGAAATAATGATTGCTGAAGGTCAATGAACCAAGAACTGGTGAAGCCTGAAAATGAAGAAAAGAAAAAGTAAAAGGAACAATACAGAGTTAATCAGAGTTAATCAGGGGTCCTATTAATATTGATCATATGGCATGGTGCGCAAGGACAAAGATAGTGAAAAGTGCATGTGTCGGCTGGGTCAAAGTGATTTAGGAAATAATGCCATAAGTACGGTACCAGTTGTTTCTTGATAGATAATAGTGATTGTGAAATGTCAATAGGAGGCAGTGCATTCCATAGTAGTACAATGCGGTTGAAGTAGAAATGTCTACTGTTGGAGGAGCGAGTGAATTTGTAGTTTAATTTGTGAAGTGAAGATGACCGAGTAGGGTTGGTAGAGAATGATATGTATTTTTGTATGTCAAAGTTGCTCGAACGATCCTTTAACGATTTTACAAGGAAGAGGATGTCTTGCAGTTCGAACCAGTACATCAGTGGTAGTAAGTTTAGGGTAATGAGTCTGGATTTGTAGTCTGATGTGTGATCATTCAAAATGTATTTTGTAGTTCGACGTTGGACCTTTTCCAGCAGAGAGATGTCCTTTAAAAGGCGAGGTCTCCAAAGCTGAGAGCAATAGGTTATTTTAGACCTTATCAATGAGAGGTATAGGGATTTTTTTACAACTGTAGAAGATGAGGATTGGAAGGTTCTCCTTATCAGGTTAAGAGCAAAATAAGCGTTTCTGCATATTTTGGAAATATGTTCTGACCAGGAGAGGTTGCATGTGGTGAAGATTCCTAGATCTCTCTGACCATCAGTGTGAGGAATGACAGTTCCGTTTACACTGTAAGTGTGGGGATCCTTTTTGGTTAGCGAGATTCTCATTGCAGAGCATTTAGATTCATTCAATTGTAGATTCCATTTCTTACACCAGCATGTTATGGTTGTTAAGTCAATCTGCAATAAATTATAGTCTTCGGGAGAGGAGATTGATTTGACAAGTTTGATGTCGTCGGCAAACATGTAGGATGATGAGAAACTAATAGCTGCTGGTATGTCGTTTACATACACCAGGAATAAAAGTGGCCCCAGAATACTGCCCTGTGGAACCCCTGATATGACAGGTAGTTTGGTAGATGAAAAACCTTCTAGTTCCACATAGTGGTGTCTGTTTGATAGGTAATTTTGGAACCACAGCCAGAGGGGGCCAGTGATACCCATGAGCCAAAGCTTGTAGAGGAGTTCCGAGTGTGGCACTGAATCAAAGGCCTTTGAAAAGTCTAGGAAGATAATGTCAGAAACGTTGTGAAGTTCAATTGCATCATAAACAGTTGAATATGTTGTGAGAAGGTTTGTCAGGCATGATCTTTTCTGCATAAATCCGAACTGTTCCCTACTAATTAAAGGTCCAAGAAATGGTATGATTTTTTTTGTAAATGATAGATTCCAGTACCTTAGATACAACACTGAGCAAAGATATGGGTCTGTAGTTGTGGACACTTGAAATGTCACCTTTTTTGAAAATCGGCTTAATTTTTTGAATTTTCCATTCAACGGGTATAGAGGAAGATCGGAGACTATGCTCAAATAGGTTAGTGATTGGCTCAGAAAGAGAGGCTGCACAATGTTTGAATATTAGTGGGCTAATGCTGTCACATCCAGGAGCTTTGGTTGGGTCTAGCGTATGAAGGGCATCCAGAACATCTTCTATCGTTATGTTGATTGTAGAAAGTTGCGACTGGGGTGAAGGTAATTTGTGGAAAGGAGGTAGCATAAAGTTGCTCTTGGTAAATACAGAGTTGAAATAGTTGTTAAATAACTCAGCTTTTTGAGAAGGGTCAGTAATAGGAATAGAGTCGTGAATGATGACGTTGGATATCTTTTTATTTTTGGAGAGCTGATTGATGTACCCATATAGTTTCTTACTGTTAGAGTGGAAAGAAAATACTAGGTTTTCTATGTAGGAAGTTTTTGAAGATAAGATTAACTTTTGCAGATCCCGTTCCATGTTTGACAGAGTGTCGAAATGTTGTAAAGAAGGATTTCGCTTGATTTTGCGTCGCAGTGTATGAATTTGATTAACTTGATGCCTAATTTGGGGGTTGAACCACTTTGGAGATTTGTGTGATGAGGCTCTGAACTTAGGAATGAACAAGTCACATGCTGATGTTGTTTCAGACTTTATCTGAGTCCAAAGTAGATTCACATCGGAAACAGGATAGTGATGTAACTTGTTTAAGGACTGCAATAGGTGGTTGGCCAAACCCTCTAGGTCAGCTTTAGCGTAGTTGTTAAGAAGTAGCGAAGGAGGAGGTTTATATTTGTTGAGAGAGCACAAAACATTAAATGAAAGAAGGAAGTGGTCTGATTTGAGGTTACAGAAATTAGAGTCGATGTGAAGGGAACATATTCGATCTGGGAAGTTGGTAATAATCAGATCCAGAATATTACCGGAGGAGTGAGTTGTGTTCGTAACTAATTGTACTAGATTAGATGAGATTAGTGTATCACAGAAAAGAGAGCTAGTTGTTGATGACGCTGACATTGAGGACCAGTTAACGTCTGGAAGATTGAAATCTCCGACTATTACTAGGTGTGCATCATTTGGTATTGATTTTAGGCACGAGCATATTTCTTGCATGACGGGTGGGGAGATGAGTGGTGGAGCATACACACAACATAGAAAGAGAGGGATAGGAGAAAGCAGTTCGACTATAATCAGTTCGGCTGAAGAAGCTGTTGAAATCAGAACAGATGGGATTTGATCTGAAATGGCAATCATTACTCCTCCTCCTCTAGAGCCCCTATCTCGCCGATACAAGTTGTAATTTGTAGGGAGAATTTCAGTGTTCGTGGTTGATTTAGTAAGCCAGGTTTCCGTAATGGCTATAATACTGGGATATTTACTGTAGACTAGAGAATGGAAGAGTGACAGTTTGTTGTTTAAGCTTCGGGAGTTCCAGACAAGAGTGTTGATGCATCCTGAGGATAGTCATTGAGAGGAGTTAATATTAGGGGAGACATGGTTTGGGTAAACAGGGTGGGTCGGAGGAAGATTTGAATTGGTTGGTGATTGGCTGGGAGTGTCATTGCTGGGGTATTGGATGTTTTGAGTGTCATTAGTGGCTTGCTTTGGGATAGGAGACCTAGTCTTCGCTATAAAGACCTGATTCACCACCTCGCCAATCAGGTTGGAGCCTTGAAAAAGCTTGTTATTTCTGATTTTGATTAGTTTACGATCAGTACCAGAGTTAATAAGAGATCTACGCTGTTGCAGTAGTAAAGACTCGGTTAACATTTCAGAGGGGGACAGATGGCGTTTGATTGAGATGTTAGGAGAGTTTCTTAGGGATGATCTGTTTGAAAGAATAGTGCTTACATCACAGGATCTAGAGAACTTGACTAGAAGGGGACGATTTTTTTGGTCAGAGTACTTTCCAAGTCTTATGCTATCCCGAATGGAATGGTCTAAGAAGGAGGAGAGTAGAGGAGAAATTATCGACCCAGCCACCTTTAGATCGTTTTCAATTCTCTTATATTTGGGGGTTCCTTTCTGGCACTCTTGCAAACCGTATAGGACTATATTGTACTTACGCTCGTGGTTAGAGGGTACAGTTGGGGTTGGAAGCTTATGTGAACCAGTTGACACCATAGTAGCATAGGAAGGAGAGCCCTTTTCGATGAAGGCTTCAGAGAGCACTGGGTTAGCCGATTCGCCTACGGCTTGCTGCTGGGGCAAGGTTTTATTTATGGATGTCAGCTTTGCCTTTAAGTCCTGCATGTCCTGTGCGAGTTGAAGCATAGTCTTTTTGAGCGAGACCAGCTCAGATTCCTGGGTTGCTATTTTCAGTTCTTGGCTTTGAAGTCTGCAATGAGGACAGGAGAATGGGGTTTTGGAACTAGAGGCAATTTGGAAAGCATTCTTTGAGAGGCTAACACATTTCCTATGCATCCATGCATTACAAATTCCCTCACAGAAAATGGACTCCTGGCCATTTTGATGAACGGTAGCATCTACTATGATTTCAAGGCAGACTGGACAGTTGTGTCCAGGTGAGTCAGAGACTTCCATGAGAGTCTTGCTAGTTTTGGGAGGCATCTCTGGCACAAGCCCTGAAGTTGCAGACGTTGCAGGTGGGGAGGTTTGTCGGGTTGAGGATGGAATGGGGGGGGCAGGGACCTCCAAAAGAACTGCTGAACTCAGACAAACCAATTATGGTGTGTACTAAATAGATATCTCCGTTTCTTGTTGATTTGAATTGGATTCTGTAGGTCATTTACTAGATAGAGACAAACTAGAGAGCCAGCTAGATTGTAAATACTGGCTAAATCAAGTCAAGAATTCAAATCTTACAAACTCGCGATCAAGTCGAAAGTTGTCCGCCATTTTTTAATTTTTAATTTTTTTATTTTTATTATTATTTTTATTTTAATTTATTTTTTATTTTTATATATATATATATATATATATATTTTTTTTAATTTTTTTTTATTTTTTTTTTTATTTTTTTTTTTTTTTTTTAAATTTTTTTTTATACGAGTACCCTTACCTAGTTCTCCAACACCACCCGAGTCCAAAGAGGTAGAGCCAGTAGATCCAGTAGCAACAGCCACAGAAGCAGCTGAACTATCCATGAGAGCCAACTTCTTCCTGGTCATAGTCACTTGTCATAGTCACCAATGGAACTGGCCTCTCTTCAGACATTTGCAATTGATTGCAAGGTAAGTGAAGGTTCACAGAAGGCGCTACCCCACCCACAGGATCCAAGAGACTCACTAACAAAGGAAAGGAAACAGCTAGTAACTTTTTAGTATGGAGATAAACATTAAAACTTGCCTTGCGCGGCTACTGTGACAGGCTCAACAACAGCCGCCTGTAGGGCTTTCTTCTTCTTGTCTTCACTCTTCTTGAATCCTTGGCCTTTCTGTTTAAAATGCTTCTCTGTTCTCTTCCCCATAACTCAACAGTGTAAAAGTTTCAAGTGAACCTTGACCTAAAAAAACGTGCTCATCTTGGCGGTTGCGCACTACCCCCCCACCTGGCCAATTCATTGCGCAAACGACTGGTAAGGGTCTCCATGAAATTGGCAACATTTTGATATATAAAAACTGTATTTTGGGTAGGCGATCATCGCCGCCCGCCCGATTGTAGCCAGGTAAGACTGGGAGAGAACCTCTTCCAATGTGAAGTGAAATGAAATGAAATGGAATAATAATGCACTGTATAAAAATGGCTATATCTTCTGATGCAAGTATTCACTTGCTCTGAAACTTGAAACTCAAACTCCAGACATATTATGAACCCTTTTGGGTCCATAAAAAAAAATTTGAAAAAATATGCGTTTTCAGCCCTCTTCCCCCCTAACACATTCGACACCTTTTTTACCGCTCGTTTGACCGCTCGCATAATTAAAAACGCGCACGATTTTTTCGACCCCTGGAGGCTTATATTGGGATTGATCCCCACCAACTGTTACGCTCCTGCTAAGCTTATTTAAACTAACCCAAGCATTAACAATACGAGTTCTACTGTTTAAAGATTTATTAGTTTCTTAACCAAACGTCAAAACTCAATCATAATCCAACTGTTCAGTAAAAACCGGTGCAGCCCCAGCAAATATCATGACTATGTCACCGCTACACCACAACTAATTAATTAACTAACATACAATGTCTTAATTAGTTCTGAAGGTTTTGAGGCAACTCAACTGCATGCAACTTAGGCATGGTTATATAGCTATGCAAAAGTTTCAAAAGCAAGATAGAGATTTGATCGAGTGAAGTGTGCAGAATCTATGCTCCAAAGTCATACACAAGTTTTTGTAATATATCAGAAAGAAACAAAACAAGAATTTACCCATGTAAGACCACAGACATTTATAGAACCACAAATTAATTCCAAACATATTTATAAGTAAGATCCTACAATTGCTGTCAACATTGGTAGATTCTCGTAGATTCTCGTTTTGGCAAATGAAAAAAAAAATTTCTCTATTACCACCACCACCATTACTACTACTGCTATTGCACGTTTATCGTATTCACAACTTTTTACCCATTTTGTAGAATTGGTAAACAGTTTGGTGGTAGAACATGAATTGACCAATGCAGATAACCAACATTTACAGAGCTTAATATAACTATCTATTTTACTCTATCTTAATCCTTTTCTTTAAAATGTGATTGCATTTCTACCCCACCTCCCTCTTGCCCTTGACTGCCCATCCCTACATTCTAACAGACATGTATCATTATGTACGCATGTGTCCAAGGTATTGTCAAGATATATATATATCTTTGTCTCTCCTAAAAAAAAATCCAAATATATATAATACTGAAAAAAGTATTATTAAGGGTCCTGTAAATGTTTGTGGTCTACATTGGTAAATTCTTGTTTCACTTCCAATTGCATTTTATTAGAAAAATAATCTGCGCCAATCAGCTGTTTGGTTTGTGGAGTGGCACGTGTAGGGTGGTAGCTCATCACCTGCTAAAACATCTCGTATTTGGTTTGCGAAGTTCTCCTATGCAATGCTACCAAGCCCTCAAAGGAGGATGCATGTAGCTGACCTTAATGGACACAGTTGCAATATTCTAGTGATTAGTCTTGTATGGCATGTTGGCCCGGACATTTGCATTGGTATTATATATAATGAAATATTATGTGTTTTCGTCATCAAATAATTTTCCTGGAGCTGTATATACAGCAACTGACCAAACCAAGTTACCATAATTATAGCACAACAACTTTCAAGTATCTATCAGCCATTTTGCACTGATATATCAAACATACACAAGCAAAGATATGATAAATTCTTAGCATCAGAAAACCAGATATACCAGTACATATGAAGTCCTTATTAAATTTAATTCCTTCATCGTGGCAAGGTACCCATGTGCTTGCAAATTATGGACAGCATCACTTCATCTGCCCCAGCTCCGATAGAGAGGACTCTCACATCTCTGTATGCACGGCTGATACCAACCTCTGAGGTATAGCCCATGCCTCCCCAGTATTGCAGGCAAGAGTCCACTAGCTCACGTGCCAGCCTCCCTGCCTTCAACTTGCTCATAGATGCTAGCTTGGTCATGTCATGGCCAGAAATGTAGAGCTCTACATATGACAACAACAACAACAACAACATCAACAACACGGTCAAAAGCGCAATGTAATATTCTCATCACTGCCAGCGTCTGTAGTTATTCTAGTATACACGCTATTTGGTCCAACACAGTATGTAAGGTTCAAGGTATGTCATTCAGGCAGTCGCTGGCACTAATCTTCACCAATGGTGTCTTACAATGTTGACTGAGCAGGGAATTTTTTTTAATGAACAAAACATGTATCATATTTGCCGAAGTATAAGTCGTAGTAGCAATTCTAAACCTTCCTCTCCATTTCAGGGGTATTCATTCCACCCCCCAACTCCCCAGCCACGACCCAATTTTGCTGGAGTACGAGTCACAGTGGTTAAAGTGAACAACCAGGTGGGATCACAAGCTGAAAAATTTGAATCATACAGCAGCTAGCTGGACTAGCCCCAATTTTTTTTGTGTGTGTGTGTGTGAAGTGTATGGAAACTATGCAAAAAAAATGTCTATAACTATGCCTATGAGCTATACTGCAGCTTTTAACTCTCACTTTATAAAGGAGAATTAAAGACTACTATATACTGTACAACCATAAAACCAGTCATTGAGAAGTGTACTAGCGACCATACATCACTAGATTGCCCATGAATTGACCAACATTGTGCTGAAGTTGTAGTTCTAAAGAACTCATGATCAAGACTTTCTCAATAAATTTGCTCTCCCAATGTTTCTGCTAGAGCATCTGCTGAAATGTCGAGAGAGTAAATGATTATTGAAAAAGTCATTGTAAAATTTAGTTGCCTAACAACTGAATCACAAACATGAATATTTTTACAATCTTTCTTTCACTTGTTATATTATTATTTGACCAGTAGATTGGAGGAGAGGAAGGAGTAGAGAAGGAGGAGAGTGCAAGGGAGGAGGAGAAGCTGGTGGGGAGTAAACTGAACCAGTTTGGAATACAGGTTCCATATCTGAGGCAGAACCTGTCACAGAGGGATACCATGATTTACTGCTAGATTCATGATTAGTTAGCTATACAAAATCATAATAGATAGAGCTACATAGGAATGTTCTAGCTACTAACCTTGCTCCATTTTACATCCATACTTAACTATAGATATCTATTAAAAAAATTCTTCCAATATTCTAACTACATCTATACTGAACTTGAAACTGCTCTACTGAATCACTATCCTCTACATACTTCAGGAGAAAGACAGCTTTTCTGAGATCTGCCATGTCCTCAAGGTACACAGCATCATCTCCAAGGTATAACTGCATCCCAGCATCTTCTTCATCATAGCTCTCTCTGTCTGTGGAAGGTGAAGTCATCGTCAAATACCAAATCCGAAGCCCGGTCTAGGTCGAATGGTAATGTCATCTTTTCACACCCATGACTTCAACTTTGACCTTGTGGTTACCTTAGTTACCTATGAGCTATGGAATTGAAACTTCGTTTATTTATTAATATAACAATCCGTTACAGGTTTTTGGCACAATATTGGATTGATTAAGTAATGGGAAAATTTGTTATAATTTATTTTGTGATCGTTGTCCATTTTGTACCCATAGGCACTTCCAGCAGTGCATTAAGTTAAGATCTCAGGGCTGAATTTACAGAAACAGAAGAGACAACACTACCAAGATCAGCCAAATCACATCGAGTTGGGATCTTAGCTTACTCTAACTCCTGTGTGCTGGTAGATGGATATTTATTTAGAGACAACGCTACCAAGATCATCAGCCAAATTAGAGCCAGTTGGGATCAGAGCTTACTCTAACCCTTGCATGTGGGTAGATGGATATTTATTAAGAGACAATGCTACCTAAATCAGCCAAATCACATCGAGTTGGGATCAGAGCTTACTCTAACTCCTGCATGCTGATAGATGGTTGTTTATTTAGAGACAACGCTACCTAGATCATCAATCAAATCACACTTACTCTAACTCCTGCATGCTGATAGATGGATGTATATTTAGAGACAATGCTACCAAGATCAGCCAAATCATAGCGAGTTGGGATCAGAACTTACTCTAACTCCTGCATGCTAATAATGTTCAACTTGTACTCTGGCAGTTATGGAATTTTTGTAAGGGATGGCCAACTTGGTGGGAGGATAACACTTATACTCTGGTGTGATACAAGCAAATATGGTATATACATAATTATAATTAATAGTAAATACTAACACCATTTGCTGGGATTAAGTTACCGCAATGTAAGTAAAATGGACCTTGTCAGAAAATCGACCTGGCTTGTGGTAGCTAACCATTCATACTGTAGCAACATTGTTTTGTTTTTTTATCCCTTACTTCCAGCTCTTCCTATCATTATGAAGGAGAATACGCTACATATTGGAATGCCCTTAAATATCAAGTTAATGTAATGCCGAAGTCAAAGATGCATATATTTTATATGCACATCTCTAGTTTACAACTATAAACTCGGTCATTGTGTTTTTCACTGCAATATATTTCTCCTTACTGACACATTTGTAGATCATAGCTCTGAGTGCTTCTAGCTCTGTTTCCAACTCTGCCAGTCTGTAGTGAACAACTTGGTTGTCAAGGACACTCCGTCCAAATATCTTCCTTTGCCGTGTGTAGTCGATGGTCTCCTGCAGACATCGCTCCATGGTGCCAAGGACTATGTGTGTGTGGGTATGTGTATGAAGTGGAGTGGGAGGTAGAGGGGAGGGAGATTTGCCATTGAACTATAAAGCAATACGTACAGACTTTGGTTTAAGACAGTAAATGGAAAAACATATGGCAAGAACTATACATGGAGATGCACTAAGAACTATGCATGGAGATGCACTAAGAACTATACATGGAGATGCACTAAGAACTATACATGGAGATGCACTAAGAACTATACATGTGATGCACTAAGAACTATACATGGAGATGCACTAAGAACTATACATGGAGATGCACTAAGAACTATACATGTGATGCACTAAGAACTATACATGGAGATGCACTAAGAACTATACATGGAGATGCACTAAGAACTATACATGGAGATGCACTAAGAACTATGCATGTGATGCACTAAGAACTATACATGGAGATGCACTAAGAACTATACATGGAGATGCACTAAGAACTATACATGTGATGCACTAAGAACTATACATGGAGATGCACTAAGAACTATACATGGAGATGCACTAAGAACTATACATGGAGATGCACTAAGAACTATACATGGAGATGCACTAAGAACTATACATGGAGATGCACTAAGAACTATACATGGAGATGCACTAAGAACTATACATGGAGATGCACTAAGAACTATACATGGAGATGCACTAAGAACTATACATGGAGATGCACTAAGAACTATACATGGAGATGCATTAAGAACTATACATGGAGATGCACTAAGAACTATACATGGAGATGCACTAAGAACTATACATGTGATGCACTAAGAACTATACATGGAGATGCACTAAGAACTATGCATGGAGATGCACTAAGAACTATACATGTGATGCACTAAGAACTATACATGGAGATGCACTAAGAACTATACATGGAGATGCACTAAGAACTATACATGGAGATGCACTAAGAACTATACATGGAGATGCACTAAGAACTATACATGTGATGCACTAAGAACTATACATGTGATGCACTAAGAACTATACATGGAGATGCACTAAGAACTATACATGGAGATGCACTAAGAACTATACATGGAGATGCACTAAGAACTATACATGGAGATGCACTAAGAACTATACATGGAGATGCACTAAGAACTATACATGGAGATGCACTAAGAACTATACATGTGATGCACTAAGAACTATACATGGAGATGCACTAAGAACTATACATGGAGATGCACTAAGAACTATACATGTGATGCACTAAGAACTATACATGTGATGCACTAAGAACTATACATGGAGATGCACTAAGAACTATACATGGAGATGCACTAAGAACTATACATGGAGATGCACTAAGAACTATACATGTGATGCACTAAGAACTATACATGTGATACACTAAGAACTATACATGGAGATGCACTAAGAACTATACATGGAGATGCACTAAGAACTATACATGTGATGCACTAAGAACTATACATGGAGATGCACTAAGAACTATACATGGAGATGCACTAAGAACTATACATGGAGATGCACTAAGAACTATACATGGAGATGCACTAAGAACTATACATGGAGATGCACTAAGAACTATACATGGAGATGCACTAAGAACTATACATGGAGATGCACTAAGAACTATACATGGAGATGCATTAAGAACTATACATGGAGATGCACTAAGAACTATACATGGAGATGCACTAAGAACTATACATGGAGATGCACTAAGAACTATACATGGAGATGCACTAAGAACTATACATGGAGATGCACTAAGAACTATATTCATGTGATGCACTAAGAACTATACATGGAGATGCACTAAGAACTATACATGTGATGCACTAAGAACTATACATGTGATGCACTAAGAACTATACATGTGATGCACTAAGAACTATACATGGAGATGCACTAAGAACTATACATGGAGATGCACTAAGAACTATACATGGAGATGCACTAAGAACTATACATGTGATGCACTAAGAACTATACATGTGATGCACTAAGAACTATACATGGAGATGCACTAAGAACTATACATGTGGAGATGCACTAAGAACTATACATGGAGATGCACTAAGAACTATACATGGAGATGCACTAAGAACTATACATGTGATGCACTAAGAACTATACATGGAGATGCACTAAGAACTATACATGTGATGCACTAAGAACTATACATGGAGATGCACTAAGAACTATACATGGAGATGCACTAAGAACTATACATGGAGATGCACTAAGAACTATACATGTGATGCACTAAGAACTATACATGTGATGCACTAAGAACTATACATGGAGATGCACTAAGAACTATACATGTGGAGATGCACTAAGAACTATACATGGAGATGCACTAAGAACTATACATGGAGATGCACTAAGAACTATACATGTGATGCACTAAGAACTATACATGGAGATGCACTAAGAACTATACATGTGATGCACTAAGAACTATACATGGAGATGCACTAAGAACTATACATGGAGATGCACTAAGAACTATACATGGAGATGCACTAAGAACTATACATGTGATGCACTAAGAACTATACATGTGATGCACTAAGAACTATACATGGAGATGCACTAAGAACTATACATGTGGAGATGCACTAAGAACTATACATGGAGATGCACTAAGAACTATACATGGAGATGCACTAAGAACTATACATGGAGATGCACTAAGAACTATACATGGAGATGCACTAAGAACTATACATGTGGAGATGCACTAAGAACTATACATGGAGATGCACTAAGAACTATACATGTGATGCACTAAGAACTATACATGGAGATGCACTAAGAACTATACATGTGATGCACTAAGAACTATACATGGAGATGCACTAAGAACTATACATGGAGATGCACTAAGAACTATACATGGAGATGCACTAAGAACTATACATGGAGATGCACTAAGAACTATACATGTGATGCACTAAGAACTATACATGTGATGCACTAAGAACTATACATGGAGATGCACTAAGAACTATACATGTGGAGATGCACTAAGAACTATACATGGAGATGCACTAAGAACTATACATGGAGATGCACTAAGAACTATACATGGAGATGCACTAAGAACTATACATGTGATGCACTAAGAACTATACATGTGATGCACTAAGAACTATACATGTGATGCACTAAGAACTATACATGGAGATGCACTAAGAACTATACATGGAGATGCACTAAGAACTATACATGTGATGCACTAAGAACTATACATGTGATGCACTAAGAACTATACATGTGATGCACTAAGAACTATACATGTGATGCACTAAGAACTATACATGGAGATGCACTAAGAACTATACATGGAGATGCACTAAGAACTATACATGTGATGCACTAAGAACTATACATGGAGATGCACTAAGAACTATACATGGAGATGCACTAAGAACTATACATGGAGATGCACTAAGAACTATACATGGAGATGCACTAAGAACTATACATGTGATGCACTAAGAACTATACATGTGATGCACTAAGAACTATACATGGAGATGCACTAAGAACTATACATGTGATGCACTAAGAACTATACATGGAGATGCACTAAGAACTATACATGTGATGCACTAAGAACTATACATGGAGATGCACTAAGAACTATACATGGAGATGCACTAAGAACTATACATGGAGATGCACTAAGAACTATACATGGAGATGCACTAAGAACTATACATGTGATGCACTAAGAACTATACATGTGATGCACTAAGAACTATACATGGAGATGCACTAAGAACTATACATGTGATGCACTAAGAACTATACATGGAGATGCACTAAGAACTATACATGGAGATGCACTAAGAACTATACATGTGATGCACTAAGAACTATACATGTGATGCACTAAGAACTATACATGTGATGCACTAAGAACTATACATGTGATGCACTAAGAACTATACATGTGATGCACTAAGAACTATACATGGAGATGCACTAAGAACTATACATGGAGATGCACTAAGAACTATACATGGAGATGCACTAAGAACTATACATGGAGATGCACTAAGAACTATACATGGAGATGCACTAAGAACTATACATGGAGATGCACTAAGAACTATACATGGAGATGCACTAAGAACTATACATGGAGATGCACTAAGAACTATACATGTGATGCACTAAGAACTATACATGGAGATGCACTAAGAACTATACATGGAGATGCACTAAGAACTATACATGTGATGCACTAAGAACTATACATGTGATGCACTAAGAACTATACATGGAGATGCACTAAGAACTATACATGGAGATGCACTAAGAACTATACATGGAGATGCACTAAGAACTATACATGTGATGCACTAAGAACTATACATGTGATACACTAAGAACTATACATGGAGATGCACTAAGAACTATACATGGAGATGCACTAAGAACTATACATGTGATGCACTAAGAACTATACATGGAGATGCACTAAGAACTATACATGGAGATGCACTAAGAACTATACATGGAGATGCACTAAGAACTATACATGGAGATGCACTAAGAACTATACATGGAGATGCACTAAGAACTATACATGGAGATGCACTAAGAACTATACATGGAGATGCACTAAGAACTATACATGGAGATGCATTAAGAACTATACATGGAGATGCACTAAGAACTATACATGGAGATGCACTAAGAACTATACATGGAGATGCACTAAGAACTATACATGGAGATGCACTAAGAACTATACATGGAGATGCACTAAGAACTATATTCATGTGATGCACTAAGAACTATACATGGAGATGCACTAAGAACTATACATGTGATGCACTAAGAACTATACATGTGATGCACTAAGAACTATACATGTGATGCACTAAGAACTATACATGGAGATGCACTAAGAACTATACATGGAGATGCACTAAGAACTATACATGGAGATGCACTAAGAACTATACATGTGATGCACTAAGAACTATACATGTGATGCACTAAGAACTATACATGGAGATGCACTAAGAACTATACATGTGGAGATGCACTAAGAACTATACATGGAGATGCACTAAGAACTATACATGGAGATGCACTAAGAACTATACATGTGATGCACTAAGAACTATACATGGAGATGCACTAAGAACTATACATGTGATGCACTAAGAACTATACATGGAGATGCACTAAGAACTATACATGGAGATGCACTAAGAACTATACATGGAGATGCACTAAGAACTATACATGTGATGCACTAAGAACTATACATGTGATGCACTAAGAACTATACATGGAGATGCACTAAGAACTATACATGTGGAGATGCACTAAGAACTATACATGGAGATGCACTAAGAACTATACATGGAGATGCACTAAGAACTATACATGGAGATGCACTAAGAACTATACATGGAGATGCACTAAGAACTATACATGTGGAGATGCACTAAGAACTATACATGGAGATGCACTAAGAACTATACATGTGATGCACTAAGAACTATACATGGAGATGCACTAAGAACTATACATGTGATGCACTAAGAACTATACATGGAGATGCACTAAGAACTATACATGGAGATGCACTAAGAACTATACATGGAGATGCACTAAGAACTATACATGGAGATGCACTAAGAACTATACATGTGATGCACTAAGAACTATACATGTGATGCACTAAGAACTATACATGGAGATGCACTAAGAACTATACATGTGGAGATGCACTAAGAACTATACATGGAGATGCACTAAGAACTATACATGGAGATGCACTAAGAACTATACATGGAGATGCACTAAGAACTATACATGTGATGCACTAAGAACTATACATGTGATGCACTAAGAACTATACATGTGATGCACTAAGAACTATACATGGAGATGCACTAAGAACTATACATGGAGATGCACTAAGAACTATACATGTGATGCACTAAGAACTATACATGTGATGCACTAAGAACTATACATGTGATGCACTAAGAACTATACATGTGATGCACTAAGAACTATACATGGAGATGCACTAAGAACTATACATGGAGATGCACTAAGAACTATACATGTGATGCACTAAGAACTATACATGGAGATGCACTAAGAACTATACATGGAGATGCACTAAGAACTATACATGGAGATGCACTAAGAACTATACATGGAGATGCACTAAGAACTATACATGTGATGCACTAAGAACTATACATGTGATGCACTAAGAACTATACATGGAGATGCACTAAGAACTATACATGTGATGCACTAAGAACTATACATGGAGATGCACTAAGAACTATACATGTGATGCACTAAGAACTATACATGGAGATGCACTAAGAACTATACATGGAGATGCACTAAGAACTATACATGGAGATGCACTAAGAACTATACATGGAGATGCACTAAGAACTATACATGTGATGCACTAAGAACTATACATGTGATGCACTAAGAACTATACATGGAGATGCACTAAGAACTATACATGTGATGCACTAAGAACTATACATGTGATGCACTAAGAACTATACATGGAGATGCACTAAGAACTATACATGGAGATGCACTAAGAACTATACATGTGATGCACTAAGAACTATACATGTGATGCACTAAGAACTATACATGTGATGCACTAAGAACTATACATGTGATGCACTAAGAACTATACATGTGATGCACTAAGAACTATACATGGAGATGCACTAAGAACTATACATGGAGATGCACTAAGAACTATACATGGAGATGCACTAAGAACTATACATGGAGATGCACTAAGAAGTATACATGGAGATGCACTAAGAACTATACATGGAGATGCACTAAGAACTATACATGGAGATGCACTAAGAACTATACATGGAGATGCACTAAGAACTATACATGTGATGCACTAAGAACTATACATGTGATGCACTAAGAACTATACATGGAGATGCACTAAGAACTATACATGTGATGCACTAAGAACTATACATGTGATGCACTAAGAACTATACATGGAGATGCACTAAGAACTATACATGTGATGCACTAAGAACTATACATGGAGATGCACTAAGAACTATACATGGAGATGCACTAAGAACTATACATGGAGATGCACTAAGAACTATACATGGAGATGCACTAAGAACTATACATGTGATGCACTAAGAACTATACATGGAGATGCACTAAGAACTATACATGTGATGCACTAAGAACTATACATGGAGATGCACTAAGAACTATGCATGGAGATGCACTAAGAACTATACATGGAGATGCACTAAGAACTATACATGGAGATGCACTAAGAACTATACATGGAGATGCACTAAGAACTATACATGTGATGCACTAAGAACTATACATGGAGATGCACTAAGAACTATACATGTGATGCACTAAGAACTATGCATGGAGATGCACTAAGAACTATGCATGGAGATGCACTAAGAACTATACATGGAGATGCACTAAGAACTATACATGGAGATGCACTAAGAACTATACATGGAGATGCACTAAGAACTATACATGGAGATGCACTAAGAACTATACATGGAGATGCACTAAGAACTATACATGGAGATGCACTAAGAACTATACATGTGATGCACTAAGAACTATACATGGAGATGCACTAAGAACTATACATGGAGATGCACTAAGAACTATACATGTGATGCACTAAGAACTATACATGTGATGCACTAAGAACTATACATGGAGATGCACTAAGAACTATACATGGAGATGCACTAAGAACTATACATGGAGATGCACTAAGAACTATACATGTGATGCACTAAGAACTATACATGGAGATGCACTAAGAACTATACATGTGATGCACTAAGAACTATACATGTGATGCACTAAGAACTATACATGGAGATGCACTAAGAACTATACATGGACATGCACTAAGAACTATACATGTGATGCACTAAGAACTATACATGTGATGCACTAAGAACTATACATGTGATGCACTAAGAACTATACATGGAGATGCACTAAGAACTATACATGGAGATGCACTAAGAACTATACATGGAGATACACTAAGAACTATACATGGAGATGCACTAAGAACTATACATGTGATGCACTAAGAACTATACATGGAGATGCACTAAGAACTATACATGAGATACACTAAGAACTATACATGGAGATGCACTAAGAACTATACATGGACATGCACTAAGAACTATACATGTGATGCACTAAGAACTATACATGTGATGCACTAAGAACTATACATGTGATGCACTAAGAACTATACATGTGATGCACTAAGAACTATACATGGAGATGCACTAAGAACTATACATGGAGATGCACTAAGAACTATACATGTGATGCACTAAGAACTATACATGGAGATGCACTAAGAACTATACATGTGATGCACTAAGAACTATACATGGAGATGCACTAAGAACTATACATGGAGATGCACTAAGAACTATACATGGACATGCACTAAGAACTATACATGTGATGCACTAAGAACTATACATGGAGATGCACTAAGAACTATACATGGAGATGCACTAAGAACTATACATGTGATGCACTAAGAACTATACATGGAGATGCACTAAGAACTATACATGGAGATGCACTAAGAACTATACATGTGATGCACTAAGAACTATACATGGAGATGCACTAAGAACTATACATGTGATGCACTAAGAACTATACATGGACATGCACTAAGAACTATACATGTGATGCACTAAGAACTATACATGTGATGCACTAAGAACTATACATGGAGATGCACTAAGAACTATACATGGAGATGCACTAAGAACTATACATGTGATGCACTAAGAACTATACATGGAGATACACTAAGAACTATACATGTGATGCACTAAGAACTATACATGGAGATGCACTAAGAACTATACATGGAGATGCACTAAGAACTATACATGGAGATGCACTAAGAACTATACATGGAGATGCACTAAGAACTATACATGTGATGCACTAAGAACTATACATGGAGATGCACTAAGAACTATACATGGAGATGCACTAAGAACTATACATGGAGATGCACTAAGAACTATACATGTGATGCACTAAGAACTATACATGTGATGCACTAAGAACTATACATGGAGATGCACTAAGAACTATACATGGAGATGCACTAAGAACTATACATGTGATGCACTAAGAACTATACATGGAGATGCACTAAGAACTATACATGGAGATGCACTAAGAACTATACATGGAGATGCACTAAGAACTATACATGGAGATGCACTAAGAACTATACATGTGATGCACTAAGAACTATACATGGAGATGCACTAAGAACTATACATGGAGATGCACTAAGAACTATACATGGAGATGCACTAAGAACTATACATGGAGATGCACTAAGAACTATACATGTGATGCACTAAGAACTATACATGTGATGCACTAAGAACTATACATGTGATGCACTAAGAACTATACATGTGATGCACTAAGAACTATACATGTGATGCACTAAGAACTATACATGGAGATGCACTAAGAACTATACATGTGATGCACTAAGAACTATACATGGAGATGCACTAAGAACTATACATGGAGATGCACTAAGAACTATACATGGAGATGCACTAAGAACTATACATGTGATGCACTAAGAACTATACATGTGATGCACTAAGAACTATACATGGAGATGCACTAAGAACTATACATGGAGATGCACTAAGAACTATACATGTGATGCACTAAGAACTATACATGTGATGCACTAAGAACTATACATGTGATGCACTAAGAACTATACATGTGATGCACTAAGAACTATACATGGAGATGCACTAAGAACTATACATGTGATGCACTAAGAACTATACATGTGATGCACTAAGAACTATACATGTGATGCACTAAGAACTATACATGTGATGCACTAAGAACTATACATGGAGATGCACTAAGAACTATACATGTGATGCACTAAGAACTATACATGGAGATGCACTAAGAACTATACATGGAGATGCACTAAGAACTATACATGGAGATGCACTAAGAACTATACATGGAGATGCACTAAGAACTATACATGTGATGCACCAAGAACTATACATGGAGATGCACTAAGAACTATACATGGAGATGCACTAAGAACTATACATGGACATGCACTAAGAACTATACATGGAGATGCACCAAGAACTATACATGGAGATGCACTAAGAACTATACATGGAGATGCACTAAGAACTATACATGGACATGCACTAAGAACTATACATGGACATGCACTAAGAACTAGATTCCCTCCTCACCTGCGACACAGCTCCACATTCTCTCCTCCTGAAACTGAAGCATCTGATATGTAAATCCTTTCCCTTCCTCTCCAATCAGATTCCTCCGTGGAATCACAACATCATCAAAGAACACCATAGCTGTATCTGAAGAATGGTTACCAATCTTATCTATCATTTTGGTGCTCACTCCCTTAGTTTTCATAGGCAGGCAGATAAGAGATTTGCTCTTGTGGGGTGCCCCGTCATTTGTGTTCGCCATCAGACACATCCAGTCTGCTTGCATGCCCGTGGTAGTCCACATCTTGCTCCCGTTGATGACAAGATCGTCCGTACCTATATGAGACAAGTAGGTGTGTGTGTGCGTGAAAGAGAGAGGAGGAAGAAGGGGGTTGAAGGGGAGTTAAGGGGAGATAAGCAATTTAAATTGGCTAGATTTCCAAGCTCTGTAGCTTCACCACATGCACTAAATGCGTAGCAACATTTATATACAGGATACTGACCTGTACATTATTGATGCCATTATGTCATTATATTCAGTATACTGACCTATACATTATTGATCTTAATGCTTGGATAGGAGTAGCTAAGGATTCAGATTCAGAACTTGTTCAAGATTGAGGAGAGCCCAGATTCATAAAACGATCATTTCCTCTTTAGCACCACTATATTATTTAAGTATCACACCTCCATAGCTAGGGCATGGTGATGCATTGAGGAGCTACGTCAGAATGAAAGTTCAGCATCCTTTTCTGTCAGCTATTAACCATGCAGCTGGTTCCTAACTTGCTTGTCCAGCCATTTCCTTCCCTAGCTTTGACTCTGCTTCTGTTTTCTCGATCTTTTTATATGTTGTGTGCGGCAATTGGGTGCAGCAATACCAAGTTTTCATCCAACTCCTCACCGAGGGCTCGCTCCGCTCACCAATGAACCAAGTGTAGATTTTTAACCTACAAATGTCAGGTAGATCGCTAAACAATCCACTGAAAGTCTGTGTGTGTGTGTGTGTGAGCTTGCACAGCTATAGTTTTGAAACTGGGGAGCTCAACTTTAGCAGGAAGGTGTCCTGTACTTTTACACTGGGATGGACGTTGCGTTAGGTAACATTAAAATTCAGACTAACTGGAAGCCATTGTTCCCAAAAATGGTTGTGAGCATCAGCCATTGTAGGAAACGCTGCACCCGTGCATGCATTTTTCAGGTTCACAACAAATAGCACACAGAGAATGCGACATAGCAACATATTACCAACAATGCTAGCATGTTTAAAACCTCATCCAGTTTGCCAGCGAGGCTGCCTCTAGCCTTACTCTACTACAAAAACATTGCAGTTGCTGGAATGGCAATATTTACAGAGGGCCATTTTCAACACGGTTATTAAGTCCTTTATGGCTGCGATGATCAGCTGTAGGACACATGGATTTGATTGGCTTAATATAGGCAGTGTCATCTTCGACTGGTTCTGATAAAGTACATGTAGGTACTCACTTTGCCCCAATAATAATTATATTCTCTCACTTTGTCACTATAGTAATATATTCTCTCACATTGTCCCCATAATAATATATTCTTTTACTTTGTCCCTACAATAATATATTCTCTCACATTGTCCCTATAATAATATATTCTCTTACTTTGTCCCTATAATAATATATTCTTCTCACATTGTCCCTCCTCACATTGTCCCTATAATAATATATTCTCTCACATTGTCCCTATAATAATGTATTCTCTCACTTTGTCCCTATAATAATATATTCTCTTACTTTGTACCTATTTGTACCTATAATAATTATTCTCTCACTTTGTCCCTATAATTGGTTGTAATACTCACTAAAGTTAATACATCCTTTTCCTCACCAGTCCTTGTCATTCATTTGTAAGTGCTTAGTGATGGCCTATCTCAAGATCCAACAGAACAATAAATTCTACAAAAAGGGTTTGGGAGAGTAATATTGGAAGGTAATATTTCTGGGTGGAGGGGATCCACGTCCCTCATTCTCATTTTGTGCTCCTCTGCCAGTTATACAAAGGAAGGGAAAAGGCAGGCCATCACCACCGCTTAGTGTCACACGTGAAACTCATGATTCACTCACGAGACATTCCAAACTTAGTTAGTATCACACGTGAGATTCATGATTCACTCACGAGACATTCCAAACTTAGTTGTGTCACACGTGAGATTCATGATTCACTCACGAGACATTCCAAACTTAGTTAGTGTCACACGTGAGATTCATGATTCACTCACGAGACATTCCAAACTAATCTGAACCAGACCATAAAATATGTTGGAAATGAAGAAAGTGTCTACAAACAGGATGGGAACTGCACAGGTTTGAAGTGGCTCTTCCAGACTCATACTCCTTCTCGCAGTTATTTGGCTGAGGATAGGCAGGCACTTATGATGACTGGGGAGTCACTTTAAATCCTTCAGTTCTTGAGAAATGATGGAGATCGGGGAGGATTTCATAATTTTTGTTCTGGACATACATACATACAGAGGAGGACAAAACCCAACATGTCTGTGGACCAGAGAAGAGCGCTGAGGGAACTACAGCAAGAAGATAAGGCAAGCATACAAGGACTCCTGCATGGTGGTCAGGTAGACCGAGGACTATGTGGTCCGCACCATACATACTGTGTCACCATCATATGAGAGGTTGTATTGCCTTTTTTCTAGGATTGCCATCAGGGTTTTATACTGGATTTGGCGGCATGAGGGGGGTGGGGGAGAAGGGGGCAACTTGTGGTGATTAGCCCATTGAAGTTTTGGGACTGACCATACCCACTTTTCCCTTTTCCCAGTCCAACCTACTTTTCCCTTTTCCCAGTACCACCCACTTTTCTGGCCACATGCACAAGTACCAATTGTGATAGCTAAACCAAGCTGTCTTCTGCTTGCCATAATTATTGTATTGGGGGTATGTAATGTGGGTATGTAAAGGAGGGGTTTTTCTGTCGCAAGAAAATTTATTTTCAGCACCCACACTTGACCGCCTACTCACATTTTAGTGACTAATGAAAATACTCGTCCCGTAGGGCAGAGTTCCTTTTGCCACAGATATGTCCTCTCCTCACTTCCCAATCCTCCCTCCACCTCCCCTCCCCCCCTCTTCTCACTTCTTTATATTATGCAATATAAGAATCATTATCAACCTTTCTTAGGGACTGCCATGGTCTTGATACTAGCCACATCGGAGCCACTGCCTGCCTCGCTGACGCCCAGACATGCTACAATGTCCCCTGCAATTGACGGGGCCAGAAATTCCTCCTTGAGCTCATGCGAACCAAACCTTGCCAGAGCTGGAACAGCCATGTCTAGAAGACATGAATACACATGAACACTTAAGATTATATGGGGGGGGGGGGGGCAAAGCAACCTATGCACACATTATGTTATAGTGTTATAGTCCAGATTACGAAAAGTGCTCACCAGTGGCTAGAGGAAGCTCTACTCTATGCAACGACTGTTTTCATTAGGCGTTAAAATGTAAGTAGTGGTCAAGCACACGGGTGGAAAATGAATTTCGTTAAAACTCATTTTCCACCCACGTGCTTGACCACATACTTACATTTTAACGCCTAATGGAAACAGTCGTTGAATAGAGGAGGGCTTCCTCTAACCACTGCACTTTGCTATCTGGAGATATTTATGTGGAGGTTTCAGGCATTCAGGTTTTGAGGTCCCTCCACTTTAGGTCTAGTAACTCGCCTATAGTTATACCTATGAAAAATATTTTAGTATCAAAAGAGAGCACACAGAGAGACCTACCTTTTGAGCTATATATCAAGTCCATACCATGAAGTTTACAGAATCTACGGAGCTCTAAAGTGGTAACCATAAGTTTAAATTAAAAAAATAAAATACATTTAAATGCCATTGTCTCACCTGAGGGTTTAGGTTTTAAGGTCTCCTGGCACCCTACTAGGCACACTATAGAAATGTTTTGGGCGCTAGCCAAAACAACATTTAGTCTGCTAAGTTGCCGCCAATGCGACTAATAGTCGAGATATGAGCTTTTTTAGGGAAGAGGAGGGGTTTAGTTGTCTGGCATATTCAATTTTGGGTTCAACCAATATAGAGAGAATAGAGAGAGCTACATGCTACAGTTTTTGATAAATAAAAATGTACAGATCAAAAATTATAAAAGCATCAACAGACAGATAGAGGGGGGTGTGACACATGGGTGTGATCAACCTGTCTGAACTCCAATAGCCATAGGCACGCCTGAGCAGCGAATCTTGCCCAGCTCCTCAGCAATCGCCATGGAGTATGAAAAGTCCAGACCTAGCCCCCCATATTTGGGGTCTCTTGTCGGTCCAAGAAAACCTCCGTCCCCCAACTTCTTGATCACCTATACACACAAGTATGTGAAGACTGATCTACTCATGCAGAGAGTACAGCACATAGATAGAGAGCCTGATCTACTCATGCAGAGAGTACAGCACATAGATAGAGAGCCTGATCTACTCATGCAGAGAGTACAGCACATAGATAGAGAGCCTGATCTACTCATGCAGAGGGCACAGCACATAGATAGAGAGCCTGATCTACTCATGCAGAGAGTACAGCACATAGATAGAGAGCCTGATCTAGTCATGCAGAGAGTACAGCACATAGATAGAGAGCCTGATCTACTCATGCAGAGAGTACAGCACATAGATAGAGAGCCTGATCTACTCATGCAGAGAGTACAGCACATAGATAGAGAGCCTGATCTACTCATGCAGAGAGTATAGCACATAGATAGAGAGCCTGATCTACTCATGCAGAGAGTACAGCACATAGATAGAGAGCCTGATCTACTCATGCAGAGAGTACAGCACATAGATAGAGAGCCTGATCTACTCATGCAGAGAGTACAGCACATAGATAGAGAGCCTGATCTACTCATGCAGAGAGTACAGCACATAGATAGAGAGCCTGATCTACTCATGCAGAGAGTACAGCACACAGATAGAGAGCCTGATCTACTCATGCAGAGAGTACAGCACATAGATAGAGAGCCTGATCTACTCATGCAGAGAGCACAGACTAGATAGAGAGCCTGATCTACTCATGCAGAGAGTACAGCACATAGATAGAGAGCCTGATCTACTCATGCAGAGAGTACAGCACATAGATAGAGAGCCTGATCTACTCATGCAGAGAGTACAGCACATAGATAGAGAGCCTGATCTACTCATGCAGAGAGTACAGCACATAGATAGAGAGCCTGATCTACTCATGCAGAGAGTACAGCACATAGATAGAGAGCCTGATCTACTCATGCAGAGAGTACAGCACATAGATAGAGAGCTGATCTACTCATGCAGAGAGTACAGCACATAGATAGAGAGCCTGATCTACTCATGCAGAGAGTACAGCACATAGATAGAGAGCCTGATCTACTCATGCAGAGAGTACAGCACATAGATAGAGAGCCTGATCTACTCATGCAGAGAGTACAGCACATAGATAGAGAGCCTGATCATGCAGAGAGTACAGCACATAGATAGACAGCCTGATCTACCCAGTGCAGAGGTAGTTCTGGCCCTAGTCCTAATTCTAGCTGTCAATGTCCTCCTGCCTCCAGGTCAGTGCACCTACCTGTTGTGACAATCATGCAGTGTTTTCTTTCAGCCACTGAAAATGGACAGGGCACATATACGTAATGGCCTAGCCTCTAACTGTAACCTCTGACATAGACACACAGAAAGTCATCTACATCTAATATACTGAATATTTATAATACACTCACAAAAACACTACCAGCAACAACTACAGTACCAACTTATCCACATAGACTTTTCTCAGATGATAGAACACGATCATGAGCACAGGCGAGCCCACCATCAATAGCAACACAACTAAGCTAAACAGAGACCCACAGATGAGTATAGGCGAGCCCACCATCAATAGCAACATAACTAGGCTAAACAGAGACCAACAGATGAGTATAGGCGAGCCCACCATCAATAGCAACATAACTAGGCTAAACAGAGACCAACAGATGAGTATAGGCGAGCCCACCATCAATAGCAACATAACTAGGCTAAACAGAGACCAACAGATGAGTATAGGCGAGCCCACCATCAATAGCAACATAACTAGGCTAAACAGAGACCAACAGATGAGTATAGGCGAGCCCACCATCAATAGCAACATAACTAAGCTAAACAGAGACCCACACATGAGTACAGAGGAGCCCACCATCAATAGCAACATAACTAGGCTAAACAGAGACCAACAGATGAGTATAGGCGAGCCCACCATCAATAGCAACATAACTAGGCTAAACAGAGACCAACAGATGAGTATAGGCGAGCCCACCATCAATAGCAACATAACTAAGCTAAACAGAGACCCACAAACAGAGGCAATATGTAGGACTGGAAGACATAATTAAAATATTGCAGTGTGACAATAGAGACTTAGTGTACAGATATAAGTTGACCACTCCCTCCAAGATAAGCTAAATACTGTATATAGGACTTGCATTTCATAGTGTTCAAAAATAATAATTCAATTTCAGTACTGAGTGAGTTCCTACTGTTGCAGCAAAACACAGTTCAGAACCAAACATAGAGAGGAAAACTACAAAAGAGCATGAGATCAGTACCCAAGTCATGCCAAGTCTTGAACATGGATAAACATGATGCCAGCTCTTTAGGGGAAGGCGGGGGGGGGGGGGGGGGGGGGGGGGGGGAGGGGGCATGTCCCAACTTTAGGCACTCATTCACGTACTGTATACACACCTGCAAAATGCTGCTTCCATCTGGTCAACAGGTGCACGGGTCATGGTTATGACTGTGAAGCTTTCCTCCACCCTTCCATCCTGACGACAACTTCATTTCCCCTAAACCAGGGAAAGGTCTTGTCTAGCATGCTGGCTCGTGGACTACCCATCCTTCATTAGGGATGGTGAGTGATGTCATTCTTTGTCACACACACACTGAACAATGGCAGAGCAAAAGAAGGTCATGCAATCCAAGGTCGCTCTAATTATAGCCAACTTCAGGTATATAATACAGTCACGAACCAGTCACAAGGTACGAGTTCTAGCAATGCTACATGTCATGATCTTCAATCTTCCTGGCACACCCAATATCTGACGGACACCCCTTTCTGAAGGTCCATGTAGATTATCTATGGTCTACAGTGACGGCTCCGATGGTGAGGCCCACTTTTTCCAGAACATTATTAATAGGAGGCGCATGCACATTTCTAGCTACATGTAGCTATGCACAGTACCAGTGGACAATGTCGAGTGAAAGTGACTGCGTTGCTCCGTTTCACAAAAAATACCAACAACTTGGTGTCCACAAGGATTTGACAGCGAGACTTACCGTATTTCCTCATGAGAGAGCACCCTCAAATAGTAAGTGCAAAGTAGGGGTAGTAAGCTCAGAATGTGAGCATAATGGAGGAAATAATTTGATGTAGCCAATAATTTTGTAGTTAAAGGTGATGTAGACAAGAATTTTAATGACATCCTTCTGCAGTGTAATATTATTCGGCAATTGTGTGTAAATAAATTAAAGCCACACCCATAACACACCCACTTCCTGGCTTACCACTTTCAAATTGCACAATAGTGGCTTTAGCGTGACAATTCAGTAAAAAGTCGTCTGGTTTGCACTTTTCATTGTACACGTATTTTGATATCGCTACTCCATATGAAGCATATTTCCAGACAGTAACTAAGATGTGTCAAGTGTTGCGTGCCTAATACCAGAATTGATGATGTCTTGAGTGTTGCGTTGGGAGACTGATTTCTTTCAGCAGTTGGGGCAGGAGGATCAGGAAGAAGCGGCCAAAGGAGACGATGAAGAAGATGAAATGGACATGGACTCCCTTCTTCTGAAAATCAAGAATTTCAAGGACGTCATACTGTCTTTGGAAGAAGACATGCAGCAGTTTCTGGAAGATAGGGAGTATATGGAAGAATTGGAATTGGTCAGCAATTGTAAGCATGACTATTTTGGAACTAAAATACTCAAAACAGACAACTCGACAAGATTATGTATAGTGCTACATTAAACCAGGTTATCTTGTTGTTGTTGGAGTATATTTGCCCACCCCAATGAAATTAAAAATATTTTCCAATGAAATTGTTTTTTTAATGGTGAGTAAAAAGCATTATGTGACATCTATGAGTTTAGATGACTAGTTTTATTCAATAATCCATCGTGGCTTTCTGTACCAGACATCAATGACCTCTTCCAAGTCTCTACCAGACTTTATTTTTTGAGATTCAATGGCCATCTTCATTTCTAGTGATAAACTCATTTCTCCCAGGTAGTTTCTGAGTTGTGTTTTAATCATCTTCATTTGAGAGAAGCTTCGTTCGACAGAGACAGTTCCTACAGGAATTGAAAAGCAGATGTTTGCTATAATACTCAAGTTAGGGGACATTGCTATGATAATGAGCATGCTCTAGTAGTGGTTAACCCCTTCAGTTGTGCCTTCATGTCCTCTTTGGCTGTTGAGTGATGTAGCTGTGAAACATTTTCCATTCCGAAGTGATATCAGAGGAAATCAAAGCTAACTTAACACTCCCTTCAGCTAGCACTGATTCAGCTGGAAGATCTTCCCCATAATGCTTCAGGATAGTATCGATATAATCTTCCCCATAACAAGTTGTGCCTAGAGGGGGCATTTTATAAAAGACCAAAAATGCTAAATGAGGACACGACATCTTGGGAAGTAAAATGGCATACGATCGTATCCTTCAAGTCAGTAATGAAATGCTTAACCACTCTTTCCTGGAAGGAGGTAATAATAGCTGAGGTGACTTTTACTCTTGTGGCTGGCTTCATTTCTTCTCGTGCGTCCATCAATTTGAGACCCAATTTTCAGCAGGCAACAATGCTTTATCTATAGTGTGAAGTGTAGCATGGTGCAGCAGGCAATAATGCTTCATCTATAGTATGAAGTGTAGCATGGTGCAGCAGGCAACAATGCTTCATCTATAGTATGAAGTGTAGCATGGTGCAGCAGGCAACAATGCTTCATCTATAGTATGAAGTGTAGCATGGTGCAGCAGGCAACAATGCTTCATCTATAGCATGAAGTGTAGCATGGATGAGACTGGATATGGTGGATAAGTCGAGCTTCTCTGTTTGAAGACACTTGCTCAACTTGATGACTAGAGAAAGTACAAAGTCAAGCAGGCATATTTCTGACAAGTAGACAGACTCCTTTGATAGAGTCTTACTGATTCCCAGTGCTCCTGGCTCAAGTGATTGCTCGCATACATGTATATTTTCAAGAGTTATCACAATTGCGGCATAATTTTCCTTAACTGTCCAGGCACATCTTTCATGAGCCATTCAATGGGTGTCTGATGGGTTGACTATCTTCGATTTGTGAAGATTCAATACTCTCTGTACTTCCTTAAGATTCTCAGACCTTTTTGGAGAGTAATGTAAAAATGTCCACAAGGTGATCAAAATGATGTAAACGTGTTTGACCCCTTCAATGTGATTAGCAGCCTGAACGCAAGCTAGTTGAAGCAAGTGATAGTGCTCAAAGAGTGTGTGGTGAGTGCCTTGCATTCATACCTGAACTCCAGTTTCTTATCCAGAAAATGTGGCCTCTCCATCAAAGCCCATGCCCACAAGCTGATTGAGGTGCCAAAGGAATAATTTTTAAAAAATGCTCAATAGGTTCCCCATCTACCACCCCGACAGAATAGAGAGAGCTGTTCAGTAGTCGTAATGTCAGTACATTCATCTGCCATTAAAGAAAGGTGCCTTTCTAAAGGAGCTTTAGTGGAGACCATCACCAATGTACCTATTGCCTCAATAACAGCATCTGTTGATGTGTAGGTAGCATTTCTTCCAGCCCTACCAGCAAACTGCTTTAGATCTTCACCATTAGATCTTCACCACCAGTTTATCAAAATTAGTAGTGTGAGGAATGTGTTTCTGTACAAGAAAATGGGTACAAAGAAGCACCTTGGGGGATACCAATTATATTTTTATCCTCTCTTGCTCTCCAATATTTTGTACTCTCTGTACAGTATAATTTTGTAGATGGCTGAGCAAGTATACCATCCTTATCACTTAGTAGATCCTAGTCCATGGCCTTTAATAGGGGCATGTGGGTCATTTTTTACTACGGTGGGCGGGGTAACGTATTTTCATTATAGTCAAACTGGATTATTAGTAATGGGTTTAGTTATAATAATGGGGACAATGGTAGCGTGATGGCGGGATGTGATTAGAGAGGGAACTACTCTGAGCTCTCTTTCCTTGCTCTTGCTGCAATAATTCTGTTCAGTGTTTAATACGAGAATTGCTTTTAAATGTGCCCTAATTTTCTCCGCTGCCTTTTTACAGTTCTTGAATGGCTCAGTATGTCCACACACCTCCAAAAGTGACTGAGGCTCCTGCGCTCTACAGACCTTACGGAATGCTTCTCAATAATGTCATATATATTCCAAGCACAAGAAATCCTTCACTTCTTGCTATACTTTCGTTGGGGCAATATATTCCTAGGTTTAGCTGAACAATACCATTTAGGTGGCTGTGATTCCAAGCCTGCAACATCTGAGCTTTGTGAGTCGTCTTCATTGCTGCTACCAGAAGCAGAAACTGAACTTGCCACTCCAAATTAACAACAAAGATCACAAACAAAAGATTGAAATGTTCTTTCTGCTGTTACAGTCAGAATTGTTATTATAGCTATCATCAATCCAAAAGTAGATTGGTGATTAAAAAGCCATGATGAAATTGGAATGCACTATTACTGCTACATGTATATTGCCACAAAAGAGTTATATATAATTATATATGTTACTGTGGAAATTAAGCACCATTGGCTGAGGGATACTGTTGTTATTAGCCATATTATTGCAAGGATGTAGACAATGGGTGTGGCTTCATGGGATAAAGCTTCTCTACATTTTTCATTCAAAATATTTGTCAATAAAATTAAGAGGGAGTTGCTGCTGTCGTAAGTACAAAAGCAAATCCCCCCCACTGCCCCCCCCCCCCCCCCCCCCTCCCAGACCGCCCTAGTAAGACTTAAGAGTCCTGCATGATCTGTTGATCTGTACCCGTACCCCCCCCCCCCCCCCCCCCCCCCCCTCCAACCAACTGAAAATTCTATATTAAAATGTACCTATGAAGACAAAACATCCTATATGGAACACCACCACTGCTGTTGGAAAGTTATGTCATCAAGTATTCCTAGAGCATCTAGTCGAAATGTCGAGAGAATACAATTTCAAGTTAATTAGTTATTGTAATGTTATTATGTCAACTGAGAGTTCATTGAAAGTATTAAAATGTACCTATGAAGACAAAACATCCTATATGGAACACCACCACTGCTGTTGGCAAGTTATGTCATCAAGTATTCCTGATGAAGGCTAGAGCATCTCGTCGAAATGTCGAGAGAATACAATTTCAAGTTAATTAGTTATTGTAATGTTATTATGTCAACTGAGAGTTCATTGAAAGTATAAAATGTACCTAAGACAAAACATCCTGCATGGAACACCGCCACTACTGTTGGCAAGTCATCAAATACCAAATGAGGCCAAACACTTAATCTCAGTCGCCTTGACCAGTTTGCTGAGTCTGATTAATAGCATGTGGAGTGCTGCCTCTCTCTTCTATTTTGGAGCTCTTAAAATTCACTATAGTTTTAACTTCACTAGTGGCTTTCCCCCATACACCTAATTTTCCTCTACTCCTCCCTTGAGAACTTTCCTTAAGAACACACCTGAACACCGTGAAGTGTAAAATAATGATCGTTGCAAAAATATATTTTTTTGGCATGTTCGCAGTGAAAGTCGAGAGAAACTTCCGAGAGAAGTACGATTCTCTACAAAGGACAAAGACCACTTTCCCAAAGCATCCCTATCTCGGAAGTTCCACTGTACTGGGCTCACAAAAACCCAATAACAGTCTCAATTTCAGACATTGCCTTTCCCCTTTAATAAATGTTTGACACTCAAACTAGCTCTACCCTTGCTAAACAGGGTGGACTGTATGTAGTCTACACACACACACGTACATGCTGTAGGTTATATCTGTCCGGCACTCAGGCTCATTGTCAAAACAAAATAGCTAATGACTATTACACTCAGACATGTCTTAGATGAGTAACTGAACAGTCTTCCTCCACAATTAAACTGAGTCACGCACAGACGTGGTATGGGGAGGGGGGAGGAAGACGTACTCCACCCTATCTATGACATAACTGTCAGAAAAATAGGTATAATATCTGGGGAGTGATTAGACCTGTTGTGTGCTGTGTGGGTGATTGTGAGGTAGTCTAGAAGATGCACAAAAGGCTTCCAGAAGGAGGAGTAAAGTGAATAAGATGATCATTTGAACACCAGTTGAGTGGCCTATAGGCACAACCTCTGGGGATACTCTTCCAAAAAGCATTGTATAAAAATATGCTGAATGCAGGCTGTGTAGCCTGCACGTGCCAAGTTGACTGTTGAACCATTACAAAATACTCAAGAAAACTTACTTACTTCCGACGATCGCAACTGCGTTGTGCATTATCCCTTTACTGCTCTTTCTAGAAGCTCTTCTATTGAGCATGGCTGCACATGGAGCCGGCAGAACACCTGCAGGTCTTCACACTTGAGAAATAAGGTACTACTGGTTGGATTTCCTTACTGTTAGTTTTGCTACAAACTTGGCTCAGCATCACACTGTGCAACTATTGTTTACTTACCGAAATGGACTAGATCTACTAACAAACTGCAGATTACTCTACTGGCATTAGAAATATGTGAAAAAGTTTAAAAGATTTGTTGTGAAAAAGTTGGGAACAATCATGGGAATTTTTAAAACAATCACAAGTTTAGGTGTGTTCCAAAAAGTACCAAGGTTGTCAGAGTATAATACAAGCTATAAAAAGTAACACTTTCCACGACACCAGATGCACCTCATCACCTGCACGTGGTGCACCTCATCACCTGCACGTGGTGCACCATCACCTTTGCACGTGGTTCACCTCATCACCTGCACGTGGTGCACCTCATCACCTGCACGTGGTGCACCTCATCACCTGCACGTGGTGCACCTCATCACCTGCACGTGGTGCACCTCATCACCTGCACGTGGTGCACCTCATCACTGCACGTGGTGCACCTCATCACCTGCACACTCATCACCTGCACGTGGTGCACCATCACCTGCACGTGGTGCACCTCATCACCTGCACACTCATCACCTGCACGTGGTGCACCATCACCTGCACGTGGTGCACCTCATCACCTGCACGTGGTTCACCTCATCACCTGCACGTGGTGCACCTCATCACCTGCACGTGGTGCACCTCATCGCCTGCACGTGGTGCACCTCATCACCTGCACGCGGTGCACCTCATCACTGCCTGCACGTGGTGCACCTCATCACCTGCACGTGGTGCACCTCATCACCTGCACGTGGGTGCACCTCATCACCTGCACGTGGTGCACCCCATCACCTGCACATGGTGCACGTGGAAAAGGATCCGGAGACACTTACAGGATTATGTTTTCTTACAGAAACTTCAATAGAGCCAATGAGCTAGGAGTTTTCTCATGACCATAGATTGGAATGTTAGTGTGGCATCTTGCACACTCTAAACTGAAGACATGGAAATGGTTCTCCCTGAAGCAGAACTGAAGCTCAGACCTTCAGTTGAATATTTAGGACACACTGGAGGATAATCCACACTGGTTCCATATTTTATAGGCATCCCAAGCAGGATAGGCAGCACCTCAATGCTGCAACTGGCTGGCTAGCCTCCATACTACCTCTCCTCCTCAGTTGGCTCAGTGCAGTGCAAGTGGGCCGAGATTACATTGCGAAAGCTATATTAACACCACCTCAAGCATATGCCTCAGAGCTATATTCCTAGAGCATATAGTATCATGTCAAGTTTCCCCAGACCCTTCTGCGTACTGATAATACATGTTCCTGCTAAAATAAACTCCGCCATTCAACTACCCAGAGTATGCCTTACTTAACACACCATACCCAGAGCATTTAACTTACCATACCCAGAGTATGCCTTACTTAACACACCATACCCAGAGTATGCCTTACTTAACACACCATACCCAGAGTATGCCTTACTTAACACACCATACCCAGAGTATGCCTTACTTAACACACCATACCCAGAGTATGCCTTACTTAACACACCATACCCAGAGTATGCCTTACTTAACACACCATACCCAGAGTATGCCTTACTTAACACACCATACCCAGAGTATGCCTTACTTAAGGCCCATTTTTTGTTGAATATTTGACCTTTTTTTTGTGTGCTTATATCATTTCTAAACATCTGTACAAATTGTCTTCCAAATTTGAAAACATTTGGATGCACAAGTCTCAAGTTATGATGGATTTTATCCAGGCCTACACTTACATTCAACTGAAAAATTGAAGGAGGTAAGTTCAGCTTCAGGTAAGTTCCACGGATTATATCTGGGCGACCGCTTACCCTAGAGAGTTGCTAAAAGTATCATAATAAAGCCCATTGCATATAGAACCATTGCGTTCTAATTGAGCATAAATCTAAAATTGAAGTACTATACCTGCCACGCATGCTCTGACCATTCATTTCCACGCGGGCAAATCCTCGTGCAGTTTGAAAGTATATAGTCCAACTTCAACAGCGATTTCTCGCATTTCGCAATTAAAAGCGCTGGCACGCAGCCAATTATACAGCTGGTAGTGCACTTAGCAAGCACTAATTAACTCTATGAAATCACTTATTAGAGTTTTGGAAGCCATAGCTGTGCTAGGCTCTGCAGGGTTTTTAAGTAGATTTTTCTCACTTTTTCCCAACTTTTCTGCATGTCACTCACTGTATACTTACCCTATCCTCAATATTTTTGAATGTGTTTTTTTCTGGAGCACTAAGAGAGATCTATCTTTTAAGTATAAAATCACTAGCATAGAGTGTGTGGTTCAGGAGTTACGGCCCTTGAAAGAGGTGAGATTTTTTTTTTTAATGGGCCATACTGGCCTTAACACATCATACCCAGAGTATGCCTTACTTAGAACACCATACCCAGAGTATGCCTTACTTAATACACATACACTGAGTATGCCTTAGTTCACTCATCATAACCAGAATATGCCTTACTTAGAACACCATACCCAGAGTATGCCTTACTTAGAACACCATACCCAGAGTATGCCTTACTTAGAACACCATACCCAGAGTATGCCTTACTTAACTCACAACTATTTCTTGTCACATTGCGCGCATTTTTATTTTCCTTGTAAAATAAATGTGTGGACAAGCACTCATTAGAATGCACAATTCAAGTGCGTGGCAATAATAAGTTATGGCTCTCAGGTGTGTTAAACACAACACAGCAAAGAATTACTGATCCAGCAACACCTTTGAAATTGTTATGCCATGTCTATGGACTTAGTTAGCATGGGAAGCCAAATTGAGGTTGTTAGGAAATTATTTTTTAAATATTAACAATTAAAGTAGACCGACATCATGTAGGTTAAACCAAATAGCAGGTACAAAGGCCATTATAGCCTGTGGCTATAAAAGCTCGTTTATTTAATCCAGCTTTTCAGCGCAAGGTTCATCTTCGTGATCAAACCTGTTGCAACAAGTTTGTCTGTTATCTTCATTCTTCACTCAACCACATTAAATTGAAGAGGTGTAGGAATTGCAGAGCAGATATGAAAATGCACCAAATGTTTCTGGTGCTGGCATCACTGATAACCCTGGTATGTAGCAACGATTCTGAATGTAATTTGAACTTCTCAATGTTGAAGTGTTCAATTTTGAAGTGTGCAATAGTAAGTATAATGTTGAAGTTTTTAATATTGAAGTGTGCAAATTTAAGTGTTTAATATTGAAGTGTGCAATAGTCAAGTATATTGAAGTGTTTAATGCGTAAGAGTTTATTCTACTCTCTGGGGAAGAATGATAGCCAATGATGTCAGTCCGTATTTGGGCTTGCTTTGTATGCATAGCTAAACGCTCTCGTGTGTTCCCCCTTTCCTTGTCCTAGTAAAGACATTCAGCACTGAGGTTAAACATATCAAGAGGACTGTCAAGTCTTGACACTTGGCTTAAGTCAGAGAATAGTCCACTGAGAAACTTCATCTTCATACCTAGGCAACCTCTACCATGGCTTGGGATACACATAGTAGCTAGCAAGAGCTTGCTAATGCTGTAAACCACAAGTCGACCTACTTCAAATACTTCATACAGTACTTCCCTCCAATCAACAGATGTAGATCTCGAACAGATTACAACAATGCCTCTCAGCAAATTGCAATTTATTGAAACCACTTCCTCACTGGTACAGCATCCATTAGAGTTGAAGTGTCATACTGAAGGAGTCATGTAGAAGTCTGTGATATTGATGTAAATACCACTGAATTGTTGTCAGCTTCATTTCTGGTTGACCTGTGCAATAGTCCAGTGTTGTATTTAAACCTGTAGTACTAAACAGTTGTCTTGTGCAATAGTACTGTGTTGTATTTAAACCTGCGATACCAAACAGTTGTCCTGTGCAATAGTACTGTGTTGTATTTAAACCTGTGGTACTAAACAGTTGTCCTGTGCAATAGTACAGTGTTGTATTTAAACCTGCGATACCAAACAGTTGTCCTGTGCAATAGTACTGTGTTGTATTTAAACCTGCGATACCAAACAGTTGTCTTGTGTAATAGTACAGTGTTGTATTTAAACCTGTGATACCAAACAGTTGTCTTGTGCAGTGTTGTAATTTAAACCAATGGTCCCTCCTTCCTGTACAGGTGATGGCTCAGGACGACCCTACCACTGCACCAGCAACCTTAGACGCTGGGGTGACATCACACCTCTGCCTGGCAGATAGCTATCTGAGTAAAGCCACCGCAGCAGATACAGGTGATGATGAGGACGATGGAGATGATAGCGATGATGGGTATGCAGTTGGAGACCATATACCACCAAAGTTCAGATGTGAGGAAGGACCACGCAGAGTAAGTTATTTACACCAATTTCATCCACACCTCTTTTCCTTTGCACTCCATCCCTCCATTCTTCCTCTCCAACTCTTCTCCTCTCTTCTTGCCCTCTCCAGCTGCCCTACCTCTGTTCTCCCACTCTTCTCCTCCAAATACTTCTTCCCTATAGCCCTTTCTTTACATCTCTCTCATTTATCTTTATCTCATAATCATTAGTCTCTCCCCTCCCATAGAAAATTCACACCGTCCCAGGAGAATTCCACTGGCCACCAATCTACCGTGGAACGTGTGACAATCTCAAATGTGACACCCCTCCATGCCGTGCACGCAAGATTGTATGGAGAAGACATTGTGTACTCGTCTACAAGTATGTCTATGGATGGTGGAAAAGAATCGGCTATCGTCCTCGATATTACATTGACCACCTCGAGTGCAGCTGTACCAACTGCAACGATATCAAGAGCTATAAGAGGTGCACGGCCACTCGACCCTGCCCAGACACCCACGACCCCAAGTCCTTCTGCTACTGGAAGTACAGTGTGCCCCACTGGAAGTACAGGGTGCCCCACTGGAAGTACAGTGTGCCCCACAGGAAGTACAGTGTGCCCCACAGGAAGTACAGTCCTTACCAGACATACCACCCACACCAGAAGTATGACTCATACCAGAAGAGCCAGAAATACTACTCATACCAGAAGCGTCCGAGATACATCCAATATTCAAGCCACCAGAAATATGACTCGTACCATAGGGGTCAGAAATATGACTCCTACCAGACACACAAGAAATACCTTCCAACTAATTACGCCAATTATGCTCCGGTCCCTAGTGGAAGCTGCGAATGTTGTATGCCATTATATTGCAAACTCCCTAAAGTGTTCAATAAACGCACTTGCTCTTGCGTGTGCCGAGGAGTAATCAAGTGCCCCTATGCAAAGATTTTCAACCCCAAGACTTGCAGCTGTGACTGTCCCCGTGGCACTACGGAAGTCGACAAAAAATGCGTTGGAGAGTAAGTGTCCTACATGTATATAAGTTACCTAGTCTGAAATTTACCTAGTCTGAAATTCACCACAAGTATTTTGATAAGTGCTCTTAATCAAGTAACAAGATCAGATCTCAATGTGTAACTGCATGGTTTATGTGTTGATATAGGATCACACTAGAGAAATCCCTTCACTGACAAGAAATTATATCCCGAGGAATAATTTATGTTCAATCCCTTTTCCCTTTCTTCTTTCAGTTGTGACTACCTGGACCTGAAGACATGTCCCCATATCAACTGTGAGGACAACAGGCATCTGAGATGTGAAGTGAGACACTACAAGTGTGTGTGTCCCAGCTGTAAGGACAACACTGTTGCAAGCACATGCAATGCTACCAAGTAAGACAACAACACTAGCACCTCATTCCTTCACTTACATCACCCACTCCCCCTATCACACCCCACCTTCTCATCCAACCAGGTGTCTGGAGCAGCCATCCAAGCCAAAGTGTGTGCTAGATTACAACTCCAAGAAGTGTCGTTGTCCAAATTGCAATGACCAAACGGACGAGAAGTCATGTGTCAACACTTACTGTGATCACTACAACTTGCAGTGCAAGTAAGTGAGGAGGCAGGAGCAATCCCTCCTGCTAGTTAAAAACAAACACCAAACTAATTAGAGATAAATTCTTCTGCTTGTGGAAGCGGATCTTGCAGTTTGTGTGTATTTGGTAGATGCATGTGCGTGCAGTGTCTCATGTCCATGTCAGCGTGGGTGTAGGGAGTGCCTCAAGCTATTCATATCTAGGTCACATTTGTGGATTTCTCTTTCAAAGATAAATTCACAAAGTTCATTTGATGTCAGCTGAAAATGTACATGCATACTGTTGAATAACTTTGTCTTGGATCATCCATCCATCAACACCTTCGTTAATTCACATATATTTATATTCGCTTCCAATAGTTACCAAGCATTTTACAAGAGGTGCTTCTGCCCCTTCAAGGATTACAAGCTACACAACCCTTACAACAAAAAAAAACACAATCCCTATGACAACAAGCAACGCAACTCCTATGACAACAAACAACGCAACCCGTATGACAACAAGCAACACCCCCCCTATGACAACAAGCAACACAACTCCTATGACAACAAGCAACACAACTCCTATGACAACAAGCAACACAACTCCTATGACAACAAGCAACACAACTCCTATGACAAAAAACAGCCCAACTCATATGACAACAAGCAACACAACTCCGATGACAACAAGCAATACAACTCCTATGACAAAAAACAGCCCAACTCATATGACAACAAGCAACACAACTCCTATGACAAAAAACAGCCCAACTCATATGACAACAAACAACACAACTCCTACGACAAAAAACAGCCCAACTCATATGACAACAAACAACACAACTCCTATGACAAAAAACAGCCCAACTCCTATGACAACAAGCAACACAACTCCGATGACAACAAGCAACACAACTCCTATGACAAAAAACAGCCCAACTCATATGACAACAAGCAACACAACTCCTATGACAAAAAAAAGCCCAACTCATATGACAACAAACAACACAACACCTATGACAACAAGCAACACAACTCCTATGACAAAAAACAGCCCAACTCATATGACAACAACTCATATGACAAAAAACAACCCAACTCCTATGACAACAAACAACACAACACCTATGACAAAAAACAGCCCAACTCCTATGACAACAAACAACACAACTCCAATGACAACAAGCAACACAACTCCTATGACAACAAGCAACACAACTCCTATGACAACAAGCAACACAACTCCTATGACAAAAAACAGCCCAACTCATATGACCAACAAAACTCCTACAACAAGGACACTCCCCCAAAGAAATTCTAAGATGAAGAGGCCAAGCTAGCACGATGTGCTGACATGTCATTTTGAACTTTGGAAACTTTGTAAAACATTACTTGTACTTTTCTATTGAAATGTAATAAATGTGTGCATTGCTAATACAGTTGCTGACGAAATCAGTCTGGAGAGGGCACTTTATTTAACTCGTAAACTAAAGTTCATTCGCCCTCTTTCCTCCTCGGACCCACACACATACATACACACGTATGCAAACACACACTCACAAGCACATACTCATGCACACACATACACACACCATACGTATACACATAAGAGGCAAACACACACACCGCACCACACACATTCTTCTCTCTCTCTCTCACACACACTCTCTCTCACACACACACACAATACTGTGTAACATGTGTGTATACCTACTGGTTGTAGGTGTGTAGTGTGTGTGGGTGTGGGTGGCATTTAGCAGATCAAGATCATATGCTGTAAATAACCACTCAAGTTGAAGGGTGTACATCACAGTGTATACTATACCCACTGGCCAATATTGCAGTATTTAATCTCGTTTACCAACAGAGATTATTTGTCATTTTCTCTACCAACAAACCAGATTGCGGTGTCCACATTCTGACACCTATATATTCATGAAATTGTGCTAAAGGTAGCTACATAGCATTCTTTTCATTTCTCAGCCTTCAAGACACACTATGTCTTCCTGACTCATGAGAGTTAGCTAGACATGTCCAATATAAAAATACATGAACTCACAAAGGAGATTATTCAAGTTATACATACTTCAAATAGAGAGAAGGTTGTACACACATCATCTGCTATATATTCCATAATACAGAAGTCCAACATCACACTGGATCGAGGCAGGCTGGAGTAGGTTGACGATAGCTGGGCTGGACCAACACCACACTGGGTTGAAGTTGGTTGACAATAGCTCTATGGTGACACACACTGGACCAACACCACACTGGGTTGAAGCAGGTTGACAATAGCTCTATGGGGACATACACTGGACCAACATCACACTGGATGGAGGCAGGTAGAAGTAGGTTACCAATAGCTCTATGGGGACACACACTGGGCCAACACTACACTGAGTGTAGGCAGGTTGAAGTAGGTTACCAGTAACTTAAAATGGGGGCACACACTGGACCAACACGACACTGGGTTGAGGCAGGTTGAAGTAGATTGACAATAGCTCTATGGGGACACACACTGGGTTGAGGCAGGTTGAAATAGATTGACAATAGCTCTATGGGGACACACACACTGGATTGAGGCAGGTTGAAGTAGGCTAACAATAGCTCTATGGGGACATATACTGGGCCAACACCACACTGGGTTGAGGCAGGTTGAAGTAGGATGACAATAACTCTATGGGGACACCACACTGGACCAACATCACACTGGGTTGAGGCAGGTTGAAGTAGGATGACAATAACTCTATGGGGACACCACACTGGACCAACATCACACTGGGTGGAGGCAGGTTGAAGTAGTTTGACAATAACTCTATGTGGACACACACTGCCAGGTTGAGGCAGGTTGAGTACTGAATGTAGAATGGGAACATGTGTAGATGAAACTGATGATATGCATGTGGACACAACCTCCTCTAATTAATTGGCACACTCGATTGCAACATACCCTTCTGGCTCACCTTGTGCACAGGGAACATGCGGGATGCCTCCCACTCATCCACGTAAGGGTTAATATCCTTCTCTATGATCTTGTTGAGAGAGGCTCTCATCTCCATATGCTCCGCTGTGTATAATCCCTCGTCCACAGGATCCACACCACACCCAAGCCCCTTCATAGCTGAGGTGGAGCTTATGGCCCGCAAGAACCTGTGTAAGATGAACTAGCCACTGCACATCCACTCATACAGGAACAAGAAACTAGCTCAGCACAAGTAGACATAGCCCTAGCCCTAGCCCTAGCCCGCTGCTTCACACATACTTAATATTACACAAACATGAATTGCCTGCTCATGTGCACAGAGGTACCACCAGAAACCCCTAGCCAGTACTCTGTTTATTTATTTTTGTTGTTGCTGTGTTGTTGCTCTTTTTATAATGTAGACAAGTAGAAATATCTGCCCCCCCCCCCCCCCCCCCCCCCCAGTTAAATTGACCCAGATTTACATACAATAATATTGTGTTGCAATGTCATCCTGTGACTGCTCTTGTTTTGTTTATTATAACTGTTTTGAGGACATTGCATGGTCAGGATGTGTGGCCTATCTAAAACTTTCCTGGGGACAAGAGGTTTTCAGGTATATGTGTTGGAAGGCAAAAGGCAGCCAGTCTACAAGCCACACACACATATCAATATTAGAGTTCATAATACAGGGAGTGGGGGAGTGTTCCACGAAGTGTCATTTTAAACCCCATAGCTCATCCTTCTCACTAACCTGACATTTTACCTCACAAGGGAACTGGTGCAATTTTATACTCGACTGTGTCAGCTCCATACATATGTAGCCATCAGGCTGACTTAGCACTACCCAACGACTACCTACCGAGGTGTAATGGGCCAACTTTTGTGCCAAGTTTAAAGGGTTTCTGGCTAGCAGTAAATAGTCTCCGAGGCATTGCTAGCCTTACCTGCTCCAGCTGTTCCCGGAAATGGGAGATGCTCTAAGCTTAGAGAAAAGTCTTATATTCATGGTTGCTTGGTCTTGCGAAGTAGCTACTGAGAAACGCTAATATAGAAATTCAAAGCGCAGCGTAACCCTAGCTATGTATGTGACGATGAGGGTGGAGCTAGTTAGGTATGTGACGTAAGGGGTGGAGCTAGTGAGGTCGAGACACTCCGCGGGACATATAATGCTGCGCAGCATTTATTTTTAATCAAGAACTCGATAGGATGGTGCATTTCTTCCAGCTGTGGTGTGGTGTTGCTGCAGTATTTCTCTGCCACTGCGCACGCAGCAGCGAAGCAGAGAAGGATGGAGTATCTCGGCCTAACATCATCATCTTCGTGGTGGATGATGTGAGATGTAACAATAATGTCCAATAATTGTAAGAGTTAATAAGGAATAGGGCAGACTCTTATCACCATAATCAGGGTTGTATACAGAAATTTTGCCAAGGGGGGGCGAACTTGAGATATGGAAAAATAAGGGGGGGCGAGAATGATACAATGATGGTGTATGTAATGTATAAGGGTGGTGTCTAATTTCAAGGGGGGGGCGAGAATGATACAAGGGGGGGCGAATGCCCCCCCCCGCCCCCCCCTAAATACACCCCTGCATAATGCTGCTTAATGGATACCTTTCTATTTTGTTTCAGTACACACAGCATTTAAATAGCTTTATATTTGCCACTGTAAGAGCTAAGCGCCACTCAGCATCTGCACCCTTGGACTCATAAATTATATTTTGGTGGGGCTCTTATACAAAAATGCATTCTGGTGGATGCTCCATTTGTAAATTTTAAGTGCCGGAAGTGATCAGGCTAGGCTGCATTCATAGCTCCAAAAATATTCTGTTATACGGTATTGACATGGCAATGATTGTTTATATATAATCACAGCTGGGTTATGGGGACCTTTCTTGTTACGGCCACCCAACGTCCGTCACTCCTAATATTCAGAAGCTTGCTGAGGAAGGATTACTCTTCACACAATTCTATACACCTGCACCAGTAGGGTCACCCTCTAGAGCTGCGCTCCTCACCGGACGTTATCCCACACGCTCAGGAATCTATCCTGGAGTCTTCCGTCCCGATGACTTGGGAGGTATGGTACATTATTAAACTTGTACAACATTGGAGACTCATAAGTAAATATAAGGTGGTATTTCCTTCAATGGCATTCACCTTGAAACGTGTGGAACTGAAATAGTGCTGACCTCTAATCATTTTTTGTGTGCATTCGCACCATGCGCATACAGATATAATAGTAAAATCATTCACAGTCTGTGGATTTCAGTGGTGAAGATGGCAGCAAAGATGGTGGCATTCATTATATGCTGCTGGCAGAGGGGCAAGCTAAAACAGCATCAGAAATTTCAAGGCTTACCTCCGAGCTAGAAAGTTGGAGGATTTAAGCAACCCTCTCTCTGGCCTCACTGATAGTGGGCAAGAAGAGCTGGAAACCAACGAACTATTAGTAGATGAGGACTAGCCGACTTTGTTGTTTGGGCCTGGTCATATATTGACTCCTATTATTTTTAGTGTGCGCATTAGTTGAGTAACAGGGAGGAGGCTGTGCATTGGCATGCGGCAGCCCAAAAGGTTCAAGTGCATGGCAAGTCCACCGGGGGAATCGATGCATACGCCCTCCAATTGTGTTTTCCCTCAGTTAATGTTGGCTCCATTTAGACACCTTTAACCATTCAAGGTATATGGTATATAAGTATCCAATAATTGTGGACTTGCTGCAGCAAATTATATAGAGCATCACTAATCAGATAACAACTCTACTTGTGTTACCGAGCTCTAAGATGTGCTAACTCAAGCTATATAATATGTTTCATTTAAATTTTTATTTTCTGGAATATATGTGATGGTATCAAGCCTCTGCTGTTATTATTATTGTCAGTTTACAATGGTGAAGTTAAACTTGATACAATAGCTATGCATTAGATTCATGGAGAAAGTATTTGGAGGGCTATATTTTGTAATATGATGGCATTCAGTTGGTGTCACGTTCAGTATATATTCCTTCCTTTTTGTTGACCAATCAGGTCTTCCATCTGATGAAATAACCATCGCCAACAAGTTGAAGGGAGTCGGTTACAATACTGGGATGATTGGAAAATGGCAGTTGGTGAGGATTTTGTCAAACTGGGTGATAATTGAAATTTGGTGTGCTTTTTAGTCTAGCTCTTTGTGAAGTAAATGTTTTGCAATTTTGAATTAAGTGGATTCTCATTCTTGTGATGTGTGATAATGTTGGTAATGATGCAGCACAAATGCTACAGCTGCAGTGGCTAGTTTGACAATGAAGTTGTGAAGTTTCCCAGTCTATTCACTAGAGTGTAAACTAGTTTTCATGTCTGCATGTGGATTGTAGGTGACCATGTACACACACGATTTGCAATCTTGGTTTAAAAGGATTTAAAATGTATGGAGGATAAGCCTTGGTGTGACAGGTGCTTCAACTTGATGATAGCTTAAAATATCCAATGATTGCTCTAATTCAGAAAAGCTCCCTGTATTTAAACAATTATTGCAATAATGCTCATGAAGATGATAGGATTTTTATTTTATTTGTTCAGTTATTGCAGGGCCCTAGCCCTAGCCTAAAAATAGACAAGGCAAGTGGGATTTGGGATATTCTATTTATTTATTTTGCTACCAGATGAAGTAGGCATAGTATCTTATGTGAGATGCACAACATAGAGGTGTCCTGGGGCAAAGTCCAATGATGTCAGGCAGACTACTGTCCATTCCCATTTTGTGCATGCCCTAGCCTCATGAGTCAGACCATTTACTGATTCTCTACGCTGTGAATTGGGAAAGTATCTGACTCATGAAATGTACTTTCCCTGATGGCGAAGGGGAGATTAACAGGAAACTAAACTTATTGGGGCAGTCACTGGACAACAGTGGGATCCTAAGAAAGAAGATATCCTTCCCCTCTGGCACTATGGTGGCTCAACTATGTGAGGGAGCAGCTACTACTCAATAGATGAGGAATATATTTTTTATATAAACTCTCAGAAACATTAGATGAGGCAATTGCTTGTCTGCCATTGCATCCTCTGCCTTATGCTGGCTATAGGCTGCCTCTTGAAGAATCAGAACCTCAAGTCTTTTTTGCTTGCTATTGACCCAATACCTACCTATCCCTTAATATATAACATATTTTTAAATCTCTTAGAGAGTAACACTAAAATTGCATTTCTTGGCAGGGAAGAGGTTATGAGGACTTTGAATATTTCAAGTTGCTCCCACTAAAGTGGGCAGATATAATGAGGCTAATACTGAGGCTTATAATTGTGGACAGTGTTCTCTGGTCACTGTTTTCATTATACATTATTAGTTGAAGCAATGCTAGGAAATACTTGTTTTTCTCAGGCTAAGTAAATATTACGTACATTGAATAAAAACTTGGTCAACATATATTAATGATAGGAGGATACTAAAGCAGGTGCGTGAGCTAGTTATTTTCTCCTCACCTTCTATATAGGATATATATGTCCAACAAAAATAATAATGCTGTTTAAATTCTTTACATTGTAATGGAAATGTGAGCATCTGGCAACATTATCAGATCATAAGAGAAGGGTTTCATATGAAAGTTAGCTTTATACTTTAGCTCAAAGCAAAACGACAAAGGGTTACCAGTCATCTATCTTAAATATGATAACATTATTATGGGGTTATAATATGCTGGGGTTATAATACGCATCATTTTAAATTTATTTAATCGCTGTGGTCTCAACAGCGTGATTTATTATATGCTCTCTTTCAGCTTCTATAGCCCATCTAGTTATTGCTGCCGAGATTTCCTGCTCTCTCCTGGCATGTCCACTTTGTCTCAGCCTATCTAGACATTGCTGCTCAGCTTTCCTGCTCTCTCTTGGCATGTCCACTCTGACTCAGCCTATCTAGACATTGCTGCTCAGCTTTCCTGCTCTCTCCTGGCATGTCCACTTTGTCTCAGCCCATCTAGATATTTCTGCTGAACTTTCATGCTCTCGGCATTTGCTCATCATTTCATTTTTTGCTCATTCTGTTTCAACATTTGTGGATGATTCAGGGATTTCCTGCTCTCTTCACATTATCCACTTTGTCTCCTGTCTTAATATTGTTGATGCTGTTCAGGGGCAGTGTATTAGCTTATGATTTAATCTTTAAGCTCTCTTCTGGCAAGTTGCCAAGTTGTTGATAGTGCAGGATTTTTTTTCCTGTCATGTTCACTGTCTATGCATTAGTTATTCATTTTCATCTCTCATCTTTTTGTCACTTTTGAGGGGTTCCTGCTCTCTATTATTTCTACACATGCCTAGATGGTGCTGTTGTATTTCTTTTCTCCCATTGGTATAGGCCACCTCTTCAATCTGTTGTCACAGAAGTTCAGTTGTTTTGTGCTGCCTTCTCCTTCTTTGAGCTTCTTAGCTAGAATATTGGTGGCAAATTGACACATGCATTATGATTCTTTTATATTCTACTGTGGACAAATGAGTATTATATTTAGCAGACATGCACTCAGAGGATCAATGACATTGATACATGCATAACATGCATGCGCACATGTATGTGGAGTATGGGCAGATGAAAAAACTCAAAAAAGCCAAAACTCATAATTATGTCAGCTAAAACTCACTTTGGCAGCTTCTTAGCTGTAAGTGATGGCTTAGCTGGAAAAATATTCTTATATGCTTTGAATCCTCTGCTAAGGGAGTGAATTGCCAAAACGGTAGAAATTGTGAAAGTAGCCTTGAAACATCTCTATTACTGTTTTCTCTTCTACATAACTTTTGTCAGTAGGTCCATTGACTCCAAACCTTCCAATGCATGTGCACGACTCATCGGTTACTTAATTGCAGTAAAAAGGTGTGGGTAGTGGTGGTTATTGATGATGCAATCAAGCTAGCTCATGAGAATTGGCATTGTTAGCCACACATAGTAATGCTAACAAGCTACGCTGCCACCAGAGGTGATATTTATACTACTAGAAGGCACTTTAGTCTCTTTAAAACTAATAGCAAATGCACACAACTCTTACAAGCATAAGTATAGTCTGACCTCACCCTAGTGGGCGGCTCCCTTAAATAGGATGCAGCCAACCTGTTCGAGATCAGGTCACACGATACATTACAACCAATCAGAATACTCCACACAAAAGCACATGTTCACATCCATGCAAGTTCTTGCAAATACTTAATTACCATAGACATTTAATACAGTTATTGTAGGGAGAGAGGGTCAGGGCTTGACAATCATCCTCTGCATGACTTGAGCTTTGCTATGCTGTGTATATAGCTGAATACGAGCGGAGCAGTCAATTGACTTACTGATATTTTAAAAAATTCAGATAAAAATAGCAAGAGCAAGTAACTGTGCAGCCGTATATATATATATAGTTGCACTTTAGGCAAAACAACGTGGTATAGAATGAATCTTCTATGTTTGGTTAGTTCTGGAGTTCTCCTGTGCAACTCTTGCTAAGTGCTTGAAGTGCAGCTGGTAGCTAGCTAACACTATAGCAAAATAATGTGCTGACTTGTGTAGCATATACTAATTAAAAATAAAGTGTTGTAATAAAAGAGTGGGTCATCTCTGCTCGCTGGTTTGCAGCCGTTTGGTTGGCCTCAATGTTGAACCTTAAAACAAGAAGAAAAATATAACAACAACAACAACAACAACATGTACAAATATCTTTTCGTTTAAAATTAAGCAACTCTATAGGATTGACTGGTCAAAAAAGAATGGAAACAAGACGGATGGTACCACAAGCGGGTGGATGATCCGTCACTTAATATTGTACTCCTTTTGAAAATTTTGAAATCTGTATAATTGTTGGTGAATATGGCTTTAAATGCATCTAACTGGTTGTGGTCCACGGGTTCAGTCCATTCTTTTTTGACCAGTTAATCCAATAGAGTTGCTTATATTTTTAAAAAAATTATCTTACATAATATATAGAAAGAGGTGCTACTGTCGGTACTTTGGTGCCAAGACAAAGAGGTGTGAACAGATTGCTGAACTACCAGTCTTCTGCAGTTGCCACCTTTCAGCTTCTCGTGTGATTTTGTCACTTCTATGGTAGCAAATAAGCATTATCAGTTTATGTATAGAACAATACTTACACCAAAGAAATCCATGAACAGATTCAGGGTGGTTCCATGTAAGCATATGTATGTGTGTAGCATTCCTCTGAAGAAGGTCTTCCAGAAACATAAGAAAAGGCCAGGAAGAGGTTGTTTGTGACTGCAACTGCAATTGTCACCTTTAAAATTAAAATTAAATGTTTTTCTCTCTTACCTATCAAACCAAAGATAAAAGTTTTATGACTTTTATATTGCTAATGCAGTCTACTGGAGGGTTGATCAGAATTCTATAAAAGAAAATGTGGGTTTGACAAATGTGGAGTTTGCAGATCTATCCACTTGAGGTATGCATATTCTCCAACTGTTTAGAGATTTATTGAAGCCCAGGCTTCCCCCATTATCACAGTGTTTTTCGGTGATTAATAATGTTTTACTAAAGCACAGTGTCCCCCCACTGTCTAGAGATGAATATTATTCCCTAGTTGAGCTCAGTGTCAAACTGAAGCATAGTGCTTCCCGCTACTCACAGATGCTAACTGAAGAAGAGTGTTCTCTGCTGTCCAGATTAAAATAATATGTATGAATATGACTCCTAATTGTGTTCTCAATATGTATATGTATTTGTGCATAGGGTGTTGGTGAAGATGGTGAACATTTACCTAACAATCATGGCTTTGACTACTACATGGTGTGTGCAAGTTGATTTAAGAGCTACTCTATAAAATCTAGGTGGTATATTTACATCAAGAAACAGATTTTAAGTTGATCATGAGAAAGTCATTATATAGGGAAACTATTGCAGGTGTTCATACATCTGAGGAATATCTTGAAAATTAGTCAAGTGATCTCATCTGACCTTATCAAAATTAATATCAGTGCAAGATCTCTATATTGGTAACTGCAAGGTGTTCTGCAGGCTCCTTGTCCCTAGACTTGCATGCAGCTTCTCTCCCACCAAAAGCTTCCATCTCTGCCCAAACAGAAATCGGCACAAATCTGCTCCATTCTCACCAGCATGCTCCATGGTGGCCACTCCTCAAAAGCAACAGCAACAGGCAAACTGTAAACTCTGTGAGCAAACTGGGTCAAGAATTAGTGAGATTATTACTATTATGAATCTCAGCTCCTGTACTACACTAGCACCCGTACCATAGCTCTTTTAAGGTTATCGGGGATTGTTACCATTTCCTTTCACCTCAGAATGGCAAAGAAATGGAACAGAGTAGAGTTTGCGCAATGATTGCTATGGCGTGCCAGGAAACCTGCTAAACCTTATGCTATTAATATCCCCCAGGGTCTGCCTTACTCTCATAGCCACTGCCCGTGCTATAACTGCTTCTACCCCAGCCAAAGATGCAACCAGAACTGTGACCCAGGTACACATATTATGTATAGTACGATAATTTACAGAAACATGGTGCAAAATGGATAAATGATGATCTGTAGTTAACATACCATTTCTATTGCAACATGACTTAAATACTCACATGACATCAGGTAGGTGCTCATTGTACAACTCAATGCAGGTCCTGTTATTTGAAGACTGGTTAAATTCTATTGGTCCATAACTCCTCCACCTACCTCATGATTTTACTGACACAAACATGCCACCATTTATTTATTCTCTTCCAGAATTCGTACCCTGTCCAGTATTTGAGTGCAAAAGATATAAACAACAGATAGTACAGCAGCCGGCAAACCTCATCACCCTCTCGGCAAACCTCCGGAAATCTGCAGTGTCTTTCATAAAGCGACAATCCAGTATGTATGTGTATAGGGTAGCGAGATAATCTCCCACATGTACTAAACCTAATAGCAGGAGTGTGGAAGAAATTATGTTGCTTGACAGAGGCACCGTGAGAAATGTGTAAGGGAAGTATATACATATCTGTGTGATTGTTCTTCTCAAATGGTATTGATTTGCTTTTAATCCTTATCCACACACATAACATAATGGAAATAGTATAACAGTAATGGAGGCTCTCTCTTTTTCCATCTCTACATTTTCTTTATCCTCCAGAAAAAGGAAAACCATTCTTCCTGTACTATGCCTTCCAGCATACTCATGGACCTCAGTTCAGCGGGGAATTATTTAGAAACAGCACCGCAAGAGGAACATTTGGGGATTCCCTGGTAAAATGTAACAATATCGCTTAGATTTGGGTTAGTCTTGTTGTATATAATGATCTTGCAACAATAGTGATATAATCTTTTTATGGAAACTACTACTTAACAATGAGAGTGTCCAACCCTAGTGGACTCTGTATGTTAACTAGTTCTGTGCTTGTGGTGCTCTTGCATCATGAAATATAAGCTACCTTAATCTTCTTATGTACTGTGTGTAGTTACAATGTGCTATTGTAAATTTGAAGACATTTTTGCAGGCTTTAATATTTACAGTAAATTTCTGGTTATTAATCCGTATAGCAACCCAACATGCTGCTTAAGTCATTGTCATTATAAACAGTCTTTGTTAGATGTCTATATGGCATCTTGCTGTGGCACTGCTATCACTGCGGTTGGAGAGAATACAGTTATGTGCATGTGTAGTAGCTACATTCCCTGTCGAGGCCACATGTTTCACAAAACATTGAAGAAAGAATTTTAGTATAACCATTAGGTACAGTTATCCTTATTTTTCCAACAAGCTTCTCGCTGCTCATTTGCAGGGAGCCTCTGGCCCTTACCCCAGCCTTCTAGCAACTGTTAACTGTTACTTTGCAGAATTCATTCCCTATAAAGCTAGTACAAATACTCCCGATGATTAATCTACTCATGAAAGATGCCAATAGCATGCCTGTTGCAACATAATTCTCTTCTTATCTTTGACTAAATGAAGCATTCTCCCATGAATGGCTCTTGTAGTCATCTAGTTTTGAGAGTCCCAAAGTGTACTTGGAAAGCCAATGCTAGCTTCTTCTTAGTCTGGCTCATGAGATTTCTTTGGTTGGATCTTGAGATTAGCTCCTTCTCTCGGCTCTCAGAGTCTAAAAAGAATTCTACATTTAGAATCAACAAGTGTGCGTTATTCACCAATATTGTTTAGTAAGCACTTATTCACGTTAAGCAGCAGATTTCAAGAAGAAGATTGGGGTTAGATGTTGCAGAGTTTACGATATCATGGCTTGGTGTGATAATACTTACATCACTGTCAGAGAGTAGGAAAATAAAAGAGCCTTTTTCATCTGCTCTCTGGCAAGTCTGACCTAACAAACTACTAAACCATTGTGGTTAGAAAGTAACAGGCTTTAGATTTTATATTATGTGTCAAATAGCTAATGCACACATAATCTAATGTGACTGGTTGATATACACAATGTCGCTATGGAAAGCTGTACTATCAGGTATATATGCTGAAGGTATTTTCCAGGCTTAATGTGATAGCTAGATGGTCTTGATTCATTTTCAGATTCTCCCCAATATGTGTGTCCCATGCCATGTATGCACAATGCAGTTAAAGTAACCATGTTGTCTCTCAGTATGTCCGATCTAAAGAATCTTGAAATTTCCACTTTTTCATCTGTTGCAGCCTTTAAATGCCTCCAGAAAAATACCTTGGGCATTATTATGGAAATTGTAGGGGTCACATTAGCTGAAAAGCTAGTTAATCCTCTCAACTACCAGGCTAGATAATGTAAAAAGAGGCTGCTCTAATTATAGCCAAATGCAGCTCCTCTATTACACATATTTATACAGTACAGATCAAATTAATTTTGGTGTTGTGTTGCACTGCATGAACGTCGGCCAAACCAGCATTGAAGAAATGTACAGAGTGTTTTTGCACTTGTGTTTACCTCAAATGCAAGGTATTTTATTGCAAACTCGAGCTACTGTAATAAATCTTACCACACATGAAGCATGTGGACAGGCACAGGAATTAACCACCCCATGAACAGAAGCAAAAGCAGCAAGCAACAAACTACTCCAGTTACTACTAAGGTAGGTTATTGTTTCTAGAGCGTACTGCAAGAGTTGTTGTCTTGGGCTTTTCCGCTAGAACTGTTTTCTAAGTCTCTTCTGCTATCATGAGTTTAAGGAAAGCATTGAGGGAAACCATCTCTATAAAGGGCAAGTTTCTCCCTCCTTACTATTTTTGTTATGCTTGTAATAATATAACTTGGGTGTTACTAGAACTGGAAATAATGAAAAGATGTACCCCATGTGAACTAATCCAATTCCAGTGGAGTTCTAGCAAATTTAAAAAAGATGCCTGGTTACCATTCAGCAGGAATCAAAGAGAATGGGACTACAGAATAAATGACATCAGTGTTCATATAATTATTTGGTTTCGAAATAAGTTATTGGTGAAAGGGCTATGGGATGGACCTCCTTGGATTGCTCACATTAGTCTTTCAGGTACTTGGAGGCAATGACATAATACAATACTTATGGTCAGGCTAGGGCAATCTACCCAAGTTCATATAATGCTAGAATTTATGATTGACATGACCTAACATATATTTTTGCACATGAGATTTGCATGTTCATAAGATTTCATAAGCAACAGCTCGAGTCTACACACACTTTTTCCAATTTGCAGTTTTGAAATCGCAGGGGTTAATTAAAAATACAAGGACATAAAATAGGAATATGTACAACAAGTAAATCAAAGGGGCGCAACAAATAACATACAATTAATAACCAGTAGCTGCACAACCTACATAGTTCGATAATACTTTCCTCTAATATCTGATGACTTCCTGCCTGCACTTTGCCACATCCATAGTTTACCAAAACCTTATCCATGCCACTGACTCTTCTTATTCCAGGGGATGTTTTCAAGCCCATCAGAGGCCTCTCCCACAAACTGTCATGCCCACTCCCGCTTCTTGATCTAAAGATGGAATGGCTTTTATTCATATGAAGTCAATGAAATTCTTGTAAATGTCAACAAGAAAGGAAGGGGAATGGTCACAAACAGCCGATCCATCAACATGGCTGGATTCCAAGCTAATAAGAGAAACACAAGCATTGCTCAGGTCTCTTATCAAGCACTGGAATTGCCCTGAAAAGTCCATCCTAGCGAGGATCTACAATGCAGAATAGTCTTCGAGACAACGAGTAACCCTTGCTGTTGGTGAGCTTGTGTAGCTGGTAGGCAGTTGTTTCATCATCAGCTAGCATTTGCTCCTCCAGTCTTTCGGACAGTTGTTTTACTAGGAAGGTCTCTGGCTATTGGGCTGCCTGGCTGTAGTATGGGTTTTACAATAGTCGTGGAGGAATCTCTAACCTTGTTACCAGTCTTCTCCATCCTTAGAAAATCCTTAGAAATACAGGAATAAAATTTGTTCCTTGTATGTTCTTGCTTCAAGTCTTGAACTCCAAACGATTGCCAGGCACCACTCACTAACAATCCGTATCGCCCAATGAACAGGGGAGACAATGGCATTTTTTTTATATCTTTTTTTTTTTACTTATGGTTACCACTTTAGAGCTCCGTAAATTCTGTAAACTTCATGGTATGGACTTAATATATAGCTCAAAAGATAGGTCTCTCTGTGTGCTCTCTTTTGATACTAAAATATTTTTCATAGGTATAACTATAGGACCTAATAACTATAGGACCTAAAGTGGAGGGACTTCAAAACCTGAATGACTGAATTGGCCGCATAAATATCTCCAGATTGCAAAGTGCTAAAGATTTAAAATTAGCACCAGTGGGTAGAGAAAGCTCTACTCTCTCTATTCAACGAGTGTTTTCATTAGGCGTTAAAATGTAAGTACGTGGTCAGCACGTGGGTGGAAAATGAGTTTTAACGAAATTCATTTTCCACCCGTGCGCTTCATATGTTTTATTTTTAATAAGTGTTCCTTATGAAATATTATTTGGGACGGTTGGAAAATGTTAACAATCACAAGGTTGCACGTACTTTCGACTGCAAAACAATGCTGACTTGTACTGTATACTGGCTCTATACAAAGTGGATAGCTACAGTCGACTGACATCAGTTAGTATGGCTTAGCAAGATTCTAGTGTACTTCTGACCCATAGACAGTCAGGTGGCAGGCAGGTTCAATACAAATATATGGTGTGGGGAGAATATATTCTATGAATGTGTTCTTGTTTCTAGGATTCACAACATGTTCCACTCCTCAAATTTAATTCATAACCCGTCACACTTTTCTCACCATATGATTCACAACCTGTTCTGTCATTCACAAGTCTTTCTGATTCACAACCTGTTTATTCACAACAAGGTCCCTCTGATTCACAACCTGTTTATTCACAACAAGTCCCTCTGATTCACAACCTGTTCTCTCATTCACAAGTCTTTCTGATTCACAACCTGTTTATTCACAACAAGGTCCCTCTGATTCATAACCTGTTCTCTTATTCACAAGTCCCTCTGATTCACAACCTGTTTATTCACAATCATGTGCAACAACTGACTAGCCTTGCTGCCATTTGGTGATTTTTATTCTGTATAGCGTGAAGTTGATTATGCAGTGAAGCAAGTGATGCAAGCACTGAAAGACAACTCTGTCTACTACAACACCTTCATCTTCTTCACCTCAGACAATGGGCAAGTGCATAAGAGTACACATACACACACTATTGTGTATAGAGAACGTTATATAAAAGGAGCCATGGACAAGCTGCAAGCAGTCAGGAATGCTTATGGGATGGTCATAGTGGCTGGTTTCACACCCATTCATATTTAGCATGCCAATTGATTCCCCTTATTTAGCAGCCATTTGTTTTGTTCTTGTTCTATTAGCTCTATTAAAACTTATCTGTACCCTACTTTCCTTCAGGCCTGACCTCAGTCTGAAGATGGAAGGGGGCAGTCCTGGTCACCTGCGATGTGGTAAAGGATCCACATGGGAGGGTGGAGTCAGACTGCCAGCCATAGCATGGTGGGTGGGGAAAGTGAGACATGGTCGCACTCATCAGTTAACCTCCTTGCTCGACCTATTTCCCACCGTCATGAAGCTGGCAGGAGGCAGAGTACCCAAAGATAGGAAGATGGATGGTCTCGATATGACAAGGGTTCTCTTCAGGAAAAATGGCAAAGTGAGGTTTTCTCCATTGTGCATCACAAAACACACAATATGCTTTCATCATTCCAGTTACACATACAAACTTCGTTCCTGACTAGTCTATTACTGAACACTTTCAGCAAGCTAGGAATACAATTTGGTTATGATATGCTAAATACAAGAGAAAACCGACATCAACTATACCTATTATCATTCAAACTCATACACACCAATTGTCAGTCAAATTCTTTATAACAAACTTAACCTAGCAAAAAACATATCACTGGTTGTAGGGCATCTACTTCCAGTAGCTACCCAATTTGTTGGGGGGAAAAATTTATGCAAACTTCTTTAACTCCATATTTTTATTTTTAGTGCCAATGTTTCCATTATCTGGTACCAAACCTTATTCATCATTGCATGTTTTGGTTAGCTAAGCTAATTATGTATCACTACTAACCAAAACATAATGAAATACCCACAAATGCAGGTAAATACTGTCAAAAAAATTAAACCATACCATAAATATTTGCATCATTGGCTTTCCATGGCACTTAGAAAAACCTATGAAAATTTAGATTTCTCCTACATTTTTATGAAAAGTATGTGAATATTTATTGTAACATATTTCATAGATCATGAAATCACTAAAACAAGTAGCTGAAAGTTTGTATTTCATGAAAAACAAGATTACCTACAGCAGTGTTTCTCAGATCACTTCACCACACTGGCCACACCCACTACACTATGTATCATATATGGTACTAATCCCATAGGAATCCAGAAAAAGTAAGAAGGGCTAAAAGATATTGCTAAATGACAATATTCATCATGATTAAGGTGTCCACTCACCTATGTATCTGCCCATGCACACTGTTTCACAAGCACCACATACTATCACACTAGCAGACATTCACCCTTGGTGGTTTCCTTATTGTTTGACTCTCTACCCACCAGATCAACCGGGATTGGCTGCCCTTCTTCCCAGAGAAGATGAATAGCACAGAAGGGCCACATGCGGTGCGATACAAAAGCTACAAGGCTCATTTTTACACCAAAGGGTAAGTAGCTATAATTGCTAAGGCAACTTTCACACTATTAGTGCGAGTCACATGCTTAGGCATTGTCTCCTGGTCTCAAGCTGCCCAAACAAACTTCGCACCAAATAAAAAGACAACAAAGTCACTCCTCAATGTAAAACAAATTTTCTCTCAGCTCACAGGAATATGTCAACAAGCATACCGAGATCAGTTTATAAACATTACCAAGAGATGGATTCTCATCTCTAAAAGCTGCCTTCTGTGCCAATCAAAGTTGTCCCCTCACTTGGTAACAGCTAGTGGGCCAGTGAAATCAGATGCAAGAGAAGATGGAGTGATGATCAGATGTAAGTATTTCCAGATAGAACCTTTAGACTGTTACGTACCTCCAGATAATAATAAGCAATTAGTCATGGTGCCTAAACACACATACAGTCCATACTATCGAGATCGCACACAAGCCAGTTGACAACCAAACCTAAAGAGAATTTTCACATCTTCTCAACTTTTTGACGAAATAAGGAGTGAGATTGGGTTATATACGGCTTTACCATTCTGTGTCATTTTTGTCTTTGTTCATTAATTCCAACTTATTTGCACTTGCTTTCTGAACATTCATCATTCACCCAATTCTAACACTTCCCTTTCCCTTGTCTACCCTCCTTCTCAAGGGGATACTGCCCGGAGAACTATTATGACATTGCCTGTCGTTACAACACGACCGTACAGTATCACAATCCACCACTGCTTTTCAATCTAAACTCTGACCCCAACGAGATCTTCCCATTAGACACAGACGAGTACCCACTCATTGTGGAGAAAATTGGATTGGTAATTACTAATCAACAATATTATATGGCTATTTTATTAATTAGCATATAGCAGGTCATTTCCCTTGAGGCAATGTTTTCTTGGTTAAAAGAAAAACACACTCTCCCCCCCACCCCCAGACTATGTAATATAGAGACAAACACTTATTGAGTTGGTAAATGGTGTAGCTCATGAGATTATTTATAGAATAACTGCATTTATTAGGAATTGTTCTCACATAGATATAAACCCTCTCAGCGTGGCTCTAGGGAGATTCCTCCTTGAATTATGCTAGGCCGTTAGTTAGCTAGGGATTTCACTTCCCAGGGTGGTTTCTCTACTTAAACAGTTAAAAATGGAGAACCTGCAGTCTAGAACCCGTAACTATGCAATGAATCACTGTAGCTCATTGTAAAAATAGAGAACAACTGGAGATATCTTCCTGTCCAACTCTATGTCCAGACTTTACTGCCACTGCAAAAAAGATGGTGCTGGTTTTTGGTCCCATGCAGGCACTGCAATTGCTCGCCTTGGGCAGCATCCCATAGGTGTGATAGCCTCAAACCACAGCCTCTACTTCGAAAGAATTCACGCTTGCCAGATTTATTTCAGCCCAAATTGAAGAGGTGCACTATCAAACACACTGCACAATTAGCAAATTCATTACAAAAACCATTACAAAAAACCCACAATTTTTCCCCTTTTGATTATTGAAAATATTGCCCACAGAAATTATCTGCTATGTAGTGACTTCATGCATATTCAAGTATAACTACAAATTATGTCTTAGTTGTTACCAAAGACGGTTATGTATGTGGAGTGTCATGTCATTCATAATGCCAATATGTTCCCATAGACAAACATACTTGATGTTGGGTGGGTTTCCAACTGCTTCAAGTCAGTATTATGTTAATCTAGTGTATCAATCTCTCAGTATTAAAAGAAGCTCCTGCCATAGGTATGTAGGAAGTACTGTATATAATAAGATTCACAAAGGAATAATCTCGCAAATTCTAAACCCAATTTTAATGATCGTATTCTACTTGCAAAGTTCCAGGAAACCCTGCAATCATCATCATAGAGAGGTTCATTTTGGTAAGGTTAGGCTGAAGTCACTTGATTTTTAGCTACTACTATTCAAAATTTGACTAACTGCCTCAACTCAGTATTAGTGTGCCTCAGTCAGAGCTATTGTCAACTTACTTCAACCTGCCTCAACCCAGTGTGGTGTTGGTCCAGTGTGTGTCCTCACAGAGCTATTGTCAATCCTACTTCAACCTGTCTCGACCCCATCCAGTGTGTGTCCTCACAGAGCTATTGTCAGCCTGCTCAAACCATTGTGTGTGTTTCCCTCGCATAGAGCTCGTTAACCTACATACTTCAACCCAGTTCTGCTATTTGTTCTGGAATGCAGTCATTGCTGGTAGATGGCCTGCATGTATGACCTCACCTACCACATGATACTGGTCATGTTTCTTAGTGAATATGGACTGTGCATCGACTGCTCGAACCACCTAACTACTACTAGATAGGATATGTATATGTGACATTACTACGTACGGCCCTTACCCAGTGCACGACCCCTTACCTAGCGCATGCCCACTATACACCCGTTCACTTGTAGCACACATCCTTGATTGTAGCATTGAAACTATATCCAGTGTCTTCGATTGGGGAATGCGCACGGCGCAGTTCTCTATGTGTGCTACAAGTGTTTTATAGATTCCTGTTAGGCATCTTACCTTGCCAGCAAGAGTGCTGGTCAAGAAAGCGTTCGTTTTTCGGCACAACTCTATTTGGTGCCCACCGACTGCATGGCGTTTGACTGTCCCTATCCCGGATGCGACTACGCCACACCCGATGGCATGGATCCTGTAGTGGTGGCAGCAGTACTCAACGGCCACATGCTCATCCACAGCCAGGCAGCAAGGACTAAGCCAACCCCTGTGCGCCGACCAGAGATCACGGCAGGGGGCACAACCGAGGGATGGCAGTACTTCCTCACCAGGTGGAGGGCCTACTCACAGGCCGTCCGCCTGGCAGGGGCAGACGTCGGCATACAACTGCTGGAGTGCCTGGACGCCAAACTCCGCCGAGATGTGACCCGAAACATCGTCGGTCCCTTACCAATTGAGGAGCTCCCTGAAGCAGACCTGCTGGCAGCCATCAAGGCCCTGGCGGTGAGGGAGGAAAACCCTAAGGTGGCCAGGGTCGCCCTATCCAGAATGGTACAGGACCGGGGGGAACCCATCCGATCATTCGCAGCCCGACTCCGTGGCCAAGCAGAGGTATGCTGCTTTACTAAGAAGTGCTCCGGGTGTGAGATAATCAACAACCAGGGGGAACAGAGGGTCGCTGACCAGCTCTGCATCGGCCTGGCAGATGCAGACATACAGGAGGACCTTCTGAAAGACCCCAACCAAGCAATGACGGTGGAAGAGACAGTGAGGTTCGTCGAGGTAAGGGCTGCGGGCAAGCGGTCCGCGGTCACCATTACCACACCCACCTCGACGAACGCCGTAGACGAGGAGGCCGACAGTGAAGACGCCCTGCACAGTGGCTACCGGCAACAACAGCGGCAGTCAACACCCCGCCAGCCAGGCAGAGCCAAAGCCACACCATTTAAGCCCAACCGCACTCATAACACCTCACCTCGACCACCACTGAAGGACGCACCCAGAGGTCAGGCAGCTACACCCAGACCAGTGATAAACCCGAGGGCCATCTGCTGTTTCTGTGGTCGCCAAGGCCATGGTGAAAGAGAGAGGACAGCCACCCGACGGATCCACTGCCCAGCGTTCGGGACAACCTGCACATCATGCGGCAGGTCCAACCATCTCGCCCACATGTGTTGGTCGAAGCTGGCGGAGCACGAAAGCGCGGTGTCTGAGGAGATTGACACCATGTCAGAGGACGCCCTCCCCCACCAATCCTGGGACTCCAGGGCGCAGCGATGGACTCAGCGCCGCTCCCCTCCCCAACCCCTCATTGACGTGACTGTATCCACCCACAAGGGGGATTTTCGAACCCACGGCCACACACTGAGGCAAGAGAGGCACAACCTGGCCACCACTGCCATGGCCGACACGGGTTGCCAGAGTTGCCTGGCAGGACCACACCTGCTGAAGGGCCTCAACCTGAACAAGAGGGACCTCATCCCTGCGTGCCTAGTGATGCACTCCGCGAGCGGCAACAACCTGCCAATACTCGGTGCAGCACTACTCCGCATCAGATCCAGACACTCCGGACGTGAGACTCGCCAGATGGTGTATTTTAGTGACCTGGCCACCAAGCTATACCTCAGCCTGACCACCTGCACAGACCTCGGGCTGATCGCGTTGGGGTTCCCCCTCTGTACGCTGACGCCACCCTCGGGAAACGGCACGGGTACACGGGCGACCCCAGATCAGCCACCATCACACCACACAGCGGACCTGCAGACCAGAACCATGGCCCAGCCACCTCCACGCCACACAGCGGACCTGCAGACCAGAACTCCGCCCATCACCCTGCAGAACAACCCGCAAGCGGCCGTGCAGACCAGACCACAAACAACTGGCCAACGGACAACCACTGTGGTGAGTCAACCAACGCATACACCACCACCACGACCATGCTCATGCCCTACCAGGGCCCCACCACCTGACAGACCCACCTCCCTGCCATTCCCTGGCACGGAGGCCAACAGAGACAGACTTGAACGTCACTTGCTGGACCTTTACTCAGCAAGTGCGTTCAACGTCTGCGAGCATCAGCCCCTCCCCATGATGTCGGGACCACCCTTATCCCTAAACATCGACCCGAACGCCACCCCCAAACCCTGCCACACACCCATTGACATTCCAATTCACTGGCAGGACGAGGTGAAAGCTGGGCTAGACAGGGACGTCCGCCTTGGCGTGTTGGAAAAGGTCCCTCTGGGCACGCCCGTCACTTGGTGCCACCGTATGGTGATATGCACCAAGAAGGACGGGTCACTCAGGAGGACGATCAACTTCCAACCCCTCAACCAGCACGCCACGCGCGAGACACACCATTGCCCCTCACCATTCCACCAAGCCCGTGCCGTTCCAGGTCACACCAAGAAAACCATTTTCGACGCCTGGAACGGCTACCACTCAGTGGCACTCGAGGAGAGCGATAGACACTATACCACCTTCATCACCCCCTGGGGGAGGTACCGATACTGCTCGGCCCCCCAAGGCTACATCGCCTCAGGGGACGCGTACACGGCCAGATATGACGCCCTCGTTGCCCACGTGGAATCTAAGACCAAGTGCATAGACGACGCACTGCTCTGGTCCGACGACATAACGGGGGCTTACCACCAGGCAACTGAGTGGCTGCATATCTGCGCCGTGAACGGGATCACCCTCAACCCGCGCAAATTCCGCTTTGCCCAGGACAAAGTGGAGTTTGCCGGGTTTGACATCACCCCCACCGAAGTCCGGCCATCCTCCAAGTATCTGGAATCCATTACCAACTTCCCCACCCCAACCGGAATCACTGACATCCGCGCCTGGTTCGGCCTGGTGAACCAGGTGGCATATGCATTTTCCATGACGGCCGCCATGCAACCATTCCGTGCCCTCCTCAAACCCTCCACCACCTTCAACTGGACAGACGAGCTGGCAGCGGCATTTGCGACATCCAAGAGAGAGATCTGCGAGCGCATCAGGGAGGGTGTGGTCATATTTGACAAGCACCGCCCAACCTGCCTGGCGACGGATTGGAGTAAAGACGGGATTGGGTACTGGCTATTCCAGAAACACTGCCAGTGCCCGTCCCGCGAGATCTTCTGCTGCCAGGAGGGTTGGCGCGTCACCCTGGTGGGCTCGCGCTTCACACACCCGGCAGAGTCACGATATGCCCCAGTGGAAGGAGAGGCCTTAGCGGTGGCGGATGCACTGGACAAAGCAAGACACTTCGTCCTCGGGTGCAGCGATCTCGTTGTAGCGGTAGACCACAAGCCCCTGCTGAAACTCTTCGGCGATCGCTGCCTCGAGGACATCCCCAACCCCCGCCTCCGGAACCTTAAGGAGAAGACCTTGAGGTACCGGTTCCGGATGGTGTACATCCCCGGCGTGAGAAATCACACCAGCGATGCCCTCTCACGCCACCCATCCGGAACTCGGACCCCACCACGCCTACACCTACAAGACGACATCGCAGAACCATCCACTGCCTGCCCGGCGAGCCCAGCGTCATCCATTGCCAGCATCACGGAACACACCGCCCCCGCCCAAGATGAGGACGGCCTCACAACAGCCATATGCATGGCCATCTCGACCATCCCCATCAATTGGGAGAAGCTGCAGATCGCCACAGCCGCAGACCCGACTCTACAGGACCTAGCATTCTATGTGGAGAATGGCCCGCCCGAAGATAGACATATGCTCCCAGCCAACATCCGGGAATACTTCCCGGTCATCTCCAACCTAACCATCATCGACGGCGTCATCTGCCATGGGGAGCGGCTGGTCATCCCGACATCACTCCGACCAACATGCCTCGCAGCTCTACATGCCGCCCACCAAGGCACCAGCAGCATGACGGCCCGTGCCTCCTCATCCCTTTACTGGCCGGGCCTCTCGACTGACATCACGGCGACCCGCAACAGGTGCAACACCTGCAACAGCAATGCCCCCTCCCAACCAGCGATGCCCTCGACCACACCAGAGGAGCCAGAGTACCCCTTCCAGCACATCTGTGCGGATTACTTCCACCACGAGGGATCCGCATACCTCGTGCTGGTTGATCGGTACTCTGGCTGGCCAATCGTCGCACCTGCACTGAACGGAGCATCGGGCCTTGCCGCCATCCTCAGGGACACATTCGCCACCTTCGGTATACCGGACACCCTCACGTCCAACGGTGGGCCGGAGTTCGCGGCCCATGCCACCAGAGAGCTCCTCACCACTTGGGGCGTTCATCATCGGCTCTCATCCGCCTACAACCCCCATGCCAACAACAGAGCAGAAACAGCCGTCAAAACTATCAAACGGCTTATCGCCGGCAACACCGGCCCAGGCGGATCCCTACAGAACTCATTCTTCAAGGCACTCCTACAATACCGGAACTGCCCGAGCCCAGACACCAGAATGTCGCCGGCGACCAACCTGTTCGGCAGGGCTACCAGGGACATGCTCCCCGGCATCCCACTCCGATTTCAACAGCCCAAGGAATGGGACGAGAAACTGGAGCTTAGAGAACGGGCACTCTCCCGTCGCCTAGTACTGGGGCGAGCACGATGGGACGAGCACTCCCATGGCCTGTCCCCCCTTCGTTGCGGTGACACGGTCCTCATCCAGAACCAGACTGGCCGCCACCCAATGAAATGGGACAAGACAGGGACAGTCGTGGAGGTGCTCCAGTACCACCAGTATTCCATACGAGTTGACGGATCAGGCCGCCTCACCACGAGGAACAGAAGATACCTCAGGCGCCACAACCCCCAACCTACGGAGCAAGATAACCCACTTCGCCGAGATCTGCCAGCCCTATTGTACCCAACACAGCACAACAGCAGCCCGAGCCCACTTCCCCCCGTACCATTGCCGCCAACCAGCCCGCCACCCAACCCACCCACTCCGTCACCCATCCCGACACCTGGGATCGCACAGCCGACCCTCAACCATCCAACACCAATCGCCACGAGCCCCCCTCGCCCGCCAGTACTGGCCACACCAGCCAGTCAAAGATCGTATGCAGCAGTGGCCAAGACACCCACGCCACCCCATCGCCCAACCAAGACTGCCCCAAAGAACCTGGCGCAGACGACCACCCTTACCCCCCCCAAGACGCTGACCCCAGCCCCAGGCCCAAGACGGAGTAAGAGGGGACCAAAACCAATTGACCGCTACGGGCAGCGATGACAGCCCACACATCAGTCCACCTGCCGTCGGACTTGGGGGGAAGTAGTGAATATGGACTGTGCATCGACTGCTCGAACCACCTAACTACTACTAGATAGGATATGTATATGTGACATTACTACGTACGGCCCTTACCCAGTGCACGACCCCTTACCTAGCGCATGCCCACTATACACCCGTTCACTTGTAGCACACATCCTTGATTGTAGCATTGAAACTATATCCAGTGTCTTCGATTGGGGAATGCGCACGGCGCAGTTCTCTATTTCTGTTGCTGTTTACTTCATTTTATTTATTTGTTTTGCCTCAGATCAAGACTTACATGATGTACAGCTTGGAATGGGGCGAGTCACAGATGATGGTGGGACGAAACAAAACAATCCAACCCTGTGCCAACTATGGCTGTACTCCTTTCCCATACTGCTGTTACATAGACCTACTGACCCCTTACCAGACACCAAACATGGTCTAGCTGGACACAGATATTACGTAAACATATACATAGTAGCTCTAGATGCTAGAATGGGAACTACGTATATATATATACACACACAGCAATACTGTCATAAATCAGCCTGTCATACATATATACATGCATTTGTATACACATGTATGAATTTGAAAATAATACATTGACTAATCGTGCGTAGGATTTTCAAATGTACATTTGATAGGTAAAGGGTCCTGGAAACATTTGTAGTCGAATTATTATTTTTGGGGGCTTGTTTCTATTTTTCTTGTTTTTTGTACAAGCAGTATATACAAGAGGTTACTCAGGTATAAATCATATCTAATCAATAGATGTTAATAGATAGCTATAGCTAATATAGATGCAACATAAGTAGTTACCTGAGAGATCTGTGCTGTTAACTATTGTCTGAAGAGTAAATTGGAAATCAACTGATCACTTCTTGGTAAGAAAACGTGCAGCTGCTTGCTGACTCCTCAGCAAGACTTGTTGATGCACATACATAGTGTTTATGCCATTGATGACATTGACCTATTTGGGGTTTTCATTTGCATTGTCTGGTAGTAAAATTATGCAAACAGATATATTGTATGCAAGTCATGTGTGTGGGGTAGATATTAACTTCCTAGAAGATTAGTTTCACATTTTTATTTAGGCTCTCGATTCGCTCGATTCGCTGGATTCAAGGTACAGTTGAAGTCAAAATCGGACAGAAATCACCAAGTAGCTAAGTGAGTTTTAATATATATTGTCTGTCATTTTAAAATAAGTGACTACAGGCATAGGACCATCTTTATTGTCTGTAATCGTCCCACTAAAATGGCGACTACTATTGGTATGTGAAATAGCTGCATACGCAGTATACTGGTCAAGTGATAGCGCTGGTGCTGAAAGAAATGAAAAATTTCAAATAGTAGGGCTATGGCCAGGGAAAGCAAAAAGGTACGTGAATGTTGCTGTACAGAAAATAAAGTCACGGAGAAATCAGTTTTTCTGTGTCATTATTGACGCCAATCCGTGGACATTGTTTCCACCACCATAAGTAGTGAGGATAGAGGCATGGTTGGTATATACCTGTAGCTTGAAGCATTTTAAAATGAGGGTCAAACCAGTATAGGGAGAGCTATGTCCCCAATTTTTTGTAAACTATAACTTAATATTGTATGACCAGTGTATAAATAATGATACACACTTTATAGCTGCATATCCAAATCCAAGAAAACATTGCACCATTATTAGGTAGCTAAACAGTGTTTCTGTGCGGGTGTCGGGGGGGGGGGGGGGGGGGGGGGGGGGAGAGGGGGGAGAGGGGGGGCAGTATTTATCAATACTATGTTAATCAGCACTCTCCAAGTTCTTTTCTGGGCACTTGTTCTTGCTTTTGAAACTGGCTAATAGTTTCTGATTATAGGGTGCCTTCAAATGGCATCACTTAATTCTGCCAAGACTGTTCCCTTGCAGAGGCCTTGCACACCCATCAGGGTCAACCATCTTATTACGCACATAAAGCAGCTTGGTTTTTCTGTGGTATAGGCATCCTGGAATGTCTGGACATTGTTAGATGTCGAGGTCTTTATTAATACTGCAAGACATGTTTGTGTTGTGTCTACTGTTGATGAATGATCAATCAGGTAGGTATGAGGTAACTATGGCTGCTTTGCAGGAAACAAATGCCAAAATCACCTTCTCAATAATCAACTTCAAATTTTATTCACTCGACGTTTCGACTAGATGCTCTAGTCTTCATGGTTTGGAAGTGAAGCTTACATAGTAGAAGATAGTGTAGTGCTAACAGTAGGTAGGGAAGTTCCTGGGCAAGTGGATGTCAGACAAGAGAGGTGAAGATGTTGCCAATGTGCAATCAGGGCCGACCGTGCATGCTTGGAAGTTAGGTGGTAGCCACTGGAAGGCATGGAGCTCTAGGTTGGTTTCAGCTGCTTTGAAGTTTAGGAACAGAAGTGATCACCTACATGTGCTATATCTTGTTACGCTCCTGCCTTTTATGCTAGTACAGAGGAGAAGGATGCCTTCCTTGATTGCCTTCTGCAAGCTCTGTTGAATATCTCATCACCTGAGTGCTTCGTAATGTTGGTGTGTCAGCCATAGTGGCACAAGATGGTATGCCAGCCATAGTGCCACAAGATGGTGTGCCAGCCATAGTGCCACAAGATGGTGTGTCAGCCATAGGCCACAAGATGGTATGCCAGCCATAGTGCCACAAGATGGTGTGTCAGCCATAGTAACACAAGATGGTAAGCCAGCCATAGTGCCACAAGATGGTATGCCAGCCATAGTGCCACAAGATGGTGTGTCAGCCATAGTGACACAAGATGGTGAGCCAACGACTTCAACACAAGTGTTGGGTCCAGAGTGGTGAATGATGAGTGGTGACATAAGAGGGGTCCTCATGAGTACGGAGATTTCAATGAGGCTGGAAAGGAGTGGCTGTCTTTCCTCTCTACTACAAATGAAACTGCAGTGTGCAACACCTAGTTTGAGAAAAAGGACATGAACATCTACAAACAGACGTGGAAGCACTTAAAGTCAAAGCAGTGACACTGTATCAACTGTGCCATCACAAGGAAGATCAACAAAAGGATGTACTTGGATGTCTCTGTTATGATAGAGGCTGATTACGGCAATGATCACAGGATGTTGGGTGGCATTGATTACATTGTGTTGAGAGTGAAGTTCATAGTGGAAAGAAGAGGTCATTCAGTAGAGATTGTGCCAGTGATGTGAAAAGGTGGGCAAATTGTGAGTTGGAAATATGGATGTGAGAGGAAGAATGATGTGTACAGGAATCTATCTCGAGTGTGGGAGTGAGTCTTGGGATGAGGAAGGCAGTGTGAAGGAGAAGTGGGATGTACTGTAATGTCTACTTTATGTGAGGATCGGTTTGGTTTAAACACACAAGGTTGAGGTCAAACCCATGAAACAGACTTATGCTCTGTGCCTGGCATGGGATGGACAAAGACAGGAAGAAGTGTACTAGGGCATGAAAGGTTGCCATACAGGCTGTGAGAATTGCCAAGAAGGCCTGGTTTCAGCACAAAGCCGTGAAGGCAGAGAGAGGAAGATGCCATGGGAAGTTGGTGTGGCATTATATCCAGCGTGGGTGGAGAAGGTTGATATCAATGAGATCTGCTATAATAAGAGGATGAAGATGGAAGTTTGTGCACCTCTCCTGAGTCAAGGCAGAAGAAATAGAGAGTATTTCATTAAATTGTTAAATGTCCAGAGTGAGTTTGATGTGGAGCAATAAGAGAAGTCAGATAAGACCACTAAGGCTTGAAATAGTGGAGTTACCACCAGAGGAGTATTAAAAGCAGTTGAGAAGCTCAGGAATAGGAAGGCTGGTAGTGTTTGTGGCATACTCCCAGAGATTGTGAAAGCCGCTTACAGTTAAGACAGATTTCTGAGCAGACTGAGTTTGTGCACGATATTTGGAATGAGCTGCGGTCCCACATGACTGGTGTGATACTATATTCATCCCCATTCCCAAGAAAAGAGACCTCAGCAATTGGAGAGGTAGATGAGGATAAGCTCTCTGAGTTACAGTTTGGGTTTAGAAAGGGCAGGAGCTGTGCTGACATGATCTTTACTGTAAGACAGTTGGTGAAGAAATCATGGGGGAGCACAGGTCTAAATCTTTCTTTACATTCATTGACTTTAAGAAAGCCTATGATTGTGCCAAAGGAAGCTATGCGGAGGGCTTTGGGAAAGCTATATAGATGTCCCAAAGGAGATTATCAGATTTATCAGGTCCTTCCCACCAAGACATGCATGCTAGATTCTGCAAAAAGGGCACCAAGAGAATCAGCAAGCATGTAGTGACTTTGGCTTGACTGTGAACATATTGAAGTGAAGCACATGGTGACAGGAAGATAAGTGGATGTGACAGACAGAGAGCCCATCCTTTGCCTTGGAGGTGGGATCATTAGGGCAGTGGATGAGTTTCTCTACCTTGGTTCCTCAAAGCCAGCTCAGGGAAGATGGACGCGGATGTAGACAGGAGAGGGGCACAGGTATCAAGGGTTTTCAGAACATTGCAGAAAGCCTTCTTCTTGAACCTGAGCTTAGCATGCGCAAGAGGAAGTGTTATGATGCACATGCTTTGTCACTTCTGCTCTATGGCACAGTCGCTGGAGTCCTCTCAGGAAGCTAGCAGGAAGTTGAACACATCCACAACACGTGTTTAGGATCATCCTGGGGGTATCCAACAAGCAGCGATGTCTGAACACATCCACAACATGTGTTTAGGATCATCCTGGGGGTATCCAACGAGCAGCAGTGTCTGAAAACATCCACAACAGGTGTTTAGGATCATCCTGGGGTATCCAACAAGCAGCTGTGTCTGGAACACATCCACAACAGGTGTTTAGGATCATCCTGGGGGTATCCAACGAGCAGCAGTGTCTGAACACATCCACAACAGGTGTTTAGGATCATCCTGGGGGTATCCAACAAGCAGCGATGTCTGAACACATCCACAACATGTGTTTAGGATCATCCTGAGAGTATCCAACAAGCAGCAGTGTCTGAAAACATCCACAACAGGTGTTTAGGATCATCCTGGGGGTATCCAACAAGCAGCAGTGTCTGAACACATCCACAACAGGTGTTTAGGATCATCCTGGGGGTATCCAACAAGCAGCGATGTCTGAACACATCCACAACATGTGTTTAGGATCACATCCTGGGGGTATCCAACAAGCAGCGATGTCTGAACACATCCACAACAGGTGTTTAGGATCGTCCTTGGGGTATCCAACAAGCAGTGGTATCTGAACACATCCACAACATGTGTTTAGGATCATCCTGGGGGTATCCAACAAGCAGCGGTGTCTGAACACATCCACAACAGGTGTTTAGGATCATCCTGGGGGTATCCAACAAGCAGCAGTGTCTGAACACATCCACAACAGGTGTTTAGGATCATCCTGGGGGTATCCAACAAGCAGCGATGTCTGAACACATCCACAACATGTGTTTAGGATCATCCTGAGGGTATCCAACAAGCAGCAGTGTCTGAACACATCCACAACAGGTGTTTAGGATCATCCTGGGGGTATCCAACAAGCAGCGATGTCTGAACACATCCACAACAGGTGTTTAGGATCATCCTGGGGGTATCCAACAAGCAGCGATGTCTGAACACATCCACAACAGGTGTTTAGGATCATCCTGGGGGTATCCAACAAGCAGCGATGTCTGAACACATCCACAACATGTGTTTAGGATCACATCCTGGGGGTATCCAACAAGCAGCGATGTCTGAACACATCCACAACAGGTGTTTAGGATCGTCCTTGGGGTATCCAACAAGCAGCGGTATCTGAACACATCCACAACATGTGTTTAGGATCATCCTGGGGGTATCCAACAAGCAGCGATGTCTGAACACATCCACAACATGTGTTTAGGATCATCCTGGGGATATCCAACAAGCAGCAGTGTCTGAACACATCCACAACAGGTGTTTAGGATCATCCTGGGGGTATCCAACAAGCAGCAGTGTCTGAGCACATCCACAACAGATGTTTAGGATCATCCTGGGGGTATCCAACAAGCAGCGATGTCTGAACACATCCACAACAGGTGTTTAGGATCATCCTGGGGGTATCCAACAAGCAGCGATGTCTGAACACATCCACAACATGTGTTTAGGATCATCATCCTGGGGGTATCCAACAAGCAGCGGTATCTGAACACATCCACAACAGGTGTTTAGGATCATCCTGGGGGTATCCAACAAGCAGCGATGTCTGAACACATCCACAACATGTGTTTAGGATCATCCTGGGGGTATCCAACAAGCAGCGATGTCTGAACACATCCACAACATGTGTTTAGGATCATCCTGGGGGTATCCAACAAGCAGCGATGTCTGAACACATCCACAACAGGTGTTTAGGATCATCCTGGGGGTATCCAACAAGCAGCAGTGTCTGAGCACATCCACAACAGATGTTTAGGATCATCCTGGGGGTATCCAACAAGCAGCGATGTCTGAACACATCCACAACAGGTGTTTAGGATCATCCTGGGGGTATCCAACAAGCAGCGATGTCTGAACACATCCACAACATGTGTTTAGGATCATCATCCTGGGGGTATCCAACAAGCAGCGGTATCTGAACACATCCACAACAGGTGTTTAGGATCATCCTGGGGGTATCCAACAAGCAGCGATGTCTGAACACATCCACAACATGTGTTTAGGATCATCCTGGGGGTATCCAACAAGCAGCGATGTCTGAACACATCCACAACAGGTGTTTAGGATCCAGGGGTATCCAACAAGCAGCAATGTCTGAACACATCCACAACAGGTGTTTAGGATCATCCTGGGGATATCCAACAAGCAGCAATGTCTGAGCACATCACCATGGCAGAAGTGAGGAGGAGGTGGGAAAATGTTGAGACAGCCATTGAGAAGTCAAGAAGAAGAGGTTAGAATGGCTGGGCCATCTAGCAAGGATGCCTGACTATATACATGATGCTATAAGTCAGTCATTTTCTGTTGGCTCTTCAGCCACCGCAGAGTCCTAGGAAGAGATGGAGGCACAGTCCTAGGAAGAGATGGATGTTGTGTAAAAGGACCTCAAGGATATTGACATGGAGGAAGATCAGAGGCAAGTTGGTCTAGAGCCAGCTGGAGAGCATACAGAGAATGTGTGGAAGATGCAGGACATTCAGAAAGGTGTGCTACAGGTTCTTTAGAGAAGGGGATAAGAATAGGCATGAGTGTATGAATGAAAGAAGGAAGCCAGTGAGTGAGCTGAGGGAATAGTTAGTCTCAGTCTTGTCAGAAGTGGCTTAGGAGCAGTGGAGGGCTAATGTCACATGCAGTCCAGGATGCTGAGTGCCACTATGAAGCTGGATGTCTAGAACCTGTAAAGCTTGTGGGGCTGCTTGACCGTTCAACGCTAGCGGATAACAAGATGTGAGTGTGTGTGTTCATGCATGCCTGTGTGCACGCCGGCGTGAAATAATGGCCATGTGGTTATGCTCCATTGGTTTGGCATGGTTATATAATTTAAAAGCATAGCCACTAACATAACAAACAAATCCTCGACAAGCTTTATACTCTGCCACTGGCTTGTGGAACATGCCGCAATGCTATCAATAATATAATAATAATATCAATATAATAATAATATCAATATAATAATAATAATAATAATAATAATAATAATAATAATAATAATAATAATAATAATAATAATAATAATAATAATAATAATAATAATAATAATAATAATAATAATAATAATAATAATAATAATAATAATAATAATAATAATAATAATAATAATAATAATAATAATAATAATAATAATAATAATAATAATAATAATAATAATAATAATAATAATAATAATAATAATAATAATCATAATAATCATGATAGTGATCATGATGATGATGATGATGATGATGATGACGACGACGACAACAACAACAACAACAACAATAATAATAATAATAATAATAATAATAAATACCCTCAATAATCAACTTGAAATTGTATTATCTTGACCTTTCGACTAGCCTTCATCAGGAAATGATAATAATATTACAATATTAATAATAATAACAACAACAATAACGACAAATGACAACAATAATTGTCATTGTCATCATCATCATCATCATCACCATCATCATCTTCATCATCATCATCTTAGGATAACCAATCCATGATTCCATTGCTTATCCTAGACTACTCTCATGGGTAACAGTGCCTTTTTATGAGTGTAATCAATAAAGACTGCATGTGTTGTATTATAAGCAGAATGAATGACCTGCGCTAAGTTCTGCTATTTGTTCTCTCTCTAGAGAAACTGTTTCCAGATGCAAAGGAGGCTGTAGCTGACCTCTACTAAAAGATCTTGTGTTTAGTTGATAGAGTTCTCTTGTGCAACCAGGTCGTCAAGGATGCAACAAGATAAGGTATGTGCTAATATATACAACATGGTTGAAATAGGTATAGTCAACAAATATCAACAAGACATGGCTTGTATAGATAAGTGTAGTGGTAGAATAATTTTTTAAAGCCCTGGAGATCCTAAATCCAGCTTTTCACCACTGGCTCTAATTATAGAAACAAGAACACAAACAAGCAAAATTGAAAATAAAATTGGGGAAAAAATTGGGGGGAAAAATCATGCTCTTCCTATTTTTTCTCTGGGATTGCAAATGGATGATGAAATGATCAGAGTGGCTGTAGGCCTTCCCTTGGGCTCCACTCTGTGTTGTCCCCACTCCTGCCAACATTGGGACTGAGGTGGATAATTGCAATGTAAGAGCTCAGTTGTATATAGAAAGAGTGAAGGACGCTATTATGTTATGCAGACATTTTGGACAGGGCTCGGGCATTGGCACGCATCCCTTCTCAGTTGGAACTTTCGGGCCTGGAATGGAAAACGGCCAGATGGAGTAATAAAGATTCCATGGAGAGATGGCATGTGAGCTGACTCTCTCTCGTCATATCATGGAGCATGAGAGCAGTGGCGACTTTGGCTGAGGAGAGGAAGGCAAACAAGTATTCTTCCTTAGGTCCTATATACTCATCCCTTCACAATTGCTATTGAGACTCTGGGGGAAACAGGAATGAAGTCTCGAGCACTCCTGAAGGAGTTGGGCCAAAGAGTACAGCAAAGGACAGGGGAGGTAAAGTTCCATGCGTACCACCCACAACATCTCTCGGTGACTGTTCAGAGTGAGAATGTGGTGTCCGTGTTGGGGTCAGTGGAGGCTGTGCAGGGATGGACTGCTCTGTTAACTGGTTAATTACAAGCATATTCACATGTGAGGGTCAGTACACGCCACGCAAGACTGCACTAGTTAACGGTGCTTTTAGTTTTGTTAATTAAGGTGTTTTTATTTAGTAGCTGGAACTATTGTCTATTGTTTAATAATAGATCATGTCCATAAAAATAAAGAATAAAAGTTTTATTTGGAAATGTGCCCATCTGTACCCACTACAACAAGGTAGGCACCAATATTATTGTGCTACTATATATTATTATTGTACTACTATACATTATGGTACTACATTCAACAGTGATCAGTGTACAAGTTTATGTGTTAAAATGTCATCTTACTACATGGGTACAATCTGGTTTCCTTTCTTGTTCTTTTTCTCTCTCTCTCTCTCTCTGTGTGTGTGTGTGTGTGTGTGTGTGTTTATTCATAGATTGATGAAGATCATCTATCCAGGTACAATAAAAATATTCAACAGTCTAATCTATGGGTATAGTGCTATTGCAAGCTACCTTTGAGCTTGGGTCGATCACTGTCAACTTGATCACAATGTCTACTTCTAGATGGTATAGATAGAGTCACATGGACCATGAGTCTGTCACTAGAGGTCATGGGACCTAGGCTCCCTATCGTGTTGCTACAAGGGATTGGTCCAAAACACAAGTATTATGAACATAGATGTGGATGGCCAATCTCACACCTGTTCAACAGAAAGTCTTGGTCTTCTCCAGACTCACACTGTTTTCTGGCTTATCCATGTGTATGTGCCTAGACACTTCTGGGGCATCGATGTCGAGCTTTGAGGGATCTTTCGGTCTCTACGATATATATATCACAGTGATGAGGTAGACTAGACCCACCACCCTCTACCAGGTCATACCATTGTGATCAAGTTGGTCTGTAGTGATCGACGAAAGCTCAATATAGTAGGCTTTATAGTTGTTGAGTATTTTAGTTTTGTTCATGTATGTTATGATGCAATGCCAGTTAATCATCATGACATCATCTTCATTCACTCCCTCACTTTTATTTAGCCAGTGGACCCAGTGCTGACCAGATGGCCTATAATTTCTGTGAGAATGCCAACCCACCACATTTCAGTAGCCATACAGCATGACAACACTGCTGCTTTGCTGGGTTCAGCTAGCATCATGACCATTTTTAAATTGCCATAATAAATAAATGATATAATATAAATATCTGCATATACATGTGTATTAGCTAGCTACAATAAATGATATTATATATATATATCACATATGCTACTGTGCATATATATATGAGTTAAAAAAAGAAGTTGTGTGGTTGTACTATTCACATTGTAAATTGTGCATATATATATATGAGTTAAAAAAAGAAGTTGTGTGGTTGTACTATTCACATTGTAAATAGAAAGTTGTTTTGACCGTTCCTGTTGGTCTAATGAGGAAGTGCGGCATCATGAGGAAGTGAATGGTTATTGATGTTCTACTACTAACTGAGTTAGATTTCTTCCTATTACTATATATTAATTATTAATCTCAATAAAAGACTGATAGTCTGCATGGCAGTTAAGGTAAATACACAACGACAAAGATGAAGAAATAGTGCTACTTCATTTTTTGAGTAAGTAGCATCCCAGAAGGACCAGATGTGCAGTCAACGTCACCAGGGGAGCAATAATGTTGGCAGAACTCCATTTGCGTCTCTTCCCATTTTCAGGGTGTGCAGAAGCACTCCTTTCTTCAGTGAACACCTGTGCTGAAGTACTCCTTTCTTCAGTGAACACCTGTGCTGAAGTACTCCGTTCTTCAGTGAACATCTGTTTAGAAAAGGGTGTCCCCCCATTCCCTGAGTGGTTCACAGAGTCCAAGTTGGAACAATGTCCCACATGCTCATTACCTCTCAAGTTTGAATCGTATCCGATAATTTTGAACCCATTTGGAATGTCACATTCCACGTCCAAGACCTCCTCGTCTTCGGAAAACAGTACTTCTACACTGTTGCACAATCTCAGCATAAAATTCTGTGGTGTTTGTGTGCATTGTTGCGGTGATATGGATCCAATGGGCTCTGCTGGGATATCGGGCAGGTCCAGGCTATGAGGTTGAAATTTAAAATTCCTTCTCCGGTTCGTGACCGTATTGTAGTGATGTGTGACATGAGGGCTTGGTGGAGGGGAAGGAGCTGGCGAGAATAGCTGTAGGGGGAGGGGGAGAGTGGATTATTTATGCAGACAAACTATGATTTTATGCTTATTATATGCTTATTATTATATGCTTATTATTATTATTATTATTATTATTACATGTATTATTATTATTATTATGATTATGATTATTATTATTATTATTATTATTATTATTATTATTATTATTATTATTATTATTATTATTATTATTATTATTATTATTATTATATTATTATTGTTGTTATTATATTATTATTGTATTATTATTGTTATAATAATAATAATTATTATTATTATTATTATTATTATTATTATTATTATTATTATTATTATTATTATTATTATTATTATTATTATTATATTATTATTGTTGTTATTATATTATTATTGTATTATTATTGTTATAATAATAATAATAATAATAATTATTATTATTATTATTATTATTATTAATTATTATTGTCACTATTATTATTTATTATTATTATTGTTGTTGTTGTTGTTGTTATTGTCACTGTCACTATCATCATCATCATTATTATTATTATTATTATTATTATTATTATTATTATTATTATTATTATTATTATTATTATTATTATTATTATTATTATTATATTAACCAAAAAGTGTTTCTTTAATGAAGGTAAACCAAGCTCCCACCACTTTCTGTTCCAGAAACTCTTGTGATTACCATCCGTGGTGGGAATTCTGCCATTATATGGTGCCTGTGGGTGGGCCTACACCTGCCCCATTTTCTTACTGTATTTCTTTATATGTTTTCGCAAAATAAAGATTATGGATTACAAGAAGGAAGCATAGACACTTGCAAACATCAGCCATAAAAAATCTTTTAATTTTGCTCACTCTTCCCATCCATCCAGAAATAAACTTTTATAACCATGGTATTTTTAATTGAATGAGTAGTCCATTGGGCATGTGCATATGGAGAATGGGCATGCAATAGAAATCTTCGATTTAATATAATTCCCCCCCATTCCCCCCCCCCCCCCCCCCCCCCATGATATCCGAGATTGTGCCATATGGTGCTTATGGCAATTAAGAAACAACATTGCTAGCCTTCAGCATGTGCTAGCCTTCAGCATGTGCACAATATACAGGAAGGACATTGACTTGGACTTTAGACTGACGGAGCCACACACTCGGGTTGACCAAACATCAAAGTTGAATTCTGAACTTTGCTGCATTCCATTCTGAATGCGAACATGTCCTCGCTGTTTCCCCACACCAGCACTGTCCATCTGAGGGAGAACTTGTCTTTACGAATGCAGAGTCAGCATGTTCAAGTCTTTGGAAGTTTGCACCATGCTCTACTCTAGTACCTCATCAGTATTCTGTCACATTGCTCAGTCACGTTGTGTAAATTATGCTCAACATCTGATAATTGGCGCTGTTGATTCAGACGTGTGACAAGGTTGCATTTTTTTAGGTGTTAATCTAGGCAACTATAGAGCTGACACTGCTTATCTTAGCAATTATGACTCCACTTCAAGTGCATTAGAACGAATGACACTTGGAAGGTCACAATGTATGGGATTTTGTGATATGTACTACCTGTGTGTGTGTGTGTGTGCATGTGCATCTGTGAGTGTGTGTGTGTATACATGTGCGCATTGTGTATGCATATGAGAGAGCGGGCACTTACATCCTCATGAGGGAGTGAGTCCAGGTCCACAGCACTGCCCACCTCCTCCTCTTCCCCGCTGTACTCCTCGTAACTCTCCATAAGAGAACTCTGAATACAGGGACAGAGACGGAGATAAAAAGTGCATATGTGAGAGAGGGAACAGAAACTAGGTCGTTATTCGCAAGCTTGGCTCATACTACACATGCATGTAACATAATGTAACATGCATTAAACTTAGCTAGTCACACTAACCATGAACATTGTGTTACACAACTAGGCATTTACACCATACCTACACTACACCCACAATGCACACAACATACTCCACACCATGCACACATCACACACATGCATGCACAAATCCTAACCACACATGTGCCTGGTACACATGTGCCTGGTAAGGTGTACCATGCTTGCTCGACTGTGGTGTACCTATATAGTACTCAACCATTCTAAAAGGAGACTGCAAGAACATTGAGTGCCTAGTTATAATCATTAAAACTGAAAGTTGCCCTAGGGCCGAGCAAACTGAAAACCAAAAGAAAAAAATTAAATGCATTAGCTAGCATTATTACTCTCCGAGTAAACCAAGTCCGGAAATACCTGGCAACTCAGTGGAAAAGTTGTATTTCTACTGCCAATGTTAGTGAAACTAACTTTGCGCAGGTACTTGCTAGAGAGCTACTGGGTCTTAAGTTAATTCATAGGTTGTCTGAATTGATAGGTTGTCTGGGTCTCGAGAGATTGAGAGTTTAAGCGTAGCATACGTTAACTGGTTATAGCTAAGGAAATTTCCCTTTGTGCAATTGCTGAGCATTGTAAAAGGAAAGTTATAGAAATATTTCAGCAGAGTAAGTTCATCATGTTTATGAGATTTTAGAATGGACGATCGACAGGCAGTAGAATTGTTAGGTTCAGAACCGTTAAGTGTCTTCCAGTAATGAACATCAGCCTCGAAGAGAGATCACGTACAACCACAAGGGAAGGAACCTGCAAGCACTACAACAACTATGTATGCTGTTACTCTGACCACTCCCACTCTATTTCTGCCACTTCATCTACCCAACACACTGGTTGTCAACAAAGGTGCAATGCGCTGCGTCTATATTAGTTTTTCATGGACTTACCTGATTCTATGCCAAGATTCTAATGATGAGAGGAAATGTACCATCCACAGTGAAACCAAATCAACTACTTTAGTCAGTCCACCCTCCACACACACCCTCATTTAATTATTCTCTCCCCCCTCTCCCCCCCCCCCCCTTATCTAATTATTCTCTCCCCCCTCTCCCCCCCCCTATCTAATTATTCTCTTCCCCCCACCCCACCCCTAGGCTAAGGCTATGGCAATGGTTAAGGGTTTTTTCTAGGGATGGTACGGTAAGGCTATTCTAGGCCAAGGTCGGCACGGGTTAGGGCTATTCTAGGCTAAGGTGGGATAGTCTAAGACTAGGGCCAGGGCTACGGTTGATATTCGAGGGCTAGAGCTAGGAGGCATCCAGCAACATCTGTAGAGTGTTCCAAAAGACACTTTCTTATAAAATAATAATAAAATTGTCTCAATGAACTGTCACACAACACAGTGAATACACCTCATCAACTCGAAACATCGAGTAAGTAAATTTAGGTTCATTATTGAGAAAATAGTTTTAAAAAACTACCTCAAGATCAGAACACAGCCAAGCTGTAGCTACTACTTCACTCAGATTGCTATATATAATACACTTAGAGCAAGCTAAGAACATGATCCTACATGTTGCTGACAGGGCATGCAGTGCAGTACGTGCACCAATCACTCATCCACCTGCCCCTAACCCCACCCTTACAAAACCAACAACATCACAACACCCTTTTCCTCACCGTCATCCCTCCCCACCCGCTATCCCCTCTCCACCCTCCACATCGCTATCCATTTCAGACATAAACCACTTACCCATCCACCCATTCCAAGGATGCTATCATATGCATAACTATCGAGCATGTTCTCCGTAAATTCCGCTATAGTGCTTCCTAGGTGGGGCACCAAATCCATTAGCCTCCGAGAGAAACAGGGTATGAGCAAGATCCCGTCTTGAATTCTAGCCCCGGCCAACAACAGCTTTCTAGAGATACAACTGAAAGTTGTCCAGGAGAGATTCTTCTTCACAACCTCAAAAAAAATATCGTCCATGGCCTGGTTCAATTCCTTGGAGTACCTCTTCTCTATACTGTCTCCAATGACTCCCATCTTGTAGGTTATGTAGTCACTGACATCTGGTGAGTGCTCAAGCTGGGCCACAAAGAGTAAGAAATCTGGATCCTGGAGGGCCTTGCTCGGAATAGATTTCTTCCCATTCTTGACAGTTGGAGGGGTCGGAGAAAGCAGAGTGTCCGAGAATTGACTGGAAATAGAGGCTTGAGGTGATAGAGGCTGAAACAATGGTTTGTTAACGAAGGAGAAACAAGGTTCCTTCATTTCTCCGTCTTCAGATTTTGGTCCCAGTTGAAACTCATGTGCAAAAGGGTTAACCTCCACCTCTATTGCCCCATATGTGCCGTGGGTTGAGACGGGTTTGGCGGTGTTGGAACTGAATGTGCTCACAAGAAAAGGGGCATGACTTGCAAAGCTCAGTGGGAACTGAGGAGATGAACACATGACTCGCAGATGGGGTTTATGCGGGCACGTCCGACTGCTCTCGGCATAACCATCCACCAAGGATAGTGAGTCATCCTCATCGGTGGATTTGTATTCGTCAGATGCAGATGCTTCCTCATCAGCCATAGTAAGACAATTAGGAGGAAGAGAAGAGGAAACAGCTAAAGGGGCAACAGCTGTCATGGTTGTATCACATAGAGCTGAACGTCCTCGAACAACTGCAGGAAGAGAAGCATCCCATTCAACATTTTCATCGTCGCTCACTGAAGAACAGTTATTCGGCATAACAATACCAGTATCTATGGCAAATACATCATGGCCGAACTCTTTCATTTTCATGTACACCTCCATTCCAGACACAGCCTCCGTCTGTACTTTTTCTTCCACTGATGGACAGCTATCTTCATTTGCCTTTCCCATAACTCCGTCAAAGTGATCTTGACATGCTCCACTTCTCTGCAAATCTGTCACCTTCGAAAGAGGGGAGGTTTCTTCTAAAAGAGGTCTAGTTTCAGATGTAGATTGATTCACCGCAGCCATACATGGTGCCGGTGAACTCAAGTGCTGCACAAGGTTAACATAAACAAGGAAAAGGGTTATACAACATATATGTAGTATATACCTCCATAGCCATAAACACTTGCCAGTCTTCTCCACATGCATATACATGGAACTGTAACTATGGCAATGTTTGAACCTTGGACCTCAGAAAGAATAGTGCAGCTAAGGGAGGAAGAGGGGTAAAGGGGGGGGGGGGCTCTCAAGGTTATGGGGGGGGGGGGGGGGGATTTCTGAGAGGGGTGTAAGAATGTGTAGCTCTCAAGGAAGAGGAAAAGACGGAAGGAGAGTGCAACTCTCATGGAGAAGATGGAGGGGCATCCCAAAACAGGAAAGTATGTATGTTCTGATAGATCATTTCATTGCCTGTCATATATAATAACCGTTGGGACCTCTTGAAGCTCACTATTCGTTGTAAGTCAAAGGTGTGTGTAGTTTCAATTCTAGAATAATAGTCAATGCAGAGTCATGTATTGAGGGCTGCAAACCACAAAATGATCTCCGGCCACTGCATAAAGCACCACCTATCACCATGCAGAAGCTAGAGTAAGCTATGATCTCAACTCGATGTGATCCGGCTGATCTTGGTGGCCTCGTCAACTTGATCTTCTTTCTCCAGTCATGCACTAACTTCTCCTCTCTTGCTCTGTATATACTCCCTTCTATTCAAAGACTTGACTGCAAATTCAACTTGGAGCTTAAAAACTGCAGTATATATAGCTCATATGCTTAGTGTTCCAGACATTTCACAATCGAGAGATTGCATCTAGCTAATGACTCACACTCCACCTAGGGCCTGGCCAAGAGGTACATTTAAGCCGATGGACTGCAACATTTGCTATATAAGTACCACCCCTGAAAAGGTTGGAGCTGCTACTGTGACCTCTACTCTGGCAAATACTAGCTTGATTATGAGTGAACTGTGTGCATTAACTTTTTACTGTAAAATAATTGTTTGAGCTGTGTAAATTATGGACTAGTCCCTCAAATCGATGCCTAAAGGAAGTCAAGTCTTTATTAACCTGTACAATTGTAATTTATACATCCCCCAATGATCTAATATATTTCCCATGCACTCACCATATTTAGCAGATGGGCTTTCCCATGAAGCTCCCTGCACACTTTCCTCCGTGACACTTTGTTAACTTCCACAACAGAAATCATCTTCTGTTGCTCCAAGCTCAGCTTCTGCAGGACCCTCTGCTGATGAGAAGGAAACTGAATCATATTCTCGATGAGAACTCGACTCTGCTGCCTGTACAGTTGCCTCAACCTCTCCTCATCTTCTCCCATGCTCGTCACTAAAATAGATTTCCTTTGAGAACTGGCCCTCCTCTTGTCCTTGTCTTGCTTCCCATCAATGCTGGTTGATTTTATTGTGACTCTGTGGTTGCACATGCACTTAACATGGTTCTGGATGAGATTTTTCACATTTGCATGATTGGATTTATTCCGCACAATATTCATTGCTTCTATTTCCTTCAATTCTTCCTCTTGCTGGCACTGCCTATTCCTTGCCATCGGAAAGACGTTGCGTCCAATCAGATAGTCAGAAGTTGGACGGTCTAATGAAAAGTTTCTTGACATTCTTCCCTCCCTCCTTCCTCCTTTTCTTGTCTTCATAATAGAGTGAACACGAGCCATAGAATGTTTCTTTCTCCCAAGGGGACCACTGCTAAGTTTCAAGGCTAGGTTACGGCCCAGTTTACGATCCAGTTTAACCGTCAAAGTGTCCACCTGTGCAATAGAGTTGAATATACATAGCTAGCAGTGTTATAATTCTAGTGTTATAATTATGCCCATGACATAATCCACTTTGGTTACACTTCACATTAATATCTTGTCTAAATATTGCTGTCAAATAAACTTAGTTTAGATTCCATGTTCCTAATCCTTGGTTGTTCCAACACAACAAACATCAGCTACACAATTAGATGCATCATAGAGGTAGCTGGCTAGCTAACCTTCACTCATATAACCTTCACTCAAGTAACTTATAATTTCGACTTGCCTTTCCTAAGCTGTTAATCTGCTTCAACTCATCTTCTCTCTCCAGTCTTCTTTTCGTAAGGACATCCTCCAGCGATATCTGATCTTGTATTTCCTTTTCACCTTCCATTTCTGTATTCCTTGTCGCAGGCACGGTTAGGTTTACTCTACGGGTGGTTTGTGCCCTCTCTTGTTAGCTGCTAGTATACTTAAACAAACTCCAAGGGTCTCTCCCCGCCCACTATCTGCGATGTATAGTACATGTAATCAAGACTACAGGATGTACAGTCAGTTTTTTACAGGCAGGGTAAATTTACTCAAAATGTTTTTGTTTATCACTCGATTATGTCATTTTGTAAAGGTCATCAAGGGTCAATGTTCTTGGGGGAGGGGGGTTCGTTCTCTCAAACGCGCTCGGGCGAACACCCGGGTGATATTATCGCAGGAATAAAAACGCGAAATTAAATGTAAAGAACTCCGTCACGTGCCTTCTTTTTTTGCGGCATCGTAACCAAACGTGCTCGCCCGTGCGCGTTTGGGAGTGCAAACGGTCACGGTCGTTTCCAAAGTTATAAGCTAAAAAAAAAATTTTAACCTGTGGTTACAACTTTAGAGCTCAGTAGATTCTGCAAACTTCATGGTATGGACTTGATATATAGCTCAAAAGATAGGTCTCTCTGTGTGCTCTCTTTTGATACTAAAATATATTTCATAGGTATAACTATAGGCAAGTTACTAGACCCTAAAGCGGAGGGACCTGAATGCTCCAACCGGCCACTCCGAGTTGCGAAGTGCAAAAAAAATTGAAAATGGTACTACGAGTGGCTAGAGGAAGCTCTAGCGCATACAATGAGCGTTTTGAATATAGGCGTTAAAAATTTATCACCTGGTCAAGCGCGCGGGTGGAAAATAGAAGGCGTTGATTTGTCAACGCCTTCAATTTTCCACCCGCGCGCTTGACCAGGTGATAAATTTTTAACGCCTATGCGTAGAGCCACTCATACCATTTTCATTTTGCACTTCGCAACTTTTTTTAATTTATTTATTTATTTATTTTTTATTTTTATTTTTATTTTATTTTTAATCACAATATATACACTACACAATAAAGTCACTGTCCATAGATAAAACTAACATATATATATATACACAAAAGAGACCTAACCAAAAATTCAAGCCCGCCCGTCTATCACAGGGGAGCATGAAGGGAGGCGACGGAGCCACATGCTGGCGTTTCCATGCCAAAGGCAGATTGCTAGACGCTGAAATAGATGGCGTGTAGCATCAGCTGGAGGAATTCCAAGGCGCTGTCCCTGAAGCCGCCCAATTGCCCTGATGGTCTCCACACCTTCCTCACTCCAACCCCCCAATGCCTCCATTGCCACAGGGATGAAGTTGACCCCCACTGAGTGGCAGGCACCTGAGTGGGCAGCCAACTTCCTTTTACTGGCAACGGTTAGGGCGTGCCCTTGAGAGGTGGCAGCTCCAGTGATGGTCAACTGCTGGAGTGGCAAAATCACCGTGATATCAAGGGCCGCTGGTTGGCCCCTCTTCCAAGTGGGGAGAAAGACGTCGGCAGGACGGCTGGAGGACCCAGGAATTAGGGCCGCCACTTCTTTCCTGGGCGCCAAAGCAGCGGACTGAGCTGCCGAGAAGAGTGCGTCCCTGAGAGAGTCGTGACGGAGTATCCTATCCCCATTGCCTCCACAGCCGACCTGGTGGTGGTCGCCAAAAGGGTCAGCAGTAGCCTGACATATGGGGCATTGAATCCCCTCCTCCACCATCCGAAGACCAAGCCAATATTGGAGGCAAAGGCGAAACTCGGCATCAAAGAGATGGAGACCGAGCGGTATGGACGGGGTAACGTTGAGCCAATCACCTGCATGAGGGATGGAGGTAGATAGAGCCAGGGCCTTTGACCGGGTGTCCGGGGCCTGCACTAGGAGACGATCATAAACTGCTTGATCAATGGCATGTGACAAAGCCTTTTGATTGAGAGGGACATCTACCTCTTGAAGGGAGCCCCAATCCGGCTTATCTGCAGCCAAAGCCAAATCAGCCAAAGCAGGGGCTAGTTGAGGAGGATCACTAGGTAAATGACCAAGGATCCTGGCGACTAGGGTGGTTGAACCTTTCAAAGAGCTAAGGTAGGCAGCTGGAGCATGCAATGCGGCTTGCCGGATATTGAGCCCACCCAGAGAGGAAGGAAGAGTAGCCTTTTCCCACGACCAGTCCGACAAAGGGCTGCCAGCTAGGTCAGAGAGGGCATGCCGCATGATGTTGTCAAAGGCCTTGGTAGATTCTTGGAGATGGCATGGGGGACAGGTACGGAGGGCAAATGCTATCTTTGGCAAGGCCAGACAGGAACGCAGTAACGTTGTCTCCATCTGCGAGTCCTGCAGGTCAGGTAGACGAGTTAGAACCTCCTCCACTTTCCTCACCCTGTTCAGAACAGTAGCCTCACAGAAGGAGGGAGGGCCAAGAGGAGAACCCAAGAGGACAAACCCTCCATGAGAGATAGGAATATCAGAGGGGAGGGGATTAGGGAGGGGAGAGGAAGTCTCTGGTATATGTAGGAGAGATTTTTCACGGTTCAAATGGAGCCCACGGGTGGGACCATCTTCTTCTATGATAGCCAAAGCAGCACAGAGATCTTTGGCCGACCCACACAGGGACCCGTCGTCAAGGTACCAGGCATTGATCAAGAGGCCCGGCACTCTATCCCGGATCTTCTCAAGTAGGGGATGGAGAGCCAAAGAGAAGCCGAGAGGACCAAGTGGATCACCTTGCTGGACACCACTGCAGCTGAGGATGGACTGGCTACCAAAATGGAGAAGGGGTCTAGCCCCGTAGCACATCTCCATCCAAGCGGCCATCGAGGGGATCCGGGATCGCACTTCCTCAAACATACAGGATCTATCAATCCCATTGAAGGCATTTGAGAAGTCAAGTAGGAGTGTCCATCTCTCTTCGGGAGGGGTGTCCTTATCCTCATGCACTCTGGCCAAAGCATGAATGGTGGACTCACAACCCATAGGCACACCTACTCCGACTTGTAAGGGGGTCAGGACCCTGAAAGATTCAGAACGAACAGCTCTTGAAACACACTTAGATGTTAGCCGACGCAAAACTTCCCCAACAGCTATAGGCCGGATCCCTCCCCCCTTCTTCCTACTAGCAAGGAGAGAAGCCCCGTAAAGGTGAGGGACAACTTCTGGAGGAGCCCGTCCTGCGCACAAGAGATTGACCACTCCCTGAAGAGCTAGGAGAGCACTATTTGCCCTATCTGGAGAAGGGCTTGATATGGCTTCCTTGAAGTGATTGGCCCTAAGGCTGGATGGACCGGGGGCGGAACCATTAGGGAATGATTTCAGGGCACAGACAACTTCCTCAACCGAAACTCGAAGAGGAGAAGGAACGGGAGCATCTGGCATGATGGGTGGAGGGGCTTGGGGATGCTTGGCTATCAATACAGCGTAAGACTCAGCATCAGTTGGAGCCAGTCCATCTGAAATTAGGGCTTGGATAGCCTTCTTATACTGGCTATCTTCTACAGCACTCCGGGCCCTCCTAGCATTGGCTATCCTCTGTGACTCAGGGGTCAACTCGGAGTGGTTTCCGGCGCCGGTTGGAGCATTCAAGGTTTTTGAGGTTCCTCCGCTTTAGGGTCTAGTAACTTGCCTATAGTTATACCTATGAAATATATTTTAGTATCAAAAGAGAGCACACAGAGAGACCTATCTTTTGAGCTATATATCAAGTCCATACCATGAAGTTTGCAGAATCTAAAGTTGTAACCACAAGAAGGAAAAAATTTAAAAATGCAGATGCCCCCCCTTTTAAGCTGGTATGCAGCATTTCTGAGATAGTTACAAGTAGCATCGCCTCAAAGGCAGGTGTTGCTTAAAATTCATACATGCTTGCAAGGCTTGTATGGCTAGCGAAGAAATAACACACAATTTGAAATATTTTTCCAAGTATTGCCCTACTCCAAGTGCCCTACTCCAAGCATAACTGCAGGCTAACTCTATACATATTATTGATGTCAACAGATTGGATTGTAATATAGAGAATTAGCTCATATTTTCATGAGTAACCAGCTCAATGTTTCCACTTTGTTCGTGATGATCATTTCCATTTTATGATGTCACCACACTTGGGTCATTTCCATTTTTTTCTACAGTTTATCATGGCTCCAAACAAGTATCAACACACTTGGACAGAGCTACCTTATTCTTTCACTCAGTTTTACAAATAGCTCCGTAATATTCCTCTCCTGAATGAGCTGACTCCATTATTCCTGTAATTGAATCTGACGTTTCTGAAGCACTATCTTCTCTGGATGTTTCTAAATCAATGGGCATTGACAAGATTGGTCCTAAAGTACTGAAGTATTGTACTCTGGCCCTGTAACCCCGACACCATTTGTTCAATATCAGTTTGACCAAATATGGCGCATGCATTGTATATCAGCCATCCACAAGTCAGGTGATAGAGCCTCAGTATCTAACTACCGTCCAATCTACCTCCTCTATTCCACCTCTAAACTTCTTAAGCACATTACAACAAGATCATTGATCCTCTTGCATCCACTATCTCCCCAGCACAATTTGGTTTCCTCAGGAAACAATCATCTTTGCAACAACTTATTGTTTCAGAACAACATCCTCGGAAAAGGCCCCAATCTGATGTGATATTTTGAGGCTTTCGATAGTGTTCCTCATAATGAGTTGCTCGTCAAACTATGGTCTAAATGTGTTATGGGCACTCTGTGGCTATGGTTGAAAGGGTATCTAACTGGTGGCAGTCACTCTGAATTGCTGCCAGTTGTATTTGGTGTTCCCCAAGGAAGCATTCTGGGACTTATGTTCTTTTTGGTATATATATAGATGATCTTCCAGAATACTCGCAATATACCCAACCCAATGTATGCAGATGATGCTAAATGTGGGAGATCAATCAAGAACTCGGGTGACTGCGATATCTGCAAGAGGAAACTCTCTACATGACTGGAGTCTCATCTGGAAAATGAACTTCAAGGAGTCCAAGTTGTGCACATCAGATTCTGCCGATCTGAGCCTTGCACCTACCTTATCAACAACAACAGCATTCCTACCAAAGTGAACCATAGGGATCTTGGAGTGATAGTATCTATCCTGGCAGCTTCACCACAACCATATTGCTGCAAGAGCCTATAGAGTCCTGAGCCTTCTTCGTAGGAGTTCGGTGCTGATTCTGTCAAAGAGAAAAAGATCCTTTACACTTCACTCATCCATTCCTACTTACTCTACTGCTCTACAATCTGGCACCCTCAACTCATCAAAGACATAATGAAGCTAGAGAATATCCAACGAAGAGCAAGTAAATACATTATACATCCAACTACAAGTCGAGACTTATTGCTCTCCATCTCCTGACTAATGCACCAACTCGAACTTAATGATATCTTGTTCTGCCTTAGCAGCATCAAGTCACCCTCCGACCATTTCACCATTACCAATTTCATCACCTTGAATGCCAACTCAACCAGATCTGCTCTTCACTCGAATACTCGCTCTGTCACAAATCACTCTAAACACTTCTACTTCAACAGACTACCTCATTTATGGAACTCTCTTCCGCCATTTGACCTAGAAGCAACCATCATCACTACAAAGGGAAAGCTTAAAGATCTCTTCTATAATCATTTCATCAACTTTGACTCTAGTAATCCCTGTTCTTATCACTTACAATGTCCCTGCTCTAAATGTTCATATACACCCCCATTACCAACCTTTTTAACTGCATCTTAAGGCTGCTAGCTTAAAGCTATATAGCTATCCTTCAGTACACTCTAATTTTTAGTTGTGTATCTGTCCTATATTACGTGAACTGTAAAGCATTAATATTTAAAAATAGTAATAATTTTTTTTTAATGATCACCGGTCACTGTATCCTAGTATATGCTGGATTGAGTGATTCCCCTTCTCGTCAATGATTAGCTGAGGAGGCAGTTCATTTTAGCACGGATAGCACTAGATTCAGTGAGGGGAATAATGCATCTGTTATTGGAATAGTTGGCCAAGATGTGAGCTCTGGGGAAGGAGTGCAGTTGTGTAAGGATTCAGTGACCTCTGTACTTGACTGTAACCGCCTCGCTATCCATGATCTTCCGAGGATGCAGTTTATGTTAGATACTATGATTTCAGTGAGGCAGACAGCATTTTAGAATAGCTAGGGGGAAATATTTGTCTTGCTCTTAGATGAGACTTATCTGAGAATGCAGAGTGCATTTGAATGAGAGAACAGTGACAGAAAAGAGTGACAGTGACCCCTCCTACCTCTGAATGGAGTACCCCACCCCAAGTTTGTTGTGCCCTGTCTAAGCAGGTATTTCAGGTGCAGTGCATGACAGGTGTGCAGTATCTGGTGACTTCCCTTTTCTGGTGACTTCCCTTTTACTCCAAGGGTCACTTTGTCCTAGTTCTCAGTGACCCTTATTCAATGTTTAGTGACCTATCTCAGGATAGAGTGACACCCCTGTCGCTATTCAATGGTTGTCTGGGAGACAGTTCATTTGAGCATAAATAGTGCTAGATTTCAGTGAGGTGAGTAAAGCATCTGTGACTGGAGTAGTTATGCCAAGATGTTAGTTGTGACCTATCTCAGGATGGAGTGTAGGTTGTTGCAGTCTCTGGTTACCTCCCTTTAAAATGACCCTGAGGGTCACTGAATCCTAGTTCTCAGTGACCGCCGGCCACCAAGTACTAGGATACAGTGACCCGGTGAGTCACTGTAACCCAGTAAATATCAATAGAGGCATAATTATATAGTGATTTTCATGCAGGGAATGGAAGTGAATTTTCACCACTAAAGCAATTGACTTCACATATTCCTGATCATATTCCATATTTTCAATAGCATTACCTCTGGCTATATATGTGGAATGAAATATTAGCACAAGTACTGCAATCATTTTGCTAACCAATTAAGTCTTCACTATGTCAACAATAGAACATCACTAACTATGATCAGTGATGACCTCATACTGTCCAAGACAAATCACAGCAGTTTGCCATTGACAGGATGGATTTGGAATTATTATTTTTGCAGATGAAAGACCATCATTTTGTGCCTGCCTAAGGTTAATTTCATATTGACTACTTTATTTAGGAAACATCTTATCTGGCAGTTGTGTGTCTAGGGACATTTCAGATTGGGTATACGATCCAGTACCTTGAAAGCATTCTCCTCCACAAGCTACATAAGTGTTCATCTTGCATCACGAACTAGAACAATATTGATATATATATATCACATTCCATGCAGCTGTGGGAAAGTCTATACATTGGAGAGCAGAGGAGGTTGGAGACCAGAGTAAAAGTAATATGTAGATGCATGCAGAGGAGATAACTAAAGGGGTTTGCCGTCACTAAATGGAACTACTACCAGCCAATCTTGTTGTGAGTAGACTTCAAATGGAGGGATTTTCTTGTCAAGAAAGCTCTGCACATCCACCTCAAACCCAAGGATCAGAGCCTCAGCAGAGATGATCAACTATGCACAACCATACCCACTATTCATCTTTGCCATGGCAGAAGTAAATAATTTATCATGCATCACCCTGATGAAGGCCAGACCATATGTATTGATCGACATTGGACAATTAATACTTTGGTTAGGAAATATCTGGGTTTTTTATTTTTAAGTAATGTTATTTTCCATAAACAATCCGCCATCCTTTGGTAACTGAATCATATCAAATGCCAGAAATCAGATGACTTCTGCTTAAAATAGGAACCTAGGTAACTAATATTATCAGAGTTAATTTGGTGATACTGACCATCTTTAGGTGGAAATCCACTATTACTTAAGTTTGTTTGAGCTTATGACTATTTCCAAAACAAGCGATAAACAAACACTCTGGAAAGGTGACATGGATGAGTAGATTGAATGGGTAGGTGGAAGTAGACAGAGGAAGAATGGTGTGGTAGCTCCTAGTATGGAGTATGCAGACGAAGTTTGGGACAGGAGAACAAAATTCTTGCAAGAAGTTGGAGTCAGCACAGATGAAAGTGGGCAGGAGATTGTTGCTGCAAGTAATACAGTAGCAGGAGTGGTACGGCGAGATATGGGCTGGAGGAAGCTGGAGGAGAGGAGGGAAGAGATGAAGGTTTTGCTTGTTAAGAGATTACAGGTGTTGGAACAGAGCAGATTGGTAACAATAGTTGTAATAAATTTAGAGAGGATGGAGGAATTAGATAGTGGGAAGAATATGAGATCTTGAGGAGAAAATACAAGCTAAACAATGAGGTTGGGTCAGTACGTAAGTGGAAGGGGGAAATGAAGGTGAGAAATGAGAAGGATTGGCAGGAGGAAGTAAACGGCAAGAGTACGCTGAAGTTTTACAAATTGGCAAAGAATAGTGCACGGGTGGTCCATGCGCATGGTCAGACAGGTGCAGTTGCAATTTAGACTGAGGACTGCATCAGCTTGTTAGGTTGTTAGAGGATAAGAAGAGATGTGGGGTAGTTAGGGATGAGAGGTGTAGTAGCTGGATTGCCCATTCCACACTTATTGCTAGCGAGGTTGGTTTTGATCTTTTTTTTTTTTTACTATTAGAGATTGAAAATAAGAGTATTCTTGTCAGCAAACTCTCAGTTGACATATATAATGTAGATACAACAACTTTCACAATAATCAACTCAGTTAACGTTTTGGCTAGATGAAAGCTAGACCATCTAGCCGAAGAGTGAGAAAATGAGCGTATTGTTTAGCGCTTGTTTTGGAAAGGTCATAAGCTCAAACAATTGTGGATTGGCCCCTAAAGATGGTCAAAATGACTGGGATAACTTATAGGTTTACTATGCTTTCTGGCATTTGATATGATGCAGTTACCAAAGTCTGGGGATTGTTTATGGACAATAACATTCAATATTTTAATGTCCTGATCTGGGCGATCCTTTACCATGGCGGTAACCGTCTCTTCTCTGTCTCTCCTCTTGTTCCTTTTATGTTTTCTCTTGAAGCTTAGATTGTCCTATCTGCACTTTTCAGAGCCAGACCTTCTTCCCTCTTCTTCTGGAATTACTTCATTTGTATTTGTTTCTTGTCAACCGTCTCTCTCTCAAACTCGTGACATAATAATAATATATGATTTTACAGCATACGTGAGAATTGCATTACATGAAAGGATAATTTGAGACAATGACAATATGTGATTTCTGAAGGTATACCTATAAGAGCTATAGGCAACTACAAATTATTTAGAGTATTTAGAGGAGTGAGGGATATTCATACATTTGGAGCATGGACAGGAAAAATTAAATGTGCATGGTGAGTCTGATCGAAAGTGAGTAGTCAAGTGAGCCCAAAACAGTTTGGACACTTGTTGGTAAATCACCTGTTTCTTCTTTAACGGTCATCGTCGTCTCCACTATCATCATCGTCGTTTCTCTCGTTTATCCTCTCCTAGTTTAGCTAATTAGGCTGCCTACTGCTACTTGTGTCTGGTGACATGGAAACTAACCCAGGTCCTAGTGCTGCTGATGTCAAGTGTGTGTGTAGTGTTAGTTCTGATGAAGGTGATATGATCCAATGTGAAATCTGCTCCAGTTGGTCTCTTCACTTGTGTTGGTATTCCCTTCCCATCTCACTTGCACAATCTTATCCATTTGTCTGCCCCCACTTCATAAAGGATTCTGTCTCTCTCTCTTTCACCCTGGTCACCCAATTTCGGAGCTGGAAGACAGCTTCCAAGCCCTTAGGCTATCACTCCAAAACACCTCAGTGGACACATCACACCCATAGCTGAATTGCAATTGTTGATTTCCTCTTTTCATCAACCATCCAAGCTTCTAATTCTCCACCCAATTCTCCTCTCCCCCATTCTCCTGACTAGACTTCCTCAACTGTAAGTGTTGATATAATCCATCCTCCAAAACTGTCTGTTTCTCCAGTTTCCTCTCCAGTTTCCCCTCTTCCTACACATGATCAACTCCCCCTTGTCACTAAGTCTAACTCCTTCAACTGTTCCACTTCCAATATTCATTCTTCATCAGATAATTGTTTATCCTCTCACCTCCTCCAAAGCCTCCAAACAGAGCTCACCATGCTCATCGTACTCCTTACAAACCTCCTCTACCACCTACTGCCATTTATCCCTTTCCACCTCAAAGGCTCCTCCCTCATCTAAGAGATCAATCCCACTCTCCACTCAACCCTCCTATATTGCCTACTCCCATTATCCTTTACCTACCCAAGGGTTTTCTCCTCATATAAGAGATTGCTACCCTCCACCTGGCATCAACAATGGATGTCCCCAACAAAACCGTTTGCTTCCAGGCCCACCACAAAACACCTTCTCCCTCCCTTTTCCCCTCTACCCCTATCATCCTCCATCAGTCCTCAGCAACTTGCCTCACATCTTCATCCTTCCCTCCCTTTTCTGGGTCTCTTCTTTCACCACATCTCCTGCCTCCCCCCAGCTATCAACCCCATCTAAATAAACCACGAAGGACCTAAACCTTAATTTCAAAGTCCAAAATCTCTCCCTTATAACCTCTCCTCTTCCGTCTCCACCCCTCATTTCACCAGCCGATCTCTTAAGCTGTTTTCTTTCAATGCCCGCAGTCTCTTATATAAATTAGATGAGCTGTCTCTACTCTACACTTATCTTCCTGACTTTGTTTGTGTGAAACGAGACTTGGCTCTCACCAGATATTCTTAATTTAGTGAGATTTCTTTACCAAATTTTCAACTTTATCGCCTAGATAGAAATCGCCATGGTGGTGGTATTGCTATTTATGTACACTCTTCTTTACATGCTGTTCCTTTGAACCTCCATAATAGCCTTGAACTCCTTCTCTCAGTCAAGGTAAGGAATTTACTTTTACGTTTGGAGCTTTTTATAGACCTCCTAATTCTTTAAATGATGTATCACTCCTTTCAGACACTCTTAGCACTCTTTTGCACAATGTGCTCTCTGGCCTGATCCTTACTGGAGACTTTAACGCCAATATTGATGGTTCTGCTCAACTCTGGTTCTATCTCTTCAACTTTCCGCACTCTCTGATTTATTCTCCCTCAAGCAACTCATGTCCTCTCCCACACACACCTCTCATTCTGGTTCATCCTCTATCATAGACCTTGTCTTTGTTCCATCCCATATTCATCTTCTTTGGTTCTGTCACCCGCATCCTTCTCTGATCATCATATGTATAATGTATCTTTAACGGAAATCACCCTTCCTTCTCCCCTTCTTATTAGAAAGCGTACCAAGCGTAAAATATCTTTTTATCATCTCGCTGACTTTGACAGAGCTGCCTACCTACTTTTCTCCTTTCCCTGGAATCAACTCCTTTCTTCAGACCTTGATTTCTCCTGGACAGCAGATAGATTTTTTCAGAAGTCATCAGCTTGTGTGTCCCCACTAAATTTATCTCACTCTCTTCTTACCACCCTTGCAGTGATAATAGCCTTCGACAGCTAATTTAAAAAAACACGTCACAATCTTTTCTTATGTGCTAAAAACCTGCTCTTTATCTGGCTTATCGCTTGCTTAGAAATATCATTTCATTTACTGTTAAAAGCATCTTCTTCCAGTCTCTCGTCCTCTCCTTCCAAAAAGTTTTAGTCTTTTGTTTGTTCCACAAGAAAATACCATTTTCTGTACCTACTCTTGTATCCAACAGTAACACGTTCTCCTCTAGCCGTGATAAGGCTGAAATGCTTTCTCTGAATGCTTCAATTCATGCTATCCTCCAATTGTATCCTGTCCTCTTCCTTTCCAGACTTCCCAACCATCCTGTCCTCCTGACTCTCTCTGTACTGAATCTGATGTTATTGGTCTGATTTCTCGTTTACCTTCTTCCACAGCCTCTGGCCCAGATTTGATCTCCTCTAGAATGTGCTAAAATCCACATGCCTATCCATAGTTGCTCCCCTTACATTATCTTTAACTTATCCTTGTATCAAGGACGTCTTCCAGTTGATTGGAAAAATTCCTTCATTGTTCCCATCCCTAAATGTTCATCTAATCTTGACAATCCCTCTAACTACCGGCCCATTTCCTTACTCTCTATAGTTGGTAAGGTGGTTGAAAAGCATGTTCACTCTCTCCTTGACAAATTCTATATTGAACACAATATTATTTCTTCCCCATCAATCCACTTCTTCAGCCCTTCTCTTGGCCAATTAGTCCTTTCACTCTCTTCTTCAAACCGGTTGGTACTTGTTTTCTAGATCTCAAAAAGGCCTTTGATTCTGTTCCCCACAAACCATTAATTGATCTTCTTTCCTACCTGCAATTCCCTCCTTACCTCACTAACTGGCTTCACTCTTATCTTTCAGCGCATTCACAACAAGTGATTGTCAGAGACACCACCTCCTCACCTGTCCCTGTATCTTCTGGTGTCCCTCAGGGATCTATAATAGGTCCTCTCCTCTTTATAATTTATATCAATGGAGTACGTAACGTGCCTTTGTCTGTCTCTTCTAAGCTTATTCTCTACACCGATGATATCCTTATTTTTCACCCCATCAATTCTCATTCTGATTTTTCTCTCTTTCAGAATGACCTAAACTGTATCTCTGCCTGGCTTGCTTCCCAATCTGGCTTTTACCATTTCTGGGGTGGTCGACACAATTTGTCATAACTTTTTTGTTTCTTTCTCAATGCAGGTGAATTTTTATCACAATGCAGTGTATTGAATGTGCTTTCTTTTATTATGCTCAGATTTTGCATATCTACTACCTAGGTGAAGTTATGGATCCCACCTCAGTATCAGGGGCAAATATTCTAACTCATGGCCACTTAGCCCTAACCACTTCCCACTTAGAGTGATCATAGAAGTGCAAAGTGAATGGCTAAAAAGATCATTAGCACAACAACTGATTTTTAAGAGAGGTCAACCTGAAGTTCTAAACATGGTATGTATATCCATATGCATACCTCCACCATGGTTGGACTTAAACATGTTTTAAAAAAATGGGTTCAAATGATATATTAAAATCTTGTATACATTTTTAAAAAAGAGCAAGTTAGAATACTTCCAGATTCGGAAAACTGATTTTCAGAAGCCATGAAAAGTGAGGTATGGTTGTTTTTTGTATTTTTTGGTAAAAATCGAAATGATGACGGTCGCCTGACAGGATGCACAGATCATGTGATGACAGCACAGGGCTGCATGGTAACTATGGTAATTGGAAGCTTACTGAGAACTTCATTTAGAGTCCTTTTCCAGACTTCTATCATGAACGGTTAGGGAGATACGCTTACCTATGGCAGGAGCGCCGTCTTCAAGATTCAAACGGTATTTTGTATATAGTGAAATAGCATGCACAAAAAGGTGAATAACTTCATAATGGAGCATTGAAATGCTCTGAAACTTGAAACATAACAACTATATGCATCAAGGTATAGAATAGAGCAATAAAAGATTTTTTTTTAAATCATTAAAAAAAAATGGTAAACCCGTACCTTACCTGCTTACCTCACCAACTGGTTTCACTCTTATCTTTCAGCGCATTCGCAACAAGTGATTGTCAGAGACACCACCTCCTCACCTGTCCCTGTATCTTCTGGTGTCCCTCAGGGATCTATAGTAGGTCCTCTCCTCTTTATAATTTATATCAATGGGTCTGTCTCATTTAAGCTTATTCTCTAAACCGATGATATCCTTATTTTTCACCCCATCAATTCTCATTCTGATTTTTCTCTCTTTCAGAATGACATAAACTGTATCTCTGCCTGGCTTGCTTCCCAATCTCTCACACTTAATCTAATGAAGTCAAAATACATGCTTATTTATTATAAACAATCTCTTCTTCTAAGTCTCTGCCACCTCTGTGTACCTCTGGTCAGTTAGTGACTGACTTCAAGTACCTGGGAATCATCTTTTCTTCATCTTTATTCTGAGGAACAAACACATTTTTTTACATCTCTTCCAAGACCCGTAAATTACTTGACCATCATTTCTACTGCTATTCAGACATCTTGCCTCTACACTTCTCTTATCTGTCCCCATCTGGAGTACTGTTCTTTCCTCTGGAACACCAATCATCCCATCTTTCTTCTCATCTTGAGAGACTTTGCATGTAAATTATGTAGTAAACAATGGTCCTCAGACTACACTTCTCTTCTCACTAAGCTTCATCTTCCATCTCTCTCGCTGCCGTAATGCCAAACTTATCTTTCTCTTCAAACTTATTCACAATAACATTAGATTTTCTTTCTAGCCTCCCACCATGCCAACCAACTCCCTGCTACAGCCTCCGATCCTTCCACCCCAGTAATCTTCTGCTAATCTCATACAGAACACAGTCTGCTTACCTTTCATTTCCTATACTAGGCTCTGGAACTCTCTCCCCAAATACATTAAAGAAACTAATTCACTTTGACAATTTAAGCAACACCCCTTAGACTTTTAACCACTTAACTTATTCCTCCTTGTAATTGTTCTTATTTTTACTAGCCTCTTGGCCAATGATACTTTTCCATAAAAAAAAACACCCAGATATTTTCCTTGGCCTTCATCAGGGTGATGCATGATAAATTATTTACTTCTGCCATGGCAACGATGAATAGTGGGTGTGGTTGTGCATAGTCTTGATAGTTGAGATCCAGCAACTACAGGTAGTCAAGCCCTACACCTCTGCTGGAGCTCTGGTCCTTGGGTTTGAGATGGATGTGCAGAGCTTTCTTCACAAGAAAATCCCTCAATTGAAGTCTTCTCACAAGAAGATTGGGTGGTAGTGATTCCGTTTAGCGATGGCAGACCTCTTTAGTTTTCTCCTCTGCATGCATGCACGTGTTACTTTTACTCTGGTCTCCAACCTCCTCTGCTCTCTAATGTATAGACTTTCCCACAGCTGCATGGAATGTGATATATATATATATATATCATTCAAAATAATATTGTTCTAGTTTGTGATGCAAGATGACCACTTATGTTGCTTGTGGAGGAGAATGCTTTCAGTACTGGATCATATGCCCAAATCAGTTTCATTTGAAATGTACCTAGACTTACAACTGCCTGATAAGATGTTTCCTAAATAAAGTAGTCTGTATGAAATTAACCTTAGGCAGGCAAAAAAAACATCTTTCATCAATAATTCAAAGCTTATCCAAATTCATCCTGTCAATGGCAGCTGCTGTGATTTGTCTTGGACAGGAAGAAGTATGAGGCCATAACTGATCATAGTTAGCGATGCTCTATTGTTGACATGGTGAAGACTTAATTGGTTAGAAAAATGACTGCAGTACTTACGTTGTTATTTCATTCCACATGGCCAGAGGTAATGCTATTGAATATGACCAGGAAAATATATGAAGCCAATTAATTTGTTGCTTTAGTGCTGTTCCATTCCCTGCAAGAAAATCGCTACATAATTATGCCTCTATTGATATTTACTGGTTTACAGTGACTCACCGGGTCACTGTATCCTAGTACTTGGTGGTCGGGGGTGACTGAGAACTAGGATACAGTGACCCTCAGGGTTTAATGGGGATCACCAGATACTGCACACCTGTCATGCACTGCACCTGAAATACCTGCTTAGACAGGTCACAACAAACTTGAGATGGGGCACTCCATTCAGAGGTAGGATGGGTCAGTGTCACTGTTCTCTCATTCAAATGCACTCTGCATTCTCAGAAAGTCCAACTAAGCAAAACAAACATTTTCCCCTAGCTATTCTAAAATGCTGTCTGCCTCACTAAAATCATAGCATCTAACATAAACTGCATCCTTGGATAGTGAGGCAGTTACAGTCAAGTATAGTGGTCACTGTTATGGAATAACTATCATGTACCTTGTGGCCCAATAATTACTTGAGATAGACACCTTTGAGCTGGGAGTCGTATTGCATTATATATAATAGGGTTCTATTGTTAGCTCAAGGGACTGATTATTCTGAGCTGATGTAATGATTGTTACATTATTGTCTGATGGTTGAATAAGAGAATCACTAAATGTTATGTGGTGGCAGCGATGGCTCAACTACAGCTAAAACCACCTGAACCCTTCAACTTCAGGAACCCTGATGACTAGCCGATGGAAGAAACGCTACCAATTCCACATTGCATCAGGACTAGCAGCAGACGATTCACTCAAACAGGTGAATACACTCCTCTACTGTAAGGGACAAGAAGCAGAGGCAGATCTGTCTTCCACCAACACTCAGAAAATGAGAAGAAAGCCTATATATAAAACTGAGATGGATAAGTTTGATGAATTTTTCAAGATACGCAAGAATGTTATCTTCGAACGGGCACAATTCAACAGCTACAGTCAAACACCAGGGAAAACAGCCGAAGCATATATCATGCAACTATATACCCTAGCAGAGAATTGTGACTATGGCGAGATGACAAATGAGATGATCAGAGACCGTTTAGTAGTTGGTAGCACACTCTCACAACAACTATAGATGGTTGCAGACCTCACACTCAAGAAGGCTAACAAAAAAATTCGCCAGAGGGAAGCAGTCAAAGAACAACAACACGTACTCAAAGGAGAAAACACTGGAAATGCAGAACTAGAAGAAGTCCGAAGACATCGACGATTCCGCACAAAAAAAGAGAAATTACAAGAGCCAGTGCTCTCACTGTGGAAACGAATGACACCCTTGGGGGAAATGTCCAACAAAAGAAACAGTATGTTACAAATGTCAGAGAAAAGGCCATTATAGCAGCCAGTGCTTTTCTAAGTGAACATTGTCAGAAGTAGAAGAACAAAATTATCTTGCGACAGTATTCCTGGACTCTCCTTCCTCTACCGATAGGTCTCAACATTTTGCCTCAATGGGAAAACGAATACTTTCAAGCTTGACACAGGAGCTGAAGTGATAGCAAATTAGAAGGAAACTTACTACCATCTAGACAGACCGCCACTAACCAGGGCAAAGAAAATACTCTGTGGACCCTCCAGCCAACCACTCAAGGTACTCGGAGAAACCTTCTCCCACAAAAAGAAAGCCAACCAACATATGTAATAGATGGGCTAAAGCATAACCTCCTAGGGTTACCTGCTATATGGCACTAGAACTAGCTGTCCAAATAGATGAGATCTCAACCACCAGTAATTTAGCCAAGGTCCAGGATCAGTTTCCATCTCTATTCCAAGGACTGGGTAACTTAGGGGATGAATTTGAGAAATACACCTCAAGCTAGATGTGAGGCCATATTCACTATTTACACCCCGACATGTACCTCTGCCATTGCGCCCCAGAGTACAAAAGGAACTCAACCAAATGGAGTCTTTAGGGGTGATCTCAAAGATGGACGAACCTACCCCATGGTGTGCTGGAATGGTAGCGGTGCCAAAGAAGGAAGGAGCACTTCGCATATATGTGGACCTGAAGCCACTGACTCAAAATGTCATTACGAGAAGTACAAAGTCTACAAAACACTCACACAGATATCTGGAGCAAGTGTCTTCAGTAAGGAATAGCGGATTCTGGCAGAAACAACTGGCCAAAAGCTCCCGCCCCCTCACTACATTTCTCGCACCTTGGGTGCAACAAAATGCCCTTTGGCATCTCAAGTGCACCAGAACACTTTCAAAAAAGAATGACAAACATCTTCACAGGCTTCAATGGAGTATTATGCCTTGGACGAAATCATCGTCTTCAGAAAAGACAATCAAGAACATGACACACGACTGACTGCAGTTGTCCTAAAAATCACAGCAGCAGGAGGCACACTCCACCCGGATAAATGTAAGTTTAGCCAAAATGTAAATTGAAATTTCCTGGTCACCTTATTGATGCAGAAGAATCCGAGCAGACTCAGACAAGTCGTCCGCCATCAGAGACATGGAACAACCAAGGAACACATCAGAGCTCAGGTGATTCTTAGGGATAACAAATCAAGGGGAAGTTCTACAGATTGGCGAACCTTACTCAACCCCTTTGCCAACTACTCCGCAAAAAGTCCACGTGGCTGTAGGGCCTAGCCCAAGCTCTAGCCTTCACCAACTTCAAAAGTGAGCTATCTAAACCTTCGTTCTCTCCCTTTACAGTCCAGAAGCACCAACAAAGGTCTCGGCAAATGCCTCCTCATATGAGCTAGGGGCAGTCTTGATGCAGAAAAATGAGTCTTCTATTTGAAAATCCATCGCATTCGCATCCAGGTCAATGACCGACACGGAAAGCCGATAAGCCCAAATTTAAAAAGGGGCACTGGCAATCACATCCGTGGGCATGTGAGAAATTTACCACATACATTTTGGGTTTGCACTTTCTCATAGAAACCGACCACAAACCATTGGTCACTCTACTAGGAATGAAACAACTTGACGCCCTGCCACCAAGAGTACTGCAATTTCGACTAAGCTTAGCAAGATATGATTACACCATCACACATGTGCCAGGAAAACTCCTATTCACAGCTGATACACTGTCAAGGGTTCCTTCATCATCCGATGCCAATGATTTCAGGTTCCAAGACAAAGCGGAAGCTTTTATGAATATACACATCACCTATCTGCCAGCTGGAGAAAAAAGGCTCAGCCAGTATCAAAAGAGCCAAGAAGAAGATCCTGTATGTTCATCAGTGATGCAACACTGCAGAAAGGGTTGGCCAGACAAACACAAGATTGAGACAGCGCTCTATCCTTACTGGAAATTCCATGGCAATCTGACCATTGGTGGAGACAACCTCCTTCTATGTGGAAAACGAATTGTGACACTCCAGAGAGAGAGACTCTGGAGAAGATCCATGCAGGACACCAGGGAGTCCAGAGGTGTCGACTTCAGGCAAATACATCAGTGTGGTTGCCAGGAATCTCCCAAGAAGTAGACAAGATGATCACAAAGTGCTCCAGGGATGCCACTCCCCAGAGAGAGCCTATGATTCCATCACCACTGCCAGTCTATCCATGGCAAAAAGTTGGAACCGACCTATTCCATCTCAATGGAGCCACCCACCTACTCATAGTGGATTATTTCAGCAGATATCTGGAAGTGATAAGACTGTTAAATACCTCCTCGAGCGATATCATTGGAGTACTAAATAGTACTTTTGCACGACATGGTTCCCCGAAGTTCTAGTCAGTGATAATGGCCCACAATATTCATCACAGGAATTCACGGCATTTGCAGAATGGTATGACTTCAAACATGTCACCAGCAGCCCACATTACTCCCAAAGTAATGGTCAGGCTGAACACTCAGTTCAGACTATCAAGAGCATGCTGAAAGAGTCCAGACCAACCAATGGCTATCCTGACATATCGCTCAACCCCACTCCCATGGTGCAACCTATCCCCAGCTGAGCTCTTAATGGGAAGACATCTGCGGACTACCATACCCCTTATTAAAGAAAAGCTTTCAAGAATAGAACAAAGCATTCAGGGAGAATGCAACTACAACCAACACCACAGAGCATTACCCTGCCAACCTATCCCAGATGACAGGATGTATGGGTCACCACAAATTCACAGGCAACACCGGGACACATACTGTCTCCCTCCAATGAGCCATGGACATATGTGGTAGACACCCCACTGGGCAAGTGAGGAGAAACCGTCACTCGACCCGATGGCCAACGCTCCCTCAGAAACAAATCCTACCGAGAACCATGACACCAATTCAGGCCCGAAAGTCATTATGACTCAAACCTGAACTGGGACCACCATTCATCCTCCGGGCAGGCTCTGACTCCTCCAGGAAAGAGAGACGTGGAATAACTATCATGTACCTGGTGACCTAATAATTACTGTAGTAATTACACCTCTGAGCTGGGAATATTGATTAGACTTGTAGCTAGCATTATATATATAGGGTGCTATTGTTAGCTCAAGGGACTGATTATACTGGGCTGATGTAATGATTGTTTCATTATTGTCTAATAAGGCAATCACTAAATGTTATAACTGTTTCCTTACACTACTGCACTCCCCTCAGATAGCTAATATCTTGGCTAACTATTCCAATAACAGATGCTTTATTCCTCTCACTGAATCTAGTGCTAAAATGAACTGCCTCCTCAGCCGATCATCGATGAGAAAGGGGATCACTCCATCCTGTGGTAGGTCACTGCATACTAGGATACAGTGACTCCCTGGGTCATGGGAACTGAGAACTAGGATACAGTCAGTAACCGGGGGTTATTTTAAAGGGGGGTAGGCCGACCCATGCCTTCCCCACTAGGAAGGTAAACAGTACATTGGATGTGCCAGTTGCTGATATTTGACTATTGTGCAACACCGAGTACCACGCTGATTCTCCACCATTGCAAACACAAATATGAGTGGTTCATAAACTTTGCCCAATGGCAACTTGGCAAACAAGTATCACGCTCTACCTGGCCGATACAACTCTCCTTATATGCTGTAAAAAATTTTTTGTCAGACCACTAATGTTTGGGTTCAGAGAGCCTTGAATTAGTCTCTTTAACACAGTGAACATTATTGCTCTATATATGTGAGGCTCACCAGATTTATATGCCTGGCTACATTTTTAAGAGGCGACAACTATGGGATTAGGCCGGAGGTGAATGGTGGATGGCAAAAGTCATTGACATTAGTGCAGGCTTGCTGAGAGCTAGGAGACAACTAATATTAACATGTCTTCTCTTCCCCATGGGCCTAACAGCTTAACATTCCTTCTGAAGGGTGTGGCATATGTGTATGTCCTCATTTTTATGGTGGGATCAAGTGGATTTCAACTGTTCTTGCATGATGGAAATCTCAAGCTACAACCATTAGGCTTCTATCCAAGATTAAAGTTCCCTGATGGTCACCCATTCAAGTACTAGGCAGGCCCAGTGCCGTTTAGTTTCACATGCAGCAATGATGACCCGACTCAAATGATTTTAACAGTCCATGGAGAAAGTACAGGCACAATAGATCACTAGGGTCAGAACATAACTGGGTGATTGAAGTAGTGTGATGGTATTTTGAATCTAGAGGGTAGAGAGGACTTCTGGCACTGTCAAGAATGTGAGCAGCCATAAGAGAAAGAAACCTTGTCCTTTTGAAGAACATGTTAATTTACCTCACAAAATAATGAGAATGGACAAATCCACTAACTAAAACCTGAGTGTATTCCAAACTTGACTCTGAAGGTAACAAGGGTGTACTTTTGAACGCTACGCCCCCCACCCACCCACCCAGCCCCGGTAGTGGTATCGCGAATAAAGGGGCACCCCAGAAGGGGGGATTAGATCAAGTGAAGACCTTTTCGATATGGCAGCTAGCGTAGAAGGAAGAGAAGTTACTACAAACGTTATAGACTGTCTGTTGGAGTCGAAAGACGACCAGTCTTCGCGGAGAACTACCCGTACCAAGTCTGCGCCTGCCAAGTCGAAGCATGTGAGGACATTTCTAGCTACTGTTAACCCAGTGCTTATTAGACGGTCATCCCGCCGGTTTTGCTGAAACCCAAGATAGTGAGCTATCATTATGAACTATGGCTTGATGGACAACAGTGATTGTATGAAGTATACTATTTTTATGTGCGTGAGGAAGAAACCAGTTGTTGTCACTAGCTACAAGGCTACAAGAATAAGACTGTTAATTATTCCTAGTTCACTATTTTTCTAGCTTCTAACTATGGGGTAACTTTCTTTTTGTGCATGTAGCAACCAACTGTGCCCAAGCCATTCAACTTGGGTCTGGACAAGAGAGTGGCAGAGAGGAAACAGTTTCGGAAGGAGGTAGAAAAAAGGCAGAGTGATTTCGACGAACAAGAGCGTGTCGAAAAAGTAAAGCAAGATGAGGAGGATAAGAAGGAATTGAAGGAGTTTCGCAGGTCTCTTGACTTCAAAGTAAGATATCTGGATTACTTGTTAGTTGGGTGGGATAGCACGATGTTAAACTAGGTGAAGTAACCGTGACTGTCTGCATGGAGAAACCTCTTCTTCTTACATCACTTATATACCACCTTAATGATGCCACTGCAAAATCAGCAATAAAAAACAAGCTTTCTTTGTTGCGTTTTACAGCCACGTTTGTCCATCAATCCAGCAGCACTTATCCATTTAATATATATATATATATATATATATATATATAATATGTCGTACTGAGCATCTAAACTCAGTTACGCCTTAGTCAGGCAGGTTAAGCTCTTTCACCTGAGCCATGGACACCATGAAAGCAGAGAGCTGTGTTACACAGTGCTGGCTACTGGCTGGACAGGTGTACCGTGACTACAGGTACTTGGAGGAAGCTGTCTCCTTGTTTTAGAAGCCCCACAGCTTGCTCTCTGCTGGTGTGTATGTGTTGAAGGAATGGTCCACCTTTGTGGAACATAACGTGAGTTTTCGATCTCTGTGCACATGTGGCTTGTCTGACTGTGTTGGGACAACAGCTAGTTCAAGTGGCAAGTTCACAACTGGTCTGCTGGAGTCCTCTCCTTCAGCGCTGTGTATGTGCGAGGCAAGGCAGAGGAGTCCAGATCTATCCAACGTTGCCGCTAACAATCCTGGGATCACCTTCTGATGTCCGGTTCCAAATTATTTCCCACCGTGTACAGGCTAGGGATCAGAATGTGGGGCTAGTCTGAGGTGGATAAAAGCTTTGAACTTCTGTCGGACACCTGGACTCCAAACTTACGATTCATAAATGCCCACTTTTACACCAATTAAGGCCTTGGGTCACTGAAGAAACAACAACAACAAATAAAAAATGAGCAAATAAAATCAGACACTCGGACACCTGGATGTAATTTAGAAGCCGTCAGAACAGATCAAAAGTCATTTAGCTGTCTCAATCCTGCAGGCTAGATCAGTAAAAAGAGTAAGTGTAGAAGAATATGGCTTCCCTACTTCAGGTGTAGACAGTTCGTAGTCATCCGACTAATCAAAAAGGAAACATCTATAGTCAACCGACCTCATTACTTGCAGGTTATCTAAATACTTATGAGCCACTGGCAGCCAGATGGCAGGTAAGTTTTCATGAACACATTGTTACTGCAGCAACTGTTATTACTCAAAAGGGTTATAATTCCTGCGACACAGACAGGATTTGTCATATTGACACAACTGTTGTAGAGGGAGTGTTTGCATTCAAGATACATGTGTTAAGTAGGGAAGGCTTGTGATTTTTGTAGTGTAGCACTGTAGCTGTAAACTTATCCTAGCTGTAAACCCAGTCTGGCTATAGCTGCTAGCTGTAGCTGTGAACCCAGCCTAGCTGTAGCCTGTCTAGCTGTAGCTGTAAACCCAGCCTAGCTGTAGCCTGACTAGCTGTAGCTGTAAACCCAGCCTAGCTGTAGCCTGCCTAGCTGTAGCCTGACTAGCTGTAGCTGTAAACCCAGCCTAGCTGTAGCCTGCCTAGCTGTAGCCTGTCTAGCTGTAGCCTCTCTAGCTGTAGCTGTAAACCCAGCCTAGCTGTAGCTGTAGCTGTAAACCCAGCCTAGCTGTAGCCTGACTAGCTGTAGCTGTAAACCCAGCCTAGCTGTAGCCTGCCTAGCTGTAGCTGTAAACCCAGCCTAGCTGTAGCCTGACTAGCTGTAGCTGTAAACCCAGCCTAGCTGTAGCCTGACTAGCTCCAGTCTAGCTGTAGCTGGTAAACCCAGCCTAGCTGTAGCCTGACTAGCTGTAGCTGTAAACCCAGCCTAGCTGTGGCCTGTCTAGCTGTAGCTGTAAACCCAGCCTAGCTGTAGCCTGTCTAGCTGTAGCTGTAAACCCAGCCTAGCCGTAGCCTGCCTAGCTGTAGCTGTAAACCCAGCCTAGCTGTAGCCTGACTAGCTGTAGCTGTAAACCCAGCCTAGCTGTAGCCTGACTAGCTGTAGCTGTAAACCCAGCCTAGCTGTAGCTGTAAACCCAGCCTAGCTGTAGCTGTAAACCCAGCCTAGCTGTAGCCTGACTAGCTGTAGCTGTAAACCCAGCCTAGCTGTAGCCTGACTAGCTCCAGTCTAGCTGTAGCTGTAAACCCAGCCTAGCTGTGGCCTGTCTAGCTGTAGCTGTAAACCCAGCCTAGCTGTAGCTGCTAGCTGTAGCTGTAAACCCAGCCTAGCTGTAGCCAGCCTAGCTGTAGCCTGACTAGCTGTAGCAGCCTAGCTGTAGCCTGTCTAGCTGTAGCTGTAAACCCAGCCTAGCTGTAGCCAGTCTAGCTGTAGCTGTAAACCCAGCCTAGCTGTAGCCTGACTAGCTGTAGCTGTAAACCCAGCCTAGCTGTAGCCTGTCTAGCTGTAGCTGTAAACCCAGCCTAGCTGTAGCCTGCCTAGCTGTAGCTGTAAACCCAGCCTAGCTGTAGCCTGACTAGCTGTAGCTGTAAACCCAGCCTAGCTGTAGCCTGACTAGCTGTAGCTGTAAACCCAGCCTAGCTGTAGCCTGACTAGCTGTAGCTGTAAACCCAGCCTAGCTGTAGCCTGACTAGCTGTAGCTGTAAACCCAGCCTGGCTATAGCTGCTAGCTGTAGCTGTAAACCCAGCCTAGCTGTAGCCTGTCTAACTGTAGCTGTTGGTCTACCCTAGCTGTAGCTGTAGCTGAAATTATAGTTGTAGGTCCACCCTAGCTGTAGCTGTAGTTGTAGTGTATAGCAGTAGTTGTAGCTCTAGGTTCACCTTAGTAGGTCCACCCTAGTTATAGTTATATGTCCACCCTAGATGTAACTGCTATAGCAGTAGGTCAACCCTTCCTGTAACTGTAGTGTAGTTGTAGGTCCACTGTAGCTGTAGTGTAGTTGTAGGTCCACCCTAGCTGTAGCTGTAGTTATAGATAGCTCTAGGTTCACGGCCACCCTAGTATTAGTTGTATGTCCACCCTAGCTGTAGCTGTAGATCCAACTTTGCTGTGGCTGTTGGTCCTAGGTTGATCTCTAGATCCACCTTAGCTGTATCTCTAGATTCACCCTAGCTCTAGCTGTAGGTCTAGGTCCAACCTAGCTGTAGCTGTAGGTCAACCTGAGCTGTAAGTCCACTTTAGCTGTAGCTCCAGGTCCACCCTAATGGAGCTCCAGGTGCACCCTAATGGAGCTCCAGGTCCACCCTAATGGAGCTCCAAGTCCACCCTAATGGAGCTCCAGGTCCACCCTAATGGAGCTCCAAGTCCACCCTAATGGAGCTCCAAGTCCACCCTAATGGAGCTCCAAGTCCACCCTAATGGAGCTCCAGGTCCACCCTAATGGAGCTCCAGGTCCACCCTAATGGAGCTCCAAGTCCACCCTAATGGAGCTCCAGGTCCACCCTAATGGAGCTCCAGGTGCACCCTAATGGAGCTCCAGGTCCACCCTATAATGGAGCTCCAGGTCCACCCTAATGGAGCTCCAGGTCCACCCTAATGGAGCTCCAGGTCCACCCTAGCTGTAGCTCCAGGTCCACCCTAATGGAGCTCAAAGTCCACCCTAATGGAGCTCAAAGTCCACCCTGGCGGTACCTATAAGTCAACCTTAGCTGTAGCGTCTCCGTATCTCTAGGTCTTCCCTACAGCTCTAGGGCTTCCCTGCGGCTCTAGGTCTATCCTTGTAGGTGCACACCACCCTAGCTATAGCACTATGCCAGTAGCTCTGTGCAGACTACAGAGAGCCAAGTGCTGTTTGCTGTTGGGGAAGTGTTGCCATACATGCTTATGGACTATATACCTAATGAAGACTCACAAAAAGTCATAGAAACATGAATAGAGACTAAATGCTACACTCTTTGTAGTGATAAAACATTGTTTAGTCGGTATATATACTGTAGGCTAGTGATTATACTGGGGGCTATCTATTTGTAAGGACAAACTGCTGCCTGACATATTGGAATGTATCCCAGACTGTTATGGTGCGGCTCTGGAACTTTAATTGTGTGGCCTTCAGTCATTTGGGGTTGTGTGTGCTAAGTATTGCCTTATTTACCCTATTTACACTGGGTCACAGACACACACACACACGCATGCACACACACACACATGCATGCATGCACACACGCACACACACACACACACACGCATGCACGCATGCACACACACGCACACACACACACATGCATGCACACACACACATGCATGCACACACACATGCATGCAAACACACATGCTTGCACACACACATGCATGCATGCAGACGCACGCATGCAAACACACATGCTTGCACACACACATGCATGCACACACACATGCATGCAAACACACATGCTTGCACACACACATGCATGCACACACAAATGCATGCACACAGACATGCATGCACATACAGGACAAGTGGTCGTGTAGGTAAATCTTTATGTGTGCGTGTGTATGTGCATGTGTGTGTGTGCACGTGCATGCGTGTGTATGTGCATGTGTGTGTGCATGCATGTGTGTGCGCGTGCATGCGTATGTGTGTGTGTGTGTGTGCATGCATGTGTGTGCGTGTGCATGCATGCGTATGATGGTATTTAACCACCATTAGAGCTGTTGACATATTTCAGAATTGGCGACCTCAAAGTGCACCAAAAAAGGTCAAAAAAAGGTCAACTGAAACCACAACAAAGCTCTTATTTTAGCCAAAACTCCTTTGACAGCTTGTTAACAGTTATGATGGTCATATTTAGCTCCACCCACTGCGTCTCAAATCCTTGACTGAAGTATGTAGCATCAGCAGGGAAAAACGGAGTGGAAAGTTGATCTATCTATCCATCCATGTATCCATCTTTTTTTCCCCGTGTCTAATCATGCCATACTGTATATCAACTTTTACCAGAAGATTCCAAATTCCCTGAGGATGTGCTGTGACACTGGGTGGGGTGAGGGGGGGGGGCATGGTTGATTTTTATAACATGGAAAACGACTGTGCACAAAAACTCTGCCATAGTTCCTCTCACATCAACTGCAGGATCAAAATATTCCATGTGAAATGTCTAGCTGGTTTCTTCAGAACATGCAATCCTGAAGAACTATCAAGTGCTCCTATAGCATAAAAGCATAAATGGTGAAGGTAGATTTTCAATAAGAAGAAAGCAAGATCAGCACTCAAAGTTCCACTGAGCTAGGCATGGGTGGAGAGATTACATGATGGCAGCGGTACATGGCAGGGGTTTGGGGCAACCAGGTGAGCTGCTTGTAGGTCGTGGAGACTTATGAATTATTTACTTTGTTTGCAAGAATGTATACGCATGTACCACAAAATATATATTGGTTTTATGCCACACCTACTTCTATGACCCTTATTTTAAATACATCCCCTCTAATACATGTGGCACTACCAGTATGAATATCATTATAGCCTGCACACTAATACACATGGCACTACCCACTAATTCACGTGGCACTACCCACTAATACACGTGGCACTACCCACTAATACACGTGGCACTACCCACTAATACACGTGGCACTACCCACTAATACATGTGGCACTACCAGTGTGATGTGTAGATGGGATCATTTTTCCTAATTCCAATTTCCATTTTAGTTCTTACGTTTTAACTAATTCTGATTCACCGTTACACTTTAGACGATTTTCTGTTTCAAAATTATCTTCAAGAAAAGAAGTGTAGAAATGAATGCTAAAGATGCAGAATATGGTCTTCCTGGACTGCTTCCTTGAACTGCTTGGCACGTTGCTGGTACACAGCTAACAGGTGCACTTCTCTTGCCTTCTTGGCTCTTAGGGGGGCTGAAGCTGCCAGCTCTTTATTCCACATGTATACACATGCTTAAACCGCCTGAATGCTGGAGGGGGTCATTATTGCCCCCTAGCAGGGAAGATAACAAATAATCAAGACTTGTAAAATGTAATGGCAACTGCATAACAGTCTTTCTGGAAAATGGTCCCCCCTCCCCCTCCCTACACGTCAGTCCAGTCCACACACTCTTGTCCGTGGGCGAGGTTGTTACACTCCAGTGCCTAGCAACCGTAGTAGGCATGGCTTCAGATGTGTCTGTAAGGATGCTCGGCCAGGTCCTCTGGCCAATTTTTGGTTTTTATGTAAATATATGAGAGCAGCACATATGGTGTGTGCTGCAATAAATGAGCCAGTGGTTTCTCAGTTGAAGGTGAAGAGCATTGACCACTTAGAGTCAACAGGTTTCATCACATCTATTAGTTAACTCAATTTACTAATCAACACCCAACTTCCTGCCTGCACCCGGGGACATGCAGCTGCTGAAGCAAGTAGCCTGAAGCAGCTGCAGATGAAACAGGAGGAGCCATCAGATAGCTTTATGCCAAGTATGCTCTTTACTCCGTGACATCCTGCCCTGCTGGGGTTTTTCATTTTTACAGGACTCACAATTGTAGCAAAAAGAGCATGCTTGGTAGCCTCATGATCTGCGAGCTGTGCATGTTGTGATAGATCAGTCTGTTCTCCTCTCTAGACACTGTGACCGCTGAAGACCAATTTGAGGTCTTGGAAGACTACTTGTGCTTGAACTCGGACCGAGAGCGATACATTCAGACAGAGGTACTGTAGATGCTGGGGAATGAAATGTTATAGTCAGGACAGCAGTAGAAGTCATAAAAATCTGAATGTGTATGTGGCCAGATTTGCGAAAACTGGACTGAGCATGGAGCAACAATTATGGCAGGTTATTTAAAAATAATAAATCAACAGCTAAAACTATCCTTCATGTACAAACTGTGGCAGGGATAGGCCCCCAGGAGCTACGCAGTTGTAGAGGACAAAGTAAGCCTTTACAGTGAGCTAGGTCGTTACACTTACCCTTCGTGAACTGGCTTCGAGCAAGCAAGTTAGGCATGCTGAGACTTGTGAATCCTTCACTAAGAGAGTGAGCCTTGTGAATCCTTCACTAATAAGAGAGTGAGCCTTGTGAATCCTTCACTAAGAGAGTGAGCCTTGTGAATCCTTCACTAAGAGAGTGAGTCTTGTGAGTCCTTCACAAAGAGAGTGTGTCTTGTGAATCCTTCCCTAAGAGAGTGAGCCTTGTGAATTCTTCCCTAAGAGAGTGAGCCTTGTGAATCCTTCACTAAGAGAGTGAGCCTGTGAATCCTTCCCTAAGAGAGTGAGCCTTGTGAGTCCTTCACTAAGAGAGTGAGCCTTGTGAATCCTTCACTAAGAGAGTGAGTCTTGTGAATCCTTCACTAAGAGAGTGAGCCTTGTGAATCCTTCCCTAAGAGAGTGAGTCTTGTGAATCCTTCACTAAGAGAGTGAGCCTTGTGAATCCTTCACTAAGAGAGTGAGCCTTGTGAATCCTTCACTAAGAGAGTGAGTCTTGTGAATCCTTCACTAAGAGAGTGAGTCTTGTGAATCCTTCACTAAGAGAGTGAGCCTTGTGAGTCCTTCACTAAGAGAGTGAGCCTTGTGAATCCTTCACTAAGAGAGTGAGCCTTGTGAGTCCTTCACTAAGAGAGTGAGCCTTGTGAATCCTTCACTAAGAGAGTGAGTCTTGTGAGTCCTTCACAAAGAGAGTGTGTCTTGTGAATCCTTCCCTAAGAGAGTGAGCCTTGTGAATTCTTCCCTAAGAGAGTGAGCATTGTGAATCCTTCACTAAGAGAGTGAGCCTTGTGAGTCCTTCACTAAGAGAGTGAGCCTTGTGAATCCTTCACTAAGAGAGTGAGCCTTGTGAATCCTTCACTAAGAGAGTGAGCCTTGTGAATCCTTCACTAAGAATGTGAGCCTTGTGAATCCTTCACTAATAGAGTGAGCCTTGTGAATCCTTCACTAAGAGAGTGAGCCTTGTGAATCCTTCACTAAGAGAGTGAGCCTTGTGAATCCTTCACTAAGAGAGTGAGCCTGTGAATCCTTCACTAAGAGAGTGAGCCTTGTGAATCCTTCACTAAGAGAGTGAGTCTTGTGAATCCTTCACTAAGAGAGTGAGTCTTGTGAATCCTTCACTAAGAGAGTGAGCCTTGTGAATCCTTCACTAAGAGAGTGAGTCTTGTGAGTCCTTCACAAAGAGAGCGTGTCTTGTGAATCCTTCCCTAAGAGAGTGAGTCTTGTGAATCCTTCACTAAGAGAGTGAGCCTGTGAATCCTTCACTAAGAGAGTGAGCCTTGTGAATCCTTCACTAAGAGAGTGAGCCTGTGAATCCTTCACTAAGAGAGTAAGCCTTGTGAATCCTTCACTAAGAGAGTGAGCCTTGTGAATCCTTCACTAAGAGAGTGAGTCTTATGAGTCCTTCACAAAGAGAGTGTGTCTTGTGAATCCTTCACTAAGAGAGTGAGCCTTGTGAATCCTTCCCTAAGAGAGTGAGCCTTGTGAATCCTTCACTAAGAGAGTGAGCCTTGTGAATCCTTCCCTAAGAGAGTGAGCCTTGTGAATCCTTCCCTAAGAGAGTGAGCCTTGTGAATCCTTCACTAAGAGAGTGAGCCTTGTGAATCCTTCACTAAGAGAGTGAGCCTGTGAATCCTTCCCTAAGAGAGTGAGCCTTGTGAGTCCTTCACTAAGAGAGTGAGCCTTGTGAATCCTTCACTAAGAGAGTGAGCCTTGTGAATCCTTCACTAAGAGAGTGAGCCTTGTGCTAAGAGAGTGAGCCTTGTGAATCCTTCCCTAAGAGAGTGAGCCTTGTGAATCCTTCACTAAGAGAGTGAGCCTTGTGAATCCTTCACTAAGAGAGTGAGCCTTGTGAGTCCTTCACTAAGAGAGTGAGCCTTGTGAATCCTTCACTAAGAGAGTGAGCTTGTGAATCCTTCACTAAGAGAGTGAGTCTTGTGAATCCTTCACTAAGAGAGTGAGTCTTGTGAATCCTTCCCTAAGAGAGTGAGCCTTGTGAATCCTTCACTAAGAGAGTGAGTCTTGTGAATCCTTCACTAAGAGAGTGAGTCTTGTGAATCCTTCCCTAAGAGAGTGAGCCTTGTGAGTCCTTCACTAAGAGAGTGAGCCTGTGAATCCTTCACTAAGAGAGTGAGCCTTGTGAATCCTTCACTAAGAGAGTGTGCCTTGTGAATCCTTCACTAAGAGAGTGAGCCTTGTGAATCCTTCACTAAGAGAGTGAGCCTGTGAATCCTTCACTAAGAGAGTGTGTCTTGTGAATCCTTCACTAAGAGAGTGAGCCTTGTGAGTCCTTCCCTAAGAGAGTGAGTCTTGTGAATCCTTCACTAAGAGAGTGAGCCTTGTGAATCCTTCACTAAGAGAGTGAGCCTTGTGAATCCTTCCCTAAGAGAGTGAGCCTTGTGAATCCTTCCCTAAGAGAGTGAGCCTTGTGAATCCTTCACTAAGAGAGTGAGCCTTGTGAATCCTTCACTAAGAGAGTGAGCCTGTGAATCCTTCCCTAAGAGAGTGAGCCTTGTGAGTCCTTCACTAAGAGAGTGAGCCTTGTGAATCCTTCACTAAGAGAGTGAGCCTTGTGAATCCTTCACTAAGAGAGTGAGCCTTGTGCTAAGAGAGTGAGCCTTGTGAATCCTTCCCTAAGAGAGTGAGCCTTGTGAATCCTTCACTAAGAGAGTGAGTCTTGTGAATCCTTCCCTAAGAGAGTGAGCCTTGTGAATCCTTCACTAAGAGAGTGAACCTTGTGAGTCCTTCACTAAGAGAGTGAGCCTTGTGAGTCCTTCACTAAGAGAGTGACCCTTGTGAATCCTTCACTAAGAGAGTGAGCTTGTGAATCCTTCACTAAGAGAGTGAGTCTTGTGAATCCTTCACTAAGAGAGTGAGTCTTGTGAATCCTTCCCTAAGAGAGTGAGCCTTGTGAATCCTTCACTAAGAGAGTGAGTCTTGTGAATCCTTCACTAAGAGAGTGAGTCTTGTGAATCCTTCCCTAAGAGAGTGAGCCTTGTGAGTCCTTCACTAAGAGAGTGAGCCTGTGAATCCTTCACTAAGAGAGTGAGCCTTGTGAATCCTTCACTAAGAGAGTGTGCCTTGTGAATCCTTCACTAAGAGAGTGAGCCTTGTGAATCCTTCACTAAGAGAGTGAGCCTGTGAATCCTTCACTAAGAGAGTGTGTCTTGTGAATCCTTCACTAAGAGAGTGAGCCTTGTGAGTCCTTCCCTAAGAGAGTGAGTCTTGTGAATCCTTCACTAAGAGAGTGAGCCTTGTGAATCCTTCACTAAGAGAGTGAGCTTTGTGAATCCTTCACTAAGAGATTGAGCCTTGTGAATCCTTCACTAAGAGAGTGAGCCTTGTGAATCCTTCACTAAGAGAGTGAACCTTGTGAATCCTTCACTAAGATAGTGAGCCTTGTGAATCCTTCACTAAGAGAGTGAGCCTTGTGAATCCTTCTCTAAGAGAGTGAGCTGTGAGTCCTTCCCTAAGAGAGTGAGACTTGTGAGTCCTTCACTAAGAGAGTGAGCCTTGTGAATCCTTCACTAAGAGAGTGAGCCTTTTGAATCCTTCACTAAGAGAGTGAGCCTTGTGAATCCTTCACTAAGAGAGTGAGCCTTGTGAATCCTTCACTAAGAGAGTGAACCTTGTGAATCCTTCACTAAGATAGTGAGCCTTGTGAATCCTTCACTAAGAGAGTGAGCCTTGTGAATCCTTCTCTAAGAGAGTGAGACTTGTGAGTCCTTCACTAAGAGAGTGAGCCTTGTGAATCCTTCACTAAGAGAGTGAGCCTTGTGAATCCTTCTCTAAGAGAGTGAGCCTTGTGAGTCCTTCACTAAGATAGTGAGCCTTGTGAATCCTTCACTAAGAGAGTGAGCCTGTGAATCCTTCACTAAGAGAGTGAGCCTTGTGAATCCTTCACTAAGAGAGTGAGTCTTGTGAATCCTTCACTAAGAGAGTGAGCCTTGTGAATCCTTCACTAAGAGAGTGAGCCTTGTGAGTCCTTCACTAAGAGAGTGAGCCTTGTGAATCCTTCACTAAGAGAGTGAGCATTGTAAATCCTTCACTAAGAGAGTGAGCCTTGTGAATCCTTCCCTAAGAGAGTGAGTCTTGTGAATCCTTCACTAAGAGAGTGAGTCTTGTGAATCCTTCACTAAGAGAGTGAGCCTTAAGAGTCCTTCACTAAGAGAGTGAGCCTTCACTAAGAGAGTGAGTCTTGTGAATCCTTCACTAAGAGAGTGAGCCTTGTGAATCCTTCCGGATCAGAGTAAAGTTAACTGTGATTTTCAGAGATTTGTTTAGAAAACATAGCTAACTAGTGCTCTAAAAGGAAGTGCCAAGGCTGGCCTGGAAATGGTGAGAAGCTCCAACAGTCGCAAACTTGAGCATAGTTGGCAGTACATGGCTTCACCTCGGAAGTAGACTGCTTAGCGTCGCCTGCACCCTAGCAATGCATTTGAAATGCAATTACTGTAATAATTAATTCTTGAGTGCTTGCTAGAGGGTAATTGTCATAGCTCAAAGGCAACACAAGAGCAGTTCCAAACTTTCAAGACATGGTCTTTAGGAATCATACTTGCTAAAATAATAAATAAATTGGTAAATAAATAAATGATAATAATAATAAATGAGATTTTAAAATTTTTATTTTTATTAAGACAGCTGGTTTCCCCAAATCTGGTGACATGTACACATACATACACACATACATACATACATACATAAAACTGTGTGAAGTATCAAATACTGGTATGCTAGAGTATGATTAATCCTTTCACTGGCAGATTTACGGAGGACTTTTTACATAATTTCACATTTTTTTATTATAGAGGACCATATGAAGAGAAGTACCCAACAACTATATATCAGGTGATAGCTGATGCATGAAGGGACGTCATGGTAAATTTTAGTTGCTTAGCAACAAACCACAGAAATGTGAATATTGTTATAAGGACAGGAAGTAAAATAAAAGGGTTTATATCATCTCAATTTCATACTACACATGAAACCAGCAATGTTAGCCAGTCAACTTTAACAACTGCTTGCAACATTTTTTATAACATACCACAAATATGTGAATATATCATTATAAGTTTTAAAAAGGCTATTTCAGCTCGGTTTCATACACATGAAATCAGCGATGTTAGCTAGTCAACTTTTGGTCAACAACAACTATTTGTCAACAACAATTTTTGGTCAATTATAACAAACCACAAAGATGTGAATATCATTATAACAAAGAGGAAGTAGCTAGGGCCCATTGTACTGAAAAATAAATAAAAGTATGTGCAAAAGTGTGCCTTCACAATGCTAAATTATAAATAAATATAGATAAAAATAAAAGGGCAATGCTTGGCACTGTGAAGGTCTGCATGTTCAGCATAACTCAGAGAAACACATAGTGCTACATTATAAATAAAATAAAAAATATATAAATTATAACCTCTCCTCCTCCCCTGTCTTCTCCTCTGCTGCTTCCTCATCCTCCTCCAGGTCCATGAGTACCTTCCCAGGAAAAATAGTTCTTATTATTATGCTAGTTACTAGGCCTTACTTTACAGCTCTTATCTATTCTTACCTTGGGGGAAGCCTTCATGATCATCGCTATCTTCTGAAGCTTCGCTTGGCAGAGTAGGGCGACCTATACTTTGAAAACTTGCTTCATGGTCGGTGCCAACAACTTCTGTTGTAGCTGCCATAGTATCACCGTCAACTACGCCACTTCCAAGGTAAGTACAGGCACCTTCTTCCTCTTCTTCACTAACGTCAATCTTGGACAGGCCGAAGTCATCCTCAAATAGGAAGTCTAAAACTTCGTCTCTACTATTAAAGCGGGTCGTCATTTCTTCTTCGAGACCAGGAATGAACCGGAAGTGATGTTTGCTGGCACGTTTACTTCACTTTCCTAAAGCCATATTTTCCAGATATTCAGGGGTAGATTAGAGGCATGCTTTAGGCATATATACTCATGCAATTTTTAAAGTTTATACTGCAAACGGTTAATTTTTTATGGATTTTTTCGTCACGGTTAATCGGTTTTCGCGGCGTAAGTCGCTTATGCCAGTGAGAGGGTTAAGGCCGTGCAGAAGTAAGGTTTTAGCTGGTAAAAAGAGAAGTCAACAAGTTACTTACTTGTCGCTGCAAACATAACAACAACCTCATCATCAACTGCTGGGGGACAGCATTGCATTATTTCGTTGCCTCACAGGCCGCCATAACTGAGCAACTAGCCATCGCCTATCTCGCAATGTTGGGGCAGGAAAAGGATCTGGCACGCTGCACTTTCGTTCCGAGTGTGCCCAGCCTTAGTGCTTTCATGAACATGCATACAGGAGAATCTTGGGAAGGGGATCTTGCACCCCTTCCAAGGTGTACCCCACGCATGACCATTGCACCCCTTCCAAGGTGTACCCCACGCATGACCATTGCACCCCTTCCAATGTCTACCCCACGCATGACCATTGCACCCCTTCCAAGGTGTACCCCACGCATGGCCATTGCACCCCTTCCAAGGTGTACCCCACGCATGACCATTGCACCCCTTCCAAGGTGTACCCCACGCATGACCATTGCACCCCTTCCAAGGTGTACCCCACGCATGACCATTGCACCCCTTCCAAGGTGTACCCCACGCATGGCGATTGCACCCAGAACAAAACCCTCTGTGGCATGTGCCAGGTCCTTATACTTACCCCCACTCAATCTAAACATGGTAAAGGGTTGACTGCAGGGAACTCTCTAGTCAGTGTCAGTACTTCATGCTCTCTATGCTGTGAGGTGGAGGACTTGTTTAATGGTGAAGATAATGTAACATGAACCCTCGACGAACTTTTACCTGTAGAATAATAAATAAATTTCTCGATTATCAACTTAGTTTTCTCTCCATGTTTCGCTGGATGTTCTATCCTTTCTCCCGATGAAGGCTAAAGCATCTAGTCGAAACATCGAGTGAGTTCTATCCTTCCTCCCGATGAAGGCTAAAGCATCTAGTCGAAACATCGAGAGAGTTCTATCCTTCCTCCTGATGAAGGCTGAAGCATCTAGCTACAACACATGGAGAGAGTTGTATCCTTCCTCCTGATGAAGGCTAAACAAAACATCAAGAGAAAACTGTAAGAAGTTATCAAGAAAGTCAATTATGATGCTGAGGTTAAAGGATGTGTGGATGAGTTGTCCTACAACTATCATCAGCAAATACAATGTTTTAAATATCTGGACACATCTCTATGGATGAAGCGACAAAATATATCCATGAATATCACGTATCATTGATTTCTGCATCGAGGTCTGCCAGTGCATCAAAGCTAGACTTAATTACCACTAGAATGTATATGCTAGGGCCTGGATCTCTTCTCTTCACATATTCTAGGGCCTTGATCTCTTCTTTCACATTCTAGGGCCTGGATCTCTTCCCTTCACATATTCTAGGGCCTGGATCTCTTCTCCACATATTCTAGGGCCTGGATCTCTTCTCCACATATTCTAGGGCCTGGATCTCTTCTTTCACATTCTAGGGCCTGGATCTCTTCCCTTCACATATTCTAGGGCCTGGATCTCTTCTCCACATATTCTAGGGCCTGGATCTCTTCTTTCACATTCTAGGGCCTGGATCTCTTCCCTTCACATATTCTAGGGCCTGGATCTCTTCTCCACATATTCTAGGGCCTGGATCTCTTCTCCACATATTCTAGGGCCTGGATCTCTTCTCCACATATTCTAGGGCCTGGATCTCTTCTCCACATATTCTAGGGCCTGGATCTCTTCTCCACATATTCTAGGGCCTGGATCTCTTCTCCACATATTCTAGGGCTAAGGCTACTGTGACTGCCATGCCATCAAGTCCAACAATACTGCTTGAAAGACCTCCATCTGCTGGAACTCCAGACCTCCATCTGCTGGAACTCCAGACCTCCATCTGCTGGAACCTGGAACTCCAGACCTCCATCTGCTGGAACTCCAGACCTCCATCTGCTGGAACTCCAGACCTCCATCTGCTGGAACTCCAGGCCTCCATCTGCTGGAACTCCAGACCTCCATCTGTTGGAACTCCAGATCTCCATCTGCTGGAACTCCAGACCTCCATCTGCTGGAACTCCAGACCTCCATCTGCTGGAACTCCAGGCCTCCATCTGCTGCTGGAACTCCAGGCCTCCATCTGCTGGAACTCCAGACCTCCATCTGCTGGAACTCCAGACCCCCATCTGCTGGAACTCCCGACCTCCATCTGCTGGAACTCCAGACCTCCATCTGCTGGAACTCCAGGCCTCCATCTGCTGGAACTCCAGACCTCCATCTGTTGGAACTCCAGACCTCCATCTGCTGGAACTCCAGACCTCCATCTACTGGAACTCCAGGCCTCCATCTGCTGGAACTCCAGGCCTCCATCTGCTGGAACTCCAGACCTCCATCTGCTGGAACTCCAGACCCCCATCTGCTGGAACTCCAGACCTCCATCTGCTGGAACTCCAGACCTCCATCTGCTGGAACTCCAGGCCTCCATCTGCTGGAACTCCAGACCTCCATCTGCTGGAACTCCAGACCTCCATCTGCTGGAACTCCAGACCTCCATCTGCTGGAACTCCAGACCTCCATCTGCTGGAACTCCAGACCTCCATCTGCTGGAACTCCAGACCCCCATCTGCTGGAACTCCAGGCCTCCATCTGCTGGAACCTGGAACTCCAGACCTCCATCTGCTGGAACTCCAGACAGCTTTACATTCAGTTCCTTCTTAGCTATAGACTGTCTAATAGCTTGAACTCTGCTTGAACTCTGCAGTCTACACATGTGTGCAGGTGTAGCAGATGACATTGCTATGAGTAACTTGGTGAACATAAGTATTCTCTAGACATCCTGTTCTGTGGCTTATATGAAGGAACTGTCTCAGAACTCTTCAGTGACGCCATGTTTAGCTACATGGGCACTTAGTGACTATGACTGCTTGTGCATCCATAGTGGGCATTGAAGAAGGTGGTCCTGACAAATTGAGATAGGTGTATGTGTGCGTGTGAATGGGTGTGATGTACGCTTACGAGCAGTAAAGTAGAGAGAGAAGGAGTTGCAGATGTGTTTGGGAGTTCTTGGACACCATTCGGTTTGTTCGGGTGTTTGGTGCTTATTTGGTGAGCGAAACGAGTCCTCCGTGGGGAGTTGGATGGGAAACTTCGTATCGCCGTGCACCGTGTGTCCTTGCATGCACGTGCGTGCGTGATCACAATACATTCAACCATGAGGTGTAAAGGGCATGCCTTAAAAATGCGAGCTGGGAGTGGTCGTCATGGTGGAAAAAAAGATGAGAAAACAGAAAGCTAGGGGAAAGAAAAATGGCTGCCAGGCAAGTGAGAACTGGCTGCGTGGTTAATGGCTGACAGGAAGGGATGATGGGGTTTCACTCCGACATAGCTACGTAGTTCACCAACATGCTCTAGCTACGAAGGTGGGATGCACCATTTTTTGTTGAAACTGTTATCAATCTTGATGGTCGGTACACACAGTGCCGCTCTCTAGGGACAGAGATAACTGGCTGCATATAGAGGAGGATAGCTGGTGTGTATAGTCCAAAGAGGAGTGATATGCTAATGCTGGAGAGCATACTGAACACACCAGACAGTGTCAACATTTAACAAGTTCTTGTCAGCTTCTGCATTGTCTTCCCTTTCGTAGCTCCTCCGATAAGTCCTGCAGGAAGCACTACCATGATCTCACTCATAGGGTAGTGCACTCGTAGTGTAGTGTGTTGCCCTTCTTGGAGGGAAGCTGCTTCCAAGTACTCTTAGTAAAACTCCTCCCACAGCCTTAGTTGTTTCATATGCTCATGTTCCTCCTGGAGCAGGCCATCATTATGTTGCAGAGCATAAGTGTGCTCAACCTTGCCCCAGCTCAGAATCTGTACAAATACGTACAATTCTTGGCTATTGTCATGGTTTTCCTCTGGTAATCCCGAATTGGTAGTTGCTGCCACCAGTCCTGTCCAGTACAAGCTATCCCTCCAACCCAAAGGAATTTCGGGTGTCTTTAACTTAAATCTTGATAACTTGAACAACATTGACCGAACTCTCAGCCAGTGGCTTGCAGGTTTTTTTTATACTCTACCAGCCAGAATGATTACATCACTGGGAACATTATACACACAGTGAAGTCCAATGTATTAGAATCCCATAGAGTCCCATAAGCTAATATAAATACAAAGTATTATGAAAACAATAATCTTGACACATACATGTAACTATAATTAACCGTGGTCTATCTGGAGTGATCCTAGGCCTGGCTAAGCCCATGTTGGGGGTGGACCCTCGACAGCTTTGTCCCTCCCAGACATCACAATGCAGGCATTACAACATCACATGACATCAACAAAGTACAAATCAGTGCTGTATTAGGCCTTCAGCTATGCCAGGGGGGCAGGGCAGTGGCTAGAGCAATGCAATACTAGTATTTCAAGCTTTACCCAAAGGGCATCGGCTAAAATGATGGCCGGTTTGTTTTCTTTGTTTTCTCTCCCTCTCTCACCACTCAATATCTTGCCTCTGTTACTAGTACTCATTATATTTATATGTATCTAGTACTGTATGTATATGTATCTAGTACTGTATGTATATGTATCTAGTACTGTATGTATATGTATATAGTACTGTATGTATATGTATATAGTACTGTATGTATATGTATCTAGTACTGTATGTATATGTATCTAGTACTGTATGTATATGTATCTAGTACTGTATGTATATGTATCTAGTACTGTATGTATATGTATCTAGTACTGTATGTATATGTATATAGTACTGTATGTATCTAGTACTGTATGTATATGTATCTAGTACTGTATGTATATGTATATAGTACTGTATGTATATGTATCTAGTACTGTATGTATATGTATCTAGTACTGTATGTATATGTATCTAGTACTGTATGTATATGTATCTAGTACTGTATGTATATGTATATAGTACTGTATGTATCTAGTACTGTATGTATATGTATCTAGTACTGTATGTATATGTATATAGTACTGTATGTATATGTATATAGTACTGTATGTATATGTATATAGTACTGTATGTATATGTATATAGTACTGTATGTATATGTATATAGTACTGTATGTATATGTATCTAGTACTGTATGTATATGTATCTAGTACTGTATGTATATGTATCTAGTACTGTATGTATATGTATATAGTACTGTATGTATATGTATCTAGTACTGTATGTATATGTATATAGTACTCATAAACGTTCACTCTTCTGTTAACGGTTTTAGACCGGAAATTGTCGTCTTAGTGAAAATAGATCACGAGAATTTGCTGGATGATTCCAAGATCTTGGTAAGAGAATTAGCTTCATCGGAGTGTCGGTGGGCTGTGCAGTCAGTGGCCATCAGGGCAGGCAAGAGTGCTGCAGATTCATTATAATGTAGCTACTGAGTAGCTATGGAGATGGATGCACCATGTGCAGAACTCTGTCAAGCTTGACAAGGAAGGCACACATTGCTTGTGTGCACCTCCACTCATGGCTGCTCCCAGACAGCCAGTACAAGAGAGGCCAGATATGTGGTATGTACGGAGGAAAGATGACTTACTGAGAGGCTACATATGTGGTATGTACGGAGGAAAGATGACTTACTGAGAGGCTACATATGTGGTATGTACGGAGGAAAGATGACTTACTGAGAGGCTACATATGTGGTATGTGTGGAGGAAAGATGACTTACTGAGAGGCTACATATGTGGTATATGGAGGAAAGATGACTTACTGAGAGGCTACATATGTGGTATGTATGGAGGAAAGATGACTTACTGAGAGACTACATATGTGGTATGTACGGAGGAAAGATGACTTACTGAGAGGCTACATATGTGGTATGTACAGAGGAAAGATGACTCACTGAGAGGTTACATATGTGGTATGTACGGAGGAAAGATGACTTACTGAGAGGCTACATATGTGGTATGTACAGAGGAAAGATGACTTACTGAGAGGCTACATATGTGGTATGTATGGAGGATAGATGACTTACTGAGAGGCTACATATGTGGTATGTACGGAGGAAAGATGACTTACTGAGAGGCTACATATGTGGTATGTACGGAGGAAAGATGACTTACTGAGAGGCTACATATGTGGTATATGGAGGAAAGATGACTTACTGAGAGGCTACATATGTGGTATGTACAGAGGAAAGATGACTTACTGAGAGGCTACATATGTGGTATGTGTGGAGGAAAGATGACTTACTGAGAGGCTACATATGTGGTATGTATGGAGGAAAGATGACTTACTGAGGGGCTACATATGTGGTATGTATGGAGGAAAGATGACTTACTGAGAGGCTACATATGTGGTATGTATGGAGGAAAGATGACTTACTGAGAGATGTGCTAGTGATGGAGGACATTTAAAATGCAAACAGATCTTGAGAGCAAAATACTGTCCAAAACAGAATGTCTGCAGTTATTGTGAGCTATCCCCGTCAGTCTCTCTGGTGATTCTGTCAGCCAGGAAGTACTTCCTGATGACCTCACTCAATGACTTGAGTTCTTGCCAGCTTCTGTATGACCTTTTCTTCTGTACCTCTCTCCCACTTCTCCCTCCCCCCACCACACACCGCCCCCTCCTTTCTCACACACCACATTCCTCATTCACAAGCCAGACAGTCTATTGTGCTGCGTGCGCTTACAATAAGTCAGGTGACAACAGGCGTGGCAAGGCGCTTCAGCTTGTTTCACGATGCCTTTGCATATAACGGCTGGAGGCTCATCCTTGTTGGCTCCCTGTCATGGTGTCGTATGCTCATCCTTGTTGTCCCTGTCATGGTGTCGTATGGTCTAATTGCTATGAAAAGTGAAAAGAAGGCAAAACCTCTTCTCAGCTATTCGCTGGTGGCCGAGTTCAGCCTTCGAATGAAGATTTAAAGCTCGTGAATGCAATTAGCTTGCCTGAAGGCAGCTAGCTAACGGCTGTGTTGATTATCTTTAATAAGTGCCTGGCTTCTGGTAGTCGTGAGCAGATGTCTTCTTGGAAACACACTTTGGAGTTAGGAGACGTTGAGGAGCCACAGAAAGACTCCGACTATGCTCGGTGCTTATGCTTGTGAAGTATAAATGGTGAGCGATTCACTGGGAGAAGCAATCAACCCTGGTTGACTTTGATCATGCCCTGTAGTGATTGCTGGATCTGCAGATTCTCGAGTGCAGCCATAGAGACTTGGCTATTGTAGCCTTGAACATCCTGAGAATAAAGCAATGATACTTGCCAGTGAGCGTAGAGATACTGGCTATTGTAGCCTTGAACATCCTGAGAATAAAGCAATGATACTTGCTGGACAGCAGTCGAGCATGACCTACATAGCTCCTGTAAGTCTCACATAACTGGCCTATGGCAAGTCATCTGAGGGTAAAAATCATTCATAGCACAAGTCCCTTAATCACAGATGTCTTCATATACATACAGTTGTAGAGTACTCTAGGCAACAAGGTTGTGGAGTGCGCTAGGCAACAAGGTTGTGGAGTGCGCTAGGCAACAAGGTTGTGGAGTGCTCTAGGCAACAAGGTGTGGAGTACTAGGCAAAAAGGTTGTGGAATACTCTAGGCAACAAGGGTGTGGAGTGAAGGTTGTGGAGTGCTCTAGGCAAAAAGGTTGTGGAATACTCTAGGCAACAAGGTTGTGGAGTACTCTAGGCAACAAGGGTGTGGAGTGAAGGTTGTGGAGTGCTCTAGGCAACAAGGTTGTGGAGTGCTCTAAGCAACAAGGTTGCGGAGTGCTCTAGGCAACAATGTTGTGGAGTGTTCTAGGCAACAATGGTTGTGGAGTACTCTAGGCAACAAGGTTGTGGAGTGCTCTAGGCAACAAGGTTGTGGAGTGCTCTAGGCAACAAGGTTGTGGAGTACTCTAGGCAACAAGGTTGTGGAGTGCTCTAGGCAACAAGGTTGTGGAGTACTCTAGGCAACAAGGTTGTGGAGTGCTCTAGGCAACAAGGTTGTGGAGTGCTCTAGGCAACAATGTTGTGGAGTGCTCTAGGCAACAAGGTTGCAGAGTGCTCTAGGCAACAATGTTGTGGAGTGTTCTAGGCAACAAGGTTGTGGAGTGCTCTAAGCAACAATGTTGTGGAGTACTCTAGGCAAAAAGGTTGTGGAATACTCTAGGCAACAAGGTTGTGGAGTATTCTAGGCAACAAGGTTGCGGAGTTCTCTAGGCAACAATGTTGTGGAGTGTTCTAGGCAACAAAGGTTGTGGAGTACTCTAGGCAACAAGGTTGTGGAGTACTCTAGGCAACAATGTTGTGGAGTACTCAGTCTCTAGGCAACAAGGTTGTGGGTACTCTAGGCAACAAGGTTGTGGAGTGCTCTAGGCAACAAGGTTGTGGAGTACTCTAGGCAACAAGGTTGTGGAGTGCTATAGGCAACAAGGTTGTGGAGTACTCTAGGCAACAAGGTTGTGGAGTGCTATAGGCAACAAGGTTGTGGAGTACTCTAGGCAACAAGGTTGTGGAGTGCTATAGGCAACAAGGTTGTGGAGTACTCACCCGCCCCTCCCACATCCCCCTTTCCCATGCCACGTGCAACATTTATATTAACACGTTAGTTAGCGAGTCTGTGTGTTGCTCTTCATTAGTTAGCAAGTCTCTGTGTTCCTCATCAATGTCTCCAGAGTGTGTTTCAGTAACTTGAACCTAATGACACAAATCTCTTGGCCCTTTGGGTGGGTACAGTATGTGTTCCTTTCCTTTGTCCTCAATGGTCGCTCACACAGGCCCAGGAAGGGTGGGGCCAGGGGGACTAGGGGGGACTCAACTAGGGGAATGACACGGGCCAGGTTTTGGGTCCATAGACGACACAGTCCTGCCATGCCCCCAAGGGGACTGAAGTGATACTTTTGTGGCTAAGGGGGGGGGGGGGGGGGGGCAGAGGGGAACTGAGTTAGCAGTCCGAGAACTTTTGCTGCTTAATGGTGAAAGTCTATAGCACTTACCAAATAGAGGGAACATTTTGAATGATGCTAGATTTGATTTACTGAAGAAATATTTATTTCACAAAAATCAAACCTTCAAATAATAAATAATGCGCTATTTGGTAATTGGTAAAGGGTCTGGCTGTGCAAAACTAAGCTAGAAGGATCAAGATTGAACCGAGATCTTGGCTAGTAAGTCCTTTTACAGTAACTTTCAGCTTGGAAAAGACCTCCCTCCCAGTGGGTCACTGTCAGAACCTGTTAGTTCATTAGCATATGATGGCTCCATTCTGGAACAACAAGAGCAGAAATTACTAGGTACGTCTTTAGCCACTCGTTGCTACTCGGAGAGGTTAAGGCCAGTTCATAATGCGTATGGCGTATCCCACGAGTCATGCAGGGGATTGAAGGGGATTGAAGGTTCATTAATTAATGGGTGGAGTTCGTAATTCTGGGAGAAGCAATGCGACGTGACGAGGCCGATAGTGGGAACTGCCCGAAGCAATGCAACCCGAAGGCCTCACAACATATTTTGAAGAGGCGTTGAGAAGTCCATGCCCTTGCTCATGTACATAATTAGTGTGTGTAAGAATATTTCTTAACCTCATTTGTTTTTGATACGACTATTGAAATTTCTTTCTAGGCAAGAGTTCTGTGCAACCTTCCTAACCGCTAGGATCTGCTCTCCCCACGTCCTCCCCACGTCCTCCCCACGTCCTCTGTGGGCTACTTGCTAGAACATTAATTTGGCCTAAATTTGCTTAGCAGTTCCCATTATCAATTACTACCCCAAATCAATTAGTATCCCAAATCAATTAGTATCCCAAAATCAATTAGTAGTCCAAGCCAATTAGCCCCCATAACTCAATTGTACACCTACTAGTAGTCTGTTGAGAGTTTTACAATTTTGTACAGCATCCATGCATTGGTAGGGTTGCTAGGTCCTGTATTTATACAGTATGCATGCATTGGTAGGGTTGGTATTTATACAGTATGCATGTATTGGTAGGGTTGCTAGGTCCTGTATTTATACAGCATGCATGTATTGGTAGGGTTGCTAGGTCCTGTATTTATACAGTATGCATGTATTGGTAGGGTTGCTAGGTCCTGTATTTATACAGCATGCATGCATTGATAGGGTTGCTAGGTCCTGTATTTAAAACATGCATGTATTGGTAGGGTTGCTAGGTCCTGTATTTATACAGTATGCATGTATTGGTAGGGTTGCTAGGTCCTGTATTTATACAGTATGCATGTATTGGTAGGGTTGCTAGGTCCTGTATTTATACAGTATGCATGTATTGGTAGGGTTGCTAGGTCCTGTATTTATACAGTATGCATGCATTGGTAGGGTTGCTAGGTCCTGTATTTATACAGTATGCATGCATTGGTAGGGTTGCTAGGTCCTGTATTTATACAGTATGCATGCATTGGTAGGGTTGCTAGGTCCTGTATTTATACAGTATGCATGTATTGGTAGGGTTGCTAGGTCCTGTATTTATACAGTATGCATGCATTGGTAGGGTTGCTAGGTCCTGTATTTATACAGTATGCATGTATTGGTAGGGTTGCTAGGTCCTGTATTTATACAGTATGCATGTATTGGTAGGGTTGCTAGGTCCTGTATTTATACAGCATGCATGCATTGATAGGGTTGCTAGGTCCTGTATTTAAAACATGCATGTATTGGTAGGGTTGCTAGGTCCTGTATTTATACAGTATGCATGTATTGGTAGGGTTGCTAGGTCCTGTATTTATACAGTATGCATGTATTGGTAGGGTTGCTAGGTCTTGTATTTATACAGTATGCATGTATTGGTAGGGTTGCTAGGTCCTGTATTTATACAGTATACATGTATTGGTAGGGTTGCTAGGTCCTGTATTTATACAGTATGCATGCATTGGTAGGGTTGCTAGGTCCTGTATTTATACAGTATGCATGTATTGGTAGGGTTGCTAGGTCCTGTATTTATACAGTATGCATGTATTGGTAGGGTTGCTAGGTCCTGTATTTATACAGTATGCATGTATTGGTAGGGTTGCTAGGTCCTGTATTTATACAGTATGCATGTATTGGTAGGGTTGCTAGGTCCTGTATTTATACAGCATGCATGCATTGATAGGGTTGCTAGGTCCTGTATTTATACAGTATGCATGTATTGGTAGGGTTGCTAGGTCACGGTATGCATGTATTGGTAGGGTTGCTAGGTCCTGTATTTATACAGTATGCATGTATTGCTAGGGTTGCTAGGTCCTATAGTTATGTATTTATACAGCATGCATGCATAGGTGGGTTGCTAGGTCCTATAGTTATGTATTTATACAGTATGCATGTATTGCTAGGGTGGCTAGGTCCTATAGTTATGTATTTATACAGCATGCATGCATTGGTGGGTTGCTAAGTCTTACACATGCTGGTTGAGAGTTGAGCTTTCACTATGGTTGTTTATAAGTAGCTACATAGAGCACTCCTTATGGAATTATTCACCTTGGCATGGACAGATGCTATAGCTGCTACTGAGGACTGAGGTTCCCTTTGATATGCCACACATCGCTTTTTCCCCCTTTAGGAGCTAAAGTTTCGAGGCTTTCACGAGTTGATCCTAGACACAACAATTGTGCCTCCAATCAATAATAAGGTCTGGTAAGGTGTTGTAATAACCTCGAAAAATATTCTGTGAACCAATTCAGTTACACACACAGCAGTCCTTGAAACTTGAGCTCATAGGAAAAAACCAGCACTGTGTGGTACCTACAATATGTAGCTGATATTCTCTGGTGGTGACGATATCTGTACTATATATGACTTGAAGGACTAACTGCCATATACCTACCTGTAATTTATCTGTACTATGACTAGAACACACAGCCCTAGCTTGGACTAACTACCATATACCCACCTGTGATATATCTGCACTATGACTAGAACACACAGCCCTAGCTTGGACTAACTACCATATACCCACCTGTGATATATCTGCACTATGACTAGAACACACAGCCCTAGCTTGGACTAGCTACCATAATTATACCTACCTGTGATATATCTGCACTATGAGTGAACACACAGCCCTAGCTTGGACTAGCATACCATATACCCACCTGTGATATATCTGCACTATGACTAGAACACACAGCCCTAGCTTGGACTAACTACCATATACCCACCTGTGATATATCTGCACTATGACTAGAACACACAGCCCTAGCTTGGACTAGCTACCATAATTATACCTACCTGTGATATATCTGCACTATGAGTGAACACACAGCCCTAGCTTGGACTAGCTACCATATACCCACCTGTGATATATCTGCACTATGACTAGAACACACAGCCCTAGCTTGGAGTAGCTACCATATACCCACCTGTGATATATCTGCACTATGACTAGAACACACAGCCTTAGCTTGGACTAGCTACCATATACCCACCTGTGATATATCTGCACTATGACTATATAGAACACACAGCCGTAGCTTGGACTAACTACCGTATAGGTACCACATAGTGTTGGATTTTTCTAGGCGCTCAAGTTTCAAGGACTGCTGTGTGTATAACTGAATTGGTTCACAGAATAATTTTCGAGGTTATTGCAACCTCTTATCACACCTTACCAGACCTTATTACTGTACCAAATAATTCGAAGGCACAATTTTCGTGGACTTGTAAAACTCGAGTTCTATTCCAGCAGCTTATGCTGACGCTGTATAGACTTGCAAACTTGAGTTGTATTCCAGTAGCTTATGCTGACACTGTATGGACTTGTAAACTCGATATTCCAGTGGTGTTTATTCATTCCCCCCCCCTTCATAGGCCACACCCATTCGCAAGTATCGTGACTTGAACATCAGTCCTAGCAGCAAGGACCTCACGTGCCCATCAGCCCCACTATTATCTACTGCTGGACGAAGGCGCAAGACAAGCGATGGAAATAGTTCCAATGGTGGATCCATCAGTCCCAATCATTCCTTTAACTCAAACCCGAGCGAGACATATCCTGCTTAATGAACTCATTCTTGTGCATCTTTTTTTGTTTATATTATAGATAAGTAGTTAAGTAATTCGAAGTACACCATTTGCAATACATGTGTGTGGCATATACTGCAGCCAAGGCTTCATTGTTCATGTGTCTTGAGTGTGGAGCAATCAAGAAGAGTGTGTATATATATAGTATATATATTTATATATATATTATATAGTTTGTGGTCGTCATCGTGTCCCCTATATAGACTTTTTTCTTCGTACTGTTTAATAAGCACACGCTCTCATGTGTGGTTAACCCTCATGGTCTTGGAGCTCAGAATAATGATGTGGTATATATATATACGATTTTAAAATATACTCTGTCATCAAATTTACTTTAAAATTTAGTCTTGTTACCAGATATTGATGATCTGGGGGAATCAAAATACAAGCTTTTAGAAGTAATTTATTTGGTGAAAATGTGATAACTTTGGATCAGTCATTAATGCCTAACCAGTATTGAATTTAAATATGTAACTACTGAAATAAGATGTGCTTAATGACTGAAAAGCACTGAAAAGCACTTTATATAGATCCATTGCAAGTGATAACTTCTATATATATAATTATAACAAACATTTTAGTTTATTATATCATCTACAGACAAACAGTGTGACTAGCAACAAAAAAAAAAGACTACCATAATGGTAAATTCAGCAACATTAGCCAAGAGAATATCATTGCAGCATAGACAACAAGGGTGGCAGTCGCAGCACCCACAGACATAGCTCCATTGGCAGTAAGGGTAGCAAGGGTAGTAAGATCCTCCATTAACTGGAACTGGCCCACAGCAACTGCTGCACTTGAAAACTGCAGCACATCTGGCAGGAAGCTGATGTACTGGTTTGGGTTGTTGAGCACTGCAGCAATTCGTGCACTCTCTCTGCTGCAAAAATCCGCATCAGCTGCTGTCCTGGAGGATAGGATCAATTGCAGGTTTCTGTTTGTTAGAGTGAATTCCACTTCACATCTCATTGTGGTTTCACTGGCAAAAATTTCAGACTGAACAAGAAGTTCATAAACAGAATCAAAGTTCCTGGGAAGTGGATTGATTTTGAAATATTCTCTCATGCCTTGGAAGTCAATAGCGACGAGAACAACTCCTCCTGAAGGGTGTATAAGGTGTGTGTGTGTGTGTAAGGTGTGTGTCTGTGTGTGTGGACATGCTGCTTAGAGTAAGTACAGTAATATAACAGTTGACATTGGAAGGTACAAAATTGAAGAGACGGCTTCAACGCTTAATTGAGAAACATCAGACTTTTATTGAAGCCCCAATTACGAAATATATTTTCCAGTTTAAAGCAAGCTATATACCCATCAACCCCCCTCCCCTGGATAGGTTACTGATGCAATGTTCTACACGAGTTTTACCAACTTAGTGGGAGGTTTGAGATGACTAAGCTTCCATCTCTATACATACCACTCCGACCAACATGCTCCATGGTGGCCACAACTCAAAAGCATACAATGACTTTCTTGATTATTAACATAAATTTGCTCACTTGACATTAGAAAGTGATTGTGTTTACCTGAAAGTTTGTTGAGAACTTGAAAGCAATTAAAAAGTACACATAATATGCTATTAAGTGGGTCGAGATTATTTCTTGAAGGACCTCTGGTATACTAGACACCATGTGCTAACTCTGTTAACTGCATCACACTACAATACATACAAGACGTGTAGCAGTGTATGCTTTTGTGCATAGAATTACCACAGACGGGACAGCATCCTCCTACTGGTTGGACCAGATTCTTGCAGTTGGTAGGATTATATTGGCAGACTCCACTCTCAGAAACACGGTTACAAATATCTTCAACAGAATCTCCTTCTTCACCCAAGCATGCCCCTTTGTAGTCCAGCCTCACATTAGCGGACGTACTCCTTGGTATGCATATGTTGTCATATGTGACCATATCAGTGCCACACACCTGCGAACACCAAGAATAGCACTAGAAAGTTTGATTTAGTGCTGTTTTATAAAGTTTTATATTGTGTGGCATAATTTCCGTCTTAGATTATGTCTTGTATAAGTAGATACATTTGAAGTATAGAAATGCATAGCGTTTAGAATATTTATAATCACAATAATGTTGCATTATTGTGATTATAACGCTACATTATAGTCATGTGAGCTATATATATGATCATGTCATGTATACATGTGGAAATCAAAGACCTTTATGTGAGGTTCTTGTCCGAGACAAATGTGACCCTTTACCTGAGTGCCAGTAGTTGTGTAGAAATTAGGCAAGTTGCCGTGACTTCTGCACAGATATTCAGTGGAGCTATTGACTACATGATGTGACAGTAAATGCCTCACTATTTGTATGTAGCTAGTGAGACTTCTGAAGGTCAGGAGATGTTCACAAGTTTGACTCAGAGCTGGAAGTGAACAGGAAGCCATGAACATTAAAAGTGTCGAGTTTAGCAGGAAGTTTCCCACTTAGTCCAAGCAGATGCAGGATTCACAGGATTACACACAAGCCATGCAACTGCTTAGCATACCCAGGAAGTCTAGAGTTATGATGGATGACAATCCTCAGATTCTGTGCAGACTGCTGTTGCGCCACGTGATGGTAGGATTGATCACCACGCGATGGTGGGGTTGATCACCACGTGATGGTGGGGTTGATCACCATGTGATGGTAGGGTTGATCACCACGGTGATGGTGGGGTTGATCACCACGTGATGGTGGGGGTGATCACCACGTGATGGTGGGTTGATCACCACGTGATGGTGGGGTTGATCACCATGTGATGTTGGGGTTGATCACCACGTGATGGTAGGTTGATCACCACGGTGATGGTGGGGTTGATCACCACGTGATGGTGGGGTTGATCACCACGTGATGGCAGGTTGATCACCACGGTGATGGTGGGGTTGATCACCACGTGATGGTGGGGTTGATCACCACATGATGGTGGGGTTGATCACCACGTGATGGTGGGGTTGATCACCACGTGATGGTGAGGTTGATCACCACGTGATGGTGGGGTTGATCACCACGTGATGGTAGGGTTGATTAATAGCCGAGTTTGACAATCCTCAGATTCTGTGCAGACTGCTGTTGTGCATCACCCACCACGTGATGGTAGGGTTGATCACCACGTGATGGTAGGGTTGATCACCACGGTGATGGTGGGGTTGATCACCACGTGATGGTGGGGGTGATCACCACGGTGGGGTTGATCACCACGTGATGGTGGGGTTGATCACCACGTGATGGTGGAGTTGATCACCACGTGATGGTGGAGTTGATCACCACGTGATGGTGGGGTTGATCACCACGTGATGGTAGGGTTGATTAATAGCCGAGTTGTATTTCCGTTACAATTCCATTTGTATTTAACTTGCACCAGAGATAATAAATATATGGCCACTATTGCCTGAAAGCCCTTACCATGCCGTCATCACAGTCATCGCTTCCACAAGTTCCCACGTATGCCACACCTTCCTTCTTAGAATCTTGGAGTAACCGACAAAGGCTACTGTAGGTCATTCCATTAGTGGCACACAAACTTGTCCCACTCCCTGACAATTTTAAGTGATATGCGTGTAAATGCAGTCAGTATTGTTATGGAGAAATGAAATTGAGTGACACCTTACCAGGTTCATCTGAGCACATCAATTCGCTAACGTCAACTATAGAAAGAAATAATATCTGATTGAAATTACAATAAGGAAACAAAACTGTGGATTCCTACTTACCACACACTCTGAGGTCATCCACCATGCAGCTACCAATGCAGGTAACTCCTCCCTTCTTAAAACAGGTTTCTCCTTCATTACAGGGATATGTGGAGCACACATCCTATACAAGGTCACATTGAAAATAGTGAGCACATGTAATTATTACAAATCTTATAATTCTTTGTGTATGTCCAAAACTATTTAGCACACCTTCTTTTGTAGCTTACACACATTTTCAGCAATAATAGATAGTTACTTTCAACATGGCAAAAAAAAAGGGAGTGTGCATCATGAACTGGTGCTTTATTTTGGGTCTTCTAGCTTACAAGATCATTACAAGCTCCATGGACAATCCTGAGAGGAAGTTGGCCATTACAGTACACAGCGTGGCACCAAGTGAGATATGTCACTCTATTCGCACCACAGACGGGAGAGTACATCTTCTGGTTACAAGTGAAGCAGCGTTCATGAACTTGTTTCTCTCTGCAAGGCTCCCTGGTGCAGCTGATACGTCCATTGTAGCAGCCACATTTATTGCAGTCTACCTATAAGAGCAGTTGTGTGATAAAATTGACATAATGTGTTAACTTCTAGCACCTCCAGCATCATTCCCCCCCCCCCCCCCCCCCCCCCACAAAAAGAGGTTGTATGTAGCAATCGGGAAGTAACCAAGTTTGGTAACGCACACAAAATGGAAGTATGGAAGGTTATGTCTCCTTTCCATAGTTGGTGTGTCAAGTTGCAACCAATGCAAGCTAACTACCAAAATATACCGCCCTCCTTCATAACTTTTATTCCGTGCATTCTAGATTAGGCAATGTTACATTAAACTTCTCTCCATGAGGAATAGTTCTGTCATTAAAGGTGCAGTGGACAGGGTGTCTCTGGATGCTCTTGCAGGTCAGTGAGGACTGGCAGTCTTCCAGATTGCCATTGTTACACAGACATCTTCGGCAACTCGTGGAGTCCACGATGTAACTTCCATGAGTAACACCAACCACCACCCCTCCCACTTCACCGGTACAACTACCATACACTACAGAATACAATATTTGTTGAAGAGTTAATTGCTGAACATTTATCACCAAAAAAAACTACTGTACTCCACATGCACTCATTTCTTTAAAACAATATAAATTTCTTGTTTAAATCTAAATTCATACCTAAGACATCGCAGTTTAGGATGTCATCAATTGTATTAATGGTCACTTCAGGTATGCCAGGTAGACGTGTGCCATCCAAAGGATGGACGCAATGACAGAATTTCTTCCCGCCTTGTGAGTGACACTGCAGTGTCTCAAAGTCTCCTTCAGGTGTACAGACTATGGCTGGAGACAGCGCGCGAGCTCTCACACACCTACCTAAGGAATCGACAAAGGCATACTATAGTAATATGCCAATTACAAAATAAAAAGGGGGGGGGGAAAGAAGAGTGAAATTAGAAATTTTATGATTTATGGGGACTTGGAAGATCAACCAAACACGATTCCCTGATTCTCCTCGGAGATGTGTGGTTATGATATAAGTTAGCAGGTTAACATATTTATACCATTCTGTGTCACATTGACAGTATATCTTGTGATCATATTTGCAGTGTATATTGGTCGAGCAATCTTACTATTTGGATCCTCTGCTAGGCACATTTTATCTTCCTCTGAAACTTCTCTACACACAGTTCCTTCTCGGCATTCAACAACAGCTTCCTCTAGATATCCAAATGCTAATCGTTCTCTGACTCCCTTTAGCTTAAATCTCATCTTTATCCTCCTCTTTGGTGATGTTTTTCTCACCCTCAAATTCATCTCTATTCCAATTCTACTTGAGTCTCCAATTCTACTTGCGTCTCCACTTCTACTTGAGTCTCCACTTCCACTTAAATCTCCACTTCCACTTGAGTCTCCACTTCTACTTGAGTCTCCACTTCTACTTGAGTCTCCACTTCTACTTGAGTCTCCACTTCTACTTGAGTCTCCACTTCTACTTGAGTCTCCACTTCCACTTAAATCTCCACTTCTACTTGATTCTCCACTTCCACTTAAATCTCCACTTCTACTTGATTCTCCACTTCCACTTAAATCTCCACTTCTACTTGATTCTCCACTTCCACTTAAATCTCCACTTCCACTTGAGTCTCCACTTCCACTTGATTCTCCACTTCCACTTAAATCTCCACTTCCACTTGAGTCTCCACTTCCACTTAAGTCTCCACTTCTACCTGAGTCACCTCTTTCACATGTATCTCCAATTCCTGGACCTAGTGCATGGAGTTTCAAACAACATATTAGCCAGCATTTGCATTAGTCAACTTTTAAACTGTCGTTATTATATAGCTATATGATTGCCATAATATTATTAGATAACTTACGGTCAACACACTGGAATAATCCAAAATCCCCCACTCTTGTACAAATTTGGTAATCTTGACACGTGCAGCTGCTGCTAATGCCTAGAGTTTATGTGACAGTAACACACAATATATATATATATATATATATATTATATATATGTATATAATAATTTAAATGAAGGGGGTGGGGGTGGATAGGGGAGAAGCATGCCTGTAAACATATCCAAGCAAAGTAGCGACACAGAAATCCTACTTTTATCGCATGCAGGATCACATGTAGGACATCCATATGCATCTGATTGCAAGCACATGTCCACACAACCAGATCCCACAATTTGCTGAACAGTCGTACATCTCTTCACTCGATCTAAATCACAATGGTACAAGTCAGGAAATAAATTATGCTACACCAAACTTTGAGTTATGATTGAGAGCCACCTGTATCTGTCCCAGAGCGGCTACTGCAATCATATATTGTTCCATCACTTGTTTCATCGCAGTCATCTGTAGTCCCTTCATCAGGATCAACAGTCGTAGAAGAGCCAGTGGCCAGGTACTGTGTTCCTTGTGATGTTGAAGCCTCAGTAGCTCTTTCATCAGTTGTAGCTGTCTCAGTTGCTTCTGTTGCTGCTACTTCAGGAATTGTTGTTGGTATTAGTGGTGGCATATTTGTAGGAAATACTGACACACAGTCAATCTCAATGTTGTCAGTGGTTGTGAACATTGGTGTGCCTTCCAGCAGCTTTCCAGTATTAGGATCGACACATCTGCACAAATCCGAGTTAAAGCACTGAACAGAGCAGAACAGATTACCTTCACAGCAAATGGCAGCATCCATACTCAGCTGTGCCAGACAGTCAGTTTCAAATGTATCAGAAATGTAATCTAAACATCAAACAAGGGAGCAGAAAAGTTGATGACAGTGATAGCATTACCCCTTGAACTAAACCAACTGTGTTTAGGTAAATCCTTATTATTAGATATAGTATAACACCTAGAATTAAGGAATAAGATGACCTATCTATATACCTGGAAGTTGAGCATCAACAATTTGCACTAATGGATGAAACATTATTATTCCTATAACAGCACCTACACGAACAGAAGCAAACCAATAAAATCCAATACATAATTATGACTATATAGAACTGCCAAGAAGATAATAATTTACCAAGTATCATGAAGACGAGTGCCATACTATTCTTAACGCTTTATAGAAATGCAGCAAACCAATAGATGACAGTTTCTTTACTTTTAAAACTTGCTTTCTGTAAGTATTTTATAGTTACTCTTTTAAATAAAAATAATGTGCTCTTGATTGAAAATCCAACGGCTGTGTTATTTTGAATGTTTTCATACCCATGGAAGAACCAGGAACAACAGCTGACAGAACCATCCTTTTGAGATATGTTAAGGAGTACCAGGATCAACACTAACTAAACGGTGTGTGCTGAGCATTTCTTTATTTGGCTAAGTTGTGTTGTCTGCTGACCAGTTATTTTTTCATGTTATGATATTATTTCTAAAACGTGACACAAAATCTAATTTTATAACATCGTGATTTGTGGTTGGTTACTGATGGAAAATTGGGACTGAAGGAAATCGCATGATATAAGTACAGACCACACATGCCCTTAATTAGTTGACATGCACTGTAAACTTGAATTATTACCATCACATGAGTATAGCAAACTCGTTTAGGGATCTACAAAAGGTTTTCCATGTGGTTGTGAATTGTTTAGCTTGTTGTGGATCAACAGCCACAATGAATATAATTACCTATGCCAGCTTGCTTATAGATATGACAGGGTCACTCCTCTATTAGTGTTGGAGCAGAGTTTGATATGGGAAATAGATTATAGTACTGGCCACCATTTTTCCATCTGACATGAAAGTGTTAATGCCGAGACATTAAGTATAACATGAAAGTGTTAACACTGAGACATTAAGTATAACATGTGAAAGTGTTAACACTGAGACATTAAGTATAACATGTGAAAGTGTTAACACTGAGACATTAAGTATAACATGTGAAAGTGTTAACACTGAGACATTAAGTATAACATGTGAAAGTGTTAACACTGAGACATTAAGTATAACATGTGAAAGTGTTAACACAGACATTAAGTATAACATGTGAAAGTGTTAACACTGAGACATTAAGTATAACATGTGAAAGTGTTATCACTGGGACATTAAGTATAACATGTGAAAGTGTTAACACTGAGACATTAAGTATAACATGTGAAAGTGTTAACACTGAGACATTAAGTATAACATGTGAAAGTGTTAACACAGACATTAAGTATAACATGTGAAAGTGTTAACACTGAGACATTAAGTATAACATGTGAAAGTGTTAACACTGAGACATTAAGTATAACATGTGAGTGTTAACACTGGGACATTAAGTATAACATGTGAAAGTGTTACTGAGACATTAAGTATAACATGTGAAAGTGTTAACACAGACATTAAGTATAACATGTGAAAGTGTTAACACCGAGACATTAAGTATAACATGTGAAAGTGTTAACACTGAGACATTAAGTATAACATGTGAAAGTGTTAACACTGAGACATTAAGTATAACATGTGAAAGTGTTAACACTGAGATATTAAGTATAACATGTGAAAGTGTTAACACTGAGACATTAAGTATAACATGCTTTTTGTAACAAGAGAGTTTCCTTAGGAAAAAAATGTTGGGGTAGTTATAGGGTTGATGAATAGGGGTGATGATGATGGGAATGGGTGAGGGGGAATGATAGTGGATGCTGTGGTAGTGATGAGCTGATGGCAGTGCAGGTAGCAGTCCGCCTTCATCTTCACTAGACTGTTATCCTACACCTTAGTTCTTTCTCCAATTCCAATAATAACAAAAGTCTGCCGAAGACGGCCGAATTTAAAGAAGGAACTGCCTACATCATACACTTAAAACACTGACAATATTATATATACATATATATATATATATACCTGTCTCTGTAGATTTATGATTTATGCTGTAGCTATATGGTCATATCATGTCCATACTGGGTTAGGAAAAACAAAGCGAGAGTGGGCAGGACAAGTTCAATAATAAAATGTAGGTAGTTAATATTGTTACAAGGAAAGCATCTTTAGTGAGACATTTCACTTTGTCAGTGTAGTTCTTGCTTTGGATGTCTCGTGTCCACTGTGAGATATATAAGTCACACTTGTTTTTAGTAACAAAATATCTGCTTGCTGGAAAATGCTTCATATGTGCCTAATTCAGCTCAATCAGTTTTACCAAATCTGTATTTGAGCCGGAGCTCTTTCCACCTCTTGTGGGACATGCAGCAGCAGAACCTCCACTAAGAGCTGTCTTTTATCCATCAGCAATCACTTCGAGGTCCTCTACTGTGCTTTAGTTCAGAAATCCTAGAAGATACCAAACAGATAGGTAAAGCTGGTTAGGAATATTATAAGGATTCTCTTTAAATCAGATTTTTGTTTTTAAACAATTGGGCAAATGTAAAGCACTTTGCGAGTCTTTGGAAGTAAAAATAAAAGGCTGAGAATCCTTTAATAAAGTATTTGATGTCAGCTGAAAGTCACCTTACAAGTTTGATTAGGGGGATCAGTGGGAATTAAGTGTGTAACTCCTTCATGCCATTTTGAAAAACAATAAGTTAAAAATATATATATTTTTTCAACTACATCACAATTTAACTATGTCAACTGCTAGTGATTGGCTAGTGGTGTTCAGCAAAGCAAGCGGTTTTACATAGTCAACAGGAGTACCCTTTGCAAGTGGTACAGCATCTATGATTGTGGCTAGTTGAAGTCATCTCAGACACTGCTCGACACTAGCTCTCTGGCCATCTTCCTATAGCCTTTACCAGCACTATGTGTAGTGATATGATATTTTAACAATCATGTATACCATACCTATGTAAATTGATTACCATGACCACCCACCTCTAGCTAAAGAACATGGCTATGCAGGACTACTTCTTTCCTGTTATAAATCACCCTTTACCTTCACCTACATCAGCTACCTGGGGCAGATTTTGAAAGGGGGAGGGTCTTGGCTGATACTGTGGCAGAATGATCAGCAGTTAGTGTCTTAAGTATACCAAGACAGCCTATGTGGTGGCTACTTGCTTGAGTTCATCAATACCTGATGATAATGAATATGTATGTAGCATTGCCAACACTGAACTGCAGTAGATGAGCTCTAAAGGGGGTGGAGGGATGGGTGGTAAGGAGTGTGAGGTCTATTGATCCCCCAGGGACCCCAACTGTGAGGGCCTGATATTCCTGTGACTAAGAATAAACCACATAAGCTATTATAATTACAGTTTAGTGTAAATGATTGAGCTGTGTATCCTTTCATCAACTACATCGGCAATGCGCAACAAAATGCAGAAATATATAGGTATCACTTTAATTCCGACACATTAGACCACAATGAGCCCCTAAATCCTGTGAATGGTGTGCTTCACCACTAGGTTTTGTGACAGAGTATGTAACACCAGCATATAAAAACCAGTAGGTAATACATAGGCATATTGTGGGTTGTTGCTAGGCAACTAAGCTGGTTTGGGACAGCTAAAATGAAATTGAACATGCCAAATTCACAATATATTACTTGGACTTTCAATTATCTATTTCTATTTTTGTTGATTTTTATAATAATATTATATGAGAGGGTGGGAGAAACACAGAGTAGTGTGAGTGCCTAATACTGTTGGGATAGTGATCCTAGTTACTTTTAAGGAATTAATGAAGCATTAACCCCACATAATTGGACACCTCTGAGGTTGTTCAGTTGAGAGTAGGTGAAATTATATTTTAAGGGGAAAGATAGTCAGTTAGGGTCTGCTCTGCAGACAACTCCCTGTAGACACTCTGATGTGCTACTGTTAATTCTTGGTCAGACAACTCCCTGGTATATAGGCACTCTGATCTGCTACTGTTAATTCTTGGTCAGACAACTCCCTGTAGGCACTCTGATCGGTCAGACAACTCCCTGTAGGCACTCTGATCTGCTAGTGTCACTTCTTGGTCAGCTCCTTGTAGGCACTCTGATCTGCTACTGTTAATTCTTGGTCAGACAACTCCCAGTAGGCACTCTGATCTGCTAGTGTCACTTCTTGGTCAGCTCCTTGTAGGCACCCTGATCTGCAGGCTTGCTTTTCTTGATGTACTTTAGATATCCTGATTTAGCAGGTGGTAAGGTGGCCTTGGTCACATCAGGCACTCATCATACATACGTTGGGTGCACTTTCATATGCGGTAATTCAATTTGGCAGTTTTAGTCTTCGACCGCCAAATAGGACAAATTTATCAAATCAATATTTTGTAAAAAAAAACTTGGAATGTCTACAGCATCCTGTTTTCCCAGCAGCTGGCGCTCCACACTCGCATGACTATAGCCCTACAGCATCCTCTTCCATCCCCAGCAGCTGGTGCTCCACACTCGCATGACTATAGCCCTACAGCATCCTCTTCCATCCCCAGCAGCTGGTGCTCCACACTCTCATGACGATAGCCCTACAGCATCCTCTTCCATCCCCAGCAGCTGGTGCTCCACACTCGCATGACTATAGCCCTACAGCATCCTCTTCATCCCCAGCAGCTGGTGCTCCACACTCGCATGACTATAGCCCTACAGCATCCTCTTCCATCCCCAGCAGCTGGTGCTCCACACTCGCATGACTATAGCCCTACAGCATCCTCTTCTATCCCCAGCAGCTGGTGCTCCACACTCTCATGACTATAGCCCTACAGCATCCTCTTCCATCCCCAGCAGCTGGTGCTCCACACTCGCATGACTATATCCCTACAGCATCCTCTTCCATCCCCCCAGCAGCTGGTGCTCCACACTCTCATGACGATAGCCCTACAGCATCCTCTTCCATCCCCAGCAGCTGGTGCTCCACACTCGCATGACTATAGCCCTACAGCATCCTCTTCCATCCCCAGCAGCTGGTGCTCCACACTCGCATGACTATAGCCCTACAGCATCCTCTTCCATCCCCAGCAGCTGATGCTCCACACTCTCATGACTATAGCCCTACAGCATCCTCTTCCATTCCCAGCAGCTGGTGCTCCACACTCTCATGACTATAGCCTTACAGCATCCTCTTCTGCCCCCAGCAGCTGATGCTCCACACTTTCATGATTATAGCCCAAACAGATAAAAACTAAGTTAGTAGGTAGCTTGGTTCCTACATAGGTGCACACTGCTCTGTTTTGTGCCTTCATATTTGCTGTTTCTAGTCAGTGTAAGCGTATGGGTTAGCACAGTTCTTCTGGAAATAGCTAGTGTTAGTAAATGAGCTATATCTATGTTTGTAAAGGCAAAGGCAAACCTGAAGCTCACCAAAGGATGAAAGGATTGCTTCCCCATAAGCCTTGGTCTTGCCATCTTCTTGACACAGGCCACACTCTAGAGTGAACTAGTAGAGCTATACGACAGTTTATGAGGATAGGTAGGAAGAGGGAATAGAATGAACAACATACTTTTGATACAGATAGCACATTGCTGGATAATGACACAAAATTATGCATGCATCATTCCACACTTGGAGTGAGGACTGATCTCTCACCTTACTATGGCTAGTTTCTTGATGTACTCCTCTGGTGCACCCAGGGAAGCTAGTCCTATCTCCTGAGAGAACTGGGCAAATGTCTGGTTACAGGACAGAGGAGCATGTCCTAGTAACTAAGTAAACTAAGTTATATTTACTTATGCACACACTTGCACAGAGCAGTGATGCAGAGGTTTATAGCCTATGGCTAGAACAGTGCCCATACTTAGCCATTGGATGGATTATCTGATAAAGGCAACAGCTCCCTTCACTGGACCTGACATATTTCCTGCATCATAACACTGACCTCTAAAAGAAATAAACTTGCATAGTCACTATTGTAACCTTGGAAATGCTATTTGTATACATGCATAATCCAACCTAGGTCATCTGCTATAGCTCTTCCAGTCAAACTATCAGTAAAACCTAAACATTCATAAACTCCTCGCAAACTTTAATACATTGTTTGCTGAAGTATAGGACTAAAAGCATCTGTTCAATATTGCTGCTTCATCAGCAAATATTTTGCTGCTTTTATGTCTTGCTATTTTCACAAATGTACTCTCCACAGCAAGAGGCTCATTCTGAGTCCTGTACGTTCCATTTCTTGGTGCTATCTTGAAATACTGCTACAAAACTGCGTTACCTGCAGCTACACAAAACTCTATATAGCAACTATTGGAAGTTTTCCATATTTTTATCTGAGCACTGTGGGGTGGGTATGGACTGCTAGTGAGAATATCTACATTTAGGACCCAGGGCCAGGGATCTTACCAATCACATAAGGGTCTGGCTACAGGAACTATGTCCCATGAAAATGATAAGTAAATTCTGATTTAAGTTAATACTGGTGGAGTGTAAGTTTACTTTAACTCACACTTCCTAAAACAGAAGGTATGGAACAGGAGGTATATATACTCTAACACAATAGCTGGAAGGGTTGGAGTGACCTAACCAGCTCTCCTTTCTGTTCCTTGAGAGAGAAAATGAGAGAGAATTTGGAAGTATCATCACCATTACTGGCTTCAAGGTAACATAAACTTCAGAACTTCTCTTTTTTTAGCCCTCTTGACAACCCAGGATCCATGTTAACCAAATAGTAGCACTCTTTCAGCGAGCAGAATTTATTTCAGTGCCACTGTGTGTCACGAAGAGGGACTGTCAGTGGTAGACTTCACCCTGTAGTTTCCTTGTGTTTTACTTCAATCTGTTGTTGTTTGTTGCATTTATTGGTTTCTGCAGGTATTTTCTCTCTCTGTTCTGTATATGTGTGCATATTCATGTGACTCATTGTGATGTCATGTATTGTGCTAGCATGCATATATGTATTCACACTTCTGGAATGTCATAATTCAGATCAAAATATCAAATTTTTGTACACTGTACATGTAAAGTAATGTGTTTTATTTATCATGAAGACAAATTCAAAACACTCATTTTTGTGATAGGGCACTTTGTTTTAGAGTCTCCTGAACAATGTTTATAACATTATTGCCTTAAGATATTAGAGTATTCATGGTACATCTTGTATTTTCCTTTTCCTTGTAACCGATAATGATAAAAATACCTACGTTATAAAAATATCATTTATACATGAAGGTAGCTTATTATTTTTACTGGCTAAACACACATCAAAACAAGAATAACCAAGTTCAAATAGGATTCACCAGAAGGCATCAGCATTGGCACTCGCAGTTCCAAGCAGTAGCTAACATCGAAACCAAACAGCAGCAAAATCTGAGCCCAACTCACAAGTGATCCATTGGTATTGTTCATAGATTTGACATAGTGTAATGCCCGATAGACTGTAAACTTTTGTCCGACCAATTAGACCACAACCTCTCCCATGGTTCTGCCCCTCTGAGGGGTGGGCTATAGTAGACTCGCTCAGATACTTTGCCAAGCTGGCATTTTTTAATCTTGAGGGTCAGTCCTTGTTTTTTCCCCAGTCTTCATGTACTCGTCTCAGATAAATAATGTGGTGGTCCCAGCTATCATTGAAGTTGCTATGTCATCTAAGTAGGCAGCACATTACTTGTTTATTCCATCTAAAACTATTTTTGGAATGTAGTCAATAATATATGATTACACAATAATAGTTAATATATGAGCACACAATAATAGTTACACAATAATAGTTAATAATATATGAGTACACAATAATAGTCAATAATATATGATTAAACAATAATAGTTAATATATGAGCATACAATAATAGTTAACAATATATGAGTACACAATAATAGTTAAGCCTCCTTCAAACCAAAAGGCATAGTTAGAAACCGGAACTTTCTGAACAGTTAAGGCTGCTTTATCATGTCCTCTTCTCTGCCCGGACCTGGTAGTGGCCCTTGGTGAGATCAAGAGTCGGAGAGTATTTCTTCAGGTATGCCCACACTGGCATCGATATGGAGGAGAGCATCTCAACCATCTTAGTAGCTGGGATGCAGGAAGCAAAATCCAAGTGTCAATACAAATTTGTTATCCTTGCGAGAACGTCTCAGTGGTCACCCAATTTCCATTGCCACTCTCAGTATTGTTTTGTAATTAAACTTATAGCAATATAGACATTTTAAACTAAACATAATATGTCGATAAACTACAGGAGTTTGAAATAAATGCCGTAGTCCTTGCTTTTCTGTGCTGCTTGCTTCGTGGAGTTCTCCTGTGAAGCTCATACCAATTCCTTGATGGAGGCTGTAATTGATCCACCAAGGGAGGCTGCATCCACCAAGAGAGGCTATAATTGATCCTCCACCTAGGGACACTGCAGTTGATCCTCCACCAAGGGAGGATGTAGTTGATCCTGCACCAAGGGAGGATGTAGTTGATCCTGATCCTGCACCAAGGGAGGATGTAGTTGATCCTCCACCAAGGGAGGATGTAGTTGATCCTCCACCAAGGGAGGCTGTAATTGACCCTCCACCAAGGGAGGCTGTAGTTGATCCTCCACCAAGGGAGGCTGTAGTTGTCCTCCACCAAGGGAGGCTGTAGTTGATCCTCCACCAAGGGAGGCTGTAGTTGATCCTCCACCAAGGGAGGCTGTAGTTGATCCTCCACCAAGGGAGGATGTAGTTGATCCTCCACCAAGGGAGGCTGTAGTTGATCCTCCACCAAGGGAGGATGTAGTTGATCCTGCACCAAGGGAGGATGTAGTTGATCCTGCACCAAGGGAGGCTGTAGTTGATCCTCCACCAAGGGAGGATGTAGTTGATCCTCCACCAAGGGAGGATGTAGTTGATCCTGCCACCAAGGGAGGCTGTAGTTGATCCTCCACCAAGAGAGGCTGTAGTTGATCCTCCACCAAGAGAGGCTGTAGTTGATCCTGCCACCAAGGGAGGCTGTAGTTGATCCTCCACCAAGGGAGGATGTAGTTGATCCTCCACCAAGGGAGGCTGTAGTTGATCCTCCACCAAGGGAGGATGTAGTTGATCCTGCACCAAGGGAGGATGTAGTTGATCCTGCACCAAGGGAGGCTGTAGTTGATCCTCCACCAAGGGAGGATGTAGTTGATCCTCCACCAAGGGAGGATGTAGTTGATCCTGCCACCAAGGGAGGCTGTAGTTGATCCTCCACCAAGAGAGGCTGTAGTTGATCCTCCACCAAGAGAGGCTGTAGTTGATCCTGCCACCAAGGGAGGCTGTAGTTGATCCTCCACCAAGAGAGGATGTAGTTGATCCTGCCACCAAGGGAGGCTGTAGTTGATCCTCCACCAAGAGAGGCTGTAGTTGACCCTCCACCAAGGGAGGCTGTAGTTGATCCTCCACCAAGGGACTATTCTATTAACAAGCAACAACAGCAACAAGGTATGGCATGTGCTGTCTTGTAGTTGACAACAAGTAGAAAGTGTACCTACTCAACTACATACAAATAAAAAACAACTATATATATAAGACTATGTTTTATTTTGTTTGAGGCAAAGAACTATTATTGTACATTACACAAGTCAGCCCCTACATAATTGTTGGGGAGGGGGGGGGAGGGGGAAGGATTGTCGATTTATTGCCATTTGGGTTAGCTACTTGGTAGGGAGCTCCCTGCTGGTTCATAACTCTAGAACTATCGAAACATAATAAAATATATATAACATTTATTCTACAGACTATATATATATATGCATACATTAATGGCCAATAGATAGTTTACCTGTTGAAAGTGTATTCCATCAGCTATACAATCATATTTTTTACCCCCCCCCCCCCCCCCCCTCCCCCTCCCACCCCACACACACACAAGACCATGAACAAAACCATGAACAAGTACATTCATTGTGATTTTCCCCCTTTTTCATGTTAAACTCAATTGAGAGATTAGTCACTGCATGGATTAGTAAATTTCAAGTCTTCTGGTACTAAAATTGTTATGACTGTATGCAAGTTATGCACAGGAAGAAAAGAGATACATACTTCATAAGACACAAAAAAATCGACAATTTGTATCTGATGGAGGTTACAGCATCTAGCCATAATGTCGAAGAGCAAATTTCACCATTATTCTGGGGGAACAGTTTGAACCAAAGCCAAACAGAGGTTTCACTTCTATCGGATGAATCAGAAGGCTTGCGAAAGTGTCGCAGAATTTATTGCCGCATTAAGGGAGCTCACCAAAGACTGTGATTTTGGAGTGTCCTTGAATGACACCTCCTAGCGTGATCGGCTGATTGGAGGTTTAAATAGTACCAGCATCCAGAAGAAATTGCTCGCTATGGAAGACCTTACCTTTGCAGATGCTTGTTACATAGCCAAGGCCTCAGAAGCTGCCAACAATAATGCTGAGGGCATCAGCTTCACGGGAGCAAGTGTCACTTCAGTCAACTATATGGGAAGACAGCGGAGATCAAACAGATTCCCAAAAGGCAGCTCATCGTAGCCATGTTACCATGGTGGAAGGACTAACCACATGCCATCTAACTGCTAATTTATTGTTCACAAATGGGTCTGCCCATATGAGAAATAATGTACTGAGAAAATCAAACTTTACTGGAAACAGTTGCACAAAGTAAGAAGTGACCAGCTTACTGCTTTGTCCAACCTGCAGGATCAACATAAAGCTATATTGCAGGGTGAACTGGAAACTGTTAGTTCTCACCATGCAGAGCTTCATGTCCGATCAAATGCTACGCCCAAGTTCTTCAAACCCACTTTTGCCATCAAGGATATTATTTGTGTGGAAATCAACCATCTTGAGAAAGCTGGTATTTTAGAGAAAGTTTCCCAGTTAGTGGGCACCCCCCATAGTCACTATACTTAATTAAAAAGGATGGCTCATATCGTATCTGTGAGGACCACAAAGTGACTATAAATTCCACTATAAATATCAACCAGTATATCCACTTGCAAATTCTACTGATCTATTTGCATCCTTGTCTGGAGGTCTAGCATTTACGAAATTAGATCTCTCTCAGGCATACCAGTAATTGTTGTTGGAGGAAGAGTCAAAAGACTACACGAACATTACTACTCATCAAGGACTGTACCATTACACCCAACGGCCATTTGAAATTACATTGGCCAGCGATTTTTCAAATATCAATGGTCATGATACTGCAGGGAATGTCATTTGCTATCTTGATGACATGCTCATCACTTGGCTGGATAATGAAACACACTTAGAAAATCTTCGGGGTGTCCTTTGTCGGCTTGAGGAACAGGCCTCCATTGGAACCCAAGAAGTGTGTTCATGAAGACACCTCAGACACAAGGTGAGTGACAAGGGACTGCACCCTTTGGAAAAAGCCATTGTTCAAGAAATAGAGCCACAAGACATTCAACAGTTACAATTGTACATAGGACTCCTTAACTATCATGAGAATAAATCTGCCCAATGTGGCACACCCTCTACATAATCTGCTACGAAATTGTGTGAAGTGGAAATGGACAAGGAAGTGCACTGAAGCATTCACTGCCACCAAACAATCTGTATCCTCCATGTTTTGATACATTATGACCCATTTCCCTTACAGGTAATGCCTCTACATATGGACGGGGACCGTCACATCACATGCACTGCCAGATGAGACCGATTGCATTTGCTTCATGGACATTGTCCAAGACTGAAGAGAATTATGCAGCTGAAAAAAGAAGTGGCTTTATTGATTTTTGAATTTTTCTATGGAAGGAGATTCGCATTCGTAATGTACCATAAGCCGTACAGCCACCTTGACCCAACAAGGGGATTCCAATGCAGGCTGCTGCTCGTCTGCAATGTTGGGCAGTTGTTTTGTCTGCATACTCAATTAACATCCAGTTTAAGTCCACTGCAGCACACACAAATGTTAATGGGATATCAAGGCTACCACTTCCAAAATCACATCTGAAGGACAGTCCCTAAGCATCCATTTTCAACATCACCAAAATCGAAAATTACCTGTTGCTGCAGTTCAAGTTTGTCAAGCTACTCGTACAGATATTATGTTGAGCAAGTCATTGACCAGGTTTCCCATTCACATTTGGAGGTTATTTTTAATTATGATTGACAGTGGTCGGTGAGCTAAGCGTTCGCTGTTCAGAGTTGAGAGGTGATCGCTGTCTGAGGCAAGCTGCCAATCATTTTGTATGGGAATCGTTATGGGGCATTTCGACTGTTCACTGTAGAGCTATTTGGAGGGTCCGCTATCGGAGGTTCCACTGTATTGAGAAAGATATTGCAAACAAATACAGGTTAGGGGCGACAATTACCCCCTCAATTCATACTTATTTTCCTCATTATTTTGATTCCCCCACCAAACCATAGTTTTTCTTTTATACAGAGTATCAGACTCTGCTTTTTGTACTGAGCTTTTTCAGGGACTTAATATCAAACTTAGCACATCTTTTCTTCATTATTCATCTTCCAAATATTTGTAAGGTGCTTCTTTAGTATATAGTAGAATTACCAATATAGGGCACCACAAGGGTAAAAAAATTCTGGGTTCTACTCTATATTGTCTAGCTCCTTCTCCACAGTAGTGATGCATATTGCCATTAAATATTATGTTATGCTCTGACACAATGAGCTAGACCTAAGAAGCAATCTGAAGCTCTCTCCAGACAGTCAGCTGCAAAGTGACCGAAATTATTACAATTAAAACATCTGGGTCTCCTCTGTTTGTCAAACTTAAGGGTTTTTTCTGGCTCTTGAAGGTACCCAACTTGGTGTCCTTCTCAACTCCTTTCTCCCCCAACTCAGTCTCACTGTCCTTTTTTTCATGTCTTCTGTGGGGCTTGGCTCCATTCTTGGCCTGGCTTCTGTCTTGCCTGTCCCCAGCCAGTCTAAGGTGGTGGAACCTGTCATCAGCCAGTTCTGCAGCTTCATCGAGGATGGTTGGCTTCAGTCCTCTGACTCATGTGGCAATTTCCTCAGGTAGTGCCTTTAACAGTCTCTCCTACATCACTAGATCCATGATGTCCTCCTTGGTCACACACCTCTTGAATGCACTGGCTACTTAAATACTAATACTGCAACTTGCGATAAATCACCCAAGAGTCAGGGCCTTTCTTTTTCAGCCCCTCAATCTTAGCCCAGTAAGTGCTGCTGGTAATGTGGTATGCTTCATTAAAGCATTCCTGACCGCATCATAGTCGTCCTTCTGACTAGGGGTCATGCCTACTTGGACCTTCCTGGCTTCTGGGGTTAATAGTGGGAGTAATTCCCTGGGCCACTTAGTCCTTATAACTGTCCATGTGGTCTTCAAATCCCGCTAAGTATGATACAATGTATTCCCCTTCTACCATAGTACTGTATTTGTTCAACTTGCCCCCGTCTCTGTCCTTGGATAACAGCTCCAGGAATCTCCTTCTCTCTAGTTCATCCCATCTCCTCCTCTTTTTCTCTTGCTTTCTCTCCTTCCACATTAGTTTCATCATCTCTGCTATCATATGGTTGGGGTCATTGTTGGTTTCTGCAGTTAGCTCTTCCTGTTCTGAGCTCCGACTGTCCATTTTGTCCCTGTTCCTGTTTATCGTAGAGTATGTCTCCTCTGCTGGTGCTGTTCATCTGCTATGTTTCTGAAAGCAGCCTTTCCACTCCTGAGCTGATGTTGTTTCTTTGCTCATTCTAACTGGGTCAAGTAAACAACAGTTAACTGTTGACCATACACTTACAATCTGAGAAGTGAGAGTTTTCTATAATCTGGCATCTGGAAGTTCCTTGGTTCACCACTGCCACCAGTTGTGAAGGCTTAGCTGGTGCCAGTTGTCACATCCTTTATATCTGTATCTGTATCTGTATCTGTGCTGCCACCGCGATTATCACTAACATAAGGATGTTGATAGAGGTTATGTTATCACTGCTTTATGTAATAAAGTTCAACTCAAGGGCAAATGTTTCTTAGTTGAAACACTGAGGGAGTCTCCATTTTCATGCAAGGGTCCCCAAAATCATAACAAAATTTCCCTAAAATTTTATGACACTGCAACCAAGTAGATGTCCTTAGCACTCTGGCACCACAAACCTTTTGTACAAACTGGAACATACCCACACATGATTTTTGATGAGGTTGCTTCCAGCATCGAGTTTGATATGGAATACTGAAAGGCCCACCAATGAATGACCATGGGCCATTTTAGCAGTGTTATATTATAATAAACAAGATGACTGTTATCTCTCTTTCCAGCATTATTATATAGAACTAATCTGCTCTTGGTATATAACTTGTTTAATTCACATTTAGTAAATAGAATAATGAAATATCAATGAACTCTCAGTTGACATAATAACATTAAAATCACCTTCTCAATAATCAACTTCAAATTTCATTCACTCGACGTTTCGACTAGATGCTCTAGGCTTCACTGATGAAGACTAGAGCATCTAGTCGAAACGTCGAGTGAATGAAATTTGAAGTTGATTATTGAAGGTGATTTTAATAATGAAGACTAGAGCATCTAGTCGAAACGTCGAGTGAATAAAATTTGAAGTCGATTATTCTAATTAACACAAGAATTAAACTTTGCAGAATAGATGAATCGTCAAAATTTACAAACCTGGACTTTGTGGAGGGAAAATTCCTTTGTGTCTTGCAGGAGGGCACTATCAACTGACACCTTTAACACACATTTGTCAGCCTTGGGCCGCTCCTATGGCGGTACCAGCTGGATATCTAGATCATTGTAGTTGTGGCACCCAAGAATATTTTAATGCTAATAACTTACTTCGGACAGTGCAAGCTATCATAAAGTGAATGCCACATGTCCCTACGTGTGCCACGCGTACGCACGCGCAAAAAGGGAATAAAGCGATGTGCCGCTCGCTCTTTTTGGCCACCCCTACCATGCCATCCACTTCTTCCTCCATAGTATGTGATGGGTATTCCTCAACTTACCTAGCTTTTTCCTCCACCTTTTCTTGGCAGTTTCTGCTATTCGTCTTGTGTGCTCAGGCGCATGACAGCACTCAATATGGCTGCATAGCAACAGTTGCTACAATTATGACGTAACCACACGAAATATGGAAATATTGAAGAAAGCTGAGGCGATAGTTATGTCAGGTATGTATGTATAATGGTATTGAGCACTACTGACTTGACTTGTGAGGTTAACTCACAAAAGCTGTTTAAACTATTTAATCTTGATACTGATAATCCTGTTAGGCCACCACATATAATTACAGCATGTTAATAAAATATAAGTAACTATCACTAATAATATTATTATCAACTACTTTCAATAATAGCTAGAGTATCTGGCTGTTCAAGGAGGGGGTAGTGGAGAAAAAAAGATCTTTGTCAGCTTGCCATAGAAAGTTCCTTTCTCCTCTGCCACAAGTTCACAACCTACCTACTCAATACATCACTTCTTATCCTCTAACAACATAGTCTTCAAGTCTAAATTGCAACCTCACACCTGCATGGACCTCACATACCTCTCCATCCCATACCCATTCTTTACCTGTGTGTACAACTTCAGTGTACTCTTGCTGTTAACCTCCTCCCGATCATTCTCATTTCTCACCAACTTTTCCTTCCAGTTATGCACTGACCAGCCTCCTTATTTAACTCCTATTCCTCCTCAAGATCTCATACTTCCCACCATCCGATTTCTCCATCCTCTCTTAGTTTATTTACAACTATTTTCACCATTCTAACACCTCCAATCCCTTACCAAACAAATCTTCCAGCTTCCTCCACCCCATATCTCCCCATATTGCCACTCCTGCTACTGTATTACTTGCCCCCAAGAATCTCCTACCCACTCTCATCTGTGCCGGCTCCAACTTCTTGCAAGCATTATGTCCTTCTGTCCACCAAACTTTGGCTGCATACTCCATATTAGATCTCACTAGAAACTCCCAAACCATGCATCCTCTATCTACTTCCACCTGCCCATTCACTCTACTCATCCATGTCACCTTCCCAACCTACTCTTCTGCCTTCTTTGCCATCTTCCCTAACTGAACAATTTCCCCTTAGCTTCCTATCAAACCATCCTCCCCACCTACCTCTTCCAATATCTCCTCACCAATCCTCCAATTTACTCTTGCTTCCCTCTTCCTTGCTAACCTTGATTTTGAACTTCGTCTTCCACTTAACACATTTGCCTGTACCATACCCAACATAGCTTGCAACCACACACCCAAGTCCACCAAAAGAATAACATCATTTGCATATACAATTGTGGCACACCAACACCCTTACACCCTCTCCAACTCCTCTGCCATTTCCATCAAATTTATATTTAAAAGAAGTGGAGACAAAGGACATTCCTGCCTAAATCCATTCTCCACAGTGAACCACCTTGACCTTCCATTCAACACCACTCTCATCTCCACCCCACTATAAAAACCTTCATATATCCTTACTAGTTTCTCCTCCACTCCATTCTGCCTCTACTTTCCCACAGCACCTTCCTCCACATACTGTCATATGCCTTGCTTATGCCCAGGAAGGCCATCTTCTCCCTCTTCCTCACTTCACAAACACCTCTTAACACCAACCACTGGTCCGAATATCTCATCCAACCCCTGCTCTTCCATAAAAATCCTATCCTCAGCAAACCACCTAACCTCCTCGCCAACACTCTCACAAATGCCTTTGCCACACTACAACTTAGGACAATCCCCGTATAATTCCCTACTTGGTCCTTATTGCCATCCTTGTGGAGAGATACTAGCAAACTCCTCGTCCAGTCCACTGGACAGCACTCAATCCTCATCACCACATTCATTACCTACACCATCACCTTCAATCAGCATCTCATTCAACATTCCATCTGGGACTGGTACCTTACCTCTCTTCAAACACTTCATTACCTCTACTACTTCTTCCCAACTTACTTCCTCACATATAGCCAACTCATGCCCACTCACATCTCCTATCTCTGCTTCTGGTACTATGGCATAGATCAGAGCTAGTCCATGGCTGAATTGGAAGACCCTAGCCATTCTTGACTTAGAAATGACCTGATAAATATTGCTAATCACTCACAAGTGGGTTTTGCCATGGGTATTATTATAGCCATGTGTCTGTGAGTATGATCTTATTTATATTTTCACTTAGAAATCAAACCTCAAGTAGAAGCATTTGATGTTACTATCAAAGAGGAAGTGATAATCCGTACTGTTTGCTTCAAAGGTGGCTCTCAAGATTTCCAGTCCCACAAAGTTCCTCTTGTCATGGTCCATGGTTTTGGAGGGGGGAATCCTACATTCTACAAAATCTATGGACAGCTTGCCAAGGACAGATGTGTTTACGGCATCGATCTTCCAGGGTTTGGTCTCAGCTCCCGAGTGGAGTTTTCCAATGATGCCACGAGCTGTGAAAATGAGATGGTTGACCTGGTAGAAAGCTGGAGGAAAGAGATGAAGTTGAAAGCGATTATCCTTGTTGGTCATAGTTTTGGGGGCTATATCTCAGCAGCGTATGCTATCAAGCACAGCAGTCACATGTCTCACTTGGTCCTACTGGACCCTTGGGGAGTTCTCTCTCGGCAAGAAGACCACAATCACCAACACAGTGGGATGTTTGAGTGGAGTTTAAGAAAGTTTTCTGGAACATTCAAACTTAACCCATATAAAATGGTTCAGAGATTAGGACCTACGATTGGTATGTTGGCAAACATAAGTTACTAGCTTGTATTTAGTTTCGGTGTCAATCAATGCAAAATTCCATTTGTTATTTCTGGTCTAGAAGTAAAGAAGGTGTCAAAATGTGCAACAGGTCCATCTAGCATTATAACAAAAGCTGTAATTATGGCTGAAGTTAAAACTCTAAACAAGGTATATGGACATGTATACTTGTCCTAACTTGTTTTTGCACCCTGGTCAATTATGTCTAGATAAGTTTGTGTAAGTATATTATGAGGGAGCATGCACTTTTGAAAAACCTAGGCCCTAGTTTATGTTCCAGTTCAGCAGTTCGCTAGCCATGGCAGTTATTTTTTACATGCATGCATTACATGCAACAGCATGCATGTAAGAAAATATACTACCCCGATACATTTTGTTCCTGCCTATTCAGAAATCTTATTGCCCTATATATAAGTAAATAGCTAAAATGACTTTCTCAATGATCAACCTAAAATATGTTTCTCAAAGTTTCAGCTAGATGCTGAATATAGCGTTCATCAGGAATATCATGGAGGAATATCATTGATCAACACACTCGACCTTCATCAGGAGTAAAGATTATACTGATGAAGGCTAGAGTACCTTGCATAACATTGAGAAACCAATTTTTTGTTTATCATTGAGAAAGGCATTCTTCAAGCTTGCCTTTTCATATATAACCTCATAAATTTAATTTCACATATATTACTACTATAAAAATCTTGGCACACACCCCAAAAAAAATTAAATTTGTGATGCATAAGAGAATTTGGCTTGCTGGCAAAACATAATCTACACACAGCAAATAGCAAACAAAAACACAATGACAAACCACAGCAAAATGGTTTCAACTTGTCAAGAGTTTGGCTGGGCCTTTGTTGCTGGGACAAAAATATTAATAATTAACACACATTAAATACATCATAGCCAATAGCATACCAAAACTAAAGCTGAATAGTGCAATATGAACAAAGAATAATTAATTTATAGTAAATATATCATAACATCATAGAGTAGACCATATCCTCATCAACTCCATGACCATGGAATAACTTGATGTGATAACTTTGGTTTAGTCAATTACCAGTATAACTTTTGTAGTCACTTATAATCATATTAATGGTTGTATAATGACATTGTTAAATGAGGGTGTTTTTTTTCAATAGTAGTTTAGAAGCCATGGGTACAAACAGATGGAACATTATTGGCATGAGGAGGAGTAATTTTCGTTAAGATTGAAAAGTTCGATCAAAGTCAAGAAGAGTACCCGAGAAGCCTAGTAATTTTTTCACTGCTAACTCTACTATGGGTGATGACAACAAATGGCCAATTTTCTTTCTGTCAGAGGCAAGGCTATGTACAAGGTGTTGCAAAACCTAGTGGCTCCTGAGAAGCGAGGGAATAAGACCTTAGAGGAACAAGCTGGAACAATACTACAGCCCGAAGCCATCCGTAATTGTTAAACAGATTATTTCATACCTCTTTCCAGAAAGGCTTGTGAATCTGTTTCTGGCTTCATTGCCTGACTATAGGGCAGATCCAGTATTTAAAAAGTGAGGAGTTAATACGTCATATAGACTACCCAGAAGGTTCGATTGTTCGTGGTAATCACCTGTTGTGCTGGTTTTGATGAGACAAACCCATATTTTGGTATCAATCTGGTTATTGCTATGCTTAAATTAAATTGCCACAAAAAGTGTGTTGAATCTGTAAGACTGACATCACTCTTAAGTTCTATCATGAATATCATGTGTGTGTGTGTGTGTGTGTATGGGTGAGTGTAGGTGTGTGGCACCGGAATGCCATGTAGAAGTATTTCATAGTCGACCCCAAGCTGATGTAAAAGAAGGTCATGGAACTCTCATTAAATTGTAGAAGCAACAAGAGAATTGAGCTATCAGCAATCAAACAGTTGATGAATTAAAGATAACAGTCTCTCACAGGTGCAAGATTAAGTACCCAGTGGAAATAGCCGATTGGGCAATCCATATAGTATATATCAGTATTAAAGAGCGATAAACCCAGTTAATGACTCTGTGGTGACTTTCAAGTAACTATGAATCCTATGTCAAAACTGGACATCTATCCTAAGAGGATCCCTTTGTGCTCTCCAGAAGTGAAAGTCCTTCACTAAGCTTGATCTGGGTCAGGCTTACCAGCAGTTACCACTAAAAATCACATCTTAAATAGCCACAAAGGTTTATCTCGATATACATTTGATGTTTCTTCTGCTACAGGAATTTTTCAAAGAACCATTGAAAGTTTGTTGCAGGGGATAACTTAGAATTGTCATCTACTTGTATGACATCCTCATAACATGTCCTATGGAGGAGGACCTCCCCAAGATGTTGGATGAAATGCTTAAGCAGTTGCACAAACCTGGTCTGGAAGTGCAAATTTATGAAACGAGTGGTCAACTATCTGGGACACAAGATTAATGAAACTGGATTCCATCCAGTACATGGCAAGATCCAAGCCATTCATGAAGCTCCAACCCCATAGTCGGTCCATGAACTGAAATCATATTTGGGACTGCTCACTTATTATAGTAAATTCTTGCTGAAGTTATCATCTACCCTTTCATCCCTTTAACAGGCTACTCCCGGAAGGGCTATTCATTGTCTTGAGGTGCCGAGGAAGAGAGAGCATTTTCTTAAGTCAAACAAACTATTTACTTCAACCAAGATTCTCACTCATTTTCATGATTCAATGTTACATTAACCCTAGCATGTGATGCATCTTCCCATACAGAAGAGTAGTACAATTAAAAATGTGTCCTGGTCTCTTTCTAAAGCTGAGCAGAATATTCTCAACTGGAGAAGGAGGGACCATCAGGTATCTTTGGAATCAAGAAATTCCATGCTGGAGACCTGTTTGTGCTGGGTAACAGACCACAAGCCACTATTAAGCCTGTTGAGAGAAGACTCTTCGACATCACCACAAGCATCTGCTCATATCAATTGGTGGTAATTGTTCTTATCTGCATAATTATGAGTGTATGTTAGTTTTCTGAGACACAAAGCACACACAAAAACTGATGACCTTAGTAGGTCAAGTAACTACTGAGTAACTACTGAAACACTTCCAGAACTGGAAGAACACCTGAATGATTCTTATCAGTGACAGCAAAAGAAATCCACGCTTTGACCCAGGAAGACCCAGAACTTCCTCGTAATCTCTGTGATTCAGAATTAGATTTATTCACATCTAAAAAATCAGAGACCTCATTTTATGAAGGATGTATTTCAGATTTGCAATCCTCAAGCCTGGAAGGGAAGTTGTTGGCAAGGATTTACATAATATGGTCAGGTATCAAGCGCATTTGCACTGAATATCAAGAGGTTCACGGTTCAATCATCACTGCCAACTGTACCAATGAATCCCTGAAAGTGCTGACGAGACTGTGGTCTAGACTTCATTGGTTTTCTGGGTCCTTTTGAAAATTCAATGTTTCTTAACTTAATCGATTTACATTGAAGCATTTTTTTGAAGTAGAACACTCTGGACAGTTTTTGCAAGATTTGGCATATCAAAAACTATTCTGACAGATAAAGGTCCATTGGTGAGTGAATGAGTTGAACTTTTCTTGCACAAAAATGTATCAAGCATACTACTTCAGCTCCATACCACCCTGCTTCCATGGACTTAGAGAATGTGCTGTCCAGATCTTGAAGAGAGGTTTAAAGAAGTCATTTCAGAAGACAATAGTTCAAACATCACTCAAGTCCTTCTGACCTACTGTATCCCACCCCAGTTTACAGTGGACATTTTGCCTTCAGAATTGCTTCTGGGGAGGAGGTTGAAATTGAGGTTGACTCTGTTGAAACCAAACAGGAACAGTGGAAGAGAAACAGTTGAAACAGAAACGTCAATGTGATGCAAGAGTTAATAGCCCCGAATGTTTCAGTCAGGAAATGCAGTTTTCATGAAAAACTTCAGTCATGGCTACCTGAAAAAAATAGCAAAGTGACCGGTCCAGTTTCATATCACATGCTGTTGAGTGCTGCAAAACAAAGATGTTGCTATTAGGATCAGTTACATGAGAGTGATCGAACCCGACTCCATGAGAGAAATGTATATGAAGAACCTATTTCAATGATTTTGTCGATTCCTTTTCCAACGTTGAATGAAAGCTCACCAGCACACCTGCTGTTGCTGATGATAAAGCACACTCACCTGAAATCCTTAAGACTGAAACTTTTTTTTGCCTTTATCCCAAAAGGAAACGAAAACTGCCATTGAGGAATCGGGCAGTTTGGACTTAGTGACACTTTTTATTTTGTGTTGTTCTTTCGTTATTAGTGGAAAGGAATGTGGTATCTATAATTACTTATTGTGGTCATTTTTACAATCATATTCATGGTTGTATATATCACGTTCTGCCATGTTCAAATTTTGAGTGAAGTCAAGCGTAGTTGAAAACCCACAGATGCACACACAGATGCAATATTTGCACTAAATTAAGTGCCCACTCTTTATTGTACCATTTAGGAGGTCTGTATTATTCAACATGTTACACTGTGTATGTATGTCTATATACTTTAGGTGGTTATTTCATTAGGATGCTAATGAAAAAAGCTGCCATAGACGATTATGGTGAAAATTGCATTAATTATTTCGTACAAGCCGTCACGACTGGGAGACCAACGTGAGTATATACATTTGTTCCTCTTTTGAGAAACCATCTTCAAATCCACACTAAAATGATATCTTAAAGGAGGTTGTCTGTCACTAGAGGTGGGTGGAGCAATGAGAGTGGTAACTATTTAGTATTACTGCACAGTGCACATGAATAAAGCTTATAGCTTGAGTCCATGATAATCATAATTTGACAATTTTTATCTTCTTTAACACCAATTACTCTCTCTTCCTCAGTTAGCAAATTTGTTTTCCTAATTATAGGTGCATTAGTAGGTAATTCTATAATTATTGGTGGCTTTTAGCATTAGAAAATAACTGCAGAGTCTCTGTTGGTATCAGTTATTATTGAGAAGGTGATTTTAATGTTTGTTAACTGAGAGAGATTATTATTATTAATATTATTATAATTATTATTATTATTATCATAAACATCATTATCATCATCATCTTTATCATCATTATCATCATCATCATTATTATTATTGATATTATTATTGTTGTTGTTGTTGTCATTATTGCCACCATATCATCGGCATCCTCACTATCATATTATTTATTATTATCACTCTCATTATTGTGGGTTTTTTTGCATATTTATTACTAATACTTACTAACAAAATTACTGTAATAATGAAAAAGTAATAATAATAAAGTAATTAAATACGAAGAAAATATTATGGTGGTCATGGCTTCAAGTTTAGGCTCTTGTGAGTGGCCACCCAGCAGCCAGTAAGTCCATTACATAAACTCCATTGCCGAACACACTCCAGTGCTAGTTGCTATTTTGCTAGTAGTTCCTTCCATCTTCTGGCCTGGTCTAAGATGGTGGCTTTATCCCACATGACAGTGATGCCCATTGTCTATGTATGTTCAGCATTTACAGGCATCTTGGTGTTCTTTCATTCTGGTTTTTCCTGTCTTCTATTCATTGTCAAAATTGTACTTCCCACAGATGCAAGGGATACAGTACACAACACAACTAGTTTGGTAATTCATCCTTCACCTTACTAAGTTGTGCCCTCGGAGTCCCTTCTCATCTGAAAACTACTCTGATGTTCAACTTACGAAGATCCTTCTGATGTCTTTACTCATCTCTGCTACATAGAGAATAACTATCTTAGGATCCACTCCTGATTTCCTGTCTGGGTGTCCTTATCTTCCTTTCTGCACTTGGATACTGCAGAAGAAAGGTTGATGAAAGCTTGGAAATAACTGTTCACCATATGGACCCTTTTTTAAATAGGCCTCCTCTCACTACTCTCCTGGCTCTACATTCAAGCTCATCACGAATCTTCTGAATGGATCGAGTAGTGTGATTTGCCAGCCTGTATGTGCAGGTTTTCTGTAAACTGTTGCAGTTAGTCAACCATCTTTCTTTCTGTGTAGGTGGCCAGGCTAGGAGACAGAAGAAACTGCCACTGAAAGAGGCATTAGAGGCATTAGAGATTGTGCAAAGATTTACCTGACTGCTCAAAACTGAGTGCCTGATTTCTCTGCATAAATATATATCTCCAGATTGCCAAGTGCTAGAGAGCTGAAATTAGCACCAGTGACTAGAGGAAGCCAAGAACTTTTTTGTTTTGTTAGGTGCTAAAACTTAATGCAGATAAATCAGACACTCAGGTTTTGAGGTACTCTTTAGCTCCAGTAATACCATGAAGTTAGCAGAATCTATAAAGTGGTAACCACAATATATTTTTTTAACACCTACTAGTTTATATAGTCATGGGCATGATTCAAGACATGTTGGGACCCTTTTTTTGAGATAATAGTAGCCAAAAGAAGCATTTAGGTAGCTAAGAAGCTGCTGGTGAGATACTTAGCTGAGGTATAACTAGATTTGAGTTTTGCCATCCGCCATTTTGTACTAGTGGCCAAAACAATATTGAGAGTGCTACTGCACTCCCCGATATAGAAGATATATTTCGAGTTGTTTTTAACAAGTTTTTTTTTGCTGTGTACCTTAGAGAAGGATTGAAAAAGTATTTTCAATGTTAGTAGTACCACTTAGGCTATTTAAATTAAGTTTTAGCTCAGGGATATGAACTTTTTGGTTAGCTGTCCATATTTTAAAACATTAGTCATATCATTGGAAGGAGTGCTAGTAAACTTCCTGTTTCAATGATACACATTTTGGAGTCACAGGACAGGATGCGGAAGGCCCACCACCATTACCTCCCCTTTTTTCTTCCTAATTTCCCCTTTTGCTTTAACTGATTACTTTTCTTTTCTTCCAGAGTGTTGGGCTTTATAAACTACCGAAGTTTTGCAGGCACTCAATATCAAACTTGGATAATGTTATTTTTCCCTTGCATATTTGTCAAGTGCTTCCTGTGGGTAGAATTACAAGTATGTAACACCACACCAGTAGCTAAAAAAAAGTTCTGGACTCTACTCTATTCCCTCTCACCCAGTGGTAGTGCCCATAATAATATTATGCTGTGTTCTGCAATGAAATAAAATAAATATTACTGTTAGCTAGTGGCTACTAATATTGTTAGTTGGTTGGGACACTTACATTAACAATACTATTTTCCTCTTCCCTGTAGTGGAGCCAATGCATTCTCAGTGCTGAGTGATCACATGTTTGTCTACCCTAAAGAGCCCCTCAAGAAGCGACTAATAAAACTGCTCAAATCTGTCAACCTTCCAATCACCTTTATCTATGGCGAGAAATCAACATTCCACAACAAGGGAGGGCAGGACATCAAGACAGCTAGTAAAGCCAAGTGTGTCAACATTAAATATATCGAAGGCGGCACTCATCACATTCATGTACAAAAGCCCGAAGAGGTAGTGAAAATTATCCGGAATTCTGTCTTCATGGAGCACATTCAGGTACAGAAGACAGATGAAGCATCGAAAATCATATGCGGTTCTGACTGTCTGACTGCCTGTGATGTTCCACCGCCAGAGGCCAAAGAAGAAAAAAAGATCAAGCGAAAGAGCTCTGGAAAATATGCCATCAAATGGGAAAGGTCAACCAATGCTGAAAACAAGTCAAACGATTGGTACTGCTTAGCAAGGCATACGTTCTTTGTGCTTGTGGTTGCCCTCATTGCTATAACTTGGCCTGGCTACATATATATATATAGTGTATGATGTGTATTACACATGCAGTCTTATTCAACTCCTGTTTATACCTCTAGTAGCCCTGTAAGCTTTACTCTTATCACATGATAATGCATTACTTATAATAACTTTTGTCATTTGTAACTTCACTATATAGATACCTTACTTATAAGATTGTATGCATATTAGCAGGGGTTCCTGTGCCCATGAGGTTTCTATATAGCTGGCACTACCCAGACTAAAGAGGGAATAAGGAAATAATGTATATAAGTATACATAGATATAAATAACACAGATCATACACAGTTGATAAAGGTGGATACCACACCTGCTTGAAAACATAATAGCAGGGGTACCTAGCATTTCTCAGGGAATGGGGGGGGGAAGAGAAGTGATCACAATTGCATTCCAAAATCCAACCTTGAGGTCCCCAATGTGAGGGTTAAGGGTCCTAAAATGAGCCATTTTCTCCACAACACAATAACTTTGCTCCCCATGAAGCATGTATTGTGGGGTGTTTTCTGGTGATCAAGGGAGATTATTGGATATGGTTGAGGGCATTGAAGGGTCTGAAGAGTGGGTATGAAGCATGTACTGTGGGGAGTTTTCTGGTGATCGAGGGAGATTATTGGATATGGTTGAGGGCATTGAAGGGTCTGAAGAGTGGGTGATAAGGAGAAATGAAGAAGGGAGAGAGTAGGCCTAATGTTGGGTAGATCAGTAGCAGGGTTGAAGGAAGAGGTGTTGGATAGGGTAGACAGAATTGTAATGGGAAATGTGCTCAAATGGTGGGAGAAGAGGAAATACTTGTTGTTTGGCACTCAGGGTCCTGTGTCTTTGGCACCTCCCCCCCTCCATCGTCATCCCCAAACAAACTCTTTGTAATTCATTATTTTTCTGTAATAATCAGTAATTTAATTGTTCTGTTGAGCCTTGCCATTACTAAGTATGTACAATAAGTGACAAGGAAAAAACACATGAATTAACTATTTTAATAAAAAGCTAACGACAAGTTCAACTCCCGACTGACCCCAAAACAGACATGACATTCCCCCGCTGGACTGCAACTGAGAGACGCTGAAGGAGGTGAGCACAGGCATTCACCTCCCCAGTTCTTTGCCTTATTTCTGAGGCTGAGCTCCTTCAGGAAAGCCATTGACCTGTTCCCGATGACCCCCAATGACTCGATGGCCACAGGCACAAAAAGTGTTGCAAGGATCTAGGACTTAGGTGGTATACTTTGCCCCTCAGCCATAGCAGCCACAGCTCCAGCTCTTACTCACTGCTGTACCCCGATATGACGGGGAAAATGTATCTGGACATGTTGCATCCCACACCAGTTGCTTGCCATTCTTCCATGGCACCATGGTTACCCCATCAGGCCTTTTCCTGTGATTTGGTAAAATGTTCTAATTTAAGGTTGTCTTATAAGTGTAGTGTAAACCTACCTGTGCCACTTGTTGTATTTATGACAAATTCAAAATTCAAGTAATTTTTGTTTCGTCCTTTCGGTACGAGTTTTTATTTTTTTAAATTTTCCTTTTGTTTTTGCTTACCTCCACCCTCTGCCTCCTGCCGGTCATAACGCTGCTAACTAGGCTAGTCCGATGTGTTTTCCATGTATGTTATTAATTAAATACTTTTCTCTCTCTAAAATGCAACGACCGAGTATGTTACTCAAGTGGAAAGAAACGTCGAACAAAAAATTAGAACTAGCTATAATATTATATATATAGTAACGGGGGGAGTTTTCAGCCAGGGTCGGTTTTCAGCCACCTCGCAACTTTTTTAATTTTATCCTCTGAACTAGAGCGCAGATGTTCTAAATAGACATCCAGTGAAGTCACATGGTAATATAGAAATAATTTAAGCCATTGTTTAATAGCTGGTAATAGGCTTCGACCGAGCTAGGCGGTGAATAAGCAGTGGCGTTTGCTTCAGAACTAGTCGCGGTCCACCCTGAAAGTGTGTAGCTAAGGGGGAGGTGTAAACTTTGTAGTATAGTTCTGTCTGTGATTGGAGTTAAGCTGCTGGAGTTGGTCTGCAGGCTAACAGATGTCTGATAATAAAGAAAATCTACATCAAAGGGAAACTAACACCAGGGAAAGGTACAGAAAATGGTCAGTACAAATGATGACAAAGGCCTTGAAAGATTGCAATGATGGCATGGGGGTGCGGCAATCTGCCAAAAAAAATGATGTTCCTAGAGGTAAGTTTCACTTCTAAGCTTAGTTTTAGGGTGTTTTTTTTCATAATGGAGTTGAATGAAACTTCCTTTGTCCTTTATAGGTACTCTACAAAGTAAAGTTAAGCACAACATCCCTGCTAATTCTCGATCAGGCCCTTCTCCATATCTATCTGGTGCAGAGGAAGCTGAGCTTGTTAACTGGGTATTCCACATGTCTTCAATTGGATATGGCCGCACAAGGGACCATCTAACGTTGATAGTCGAGGCGATTCTAGATAAAGATGGTCGACGTAACCCATTTGCACAAAACCGTCCTGGTAAGGATTGGCTTCGTGGGTTTATGGCAAGACATCCTGAAATTTCACTCAGGAAGTCACAAACCTTGGATGTGTATCGTGCTCTCTCTTGCACTCCGGCCATTCTGGATCAATGGTATGCTGGCTTTAAAGTTTTCCTAGAATCACACAATATTCTTGATTGCCCCTCTGCTATCTACAACTGCGATGAGAGTGGGTTTCCTCTCATGTCTCGTACTGGGAAAGTGCTAGCACCATGTGGTTCAAAACAAGTGAACAAAGTTAGTAGTGGAAATAAACAACAGATCACTACATTGGTCTGCTATAATGCAGCTGGCGAAACCATACCACCCTATCACGTCTTTCCAGGTGAACGCTTCAAAGAAAACCCTTTAGATGGTGGTGTTCCAAATAGTTACATGGGACACAGTGACAATGGTTGGATGACAGCATCACTCTTCTATGGTTGGTTAGCCAACCATTTTATTAAGAGAATACCTCCTGAACGTCCAGTTGTCATAGTTTTTGATGGACATGGCTCTCATATCAATATGGAAGTTTCTAAACTCGCCATAGAAAATCAGGTACTACTCTATTGTCTCCCACCTCACTGTACACATTGTATGCAGCCATGTGATGTCGGCTTCTTCAAGCCTCTGAAACAGAACTGGGATAAGGCTGTAGAAAGATGGGAGATAGAGCACCTAGGCGATGTATTGAGTAAATATGATTTCGCAAAAGTGTTTCGAGTTGCCTGGGAGAAGACAGTGAAATTGTCAACCATGGTAAACAGCTTCAGAGTCACAGGTCTTTGTCCTATAAACAGGCTAGCTATTAAAGCTGATATCCTTGCACCATCTACTGTCTACCACTCTCAGAACAGTGGAGCTGGTGACAAGAATCCGAGTCCACCTGAGTGTCCACATGACAACCCACCTGAGAATCTACCTGATGTTACAGGATCTACACCAACTCTGCAGATGTTAGAAAAATCAATGACAGTGGACCAGATTGAGTGTTTCCAGTGCCGACTAGATGAAGGATATGATCTCACTCATGATGAGTTGTACCTTGAATGGAAGTCACTCAAAAGTCTAGCAGACCAGACTTCCACATCGTCGCAAGATGCTACAACAAAAGGTAACATTTCTCCACCAAAGGCCAGTGGTACGGCTACCTCTGTAACTTCCACACCTGTCTCTGTAGCTTCCATGCATGCATCAAGTGAGACACCAGCACCAAATCTTAAATTGCAACCTGGAAAAGCAATTTCTCCGGTATTCAAAGACATTTTATGTTATCCAAAAGTGAAAAGTAAGAAGGGGAAGCAAACAGCACATCGAACTAAGCTTCCAAGCCACCTGACATCAAATCAGTTTATTGAACTTTGCGAAGAAAAAGAACGAAAGAAAAAAGAAGAAGAAGAGGACAAGGAAAGGAAAAGACTAGAGCGAGAGGAAAAGGCAAGGAAAAGAAAGGAATTGGAAAAAGAGAAAGCCAGAATCCGGCATCAAAAACAGGAAGAAAGAGAGAGGAAGAAGGAGGAGGAGCAAAAGAGAAAGGAAAAGAGGCAGCTTGAGCTTCAACAGAAGAAGTACGGGAAACAGAGAAGCAAGCAAAATTCCAACCCATCTTCATCGGGTGAGTCTCCGTCATCCACTGGTGAGCCTCTGTCATCCACTATCGAGCCTCCATCTACTACTGAGCCTCTGTCATCCACTGGTGATCCTTCAACATTGGGAGGTTCTGGGTTGCCACATTTCAACCAGTCTTCATCAGGTGATTCTGGTGTAGTGAAACGTGGAACGAAGCGTCGTAAGGTTGCACTTGTGACGTCTGTTTGTTGTGCTCTCTGTGGGACAGCCGAAGATAGTTCGGATTCTGAGGAGAACTGGGTGGAATGTGGCCACTGTGGAAGATGGTTTGAAGAGACATGTGCTGATGTAGACATTGGAAGTATTTTAGACATTGAATGGCTTTGTCACTTTTGTGAAAGTATTTGATTATTGGTCAAAATATGAAAAACAACCCCACTACTATTTGGTTTGCTTAAATATTAATGAGAAGATATAATAGTTAATTCATAGTACATCATTATTGTGTGTGTAGAATGGAAGTTGTTGGCACAATTGTTGGGTTAAAAGGTGTGGCTGAAAACTCCCTCTGGTGGCTGAAAACTCCCTTAGTTAGGTGGGTGCACTTTGGTGTAAAAATCTGAACAAAACACATACATGATCCTTAACTATATTATTGTAGCCCAAGATATGCCCAACACTAAATCCTACAAAAAGAAATGAAGTTCAATGAAGAGTGTGGTAGAACAAGGAAAAGTAGCTTAGGTGGCTGAAAACTCCCCCCGATACTATATAACGCGGTAAAAAAAAAAAAAATTCTGAACGAGTGTGTTGGTTAATATGGATCCTCCGGTTGCCAAGAAGGCTAAAAAAATGAACAGTCCCGAAGCTTATGTTCCCTTGCAAGATGAAGTCAGCAATGGCGACGGTACTTCCAACTTCTCTCTCATTTTCTCCCTTAAGGAACAGAAAGGAGAGCTAATAAAGTCACTCCAACCCTTTCAGGTATTTTGCGAGGATAGCTACCTATACCTAGGTAGTGTGATTGGTACACTCCACCAGTACTAACTTAAATCGGAGTTTACTTTTCATTTTTAGGGACATAGTTCTAGTAGTCAGACCTTTATGAGATTGGTAAGGTGTCCTGGCCCTGGGTACTAGATATAGAGGACACCCTGGGTCCTAAATGTAGATATTTTCACTAGCTAACCCATACCCCACAGTGCTGAGATAAGTGCTAGTTATGTTCTTGACTATGTCTGTGTATTTAGTGGGGTTTTTTTTGAAGACTTGTTATGTTGTGTCACATGACCCCCATGGTTGCAATAACACATCATCATGATCTAGGAGCAGCAGGTCACCAAATACTAAAGTGGATGTCATGAAAAGTGATCATAAGCCTAACTCAAAAATGTCATTTCAGTTCTGCACATATCACATGAAACAATACAGCCTCAAACATGCTACAATGGAAGCCATCATTCATGCAGTATATAATGTGGGTAGACCTAATGTCTAGGTTTCTACTGACAATCCTCACGCTCCTCAATCACTAAACTGACCTGCTTGCTGTATCTTGTCCACCTGTTTAGTGACCCCGATATGTTTGGAATTTAAGTGTGAGATACTATCTTGTTATGTGGTTCTGCATACACATCATATATCAACCATATCCCAACTTTTCCTCGACTCACATGATTCCCACAAGAGCTATATACTTGGTACTAGTATTCTAGGGCCAGGGCTAATGCTAGGAGTATTCTAGGGCCTAGGAGTATTCTAGGGCCAGGGCTAATGCTAGGAGTATTCTAGGGCCAGGGGTAATGCTAGAAGTATTCCAAGGCCAGGAGTATTCTAGGGCCAGGGCTAATGCTAGGAGTATTCTACTAGGGCCAGGGCTAATGCTAGGAGTATTCTAGGGCCAGGGCTAATGCTAGGAATATTCCAGGGCCAGGGCTAATGCTAGGAGTATTCTAGGGCCAGGGCTAATGCTAGGAGTATTCTAGGGCCAGGGGTAATGCTAGAAGTATTCCAAGGCCAGGGCTAATGCTAGGAGTATTCTAGGGCCAGGGGTAATGATAGGAGTATTCTAGGGCCAGGGCTAATGCTAGGAGTATTCTAGGGCCAGGGCTAATGCTAGGAGTATTCTAGACCCAGGGCTAATGCTAGGAGTATTCTAGGGCCAGGGCTAATGCTAGGAGTATTCCAAGGCCAGGGCTAATGCTAGGAGTATTCTAGGGCCAGGGATAATGCTAGGAGTATTCTAGGGCCAGGGGTAATGCTAGGAGTATTCTAGTTCCATGGCGAATGCTAGGAGTATTCTAGGGCCAGGGCTAATGCTAGGAGTATTCTACTAGGGCCAGGGCTAATGCTAGGAGTATTCTAGGGCCAGGGCTAATGCTAGGAGTATTCTAGGGTCACTAGAAGTATTCCAAGGCCAGGGCTAATGCTAGGAGTATTCTAGGGCCAGGGGTAATGCTAGGAGTATTCTAGGGCCAGGAGGAGTATTCTAGGGCCAGGGCTAATGCTAGGAGTATTCTAGACCCAGGGCTAATGCTAGGAATATTCTAGGGCCAGGGCTAATGCTAGGTGTATTCTAGACCCAGGGCTAATGCTAGGAGTATTCTAGGGCCAGGGGTAATGCTAGAAGTATTACAAGGCCAGGGGTAATGCTAGGAGTATTCTAGGGCCAGGGGTAATGCTAGGAGTATTCTAGGGCCAGGGCTAATGCTAGGAGTATTCCAAGGCCAGGGGTAATGCTAGGAGTATTCTAGGGCCAGGGGTAATGGTAGGAGTATTCTAGGGCCAGGGCTAATGCTAGGAGTATTCCAAGGCCTAGGAGTATTCTAGGGCCAGGGGTAATGCTAGGAGTATTCTAGGGCCAGGGCTAATGCTAGAAGTATTCTAGGGCCAGGGCTAATGCTAGGAGTATTCTAAGGCCAGGGCTAAAGGTGATTTTCTAGGACTAGGACTAATGTTAAGAGTATTCTAGGGTCATGGCTAATGCAAGAGGTATTTTAGGGTCAAGGATTGGTATTCTAGGGATTGGTATACTCGAGGACTGGGGCTAGGGCCAGTAGGACTGGGGCAAAGTCTAGGTATTCTAGTGCTAAGACCAGGGCTGTTATTATCTAGGTCTTGGCTGGTGCTCTAGGCCTAGGGTTACGGGCATCCCAGAATAGTTCCGAGTATCCTTATAATCCCTAGGAAAGGTTTTGGTAGTCTAGACATCACTCTCTCCCTCTGCTGTTGGTTGCTCTTGCTCTGTCTGTCTTCACAGAGCTAGCAGTATTGGATATCCCTCTTCTGGTTTGCCCCATCTGCCATTACTCTTGCTCTCCCTCTTCTGGTGTGCCCCATCTGCCATTACTCTTGCTCTCCCTCTTCTGGTGTGCCCCCTCTGCCATTACTCTTGCTCTCCCTCTTCTGGTGTGCCCCCTCTGCCATTGCTCTTGCTCTCCCTCTTCTGGTGTGCCCCCTCTGCCATTGCTCTTGCTCTCCCTCTTCTGGTGTGCCCACTCTGCCATTGCTCTTGCTCTCCCTCTTCTGGTGTGCCCCATCTGCCATTGCTCTTGCTCTCCCTCTTCTGGTGTGCTCCCTCTGCCATTACTCTTGCTCTCCCTCTTCTGGTGTGCCCCATCTGCCATTGCTCTTGCTCTCCCTCTTCTGGTGTGCCCCCTCTGCCATTGCTCTTGCTCTCCCTCTTCTGGTGTGCTCCCTCTGCCATTGCTCTTGCTCTCCCTCTTCTGGTGTGCTCCCTCTGCCATTGCTCTTGCTCTCCCTCTTCTGGTGTGCCCCCTCTGCCATTACTCTTGCTCTCCCTCTTCTGGTTTGCTCCCTCTGCCATTGCTCTTGCTCTCCCTCTTCTGGTGTGCTCCCTCTGCCATTGCTCTTGCTCTCCCTCTTCTGGTGTGCCCCCTCTGCCATTACTCTTGCTCTCCCTCTTCTGGTTTGCTCCCTCTGCCATTGCTCTTGCTCTCCCTCTTCTGGTTTGCTCCCTCTGCCATTGCTCTTGCTCTCCCTCTTCTGGTGTGCCCCCTCTGCCATTACTCTTGCTCTCCCTCTTCTGGTTTGCCCCCTCTGCCATTGCTCTTGCTCTCCCTCTTCTGGTTTGCCCCCTCTGCCATTGCTCTTGCTCTCCCTCTTCTGGTATGCCCCCTCTGCCATTGCTCTTGCTCACCCTCTTCTGGTGTGCCCTGCCCCCCTGCCATTGCTCTTGCATAGCTGTGGGATGTTCAAAGTCTGTGGCAGAGCAGGTATTGACCAACTGGGTCATGTCGCATAAAAGCATGTTTTAGATGAGATGCAATATAAATATACGTTATTACATTGATACGGGGAAATATCACGAGTCTGTGGCTAGTATTTCCACGAGTGCCGCAGGCACGAGTGAAAATACCGGCCAATCAGACGAGTGATATTTCACAGTATCAATTTAATAATGTATTTATCATGGGACTGAGGATGCGCAAACCTTTACTGAGCATGCGCATATCGGGTACGTAATAACAAGTAGGTAATAACAAGTAGGTAATAACAAGTACGCGATATGGTAAAATATCACAGTAGTTCTATTTGTACTATTCTCTATGAGTGGAGTAGATAGCTACATGATAATAATTATTATTGTTTTGGTGTTATTATTGTTTTGGTGTTATTTTAATTGATTATTTATTTAATTTATAATTTGCTATATTTTTGCCACAACCGGTTCAGGCACTGCACGCATGTGCCAGGGTGTGGTTTGTATCATGTGAGGGTGTGGTTTGTATTGTGTGGTTGGTACAGGTATGTATATAACAAGCTCATGTGAGTCTTAGCATCTCATTATTCCTGAAGGCTAGAGCATCTAATCGAAACATTGAATCATTAAGTCATTATAGTGGCTTTAACTTAACCCTTTCATGGATAACTTTACACAGGGTTTTATTTATTTCTAGGGGAAAAAATCGTATCTAGCTATTCAGAAAAGCAAGCAATGAAGTACCTACCTAGCAACCATAGTCTACGAGAAAGCCCCTGCTTTAAGGATCGTTTTGCACCTAATCATGGTTGCTAAGCATTAAACCACAGTGCCATGAATATAATTATAATGTGTTAACACCATTTTGTACTGTATTTTCTATACAAAGGTATCCTACATGTTACAATTTGTTATATTCGGATATATATAATACTGAATTCAGCAAAAATATTGATATAATAAGCATTTATATTACATATACCTATAATAATAGCTAACCAAACACAGCCAATGTTAGATGTAAACACAATATGATGTAGAAGGGCCTGGAGGGGATACTACATACTGAGATGATGAAGGGCCTGGAGGGAATACCACATACTGAGATGATGAAGGGCCTGGAGGGAATACCATTGTCACAGAAGGACGAGCGGGTGCAGCAGCCACACTACTCTGGACACCTATATCAGCATCAAATGCTTCACCAGCATCTATATGAAGGGAGAAATCTGCAATTACTTTCAGTCAGGGACCTCTAGGCCTAGCTGCACCACTACCCATATCTCCCTCTCTGGCTATATCTATAGCCTCACCATATACTTACTCTATGCCCTATTGATTGCCCTATAGCCATAGTCGAACCCTAGTTCTATAGCTAGACACACCCCTTCTTAGTAATCTCAAAACCCAGGAACTATACAGGAAAAAGAAGTTATGTCTACACTTACTACTCACCTTGGGACTGTTCTTGGTTCTCCTCAGCATCTGTAGAGACACTATCATCGACAAAAGGTGCATCTACGAAGGCTACCACTAATTATAGGCTCAGAAATGACAGCTCTACTCAGAGCTGCTACTTCCTCAGGAGCTACAACTCTTTCTCCATGGTACACATGGACCTCTTCTTCGTTGCAACTGGATTCGTTCTCAGATTCGTTCTCAGAGAGACCAAAATCGCTGTTGTAGCACATTGACAAAATATCGCTCACGGTGAACTTGGAATCCATTTTTACTTCAAGTTTGACGTCACGGCTACCTTAGTTACCGAAGTAGTACGTCAACGATATTAAATATATATATAGCTAGAGCAACTCTCTGGGCATGCGCTGGTACAATCAGTATGCGTGTAGTTGCAACGGTCGATCTGTAATAAATATTTTTTCGTACTTAGTTTGCTCTCGCGTCACATGATGCTTACATCCACGAAAGGGTTAAATTAACTTATGTACTAGCTCTCAAGAAATTTGTTCAATCTTGCACTGAGTATTAATGTGTATGTGGTGTGGTACAAGAGTTGGGCATCAACCTGACTCACATTGCACTGATGTATTAATGTGTATGTGGTGTACAAGAGTTGGGCATCAACCTGACTCACATTGCACTGATGTATTAATGTGTATGTGGTGTGGTACAAGAGTTGGGCATCAACCTGACTCACATTACACTGATGTATTAATGTGTATGTGGTGTGGCACAAGAGTTGGGCATCAACCTGACTCACATTGCACTGATGTATTAATGTGTATGTGGTGTACAAGAGTTGGGCATCAACCTGACTCACATTGCACTGATGTATTAATGTGTATGTGGTGTGGTACAAGAGTTGGGCATCAACCTGACTCACATTACACTGATGTATTAACTCTTTTCCCGGTGTAAGCGCCATATGGCGTAATTGCTTTTGAAAAATCATAAAAAATCAATCATTGGGTTGTTTTGCAAAACAAAAATATCATAAAATAGCGCTATTCTAACTGCAGCTACATTCAAAATTATACGGCAATAGCGCCATGGTAACTAGGGAAATCCCGCCGTAAAGTTCAAGGGTTCAATTCTGCCATAGAATTTAAAATGCTATCTTTTGATGAGGTGCTCACAGCGGTCCTGGATGACAACTTCGACGACTTCAGGTTATCTGACGATGAATCTGAGGAAGGGGAAAGTGAAGCTATCTATGCCTACCGTGGACAGCCCAGTTTGGATCGTGACCAAGTAGAGCTACTCGGCAGAGACTTTTCCAATCGAAACCGTGTCAGTATGGACAAAGCTATGGCTGTTGGAGGCGAAGGCATTGATCCTGGCAGTCCTCCTGGTAAGTCAATGAACTTTGCTAGCTATATATAAAGCCTGATAGTCTGTGGAGCTAAATCATGGTGTTAGATATACCTGTGTAATAGCCTACTTTCCTTTATAGTTCTAGCTGTACTTGATTCCTTGACTTGTCTAATAAGTTGACGAATAACAACTCTATCATGTTCAGGTTTGATGGAGCAAGTGATGGACCAGGACGGAGATAATACCATGGCACAGCTTACCCACGTTCAGATGAGTTCTGATAAAGATAGTGATGCAAACACATCTACCCCACTCTCTTCATCCATACTGCACGAGGACGCTCGTCTTGTAGACCTGCACGAGGACGTACTGTTCTCAGAAGTAGGAGTGTCGAACTCCCCCCCTTACCTTCATCCAGTGCTAGTCTTACTGCACGAGGACACTTGTATATCAGACTATCAGTATGTCATTACAGAGTATTGTATTGTATAATTGCTCTTTGATTCTGTGTACATTGTATCAATATTATTGGTTATGGGAATTGTATCAATAATATTGGTGGGAATTCTATACAGTAGAAATTATGTCCTCTCTGTTAGTCAGGCAAACGTCTGTCATACCACATCATGTCTCAGTTGTTCCTAAAGTTGGCTGAAAATAGAAGAATATTTATAATCTACAATACAATAATATACAATTTTAATTTTTTTAAATTATTAAGCAACATTATAATGATATTCATACACGTGTGGTTTGGTTACCTAGCAACATGAATTGACCACAATAATGTCCAACAGTAGAGCTATCTTGTGGTATATGGTTGCTAGGGACTATTGTTAACCTCTGATTTAATATCAATTTAATTGTACTTAATGGTCAATTTTTAATTTTTTTCCAAATAAACTCACCGGGAGAAGAGTTAATGTGTATGTGGTGTGGCACAAGAGTTGGGCATCAACCTGACTCACATTGCACTGATGTATTAATGTGTATGTGGTGTGGCACAAGAGTTGGGCATCAACCTGACTCACATTGCACTGATGTATTAATGTGTATGTGGTGTGGTACAAGAGTTGGGCATCAACCTGACTCACATTGCACTGATGTATTAATGTGTATGTGGTGTGGCACAAGAGTTGGGCATCAACCTGACTCACATTGCACTGATGTATTAATGTGTATGTGGTGTGGTACAAGAGTTGGGCATCAACCTGACTCACATTACACTGATGTATTAATGTGTATTTGGTGTTGCACAAGAGTTGGGCATCAACCTGACTCACATTGCACTGATGTATTAATGTGTATGTGGTGTGGCACAAGAGTTGGGCATCAACCTGACTTACATTGCACTGATGTATTAATGTGTATGTGGTGTGGTACAAGAGTTGGGCATCAACCTGACTCACATTACACTGATGTATTAATGTATATGTGGTGTGGTACAAGAGTTGGGCATCAACCTGACTCACATTGCACTGATGTATTAATGTGTATGTGGTGTGGTACAAGAGTTGGGCATCAACCTGACTCACATTGCACTGATGTATTAATGTGTATGTGGTGTGGTACAAGAGTTGGGCATCAACCTGACTCACATTGCACTGATGTATTCATGTGTATGTGGTGTGGTACAAGAGTTGGGCATCAACCTGACTCACATTGCACTGATGTATTAATGTGTATGTGGTGTGGCACAAGAGTTGGGCATCAACCTGACTCACATTACACTGATGTATTAATGTGTATGTGGTGTGGTACAAGAGTTGGGCATCAACCTGACTCACATTGCACTGATGTATTAATGTGTATGTGGTGTGGCACAAGAGTTGGGCATCAACCTGACTCACATTGCACTGATGTATTAATGTGTATGTGGTGTGGTACAAGAGTTGGGCATCAACCTGACTCACAGTGCACTGATGTATTAATGTGTATGTGGTGTGGCACAAGAGTTGGGCATCAACCTGACTCACATTACACTGATGTATTAATGTGTATGTGGTGTGGCACAAGAGTTGGGCATCAACCTGACTCACATTGCACTGATGTATTCATGTGTATGTGGTGTGGTACAGGAGTTGGGCATCAACCTGACTCACATTGAATCACGTCCTTCCAAGACCAAGCCGGGGTTGGAGTACGACTTTTACGTGGACTGTGTAGGCACAGATGAGAAGAAGGCCGTACTAGTGGAGCAACTGAAAGCTGAAACTTTAAATGTCAGCATTCTTACAAGAGAACCGAGCAAAGACGAAGGTACAGAATGCGAGTATAAATGTTGGGAGCATGAAAGTTCAATGTGTAGCCACATAAGATAAGCAAGTACCACAACGAGCACAAGAGCTTATAAGGTGCTGTTTGAGGTATTCCTACAACTATGTCCTGCATGTGATCTAGTGTTGTACATGTGTCCTGCATGTGACCTAGTGTTGTACATGTGTCCTGCATGTGACCCAGTGTTGTACGTGTGTCCTGCATGTGATCTAGTGTTTTACGTGTGTCCTGCATGTGACCCAGTGTTGTACATGTGACCCAGTGTTGTATGTGTGTCCTGCATGTGACCCAGTGTTGTACATGTGTCCTGCATGTGACCCAGTGTTGTACGTGTGTCGTGCATGTGACCCAGTATTGTACGTGTGTTGTGCATGTGACCCAGTGTTGTACGTGTGTCCTGCATGTGACCCAGTGTTGTACGTATGTGACCCAGTGTTGTACGTATGTCCTGCATGTGACCCAGTGTTGTATGTGTGTCCTGCATGTGACCCAGTGTTGTACGTGTGTCCTGCATGTGACCCAGTGTTGTACGTGTGTCCTGCATGTGACCCAGTGTTGTACGTGTGTCCTCCATGTGACCTAGTGTTGTACGTGTGTCCTGCATGTGACCCAGTGTTGTACATGTGTCCTGCATGTGATCCAGTGTTGTACGTGTGTCCTGCATGTGATCCAGCATTGTACGTGTGTCCTGCATGTGACCCAGTGTTGTATGTGTGTCCTGCATGTGACCCAGTGTTGTACGTGTGTCCTGCATGTGACCCAGTGTTGTACGTATGTGACCCAGTGTTGTACGTATGTCCTGCATGTGACCCAGTGTTGTATGTGTGTCCTGCATGTGACCCAGTGTTGTACGTGTGTCCTGCATGTGACCCAGTGTTGTACGTGTGTCCTGCATGTGACCTAGTGTTGTACGTGTGTCCTGCATGTGACCCAGTGTTGTACATGTGTCCTGCATGTGATCCAGTGTTGTACGTGTGTCCTGCATGTGATCCAGCATTGTACGTGTGTCCTGCATGTGACCTAGTGTTGTACGTGTGTCCTGCATGTGATCCAGTGTTGTACATGTGTTGTGCATGTGACCCAGTGTTGTACATGTGTCCAGCATGTGACCTATGTAGTGTTGTACGTGTGTCCTGCATGTGACCCAGTGTTGTACGTGTGTCCTGCATGTGACCCAGTGTTGTACGTGTGTCCAGCATGTGATCCAGTGTTGTACGTGTGTCCTGCATGTGACCCAGTGTTGTACATGTGTCCTGCATGTGACCTAGTGTTGTACGTGTGTCCTGCATGTGACCCAGTGTTGTACGTGTGTCCAGCATGTGATCCAGTGTTGTACGTGTGTCCTGCATGTGACCCAGTGTTGTACGTGTGTCCAGCATGTGACCTAGCGTTGTACGTGTGTCCTGCATGTGATCCAGTGTTATACATGTGTCCTGCATGTGATCCAGTGTTGTACATGTGTTGTGCATGTGACCCAGTGTTTTACATGTGTCGTGCATGTGATCAACATGTCATGTGTTGTGCATGTGATGCATGTGCATCTATTATTGTACATGTGTATGTGTTTGCAGTTCCATGGTTCCCTCGTCATATTCAAGACTTGGATCGCTTTGCCAACCAAGTGTTATCATATGGAGCAGATTTGGAATCAGATCATCCTGTGAGTTGTCCGCAAGAGGGCAGAACTTCTGAGAAGGGGAGGGGGGAAGAGGCTGAGAGCTTGCTCAAATTATTTTGCACACTTTTAATGCTCACTAAGCACATGAGTATGTGTGATTCTGATTCACAAACTAACCACCAGTGCTGGAAAGATAATGTTTTCTTTTGAGGAATTTAAATTCCAATCAAGATGGTATCCCCCCATCTTGTAGCTGAGAGGCAGAGCTAGAGCAGCAGCTAGCCATGTTCAGCTAGAGCAACAGCTGGCCATGTTCAGCTAGAGCAACAGCTAGCCATGTTCAGCTAGAGCAGCAGCTAGCCATGTTCAGCTAGAGCAGCAGCTAGCCATGTTCAGCTAGAGCAGCAGCTAGCCATGTTCAGCTAGAGCAGCAGCTAGCCATGTTCAGCTAGAGCAACAGCTAGCCATGTTCAGCTAGAGCAGCAGCTAGCCATGTTCAGCTAGAGCAGCAGCTAGCCATGTTCAGCTAGAGCAGCAGCTAGCCATGTTCAGCTAGAGCAGCAGCTAGCCATGTTCAGCTAGAGCAACAGCTAGCCATGTTCAGCTAGAGCAGCAGCTAGCCATGTTCAGCTAGAGCAGCAGCTAGCCATGTTCAGCTAGAGGAGCAGCTAGCCATGTTCAGCTAGAGCAACAGCTAGCCATGTTCAGCTAGAGCAGCTGCTAGCCATGTTCAGTTAGAGCAGCTGCTAGCCATGTTCAGCTAGAGCAACAGCTAGCCATGTTCAGCTAGAGCAGCAGCTAGCCATGTTCAGCTAGAGGAGCAGCTAGCCATGTTCAGTTAGAGCAGCAGCTAGCCATGTTCAGCTAGAGCAGCAGCTAGCCATGTTCAGCTAGAGGAACAGCTAGTCATGTTCAGTTAGAGCAGCAGCTAGCCATGTTCAGCTAGAGCAGCAGCTAGCCATGTTCAGCTAGAGCAGCAGCTAGCCATGTTCAGCTAGAGCAGCAGCTAGCCATGTTCAGCTAGAGCAGCAGCTACAGCTAGCCATGTTCAGCTAGAGGAGCAGCTAGCCATGTTCAGCTAGAGCAACAGCTAGCCATGTTCAGCTAGAGCAGCAGCTGGCCATGTTCAGCTAGAGCAGCAGCTAGCCATGTTCAGCTAGAGCAGCAGCTAGCCATGTTCAGCTAGAAACAACAGCTAGCCATGTTCAGCTAGAGCAGCAGCTAGCCATGTTCAGCTAGAGTAGCAGCTAGCCATGTTCAGCTAGAGCAGCTGCTAGCCATGTTCAGCTAGAGCAGCAGCTAGCCATGTTCAGCTAGAAACAACAGCTAGCCATGTTCAGCTAGAGCAGCAGCTAGCCATGTTCAGCTAGAGCAGCTGCTAGCCATGTTCAGCTAGAGCAACAGCTAGCCATGTTCAGCTAGAGCAGCAGCTAGCCATGTTCAGCTAGAGCAACAGCTAGCCATGTTCAGCTAGAGGAGCAGCTAGCCATGTTCAGCTAGAGCAGCAGCTAGCCATGTTCAGCTAGAGCAACAGCTAGCCATGTTCAGCTAGAGCAGCAGCTAGCCATGTTCAGCTAGAGGAGGAGCTAGCCATGTTCAGCTAGAGCAGCAGCTAGCCATGTTCAGCTAGAGCAGCTGCTAGCCATGTTCAGCTAGAGGAGGAGCTAGCCATGTTCAGCTAGAGGAGCAGCTAGCCATGTTCAGCTAGAGCAGCAGCTAGCCATGTTCAGCTAGAGCAGCAGCTAGCCATGTTCAGCTAGAGCATCAGCTAGCCATGTTCAGCTAGAGCAGCTGCTAGCCATGTTCAGCTAGAGGAGGAGCTAGCCATGTTCAGCTAGAAAAGCAGCCAGCCATGTTCAGCTACAGGAGCAGCTAGCCATGTTCAGCTAGAACAACAGCTAGCCATGTTCAGCTAGAGCAACAGCTAGCCATGTTCAGCTAGAGGAGCAGCTAGCCATGTTCAGCTAGAGCAGCAGCTAGCCATGTTCAGCTAAAGGAGCAGCTAGCCATGTTCAGCTAGAGCAACAGCTAGCCATGTTCAGCTAGAGCAGCTGCTAGCCATGTTCAGCTAGAGCAACAGCTAGCTAGAGCAGCAGCTAGCCATGTTCAGCTAAAGGAGCAGCTAGCCATGTTCAGTTAGAGCAGCTGCTAGCCATGTTCAGTTAGAGCAGCAGCTAGCCATGTTCAGCTAGAGCAGCAGCTAGCCATGTTCAGCTAGAGGAGCAGCTAGCCATGTTCAGCTAGAGGAGCAGCTAGCCATGTTCAGCTAGAGCAACAGCTAGCCATGTTCAGCTAGAGGAGCAGCTAGCCATGTTCAGCCAGAGCAGCAGCTAGCCATGTTCAGCTAGAGCAGCAGCTAGCCATGTTCAGCTAGAGCAGCTGCTAGCCATGTTCAGCTAGAGCAACAGCTAGCCATGTTCAGCTAGAGCAACAGCTAGACATGTTCAGCTAGAAAAGCAGTTAGCCATGTTCAGTTAGAGCAGCAGCTAGCCATGTTCAGCTAGAGCAGCAGCTAGCCATGTTCAGCTAGAGCAGCAGCTAGCCATGTTCAGCTAGAAAAGCAGCTAGCCATGTTCAGCTAGAGCAGCAGCTAGCCATGTTCAGCTAGAGCAGCAGCTAGCCATGTTCAGCTAGAGCAACAGCTAGACATGTTCAGCTAGAAAAGCAGCTAGCCATGTTCAGCTAGAGCAGCAGCTGGCCATGTTCAGCTAGAGCAGCAGCTAGCCATGTTCAGCTAGAGCAGCAGCTAGCCATGTTCAGCTAGAGCAGCAGCTAGCCATGTTCAGTTAGAGCAGCTGCTAGCCATGTTCAGCTAGAGCAGCAGCTAGCCATGTTCAGCTAGAGCAACAGCTAGCCATGTTCAGCTAGAGCAGCAGCTAGCCATGTTCAGCTAGAGCAGCAGCTAGCCATGTTCAGCTAGAGCAGCAGCTAGCCATGTTCAGCTAGAGCAACAGCTAGACATGTTCAGCTAGAAAAGCAGCTAGCCATGTTCAGCCAGAGCAGCAGCTAGCCATGTTCAGCTAGAGCAGCAGCTAGCCATGTTCAGCTAGAGCAGCTGCTAGCCATGTTCAGCTAGAGCAACAGCTAGCCATGTTCAGCTAGAGCAACAGCTAGACATGTTCAGCTAGAAAAGCAGTTAGCCATGTTCAGTTAGAGCAGCAGCTAGCCATGTTCAGCTAGAGCAGCAGCTAGCCATGTTCAGCTAGAGCAGCAGCTAGCCATGTTCAGCTAGAGCAACAGCTAGACATGTTCAGCTAGAAAAGCAGCTAGCCATGTTCAGCTAGAGGAGCAGCTAGCCATGTTCAGCTAGAGCAGCTGCTAGCCATGTTCAGCTAGAGCAGCTGCTAGCCATGTTCAGCTAGAGCAGCAGCTAGCCATGTTCAGCTAGAGCAACAGCTAGCCATGTTCAGCTAGAGGAGCAGCTAGCCATGTTCAGCTAGAGCAGCAGCTAGCCATGTTCAGCTAGAGCAGCAGCTAGCCATGTTCAGTTAGAGCAGCTGCTAGCCATGTTCAGCTAGAGCAGCAGCTAGCCATGTTCAGCTAGAGCAACAGCTAGACATGTTCAGCTAGAAAAGCAGCTAGCCATGTTCAGCTAGAGGAGCAGCTAGCCATGTTCAGCTAAAGCAACAGCTAGCCATGTTCAGCTAGAGCAGCAGCTAGCCATGTTCAGCTAGAGCAACAGCTAGACATGTTCAGCTAGAAAAGCAGCTAGCCATGTTCAGCTAGAGGAGCAGCTAGCCATGTTCAGCTAGAGCAGCTGCTAGCCATGTTCAGCTAGAGCAGCTGCTAGCCATGTTCAGCTAGAGCAGGAGCTAGCCATGTTCAGCTAGAGCAGCAGCTAGCCATGTTCAGTTAGAGCAGCAGCTAGCCATGTTCAGCTAGAGCAGCAGCTAGCCATGTTCAGCTTGAACAACAGCTAGCCATGTTCAGCTAGAGCAGCAGCTAGCCATGTTCAGCTAGAGCAGCAGCTAGCCATGTTCAGCTAGAGCAGCTGCTAGCCATGTTCAGCTAGAGGAGGAGCTAGCCATGTTCAGCTAGAAAAGCAGCCAGCCATGTTCAGCTAGAGGAGCAGCTAGCCATGTTCAGCTAAAGGAGCAGCTAGCCATGTTCAGCTAGAGCAGCAGCTAGCCATGTTCAGTTAGAGCAGCAGCTAGCCATGTTCAGCTAGAGCAGCTGCTAGCCATGTTCAGCTAGAGCAACAGCTAGCTAGAGCAGCAGCTAGCCATGTTCAGCTAAAGGAGCAGCTAGCCATGTTCAGCTAGAGCAACAGCTAGCTATGTTCAGCTAGAGGAGCAGCTAGCCATGTTCAGTTAGAGCAGCTGCTAGCCATGTTCAGCTAGAGCAGCAGCTAGCCATGTTCAGCTAGAGCAACAGCTAGACATGTTCAGCTAGAAAAGCAGTTAGCCATGTTCAGTTAGAGCAGCAGCTAGCCATGTTCAGCTAGAGCAGCAGCTAGCCATGTTCAGCTAGAGCAGCAGCTAGCCATGTTCAGCTAGAGCAGCAGCTAGCCATGTTCAGCTATAGCAGCAGCTGGCCATGTTCAGCTATAGCAGCATCTGGCCATGTTCAGCTAGAGCAGCAGCTAGCCATGTTCAGCTAGAGCAACAGCTAGCCATGTTCAGCTAGAGCAGCAGCTAGCCATGTTCAGCTAGAGCAGCAGCTAGCCATGTTCAGCTAGAGCAGCTGCTAGCCATGTTCAGCTAGAGCAGCAGCTAGCCATGTTCAGCTAGAGCAGCAGCTAGCCATGTTCAGCTAGAGCAACAGCTAGCCATGTTCAGGTAGCAAAAACCACAACACGGATTTCCCACAAACATAAATACAATCCCACAAGACCTAACCATAGCCAACATGGATGCATGGCAGCGACAAGACAGGGTTGGTGGCCTGTGGCCACTCTGTTAGCATTACCCGCGGTACAAAAAATTGGTTGTTGACAGGTATCTCGATATTAAATATCGACTTTTTGTTAAGCACCTACTCTGCTGTTGTTTCTAGGCTCTACTTTTAGGTGTCTGTCGAGATTATGTCTCTTCCTGCATGAGAGTCAGCCATTGCTGGAAGCTAGACAAGGTCATAGATTGGATGTCTACTACGACATTCTCCATGTTCTACTCTGCAGCAGTTCAACCAGTCTCCATCCCTTCAGCCAACTAGCTTTACAAACAGAGTTCAGCAATCCTTGCCTATGAAAAATTGATTCCGCTGCACAGAAGCATCAACAACTGCTCGGAACAAACGGCCATTTTCTTGATAAGCACCCCTGCAGCTTTTACAGTATGTGATGTGCATTCTCTCACCTGCCCTGGCCACTTTCTCTCGGCCAGTGTTAATGCTGTTAACACCTGGATGCTAATGAAGTTATCAGGATGCTGTTGATACTATCAGAAGTTATCAGGATGCTGTTGATGCTAAATGGAGTTCCTCTTGGCAAGTACATGTACATGGGTGCTGTTGCTGATAAGTCTCTCTTCTTGATGTGTTCAGAGATGTTCTGCTCTCACACTACTCTAGACGGTGCTGTTGTCTAGCTCTTTGCTCCCGGTGGTGGTGTAGGCTCTCTCACTACCTCTACTCTAGACGGTGCTGTTGTCTACTCTTTGCTCCCGGTGATGGTGTAGACTCTCTCACTGCCTCTACTCTAGACGGTGCTGTTGTCTTGCTCTTTGCTCCCGGTGATGATGTAGACTCTCTCACTACCTCTACTCTAGACGGTGCTGTTGTCTTGCTCTTTGCTCCCGGTGATGGTGTAGGCTCTCTCACTGCCTCTACTCTAGACGGTGCTGTTGTCTTGCTCTTTGCTCCCGGTGGTGGTGTAGGCTCTCTCACTGCCTCTACTCTAGACGGTGCTGTTGTCTTGCTCTTTGCTCCCGGTGGTGATGTAGGCTCTCTCACTGCCTCTACTCTAGACGGTGCTGTTGTCTTGCTCTTTGCTCCCGGTGATGGTGTAGGCTCTCTCACTACCACATGAACATGTTCCACTTGGTTGTGTGGTTGTTCTGTGCTAGCTCCTGTCAATATGAACAGCTTCTCTGCTAGAACATGTCAATGAACATCCCGTGATTGTTCACAGATAGTGAAACATTGTGCTCTAAGTGTGTGTATGTGTGTGCCCGTCATCCTGTGGCTGCTGCTTTTCTTACTTCTCCCTCTGTCTCTCCTCCTCCACCTTGTATGCCATCACATCACGCCTTTATCTTCCATTAAACACACGCTACCTCTTCCTTATCCTCTCTCTCGCCTTCTTTGCTCCCTGCTTCCTCTCGTCCCTTCCCATCTGCCCCTCCCCCCTCTTTGTACCCCCTCCTCCCTTATCCCCCTCCTTGATCTCTCCCTCCCCTTCTCCCATCTCCCCCTTGTCTCCCCGGCCGACTGTCCCCCCGTCCATTTGCAGGGATTCACAGACCCTGTGTACAGAGCTAGACGGAAGGAGTTTGCAGATATTGCTCACCTCTACAAGCAGTAAGTGCTTCTGCCATGCCCCCAGCATGCTAATTAATGAGCCACTGTCGGGAGGTTATAAGCTGGTGTTGGTCTTACCTGTAGCGGCCAGCCCATCCCAAAGGTAGAGTACACAGAGAAGGAGACGAAGACTTGGTGAGTGAAACATATTACCCACCAGACCGGCTCTTGAGAACTCATTATCAATCTTGAATCACAAGTGAATTAGTGGAGTCACATGTGAATTTGTAGAATCACATGTGGATTAGTAGAATCACATGAGGACTTGTGGAATCAAGTGAGAATTAGTATAATCATGTGTGAATCACATGTCAATCACATGTGAATTAGTGGAATCACATGTCAATTAAACAGGATTTGCTTATTTTTATTTTTATGAGATATGGTTTAGACTGAGAGTATACTGTGCATGTATAGATACTGCATAATATATATATATACATCTATGCATACATGTACATACAAGCATACATATTACACACAAACATACACACACACACCAAATATGTTCTTACCAGACAAGCAGAAGCCATGGTGAAGCTGGTGGGAATTCCCCAGAAGCCATTGCTTAGAAACAAAGGCTTTCTAGCCAGATTAGAGGTGGGGCATTAATTACAGTTAAACCATGTGACCATTCATCAGGGGAAGTGTGCCATTAAGCACTCGTGAACCTGTGTGTGTGTGGGGTGTGTGTGTGGGGTGTGTGTGTGGGTGTAGATCGTCTCTAGTGCAGTTTTGTGAGGAGGGCAGCTCTTGCTGTGTACGCTGAGGAGGGAAGCTCTTGCTGTGCACGGTGAGGAGGGCAGCTCTTGTGCTGTGCACGCTGAGGAGGGCAGCTCTTGCTGTGCACGGTGAGGAGGGCAGCTCTTGTGCTGTGCACGGTGAGGAGGGCAGCTCTTGCTGTGCACGGTGAGGAGGGCAGCTCTTGCTGTGCACGGTGAGGAGGGCAGCTCTTGCTGTGCACGGTGAGGAGGGCAGCTCTTGCTGTGCACGGTGAGGAGGGCAGCTCTTGCTGTGCACGGTGAGGAGGGCAGCTCTTGCTGTGCACGGTGAGGAGGGCAGCTCTTGCTGTGCACGGTGAGGAGGGAAGCAGCACTCTCCCTGCAGAGTACTGGGGATCACTAATGAATAAACTCAGCTGAATGTTTGATTTTCAAAGTTGAATTTATTATTTAGTTCAGGGTGGAGGGTTGTGTGTTGTGTGTGCTTCACTTGGGACAGCAGTCGTGTTGGCAGGGCAACTGACTGATCAACTCACGTAGAAGGAGTATTCATTACCATTATCAAGCAGCTCAATGTGTTATTTCATTACCTCAGGGGCACCATCTTCACTGAACTGTCGAAGCTGTATCCCACCCACGCATGCAAGGAACATAATTATGTGTTCCCTTTAATGGAGAAGAATTGTGGCTACAGGTGAGGGGAAGTTGTCCATTCTGCTATATACTTCTATGAAAGAGCCATCTCTTCTCTAATGGCATCTTATTGTATTATAATAGAGTGTGGAGTGGGCCCTCCCTTACCTGGCCTGGTTGTATTATAATAGAGTGTGTGCTCCCACCCTTACCTGGCCTGGTTGTATTATAATAGAGTGTGTGCTCCCACCCTTACCTGGCCTGGTTGTATTATAATAGTGTGTGTGCTCCCTCCCTTACCTGGCCTGGTTGTATTATAATAGTGTGTGTGGAGTGGGCCCTCCCTTACCTGGCCTGGTTGTATTATAATAGTGTGTGTGGAGTGGGCCCTCCCTTACCTGGCCTGGTTGTATTATAATAGAGTGTGTGCTCCCTCCCTTACCTGGCCTGGTTGTATTATAATAGAGTGTGTGCTCCCTCCCTTACCTGGCCTGGTTATATTATATAGAGTGTGTGCTCCCTCCCTTACCTGGCCTGGTTGTATTATAATAGAGTGTGTGCTCCCTCCCTTACCTGGCCTGGTTGTATTATAATAGAGTGTGTGCTCCCTCCCTTACCTGGCCTGGTTGTATTATAATAGTGTGTGCTCCCTCCCTTACCTGGCCTGGTTGTATTATAATAGAGTGTGTGCTCCCTCCCTTACCTGGCCTGGTTGTATTATAATAGTGTGTGGAGTGGGCCCTCCCTTACCTGGCCTGGTTGTATTATAATAGTGTGTGTGGGCCCTCCCTTACCTGGCCTGGTTGTATTATAATAGTGTGTGTGGGCCCTCCCTTACCTGGCCTGGTTGTATTATAATAGAGTGTGTGCTCCCTCCCTTACCTGGCCTGGTTGTATTATAATAGAGTGTGTGCTCCCTCCCTTACCTGGCCTGGTTGTATTATAATAGAGTGTGTGCTCCCTCCCTTACCTGGCCTGGTTGTATTATAATAGAGTGTGTGCTCCCTCCCTTACCTGGCCTGGTTGTATTATAATAGTGTGTGCTCCCTCCCTTACCTGGCCTGGTTGTATTATAATAGAGTATTTGGAGTGCTCCTTACCTGGCCTGGTTGTATTATAATAGTGTGTGTGGAGTGGGCCCTCCCTTACCTGGCCTGGTTGTATTATAATAGAGTGTGTGCTCCCTCCCTTACCTGGCCTGGTTGTATTATAATAGAGTGTGTGCTCCCTCCCTTACCTGGCCTGGTTGTATTATAATAGTGTGTGTGCTCCCTCCCTTACCTGGCCTGGTTGTATTATAATAGAGTGTGTGCTCCCTCCCTTACCTGGCCTGGTTGTATAATATATAATAGAGTGTGTGCTCCCTCCCTTACCTGGCCTGGTTGTATTATAATAGAGTGTGTGCTCCCTCCCTTACCTGGCCTGGTTGTATTATAATAGAGTGTGTGCTCCCTCCCTTACCTGGCCTGGTTGTATTATAATAGAGTGTGTGCTCCCTCCCTTACCTGGCCTGGTTGTATTATAATAGAGTGTGTGCTCCCTCCCTTACCTGGCCTGGTTGTATTATAATAGAGTGTGTGCTCCCTCCCTTACCTGGCCTGGTTGTATTATAATAGAGTGTGTGCTCCCTCCCTTACCTGGCCTGGTTGTATTATAATAGAGTGTGTGCTCCCTCCCTTACCTGGCCTGGTTGTATTATAATAGAGTGTGTGCTCCCTCCCTTACCTGGCCTGGTTGTATTATAATAGAGTGTGTGCTCCCTCCCTTACCTGGCCTGGTTGTATTATAATAGAGTGTGTTCTCCCTCCCTTACCTGGCCTGGTTGTATTATAATAGAGTGTGTGCTCCCTCCCTTACCTGGCCTGGTTGTATTATAATAGAGTGTGTGCTCCCTCCCTTACCTGGCCTGGTTGTATTATAATAGAGTGTGTGCTCCCTCCCTTACCTGGCCTGGTTGTATTATAATAGAGTGTGTGGAGTGGGCCTCCCTGAATATGTTATTATCAGGTTAGATAGAGGGAGGTAGGGGTATTTGAGGTATGAACACCCCTCCCTCTTCTTCGGTTAATAAACATTCCAGAGGAATTTTTTCCAGCATTACCGCTTACTCATGTTTTAGCACTTAAAATGAACCAGGCTCTCTCTAGCCACACGTAGAGTAAGGCTCTCTCTAGCCACACGTAGATAAGGCTCCCTCTAGCCACACGTAGAGTAAGGCTCTCTCTAGCCACACGTAGAGTAAGGCTCCATCTAACCACACGTAGAGTAAGGCTCCCCCTAGCCACACGTAGAGTAAGGCTCCCTCTAGCCACACGTAGAGTAAGGCTCCCTCTAGCCACACGTAGAGTAAGGATCCCTCTAGCCACACGTAGAGTAAGGCTCCCTCTAGCCACACGTAGAGTAAGGCTCCCTCTAGCCACACGTAGAGTAAGGATCCCTCTAGCCACACGAAGAGTAAGGCTCCCTCTAGCCACACGTAGAGTAACTCTCTCTAGCCACACGTAGAGTAAGGCTCCCTCTAGCCACACGTAGAGTAAGGCTCCCTCTAGCCACACATAGAGTAAGGCTCCCTCTAGCCACAGATACTAATATCAACTGTCCAGCACTTTCCAATGAAGAGCCTCACCTGCAGCAATAGCCTTCAAGATTTTGCAGTGCCACACTTTGGCTGCCGTTAACTTTGGCATAGTTATAGCTATGCAACATTTTTTTAGTATCAAAGGAGAGCACACAGATAGATCTATCTTTTGAGCATTACAACAAGTTAACGCAGTGAAGTGTGCAGAATCTATGGAGCTCCAAAGTCGTAACCTAAAGATTTTTTTAAATCCAAATATATGTATATGGTTTAGTCATCCCTTGTTTTAGTAGAAGCAACAATAGAATTTTCCACTCCACCTATCTGTCCACTCTGGTTGAAATATATAAGATGTCCAGCATTTACAAGCATAATGTAGCTAGAACATTTGTTGTTCTTCAAAAACCTTCAATGAGTGTCTCTGCATGTTGAACATGGAATAATATATGAGGGGGGGGGAGGTTTTGGCATATCTATTCATGGTAGCAGTTGGCCTGACCTGAGCCTATGTACGGTGTATATTTGTAAAGGTAGATTTGTGAGCTGTGATAATGGTGATCTTCATTAGGGTGGACAACATTCCACAACTTGATGATGTTTCTAAATACTTGAAGGAGTGCTCAGGTTTTCGTCTGAGGCCAGTTGCAGGTACTATAATCCCTGCCCTCCATTATAGACTTCCTTCCTCCACCCTCCTCCACCCAGTCCCACTCCTCTCTCCTCCCTCCTCCCTCTTCCTCCACCTCCTTTTTTCTCTCCCTCCTCCTTTTCCACCCCCTCTCCTCCTCCTCCTCCTCCCCCTACTCCTCCTCCTCCTCCTCCTCCCCCTACTCCTCCTCCTCCTCCTCCTCCTCCTCCTCTTCCTCCTCCTCTTCCTCCCCCTCCTCCTCCCCCTCCTCCTCCCCCTACTCCTCCCCCTACTCCCCCTCCTCCTCCTCCTCCTCCTCTTCCTCCTCCTCCTCCTCCTCTTCCTCCCCCTCCTCCTCCTCCTCCTCCTCCTCCTCCTCCTCCTCCTCCTCCTCCTCCTCCTCCTCCTCCTCCTCCTCCTCCTCCTCCTCCTCCTCCTCCTGCTCCTCTCCCTCCTCCTCCTCCTCCTCCCTCTTCCTGCTCCTCCTAAACCTCCTCCTCTTCCTGCTCCTCCTCCTCCCCCTCGCTCCATGCTCCCTCCGGCTCAATCTCAAACAGGTCTTCTTTCATCCCGGGACTTCCTTGCGGGACTGGCATTCCGTGTGTTCCACTCGACCCAGTACATCAGACACAGCTCTCGGCCCATGTACACCCCAGAGCCAGATGTCTGTCACGAACTACTAGGACACGCCCCTCTCTTCTGCAACCAGACGTTTGCCCAGTTCTCTCAGGAGATAGGCCTAGCTTCCCTGGGTGCACCAGAGGACTACATCAAGAAACTAGCCACAGTAAGGGGAGAGAGATCTGTCCTCACTCCGAGTGTGGGTCAACGCATGCATAATCTCTTGTCATTATCTTATCCTGTATCGAAGGTAAGTTGTTCACTCTTCTCTCTCTTCCTACCTATCCTTATAAACTGTCGTATAGCTCTACTGGTTCACTATAGAGTTTGGCCTGTGTCAAGAAGATGGCAAGACCAAGGCTTATGGGGCAGGAATCCTTTCATCCTTCGGTGAGCTTCAGGTATGCCCTTGCCTTTACAAACATGCTCTAGTTCATTCCCACACACGTCCAGTACAGTAAGCACTGGTTGCTTTACCATGCACGTCCAGTACAGTAAGCACTGGTTGCTTTACCCATACACGTCCAGTACAGTAAGCACTGGTTGCTTTACCATGCACGTCCAGTACAGTAAGCACTGGTTGCTTTACCATGCACGTCCAGTACAGTAAGCACTGGTTGCTTTACCATGCACGTCCAGTACAGTAAGCACTGGTTGCTTTACCATGCATGTCCAGTACAGTAAGCACTGGTTGCTTTACCATGCACGTCCAGTACAGTAAGCACTGGTTGCTTTACCATGCACGTCCAGTACAGTAAGCACTGGTTGCTTTACCATGCACGTCCAGTACAGTAAGCACTGGTTGCTTGGCCCATACACGTCCAGTACAGTAAGCACTGGTTGCTTTACCCATACACGTCCAGTACAGTAAGCACTGGTTGCTTTACCATACACGTCCAGTACAGTAAGCACTGGTTGCTTTACCATGCACGTCCAGTACAGTAAGCACTGGTTGCTTTACCATGCACGTCCAGTACAGTAAGCACTGGTTGCTTTACCATGCACGTCCAGTACAGTAAGCACTGGTTGCTTTACCATGCACGTCCAGTACAGTAAGCACTGGTTGCTTTACCCATACACGTCCAGTATACAGTAAGCACTGGTTGCTTTACCATGCACGTCCAGTACAGTAAGCACTGGTTGCTTTACCATGCACGTCCTGTACAGTAAGCACTGGTTGCTTTACCATGCACGTCCAGTACAGTAAGCACTGGTTGCTTTACCCGTACACTTACATGTAGCAACAGCAAATATGAGCGTGCCCCTAACACAGCAGTGCTTACCTAGTAACCAAGGTATCTTACCAACTTAGTTTTTATTTGTTCGGTGTTATAGTCATGAGTGTGGAGCACCAGCTGCTGGTGTAGGGACTACTGTGATATATATATGTATGTATATATATATAGGCTTCCTACTGTGTGATATATATATACACACACACACAGTACTGATGGACTTGTCAAAATGAAAAGGAGACCAGTATTTACTGTTTTGGACCACAATCATTTGACTGACCGTTTACCTATTAATATGTATACTAAATTTTAAAAAGCAGTACATATAGCATTGGTAGTCATTATTCTATAGAGTGAGGGTCCTCTGTGTATTTATTGTCTTGCTTGTCCAATATATATATATATATATTATATAATAGCAGAGATGTTTGCACTCTGTTGAGGGAGTGATTTCGAGCTGGTGTGGCATCCAAGGCCTCTTAACTCACACACATATACAGGCTGACATGGCTATCTATTATGGCGGCTGCTCAATCATTTCTTCTTTTTTTTTGTGGGGAGGGAGGAGGAGGAGGGGGTCGAATTGTCAATGACAACACTTCCCTCTGTAAATTTTGCCATTTCTATAATAGCAGTGTTTTTTTTAGCAGAGTAGAGCTAGAGGCTAGTAATAGTGTTGGCTATGTAGAGGCTAGTAATAGTGTTGGCTATGGAGAGGCTAGTAATAGTGTTGGCTATGTAGAGGCTAGTAATAGTGTTGGCTATGTAGAGGCTAGTTAATAGTGTTGGCTATGTAGAGGCTAGTAATAGTGTTGGCTATGTAGAGGCTAGTAATAGTGTTGGCTATGTAGAGGCTAGTAATAGTGTTGGCTATGTAGAGGCTAGTAATAGTGTTGGCTATGCAGAGGCTAGTAATAGTGTTGGCTATGTAGAGGCTAGTAATAGTGTTGGCTATGTAGAGGCTAGTTAATAGTGTTGGCTATGTAGAGGCTAGTAATAGTGTTGGCTATGTAGAGGCTAGTAATAGTGTTGGCTATGTAGAGGCTAGTAATAGTGTTGGCTATGTAGAGGCTAGTTAATAGTGTTGGCTATGTAGAGGCTAGTAATAGTGTTGGCTATGTAGAGGCTAGTAATAGTGTTGAGGCTAGTAATAGTGTTGGCTATGTAGAGGCTAGTAATAGTGTTGGCTATGTAGAGGCTAGTAATAGTGTTGGCTATGTAGAGGCTAGTTAATAGTGTTGGCTATGTAGAGGCTAGTAATAGTGTTGGCTATGTAGAGGCTAGTAATAGTGTTGAGGCTAGTAATAGTGTTGGCTATGTAGAGGCTAGTAATAGTGTTGGCTATGTAGAGGCTAGTAATAGTGTTGGCTATGTAGAGGCTAGTTAATAGTGTTGGCTATGTAGAGGCTAGTAATAGTGTTGGCTATGTAGAGGCTAGTAATAGTGTTGAGGCTAGTAATAGTGTTGGCTATGTAGAGGCTAGTAATAGTGTTGGCTATGTAGAGGCTAGTTAATAGTGTTGGCTATGTAGAGGCTAGTAATAGTGTTGGCTATGTAGAGGCTAGTAATAGTGTTGAGGCTAGTAATAGTGTTGGCTATGTAGAGGCTAGTAATAGTGTTGGCTATGGAGAGGCTAGTAATAGTGTTGGCTATGTAGAGGCTAGTTAATAGTGTTGGCTATGTAGAGGCTAGTAATAGTGTTGGCTATGTAGAGGCTAGTAATAGTGTTGGCTATGTAGAGGCTAGTAATAGTGTTGGCTATGTAGAGGCTAGTTAATAGTGTTGGCTATGTAGAGGCTAGTTAATAGTGTTGGCTATGTAGAGGCTAGTAATAGTGTTGGCTATGTAGAGGCTAGTAATAGTGTTGAGGCTAGTAATAGTGTTGGCTATGTAGAGGCTAGTAATAGTGTTGGCTATGGAGAGGCTAGTAATAGTGTTGGCTATGTAGAGGCTAGTTAATAGTGTTGGCTATGTAGAGGCTAGTAATAGTGTTGGCTATGTAGAGGCTAGTAATAGTGTTGGCTATGTAGAGGCTAGTAATAGTGTTGGCTATGTAGAGGCTAGTAATAGTGTTGGCTATGTAGAGGCTAGTTAATAGTGTTGGCTATGTAGAGGCTAGTAATAGTGTTGGCTATGTAGAGGCTAGTAATAGTGTTGGCTATGTAGAGGCTAGTAATAGTGTTGGCTATGTAGAGGCATAGTAATAGTGTTGGCTATGTAGAGGCTAGTAATAGTGTTGGCTATGTAGAGGCTAGTAATAGTGTTGGCTATGTAGAGGCTAGTAAGAGTGTTGGCTATGCAGAGGCTAGTAATAGTGTTGAGGCTAGTAATAGTGTTGGCTATGTAGAGGCTAGTAATAGTGTTGGCTATGTAGAGGCTAGTAATAGTGTTGGCTATGTAGAGGCTAGTAATAGTGTTGGCTATGTAGAGGCTAGTAATAGTGTTGGCTATGTAGAGGCTAGTAATAGTGTTGGCTATGTAGAGGCTAGTAATAGTGTTGGCTATGTAGAGGCTAGTAATAGTGTTGGCTATGTAGAGGCTAGTAAAAGTGTTGGCTATGTAGAGGCTAGTAATAGTGTTGGCTATGTAGAGGCTAGTAATAGTGTTGGCTATGGAGAGTCTAGTAATAGTGTTGGCTATGTAGAGGCTAGTAATAGTGTTGAGGCTAGTAATAGTGTTGGCTATGTAGAGGCTAGTAATAATGTTGGCTATGTAGAGGCTAGTAATAGTGTTGGCTATGTAGAGGCTAGTAATAGTGTTGGCTATGTAGAGGCTAGTAATAGTGTTGGCTATGTAGAGGCTAGTAATAGTGTTGGCTATGTAGAGGCTAGTAATAGTGTTGGCTATGTAGAGGCTAGTAATAGTGTTGGCTATGTAGAGGCCAGTAATAGTGTTGGCTATGTAGAGGCTAGTAATAGTGTTGGCTATGTAGAGGCTAGTAATAGTGTTGGCTATGTAGAGGCTAGTAATAGTGTTGGCTATGTAGAGGCTAGTAATAGTGTTGGCTATGCAGAGGCTAGTAATAGTGTTGAGGCTAGTAATAGTGTTGGCTATGTAGAGGCTAGTAATAGTGTTGGCTATGGAGAGGCTAGTAATAGTGTTGGCTATGTAGAGGCTAGTAATAGTGTTGGCTATGTAGAGGCTAGTAATAGTGTTGGCTATGTAGAGACTAGTAATAGTGTTGGCTATGCAGAGACTAGTAATAGTGTTGGCTATGTAGAGGCTAGTTAATAGTGTTGGCTATGTAGAGGCTAGTAATAGTGTTAGCTATGTAGAGGCTAGTAATAGTGTTGGCTATGTAGAGGCTAGTAATAGTGTTGGCTATGTAGAGGCTAGTAATAGTGTTGGCTATGTAGAGGCTAGTAATAGTGTTGGCTATGTAGAGGCTAGTAATAGTGTTGGCTATGTAGAGCTAGTAATAGTGTTGGCTATGTAGAGGCTAGTAATAGTGTTGGCTATGTAGAGGCTAGTAATAGTGTTGGCTATGCAGAGGCTAGTAATAGTGTTGAGGCTAGTAATAGTGTTGGCTATGTAGAGGCTAGTAATAGTGTTGGCTATGGAGAGGCTAGTAATAGTGTTGGCTATGTAGAGGCTAGTAATAGTGTTGGCTATGTAGAGGCTAGTAATAGTGTTGGCTATGTAGAGACTAGTAATAGTGTTGGCTATGCAGAGACTAGTAATAGTGTTGGCTATGTAGAGGCTAGTTAATAGTGTTGGCTATGTAGAGGCTAGTAATAGTGTTGGCTATGTAGAGGCTAGTAATAGTGTTGGCTATGTAGAGGCTAGTAATAGTGTTGGCTATGTAGAGGCTAGTAATAGTGTTGGCTATGTAGAGGCTAGTAATAGTGTTGGCTATGTAGAGGCTAGTAATAGTGTTGGCTATGTAGAGGCTAGTAATAGTGTTGGCTATGTAGAGGCTAGTAATAGTGTTGGCTATGTAGAGGCTAGTAATAGTGTTGGCTATGTAGAGGCTAGTAATAGTGTTGGCTATGTAGAGGCTAGTAATAGTGTTGGCTATGTAGAGGCTAGTAATAGTGTTGGCTATGTAGAGGCTAGTAATAGTGTTGGCTATGTAGAGGCTAGTAATAGTGTTGGCTATGTAGAGGCTAGTAATAGTGTTGGCTATGTAGAGGCTAGTAATAGTGTTGGCTATGTAGAGGCTAGTAATAGTGTTGGCTATGGAGAGGCTAGTAATAGTGTTGGCTATGTAGAGGCTAGTAATAGTGTTGGCTATGTAGAGGCTAGTAATAGTGTTGGCTATGGAGAGGCATAGTAATAGTGTTGGCTATGTAGAGGCTAGTAATAGTGTTGGCTATGTAGAGGCTAGTAATAGTGTTGGCTATGTAGAGGCTAGTAATAGTGTTGGCTATGTAGAGGCTAGTAATAGTGTTGGCTATGTAGAGGCTAGTAATAGTGTTGGCTATGCAGAGGCTAGTAATAGTGTTGAGGCTAGTAATAGTGTTGGCTATGTAGAGGCTAGTAATAGTGTTGGCTATGGAGAGGCTAGTAATAGTGTTGGCTATGTAGAGGCTAGTAATAGTGTTGGCTATGTAGAGGCTAGTAATAGTGTTGGCTATGTAGAGACTAGTAATAGTGTTGGCTATGCAGAGACTAGTAATAGTGTTGGCTATGTAGAGGCTAGTTAATAGTGTTGGCTATGTAGAGGCTAGTAATAGTGTTGGCTATGTAGAGGCTAGTAATAGTGTTGGCTATGTAGAGGCTAGTAATAGTGTTGGCTATGTAGAGGCTAGTAATAGTGTTGGCTATGTAGAGGCTAGTAATAGTGTTGGCTATGTAGAGGCTAGTAATAGTGTTGGCTATGTAGAGGCTAGTAATAGTGTTGGCTATGTAGAGGCTAGTAATAGTGTTGGCTATGTAGAGGCTAGTAATAGTGTTGGCTATGCAGAGGCTAGTAATAGTGTTGAGGCTAGTAATAGTGTTGGCTATGTAGAGGCTAGTAATAGTGTTGGCTATGGAGAGGCTAGTAATAGTGTTGGCTATGTAGAGGCTAGTAATAGTGTTGGCTATGTAGAGGCTAGTAATAGTGTTGGCTATGTAGAGACTAGTAATAGTGTTGGCTATGCAGAGACTAGTAATAGTGTTGGCTATGTAGAGGCTAGTTAATAGTGTTGGCTATGTAGAGGCTAGTAATAGTGTTGGCTATGTAGAGGCTAGTAATAGTGTTGGCTATGTAGAGGCTAGTAATAGTGTTGGCTATGTAGAGGCTAGTAATAGTGTTGGCTATGTAGAGGCTAGTAATAGTGTTGGCTATGTAGAGGCTAGTAATAGTGTTGGCTATGTAGAGGCTAGTAATAGTGTTGGCTATGTAGAGGCTAGTAATAGTGTTGGCTATGTAGAGGCTAGTAATAGTGTTGGCTATGTAGAGGCTAGTAATAGTGTTGGCTATGTAGAGGCTAGTAATAGTGTTGGCTATGTAGAGGCTAGTAATAGTGTTGGCTATGTAGAGGCTAGTAATAGTGTTGGCTATGTAGAGGCTAGTAATAGTGTTGGCTATGTAGAGGCTAGTAATAGTGTTGGCTATGTAGAGGCTAGTAATAGTGTTGGCAATTTAGACTCGACGACGGTTTCCTACAGGAAGCAATTCAAATGTATTATTAGTATTTGTATTGTCATAAACGTATTTGGTCTTGTTAAATTACGGCTACCCTTATATGGGCATCCAAAACAGAGGACGTGTGTATGTGTGTCTACCAACTCTGGTATTAAATAGAGTCCTCCAAATATCCCTGCTATGTTTATCTCAATAAAGTCCTTTCCTTTAGTTCAGTCCCTCCTCATGTGCCCAAGCATACTTCTGTGTAGATCATATCTTTCTCAGCAATGGTTGACTGCTCTTCAAGAAAGCATGAGAGTCTTTGCAAGTTGTGTCTCTGAAGTTGTTGTACAAGTCGAATCCCTTCAGCAGCTCAGCACTCGAGCAGTTCCTTTCCTTTGTCCACTTGCTCTGCATCACTGAGAAAACTCGCTCAACATTTGCATTGTGTGAGGGAATATCAACCAAGAACTGTGCAATCTTGAACAGTTCTGACTGGTGCTCGATATTTTTGGAGCTCTCAAAGTATTTGGTCCGCTTCTAGTGTGCTAGCAAATTACAGAACTCTTCGTCACTATGGGATCATTGCTCATATTGCTTAGCTGATGAAAAGGCTTCACATTACCAATGGGTGTCCCCTTACCTATCAAGTATTTGATGCAAGGCTCCACAGCATTCCAAGTTGGTGTGTACCTCAGGCAAGCCACACGGAACAAGAGAAATCTTCCCAGAGTCTCCATATTCCAAGCATCTGCTGTACTGACATTTACTTCAGCACAGAATTTGCCACACCCTCCATCAAGACACCACTTGTGCCTCTGTGCCAGTAGTCCTTAACTTCCATGGACATGCCTTCAAGAAGGAGGTGTGAACTGAGTTCAAGCTGTTCAGAACTTCCCCTCTCAATTTCCTCTGGATTTGTGCACGGAATACACTCATCAGTGAATGAGGTGCCAGGGGTAAATCTCATGTTTAAAAAATGTCTTAATCACAGGGGGGGGGTTGTTTGTCCCCTGACAGAAAGAACGACATCAAAGCTGGAAACATATGTAGTAGTCTATAAATGACTGGAAGTAATGGCAGCCATCATCTCTTGCTGTGTGAAAGCAGCTTTCTGTATTCGACATCAACAGACTCCCCAGGATCCTTTAGCTGCTCAGTACGGACACTGTAGATATGAAAGTTTTGGTAAAGTTTAGAAATAACATTCTCGATGTCAACGGACATTGTTTCTGTTACATGGGGAACACAGTTTCTGTTACATGGGGAACATTGTTTCTGTTACATGGGGAACACAGTGGTTAGAAATGTGCGCTGGGCATCCCCATCCAATTAAAGTCCTCCTCTGCAGCAACTTCTTTAACTTAGGAGATACACTGTTTCCTTCTTCACCGGCTGGAGGCCTCCGAACATTGTTGTATTGCAGTTGTCACATGTAAATGCACTTCTCCAACGAGCCATTCTCTTTTCCAGCGTTTCCTTAACAAGTTGAGCAATTGTATCGGCCATCTTACTGGGCGTGTTCTGAAGTGCATTAATTTTGACTGCAAACCATTTCCATTGGAACTATAACTGGAAGCTTTACTGAAGCATGACTGCCTCCATCTGTAAGAAGTCTGCAATGAGCTATGGAACTTTTTCCTCTTATGTTTTTAGAGCAGCTGCAACAGAATGCTACAAGTGCACACACACACTGTTAACCATTACTGCAGTCATGGTTGCAAGCACTGGAAAATATTCAGGCTACCTCAGAATCAGAAAATAGCTACCCACCCACCTACCTACCTGTAGAGGGTTAGTCCAGTCTAACTCTCAAGTGATGGTATGAATTGCTGCCACCTACCAGCCTTCCCTTCCCTCCTACCACCTCATCTACCACACTTACCTACCTGCCTCATCTACCACACTTACCTATGGTACTACCTGCCTCATCTACCACACTTACCTATGGTACTGCCTGCCTCATCTACCACACTTACCTATGGTACTACCTGCCTCATCTACCACACTTACCTATGGTACTGCCTGCCTCATCTACCACACTTACCTATGGTACTACCTGCCTCATCTACCACACTTACCTATGGTACTGCCTGCCTCATCTACCACACTTACCTATGGTACTACCTGCCACACTTACCTATGGTACTACCTGCCTCATCTACCACACTTACCTATGGTACTACCTGCCTCATCTACCACACTTACCTATGGTACTGCCTGCCTCATCTACCACACTTACCTATGGTACTACCTGCCTCATCTACCACACTTACCTATGGTACTACCTGCCTCATCTACCACACTTACCTATGGTACTACCTGCCTCATCTACCACACTTACCTATGGTACTACCTGCCTCATCTACCACACTTACCTATGGTACTACCTACCTCATCTACCACACTTACCTATGGTACTACCTGCCTCATCTACCACACTTACCTATGGTACTACCTGCCTCATCTACCACACTTACCTATGGTACTACCTGCCTCATCTACCACACTTACCTATGGTACTACCTGCCTCAACTACCACACTTACCTATGGTACTACCTACCTCATCTACCACACTTACCTATGGTACTACCTACCTCATCTACACCACACTTACCTATGGTACTACCTGCCTCATCTACCACACTTACCTACCTGCCTCATCTACCACACTTACCTATGGTACTACCTGCCTCATCTACCACACTTACCTATGGTACTACCTGCCTCATCTACCACACTTACCTATGGTACTACCTGCCTCATCTACCACACTTACCTATGGTACTACCTACCTCATCTACCACACTTACTTATGGTACTACCTACCTCATCTACCACACTTACCTATGGTACTACCTGCCTCATCTACCACACTTACCTATGGTACTACCTGCCTCATCTACCACACTTACCTATGGTACTACCTGCCTCATCTACCACACTTACCTACGGTACTACCTGCCTCATCTACCACACTTACCTATGGTACTACCTGCCTCATCTACCACACTACCTACCTCATCTACCACACTTACCTATGGTACTACCACCTCATCTACCACACTTACCTATGGTACTGCCTGCCTCATCTATCACCCTTACCTATGGCACTACCTGCCTCATCTACCACACTTACCTATGGTACTACCTACCTCATCTACCACACTTACCTATGGTACTACCACCTCATCTACCACACTTACCTATGGTACTACCTGCCTCATCTACCACACTTACCTACCTGCCTCATCTACCACACTTACCTACCTGCCTCATCTACCACACTTACCTATGGTACTACCTGCCACACTTACCTATGGCACTACCTGCCTCATCTACCACACTTACCTATGGTACTACCTACCTCATCTACCACACTTACCTATGGTACTACCACCTCATCTAACACACTTACCTATGGTACTACCTGCCTCATCTACCACACTTACCTACCTACCTCATCTACCACACTTACCTATGGTACTACCTACCTCATCTACCCACTTACCTATGGTACTACCTGCCTCATCTACCACACTTACCTATGATACTACCTGCCTCATCTACCACACTTACCTACCTGCCTCATCTACCACACTTACCTATGGTACTACCTACCTCATCTACCACACTTACCTATGGTACTACCTGCCTCATCTACCACACTTACCTATGGGAGGGGCTTACCTGCCCACTTCTGTGTTTGTTTATTGTATCCCATTTGCCCACCCCCTCCTTTAATGTGTTTTTGTTGTTAGTGTTTGGGTGTGGTGTGTGTGTGTGTGTGTGTGTACTTGCGAAGAATTCAAAGAATGCTAGAAAAGTGTAAAATAGCCTTTAGAGTGCTATATTAATGGCTGCCAGAGTCAGCCATGCTTTTTGTGTGCGTCTGGTCGCTGCCATTTTGAAATAGCCAACATAGGAACTCACTCCCTGATGAATATCTCTATATAGTTTTATTTGTTCACCCATTGGTGAGTGAGTATATAGGGACTCACTCTCTGATGACTATCTCTATATATAGTTTTATTGGTTCACACCCATTGGTGAGTATATAGGGACTCACTCCCTGATGAATATCTCTATATATAGTTTTATTGGTTCACACCCATTGGTGAGTATATAGGGACTCACTCCCTGATGAATATCTCTATATATAGTTTTATTGGCTCACACCCATTGGTGAGTATATAGGGACTCACTCCCTGATGAATATCTCTATATATAGTTTTATTGGTTCACACCCATTGGTGAGTATATAGGGACTCACTCTCTGATGAATAACTCTATATATAGTTTTATTGGTTCACACCCATTGGTGAGTGAGTATATAGGGACTCACTCTCTGATAACTATCTCTATATATAGTTTTATTGGTTCACCCATTGGTGAGTATAGGGACTCACTCCCTGATGAATATTTCTCTATATAGTTTTATTGGTTCACCCATTGGTGAGTGAGTATATAGGGACTCACTCCCTGATGACTATCTCTATATATAGTTTTATTGGTTCACACCCATTGGATATCTCTATATATAGTTTTATTGGTTCACCCATTGGTGAGTGAGTATATAGGGACTCACTCTCTGATGAATATCTCTATATATAGTTTTATTGGTTCACACCCATTGGTGAGTATATAGGGACTCACTCCCTGATGAATAACTCTATATATAGTTTTATTGGTTCACACCCATTGGTGAGTGAGTATATAGGGACTCACTCTCTGATGACTATCTCTATATATAGTTTTATTGGTTCACCCATTGGTAAGTATATAGGGACTCACTCCCTGATGAATATTTCTCTATATAGTTTTATTGGTTCACCCATTGGTGAGTGAGTATATAGGGACTCACTCCCTGATGACTATCTCTATATATAGTTTTATTGGTTCACACCCATTGAATATATCTATATATAGTTTTATTGGTTCACCCATTGGTGAGTATATAGGGACTCACTCTCTGATAAATATCTCTATATATAGTTGCATGCACGTCACTGTGTTTTATTGGTTTTACCGAATGTTGGAGTATGTAGAGATGCTGACTAGATCAATGCCACACCTTACCACACTATCAACTTTTGTCCTCCATGTGTGTGTGTGTGTGTTAGTATGCTCTGACTGACAAGCCAGAAGTCCACCCCCTAGACCCTGCCACCACTTGTCTGCAAAGCTACCCCATCACTGACATGCAGCCTGTCTACTTCAAGGCTAACTCCTTCCAAGATGCCAAGGAGAAAGTCATGTGAGCTACCCATGGAAGTCACATGACCCTCTAAACATTATCATTATTATTATTCAGGGAGTTTGCTAAGACGATACCGAGGCCATTTTCTGTTCGCTATAACCCTTACACAGAGAGTGTGGAAGTGATCAACGACAAACCTTCAGTCCAGAGGCTGGTGGATGACATCAAGTACACTGTAGAGGTTCTCCATGATGCCTTGCAGAAGCTTCCCTGAAGCTATCCTCCATGGCTCTTCCCTTATGATGTTATGATGTGTAGCTTGTCAAAATGGAAACTGACCATTTCTGTGTTTGTTGAGGTGTTTTTAAAATAAATATATTGGTCGTGTTTTGTTTTTCCTCATTAAACTGTTATTGACTTTTGCTGGCAGTAAAGGGTTAAATTTTCAAGGTGTTTATGTTTTTGCTGTTTTCAAAGGGTTAAATTTTCAAGTGCTTACGTTTGTGCTGTTGTCAGCCACAGGGTGTGGCTAGGAGCAGTGCAGTGGCTAAAGCAGTGCTAATGTCAATACAAGACTATCTATACCCCACACACAGCATGGCCACACACACTTTGATGATGACCAAATAGAATTCTCAGCATTTATAAACTGCAGACACTTTCAAGTGTCAACCATGAGCTCATTATCCCAGAGATCGTTTCACTAGCACATCAGCCAGTGCCAGGTGAAAGAGACATGTGGTTTGATTATTTCTGTATCTCAAAATCACAGAAAATGAATACACAGCTTTTATAAGTATACTGTTGTTGAAAAAGGCTTACAATATTCCTTTTCATTACACTTTGAACAACTAGGATGACATCCAAATATGTCAACTGCTAGTGGTTAGTTTGTGGCTGCTTGTGGTATCCAGAAAAGCAAGTGGTTTTACAGTAGTCAACAGGAACTAGGCAAGCTTGTGTGTGATATGAAGTCATTAGCATCTTAGCAGACCCTTTACCAATCAATACATGCAGCAATATGATTCCATACCCAGGTCTGCCAACTCCCTTGTCTCATAAATACTAATACACGTTATTCAACTACGAATTTTATACCAGTTAAAACTCCAAATATATCCAAAGTATTATTAAAAAATACAAATACAATACTGATATTTAGGAATGTTAGAGTAATAAGTTAACTGAGTTCAGAAATAGCATTCTTGCATCTTTGAAGCATTCTTGCTGTTGGTTTGAAGTCGAAACAAGGTTCCTTTGTGTTCACTTGCAATCGAAGCAATGCAGATAAAGTATCCACACTCAAACTATTTCGTACCTTGGTTTTATTCAGCCCAATATGACTAAATGTCCTCTCCAAATCTGCATTGCCATGGGGAATTATTATCACTGCTTTAGCTAACCTACTGAGGAGCTGATAACGAAATTCTCCAGAAACATCTTTGACTTGCCCAACTTGATGCCAGTAGCAATCACTGTCCTTTGTAGCAACAATTTCCGGAGGGAGCTCAGCAGTGCAGTAGTCAATAAATTCTTCATTAAGCTGACCTTTTTCATCTTCTTTGATGACTTGTTTAAGGCATGATGCAATAAACAGTACCATACATACTCTTGGTTGTGCTTGGTTGTGAAGAGAAATCCAATTTAAGTTTTTCAAAAAGTCATTATCAATTGGCAGTTTTTTAATAGCATACTTAGCGGCAGCCACCCAAAAATTTCTGCATGTCCCCCTGAACTTTCTGACTTCATTCGACAAGAGATCATTCTCACCAGAGAGAAAGCTTACTGCTTTTTGACCCACAAATACTTCTTCTAGGGGAAGAAACTGGTCCTCATCATCTAGCTGAAATATTAGCATTTTGCACAGAAGAGGGTGGGAAAAAAAACGTAGCAAAATCTTTTTTTTAAATGGTGAAGGAAATGTATTGTAGGTGATTGCAATTGCATCGTTTTGTTAAAGGTGTTAATGAATCACTCAGAAACATTAAATATAATTTACAAAGTGGATTCTCAAGACCCGTTTTTATTCTGAGAACAACAGCTTGCTTCTCTTCTGTACTTCTGAAATAAGAAAGAAGAGCATCAAACTGTTCTAGTAGTCTATTTACAAGCTTAGCCACCTCATTTGTGAGCAACTTGTGCGGCTTGGTATTGGTGAAAACTTGAGAATTTTCAAAGGTGCGTTGACGTTTTGGGCTTTTATGGAAGAAATACCAAACTTGAACTGTAATGTCATCAAGAATATCGGGCAAGACACTGCATGCATGATTAGCAATTAAGGCTGCTATGTGACAATTACAGTGAAAGGCCATCAAAGAGGGCTGATTAGTTTTTAATTTAGTCATAACAGAATCTCTTTTTCCCAGCGCATGACATTAGCACCATCAGAGCTCAGTCCCACTAGATTAGCATATTTTATAGGTCCATTGGCACTGAAATTAGAGTCTAGGACCTGGAATAAACTTGCTGCATCAGCCTTTAGCACTGACTCCAACTTTAGGAAAAAGCAACAAACCTTTCCAATGGTATTGTCAAAGAACCGGATCATAATACCGCATTGTTGGTTAACGGTAATGTCAGTAGTTTCATCAGTATGTAAGCTGAAAAACTTAGATTCATCAAGACGGGTAAGTAAATCAGAAACTACTTCTTCAGCTACTACTTTCACAATAGCCGTGGCTTTAGTCGGCCACATTTTATAGATTTTGCAATTGTAGAATCTGGAAAGAAGGCAGGAAACAGTTCTACAGAGCTAACAATAATTATTTTGAACTTTAAACCACCATGAACTTTGAACCCCCAAAGCAGGTCTCGAGTTGCAATAGACTATAGTAGTAGAGTCTCAGTGTGATAATAGTAGTAAGTACATAAATACAAAGATTATTAAAATACATCCATTAAAATACATCCAAAGTACTGTACAAGGTTAGAAAAATACAAATATTTGTATAAAATCTGAGTTGTTGGCAGCCTAGCATACCCTACATACAGATGTACATTGTTGAGTCAGATGACCACCCACCTCTAGAAAATGGGTAAAGGGTCTGGCTATGCATCCTTCCTGGTTTTCAAGTGTGGCAGATACAGGATTTTGAAAGTGGGAGAGGGGGGTTGATACCTCAAACACCCCCCTCCCACCAGCCTTGAGTACCTCGGATGTTGTCTGTAGAAGGTTGTGTAAACACGATTAGGTTTACACTACGTCAGCCATGGCAGCAGTAATGCAGATACTCATCTACTACGTCAGCCATGGCAGCAGTGATGCAGATACATCACTTGACACATCACACTACGCCTCAAAAGACTTGAAAGGTGTGCTTCAATTAAGATGACTAATTCATTACCAGGTTTTGTGACATACTGAACTCGTCTCGGTTGACAACGAATCTAATCAACTTGAATTTTACTCGCTATGTTTTGACTCGATAGGAATAATGTTGGTTGGTTTGGGACAGCTAGCTTAATTAAAATAATAATTTAATCATCAAAATGTTAAGTCCCTTGGGACCATGGCCACCCACCCCAGTGCAGTACAAAAATAGATAAATTAAAAAAATAATGACTTGTGCAATTCTACATAGATGAGAAAAATTGCGCGCCCACCAATAAATAAATACCTGATAAATATTACGTTGATCTTCTTCTATGTTGATTGATCTATGTTGAGTTGTATTGCTTGGTTATGGTGGAGTGAGCCATATAATAAATTCCTCTTCTGCCAATCCTTCAATGCACCATCACCTGATTGATTAACTCACACCCACCTCCTTCCAAAGGAACCTTCCCCTCAGCCATCTCATCTCAATCAAACTCCTCCAACCACACCATACATATTCCAGCTCCCTCAATTCCATCAGCTCTTTCATTAAAATTTTCCTCCCTTCCAAATTGTTATTAGAAAGTGCCCCACATCTTCCACTTCCTTCCTGTCAAACAACACACATCTATCATCACTACACAGCCTACATCACTTCTTGTCCTGCAATAGACCTGCTGACCCTGTCCTCAACCTAAACATCACTCCCTGACCCTGTATGCATTTCTGCCCTGTCACCTTTTGCTAACGTATAGCTGCTCTTACTCTCGCCATCCTCCTCCTCCCTCCCAATCACACACATTTCTCTTCATTTTCACCTTCCATTGATTGCCTCACTGACTCTAGCTTGTCATTCAGATTGTATTTCCTCCTCAACAGTCTATATCCTATTCCTCCATCCATTCTTAGCTTGTCTGCCACACTTTTTACCTGGATTTACAGGATATAACTGACTTTTCAAAATTGAGGGTTGTTGAAGCACGGGCAGATGGCATGGAGTAGTTGGTAAAGTACCTCTAAACATATATTTGACACCTGAGGTTGTTCAGTTCAGAGTAGGTGAACTTCTGATTTAACCACTGCCACATGGCGTAAACTCAGACACGAGAAAAATTGTGCGCCCACTTTTCAGGAAGTTCTTGGGTGGAAAACAGCACAAGCACTATCCTGGAACCTCTGAATTCCTTCGCTCTTGAGCAACTGATGATTTCTTTGCTATAAGTTTTGTTGTCGACATAACGATGTAGCCTGGCCTAGCTTAACAATTTGAACAGTTGAGAAGTTATTCTTAATAATGGCTACAAATATAATTATTACTAACGATGGTTCAATCACAGGATCAGACAATTTTTGTGGTAAAACGCCATATAACCTCCGTTGAAAAATGTAGCCACTTGTTCCAAGTCTGCAATAGCACGAACACGAGAGAAAAAATACTTGGAAATTACTTTTCACCATGCCATAGCTTACTAGCCCGTTTTCAATATCCCATATCCCCCCTGGTCCAACCCTTCCCGGGTCCTTTGTGTGAGTGTGTTCATTTAGGACAACGAAATACAGACAAAGTGCTGAGAGAAATATTACATCTGCCCTTGTTTGGCTGTTTCAAAGCTTTGGGGACATGACTTACAGGTACAAAACCTTGCCATGTTCTTCCCCGGTCGACTTCCCCGTATACTCCATGATCCGGTCCTCTGTGTGAGAGAGCCCATTGAAGGCAAAGAAACACAGATGGACTGTGCCAAGATAGAGAAATAACTATACCAAATGACCAACGGAAATTATAATTCAGAAAATTAACAACAAATGCCATCCCTACCCACTACATTTAGACACACTTAGACACACTTAGCAACAACTCAAAACAGATTTGACCTTTAGTACGCAAACAAAAAATACACACTTCAATAAATAGCTCGGCAAAAGGGAGAGCAACAAGTATGATATCCATGACGACTGGATTAGTCCACGAAGTGTCGAGATGGGTTGACACCAAACAGAATCGTGCGCACCTCCGGCATCATCTATGCAAGATGTATGTGTGTGCGTGCGTTTTCATGAGTAAACAACAAAAGGAACGGGACACTTTTTTTTTTGCCTCATATATCATCACTCATATCATATCAGCTGAGGCTTTACAATAGCTCTATGGGGACACAACACCACACTGGGTTGAGGCAGGTTGAAGTACGTTGGCAATAGGACACACACTGGACAAACACCACACTGGGTTTAAGGCAGGTTGAAGTAGGTTGGCAATAGCTCTATGGGCACACACACACCAGCATAATGGGCTGGAGCCAAATGGAGATACATGTGGTTACACCAGGTTAAGTGCACAAACTCCTCTCACTGCACCTACTAATCACGTAATATATCACAAAATTGAAATATATAGTTGGTGTAAGAGTGATTTACACAGTGACCCAGTGTAAATAGGTATTGAGTAACTAGTATTACCTGAGTTGATAGCAAGGCCAGCCTGCTTTCCAGGGTGTTCATAATAGTGATCTTGCCACGATGAGCCAATAATAACACACCACCAAAACTGAACATACATATGAACATACCATTTAAAAGAACATGTTTTGTGATAATTCCAATGTGTGGCCAAATATACCATTTAAAAGAACATGTTTTGTGATAATTCCAATGTGTGCCCAAACATACCATTTAAAAGAACATGTTTTGTGATAATTTCAATGTGTGGCTCTGTGGCTTAGTTGGTTAAAGCGCCTGTCTAGTAAACAGGAGATCACCGGTTCAAATCCGGTCAGGGCCTTTTTTCGCCTTCTTTTTTTCCTTCTTTTTTTCCCTTTCCCCATCCTATCACTTCACCCCCACAATCAATTCCCAATGCTTAAAAGGGACGAAACCATAAGTGTTAAAAATTTGTGGTTACTTATTACTTACCACTTTATACCTCGATGAGAGGAATCATTCTGCAAACTTCATGGTAACCTGGACTTCTCAAAAGATAGATAGGTCTTTTACTATGTGCTCTCTTTTGAAAGTATATATTAAAAAAACTATACCAAAGTTACTGGAGCTAAAGTGGTTGTACCTCAAAAACGGAGTGCCTGATTTCTCTGCATAAATATGTCCAGATTGCCTAGTGCTAGAGAGATGAAATTAGCACCAGTGGCTAGAGGAAGCCTTAGTGTATGCAACGACTTGTCTAAAACTTAAGTAATGAATTTCATTAAAATTCCTTAAAATTTATTTTCCAACCATGCACCTTCCCTTGCACAGATTTAAGTTTTAGTGCCAAATGAAACAAGTCGTTGTATAGAGTAGGGCTTCCTCTAGCTAATTTCAACTCTAGAGCACTTGACAATCTGGATTTATGCAGAGAAATCAGGCACTCGGTTTTATGTCAACTGAGAGTTCATTGATTGAAACCTAAAACTATTATTATTGCAATCACTAATGCCCCCCTCACTAATGCCCCCCTCTAGGTGCACAAGTGGTCTCCATTAATCTCAGCGTCTTGTTGTTACCAACTACTCCTTCACCATCCACCCTTTATATACAGGTCCTCATCATCCACCCCATCACCCTTTATATACAGGTACTCATCATCCACCCCTCACCCTTTATATACAGGTACTCATCATCCACCCCCTCACCCTTTATATACAGGTCCTCATCATCCACCCCCTCACCCTTTATATACAGGTACTCATCATCCACCCCTCACCCTTTATATACAGGTACTCATCATCCACCCCCTCACCCTTTATATACAGGTCCTCATCATCCACCCCTCACCCTTTATATACAGGTCCTCATCATCCACCCTCACCCTTTATATACAGGACTCATCATCCACCCCCTCACCCTTTATATACAGGTACTCATCATACACCCCTCAACCCTTTATATACAGGTACTCATCATCCTCACCCTTTATATACAGGTACTCATCATCCACCCCTCACCCTTTATATACAGGTACTCATCATCCTCACCCTTTATATACAGGTACTCATCATCCACCCCTCACCCTTTATATACAGGTCCTCATCATCCACCCCCTCACCCTTTATATACAGGTACTCATCATCCACCCTCACCCTTTATATACAGGTCCTCATCATCCACCCTCACCCTTTATATACAGGTCCTCATCATCCACCCCTCACCCTTTATATACAGGTCCTCATCATCCACCCTCACCCTTTATATACAGGTACTCATCATCCACCCCCTCACCCTTTATATACAGGTACTCATCATCCACCCCCTCACCCTTTATATACAGGTACTCATCATACACCCCTCAACCCTTTATATACAGGTACTCATCATCCTCACCCTTTATATACAGGTACTCATCATCCACCCCTCACCCTTTATATACAGGTACTCATCATCCACCCCTCACCCTTTATATACAGGTACTCATCATCCACCCCCTCACCCTTTATATACAGGTACTCATCATCCACCCCTCACCCTTTATATACAGGTACTCATCATCCTCACCCTTTATATACAGGTACTCATCATCCACCCCCTCACCCTTTATATACAGGTACTCATCATCCACCCCTCACCCTTTATATACAGGTACTCATCATCCACCCCTCACCCTTTATATACAGGTACTCATCATCCTCACCCTTTATATACAGGTCCTCATCATCCACCCCCTCACCCTTTATATACAGATACTCATCATCCACCCCCTCACCCTTTATATACAGGTACTCATCATCCACCCCTCACCCTTTATATACAGGTACTCATCATCCACCCCCTCACCCTTTATATACAGGTACTTACTTACCTATCGGCAGGGAGAAATTCTTTCTCGTCTACCTCAATGTGGCCTTTGATCTTGCTCACTTTTTCATATGCAGCCAGAGCAGTAGGGATGATAGACTACACGCACACACATACATATGTTAGATCAGGCAATCACCTCCTTGTGGGCATTTTTAAAGGTGGATGGCTATAACAACCCCCAACCCCCCCCCCCCCCCCATCTCGGCTAAATCTCACATTCTCAAAAACTCACATTCGCAGCTACTTATTAGCTACGTACCTAAACGGTGCCTTAGTCTGGCCAAGATTAGCTCAAAAAAGACTTCCATCACCGCCTCGAATCCTTCCTTCTCTAAGGCAGGAAAACAGCAGTTCTAAAAACTCCATCTTCATCTCTGTGTATTTCCCTCTCTTCTCTTCCTCCATGCACACATGTAGGTCCATCTTCAGAGGTCCATCTTCATCTCTGTGTATTTCCCTCTCTTCTCTTCCTCCATGCACACATGTAGGTCTACATCTTCGGGGGTCCATCTTCATCGCTGTGTATTTCCCTCTCTTCTCTTCTCCCATGCATACATGTACATGTAGGTCCATCTTCAGAGGTCCATCTTCATCGCTGTGTATTTCCCTCTCTTCTCTCCCCCCATGCATACATGTAGGCCCATCTTCAGAGGTCCATCGTCATCTCTGTGTATTTCCCTCTCTTCTCTCCCCCCATGCATACATGTACATGTAGGTCCATCTTCAGAGGTCCATCTTCATCTCTGTGTATTTCCCTCTCTTCTCTTCCTCCATGCATACATGTAGGTCCATCTTCAGAGGTCCATCTTCATCTCTGTGTATTTCCCTCTCTTCTCTTCCTCCATGCATACATGTATAGGTCCACCCATAAAATAAAAAGTTCCAGAAGACAGGAACTGTTAGTTTCTTGCTAATAAGCTGTTGGTGGCAGTCACAGCCAGTGGGCTAATGACGCAACCGAGCTGATCACATGGTGCTTTATAAATGGAATGAATGACCTACGCCGAGTTCAACTGTTTGGTTCGTGGAGTTCTCACTCCTGCCACCAAATATCACAGTCATCAATAATACTCCACACAGTCCATGTAATGCAATGTTACTTCAACACCACAGTCCGTGTAATGCAATGTTACTTCAACACTATAGTCCGTGTAATGCAATGTTACTTCAACACCACAGTCCATGTAATACAATGTTACTTCAACACCACAGTTCGTGCAATGCAATGTTACTTCAACACCACAGTCCGTATAATGCCATTTACTTCAACACCACAGTCCGTGTAATGCAATGTTACTTCAAGACCACAGTATGTGTAATGTAATGTTACTTCAACACCACAGTCTGTGTAATGCAATGTTACTTCAACACCAGTCTGTGTAATGCAATGTTACTTCAACAACACAGTCCGTGTAATGCAATGTTACTTCAAGACCACAGTCTGTGTAATGTAACTTCAACACCACAGTCCGTGTAAGGCAATGTTACTTCAACACCAGTCCGTGTAATGCAATGTTACTTCAACACCACAGTCCATGTAATGCAATGTTACTAACACCACAGTCTGTGTAATGCAATGTTAGATTGCAATGTTAGATAGTTTATGCAAACAGATTTCTCGCAGGTTCAACAGCTGCCACTGTTTCAACCACCGCATTGTGTTTGATGCAACAAGCAAGGATCTGTCCCACAGTGTCCTCACTCCTCTCTCCGCTGCTAGTGGATGTTGCTGTTATGTATTTTAGTCCTATAACCTCAAAAATTAATTGGCCACACCCACAGTTTAAGGGCCGTGGAGCATTAAAATTGTCGAGCGTAACCATCTCCAACATGGTGCTAGAGTAATAGTGCAATTCTCAAGGCAGGAATTTGGCATGTTTATTTATGGGGAGGCAAGAAACAAATCTCAGCCTTTTATTCTTCGGCCTGATGGTGTGCCGTACGTGTGCACGGCACCCCACGGGCCTGATGGTGTGCCGTACGTGTGTATGGCACCCCGCGGCAAGCCACACACCCACCACGTTTTGTAAGATGTGCTTTACTACTGCTACAGAGTGCTGGCTACTTGGCAATAAAGGTATGTAGAGTTGGGGCAATGTTTAGAGGCTACAGATGTTAGAGTTGTGGCAACGTTTAGAGGCTGCAGATGTTAGAGTTGAGGCAATGTTTAGAGGCTACAGATGTTAGAGTTAAGGCAACGTTTAGAGGCTACAGGTGTTAGAGTTGGGGCAATGTTTAGAGGCTGCAGATGTTAGAGTTAAGGCAATGTTTAGAGGCTGCAGATGTTAGAGTTGAGGCAATGTTTAGAGGCTACAGATGTTAGAGTTGGGGCAATGTTTAGAGGCTACGGGTGTTAGAGTTGAGGTAATGTTTAGAGGCTGCAGATGTTAGAGTTAAGGCAACGTTTAGAGGCTACAGATGTTAGAGTTGAGGCAATGTTTAGAGGCTACAGGTGTTAGAGTTGGGGCAATGTTTAGAGGCTACAGATGTTAGAGTTAAGGCAACGTTTAGAGGCTACAGATGTTAGAGTTGGGGCAATGTTTAGAGGCTGCAGATGTTAGAGTTGAAGCAATGTTTAGAGGCTACAGGTGTTAGAGTTGAGGCAATGTTTAGAGGCTGCAGATGTTAGAGTTAAGGCAACGTTTAGAGGCTACAGATGTTAGAGTTGAGGCAATGTTTAGAGGCTACAGGTGTTAGAGTTGGGGCAATGTTTAGAGGCTACAGATGTTAGAGTTAAGGCAACGTTTAGAGGCTACAGATGTTAGAGTTGGGGCAATGTTTAGAGGCTGCAGATGTTAGAGTTGAGGCAATGTTTAGAGGCTACAGGTGTTAGAGTTGAGGCAATGTTTAGAGGCTACAGGTGTTAGAGTTGGGGCAATGTTTAGAGACTACAGATGTTAGAGTTAAGGCAATGTTTAGAGGCTACAGATGTTAGAGTTGAGGCAATGTTTAGAGGCTGCAGATGTTAGAGTTGAGGCAATGTTTAGAGGCTACAGGTGTTAGAGTTGGGGCAATGTTTAGAGGCTACAGGTGTTAGAGTTGGGGCAATGTTTAGAGGCTACAGATGTTAGAGTTGGGGCAATGTTTAGAGGCTGCAGATGTTAGAGTTGAGGCAATGTTTAGAGGCTACAGGTATTATTACTTTTAGAGTTGGGGCAATGTTTAGAGGCTACCATATTTACCAAAATACCTGGCCTGCTTCTAGTGGGAGCATCTGAGCATAGACCACCACCAACTCTGCTGATCGTTTACTGTGAAAGTCATGCAAGGTGGAACTGGAACTGTAGTTCAGGATATCTACAGGTACATAGTTCAAATGCTCGTCCTGTTTGGTACTCGATGAAATAACCGAAAGAAAATTTTACCACTACCACTGCCAGAAACTTCCCACTCTTCTGGTAGTTAAACTCCTCGCCCTACATATTTGTGTATCATATTAATGCGATGCAAGTGTGCTCAGTGCTCAGCTTAATAACTATGCTTACAGTACTAAGGCTAGATCTAAGGCTGGGGTTACACCTAGGATCAGGGCTAGGGTTAGGGTTAGACCTAGGGTTAGACCTACTGTAGGATCAGGGTTAGGACTAAGGTTAGACCCAGAGTTAGACTTAAGATCAGAGTTAGGACTAAGATTATACCTAGGATTATGACTACGGTTAGTTAGGACTAAAGTTAGGACTGAGGTTAGGACTAAGGTTAGGACTAGGGTTAGTTATGACTAAGGTTAAGACTAAGGTTAGACCTAGGGTTAGACCTAGGGTTAGGACTAGGGTTAGACCTAGGATTAGGACTAGGGTTAGTTATGACTAAGGTTAAACCTAGGGTTAGACCTAGGGTTAGGACTAAGGTTAGGACTAAGGTTAGGACTAAGGTTAGACCTACATAGGATTAGGACTAGGGTTAGGAATAAGGTTAGGACTAACGTATGTCCAAGGTTAGAACTAGGGCTAGGGCTAGTTTCACATGTAGGGTCAGCCCAAACCCCTAGCCCTAACATACTCTAGCCCTAACTGCAGCTCCAATGCAAAGCACCATATGGCAAGATGATAAGATGAGATATGCTTGCCTACCTTGACAATGTTGATGTCTTTTTGACGACAGCGTATACCAACCTCGATCTCCAAGAGCTGACACAAACCCTACACAACCATACACCATTACATACAGTATATCACCATACACATATCAGCATACACACATCACTTTCACACATACCACCACACCAGCACCCGCCACATGCACACAAGGCAAGATAACATTACCTGCACAATCAGAGCCTCCAGCAAGTTCTTGTACGTCCCTGCCTCTTTATCCCCCAGCCTAACCCTGGCTTCCTCTACGATGTCGCGCACGCTGTCGTCTCGCACCTTCAAGATGGCGAGCCGGGCCTGGTTCAGCAGGTTCGAGTGCTGACTGCGGAGCACAGTGAAAAGTTAAATATTAGCACATGGGCGGTAGTAGACGACCACGGAGTCATGTGATCTGTTCTGCAATCACATGGACAACTTCTCCTTATACTGTATCATAACATAGTTAGAAGCTAGTGCGATCACATGATTAAGCCAACATCATATGATGTCATGTGATCAATTGTGTGCTCACATGATCATAACGTAATATGTCATTATAATAACTAACATTTTCCTCTGCAGCTCGAGCTGCTTCTCTTTTCTCTCATAAAAGTTGGCCACTTTGCGTTTCTCATTCTGCAGAAGCCGTCCCTTCTCGATGTTAAACTCCTCCTCTGCCTGCACACGCCCATCACAAAGGACAAATCACATGACCAAGCACGCATGACTAAATGACAAGTCACATGACCAAGCACACATGACTAAATGACAAGTCACATGACCAGTACTAAACAAGCATGCATGACTAAATGACAAGTCACATGACCAGTAAGTCATCAAGTACGCAGATTAATGACAAGTCACATCACAGTTTCTACAAAAAAAAATGTGTCTGTCCACATCTTACCTCACCAAAAATATCTTTTCTTAATTTTAGGGTATATACATTCTAAAAAATTCCCTTACTGAAATGCTTTTTATAACTTGCACATAATACATGCCTCATCATCACATAATGTAGCATACATAATGCATGAGTCATTAACACAACAGACACTCGGGTGTAAACAGGTGAAAATATCTGTGATGCGGCCCACTCCTTGCCCTAGCCTAGACCACTACTTCTTGCCCCAGCCATTCCCAAGCCCTAGAACACCTGAATCCTTGCCCCAGTCGTAGAACTACTTGCCCTGCATCTAGAACTCCCATCACCAGCCCCCCTAAACTCTCTATTCATTGCCGTAACTCCTTGCCTAGTCCTAGAATAACCCCAGGAAGCCCTAGAATAACCACAGGAAGCCCAGGAATACTCCTAGTCCTAGAATACACCTAGCCCTATAATACACCTACATGTAGCCCTAGAATACTCCTAGCCCTAGAATACACCTACATGTAGCCCTAGAATACTCCTAGTTCTAGAATAACCCCAGGAAGCCCTAGAATACACCTAGTCCTAGAATACTCCTAGCCCTAGAATACATCTAAATGTAGCCCTAGAATACTCCTAGCCCTAGAATACACCTACATGTAGCCCTAGAATACTCCTAGTTCTAGAATAACCCCAGGAAGCCCTAGAATACACCTAGTCCTAGAATACTCCTAGCCCTAGAATACACCTACATGTAGCCCTAGAATACTAGAATACTCCTAGCCCTAGAATACTCCTAGCCCTAGAATACTCCTATCTCTAGAATACTCCCAGCCCTAGAATACTCCTAGCCCTAGAATACTGTTAGCCCTATAATACTCTTAGCCGTAGAATACTACTAGCCCTAGAATACTCCTAGCACTAGAATACTCTTAGCCCTAGAATACTCCTAGAATACTCCTAGCACTAGAATACTCCTAGCCCTAGAATACTCCTAGCCCTAGAAATACTCCTAGCCCTAGAATACTCCTAGCCCTAGAATACTCCTAGCCCTAGAATACTCCTAGCCCTAGAATACTCCTAGCCCTAGAATACTCCTAGCCCTAGAATACTCCTAGCCCTAGAATACTCCTAGCCCTAGAATACTCTTAGCCCTAGAATACTCCTAGCCCTAGAATACTCCTAGCCCTAGAATACTCCTAGCCCTAGAATACTCCTAGCACTAGAATACTCCTAGCCCTAGAATACTCCTAGCCCTAGAATACTCCTAGCCATAGAATACTCCTAGCCATAGAATACTCCTAGCCCTAGAATACTCCTAGCCCTAGAATACTCCTAGCCATAGAATACTCTTAGCCCTAGAATACTCTTAGCCCTAGAACACTCCTAGCCCTAGAATACTCCTAGCCCTAGAATACTCCTAGCCCTAGAATACTCCTAGCCCTAGAATACTCCTAGCCCTAGAATACTCTTAGCCCTAGAATACTCCTAGCCCTAGAATACTCCTAGCCCTAGAATACTCCTAGCCATAGAATACTCTTAGCCCTAGAATACTCCTAGCCCTAGAATACTCCCAGCCCTAGAATACTCCTAGCCCTAGAATACTGTTAGCCCTATAATACTCCTAGCCGTAGAATACTCCTAGCCCTAGAATACTCCTAGCACTAGAATACTCTTAGCCCTAGAATACTCCTAGCCCTAGAATACTCCTAGCACTAGAATACTCCTAGCTCTAGAATACTCCTAGCCCTAGAATACTCCTAGCCCTAGAATACTCCTAGCCATAGAATCCTCTTAGCCCTAATACTCCTAGCCCTAGAATACTCCTAGCCATAGAATACTCCTAGCCGTAGAATACTCCTAGCACTAGAATAATCCTAGCACTAGAATACTCCTAGCCCTAGAATACTCCTAGCTCTAGAATACTCCTACAGCTCTAGAATACTCCTAGCCATAGAATACTCTTAGCCCTAGAATACTCCTAGCCCTAGAATACTCCTAGCCCTAGAATACTCCTAGCTCTAGAATACTCCTAGCCCTAGAATACTCCTAGCACTAGAATACTCCTAGCCCTAGAATACTACTAGTCCTAGAATACTCCTAGCCATAGAATACTCCTAGCCCTAGAATACTCCTAGCCCTAGAATACTCCTAGCAATAGAATACTCCTATCTTTAGAATACTCCTATCTCTAGAATACTCTTAGCCCTAGAACACTCCTAGCCATAGAATACTCCTAGCCCTAGAATACTCCTAGCCTTAGAATACTCCTAGCCCTAGAATACTCCTAGCCCTAGAATACTCCTAGCCCTAGAATACTCTTAGCCCTAGAATACTCCTAGCCCTAGAATACTCCTAGCCCTAGAATACTCCTAGCCCTAGAATACTCTTAGCCCTAGAATACTCCTTGCCCTAGAATACTCCTAGCCCTAGAATACTCCTAGCCCTAGAATATTCCTAGCCCTAGAATACTCCTAGCCCTAGAACACTCCTAGCCATAGAATACTCCTAGCCCTAGAATACTCCTAGCCCTAGAATACTCTTAGCCCTAGAATACTCCTAGCCCTAGAATACTCCTAGCCCTAGAATACTCCTAGCCCTAGAATACTCTTAGCCCTAGAATACTCCTTGCCCTAGAATACTCCTAGCCCTAGAATACTCCTAGCCCTAGAATATTCCTAGCCCTAGAATACTCCTAGCCCTAGAATACTCCTAGCCCTAGAATACTCCTAGCCCTAGCCCTAGAATACTCCTAGCCCTAGCCCTAGAATACTCCTAGCCCTAGAATACTCCTAACCCTAGAATACTCCTCCTAGCCCTAGAATACTCTTAGCCCTAGAATACTCCTAGCCCTAGAATACTCCTAGCCCTAGAATACTCCTAGCCCTAGAATACTCCTAGCCCTGTAATTTACCCTTTCACTGGCTCTAGAATATCTCGTCTTAGACACTGTCCTAGAGTATCTCTAGCCCGACTACACCTCTGGCCCTAGTCGTTGACTACACCTCTAGCCTTAGTCCTTGTCCTTTTTTAGCATTTTGAGGGGGAAATGTCTGAAATAGAGTATATCTGGTCTCAGTCCTTGTCCTAGAGTACCTCTAGCCTTGTCCTTGCCTGAGCGTCAGCCCTAACCTGAGATGATAGATCCTGAGATGCTCACACTAGCCCTCCTCTGAGATGCTAACACTTTCCCTCACCTGAGATGCTAACACTTTCCCTAACCTGAGATGCTAACACTTTCCCTAACCTGAGATGCTAACACTAACCCTAACCTGAAAAGCTAAAATAGACGTGCTTGTCCAGCAACATTCTTGCCTCAATGTGTTGCTGAAATATGTTGCCTAGCGGGGCAGCTAATGCACATGTGCAGAACTTGTACTCATTTCAATGACACCGACCTCAGCACTTCTTAGCAAGGTACATACACCATAAGGATGCTTATCAAAGAGAGTAACACTGATGAAATGGGCACTTAACAACTTTGTGCGCTTAATATCGAGAGGCTTAACCCTTACCGGACGAGGGTCAAAATTAAATAACCCATTTGGTAGAACAACGCCTGCTTAAAAACAAGATGCAGAGATGGCACTATTTTACTCGCGAGCATTTTTTAAAGAAGAAAGTTAGCAGTACTTCAGTCTCTTATTCCAACGCTGGATAAGTTCAAAACAATCATAAGTACTTACATTGTTACTGGAACGCAACCGGACTTCTCTGGACAAGTAGATTCACGATCTTTTGTCTATAGCGCTTCTAGTTGAACTACACCAGCGTTTCAGTCGAGCTTGTCACCTATTTAGTTTAGACCTTGGATAGGCTTTCTGGAGAGACTTAAAATTTTGTTCAGGTAACGCCGAGTGTTAGCTCGTAGCTAAGGACACCTCATGTCGAACTGGTTCACTTTTTTTCAAATTGCGATGTGTCTGTCGTTTTGAATATGTTGGACTTTATGGGCATCTGAGCTCAGATATGAGTGGCTATAAGCTTATTTCTGGTGAGATTTAGCTAATACTAGATACTGTAGCTATGATAGATATTTTCTGATATTACTAAGCCCGTTTCTCGAGCTACATATTGTTTGCCTCCCTGAGGGACTAGAGCTAATTATAAAGTGACTCTGCAAAATCTTCTCACTTTCTTCATGTAACCGCACACCATAGGATATAGAAGATGTCTTCATGGGCATCAGAGAAACTGGCAGCTCTGATCAAGTAAGAATGTTTTGGATGTTATGATAATGCAGCATTCAAAGCAATGAGTCTTTCATTGTTGGTTGGTAAGCTTGTCTTTAAGTAAGTTGGACGCATGACACCTGTGCATTGTACTATTATATCATATGTTATACTTCTCTTTCTTGCTCATACTAGACATAAGGCAGAGACCATGCCAGAATTCCACCCCCATCTCTGCTTGGTCCTCTCTCACCCCAAGTTCTCTGCAACACCATCTAAACTCCACTTCTACTGCATGCTGCCATCCACATGTGTATATATACAGTCATAATTTTACTCACTCTCTCACCTCCACACCAGTATCTATCCAAGACCTCATCCACATATTTAATGTACACTACATGTTTTCCTGTAAAGGTTTAGAAAAAGCTGCTTGCTGGAGCTGGTAGCTGAACCTTTTGGGAGCCAGGTCTCCCACAACGAAGGGTGTGGGACATATTGATCAGGAGTTATGTGCATGATAAAGGGGCAGTCATAAAGAAGAAGCCTGTCATGGATTCGTGACGCTCGTCGCTACGACTACTAATGCGCAAGTCACGAATCCGCAACGCTCGTCCTCCACACTTAATTAATTGTGTCGGATTCATGAAGCTCGTCTGGTAAAGATCAACAACCAGAGTTCACAGTATGTATCACGTCTATTCAGTGTGGGTATTTTCCGATGTGCTTTAACACACAAACACTAGGCTTGTAAGGAACACACTAGCCCTGCCAGGTAAGAAGCATTGAGGCTGTCCCAACACTCTGTGGATGAATACGGAGCAGATCTTTCTTGCAAGAGCACGAAAGGTTTCTATTCAGAGCCTATAGAGTGTCTACATGTCTCAAACACTCTGTGTATTCTAGTGACAACTCTATTCTCATAGACATTCTGACGCTACAAGACAATTGGCATTGATCTGCATGGACACTGTATCTCAGCTGGTGCTGGGAACTGTCTATCATTGTTCTACAATGTACCTTGCTCTAGCACCAGCTCTATGAAGCGTACCATAATATTTAGCCAGAATCTATGCCCTAGTCCTAGCAATACCCATGACTATAGAGCCCTATCCAGAGCCCTAGTCGTACCCTCAGCCCTAGTCCTAGCAATACCCAAGGCCAAAGACCTGCCCAGAGCCCTAGTCCTATCCTTAGCCCTACTCCTACCTACAGCCCTAGAGTCCTACCTACAGCCCTAGTCCTATCCTTAGCCCTAGTTCACCTATAGCCCTAGTCCACCTACACTAGTTCACCTATAGCCCTAGTTCACCTATAGCCCTAGTCCACCTACAGCCCTAGTCCTATCCTCAGCTCTAGTCCAACCCACAGCTGACCATGCCCTTGACCCATAGCCCTAGTCCTGCCCATGCTCTTGACCCATAGCCCTGGGCATTCATCTAGCAAAAAAACAATGTCGGGAGATGAAGGAGGATAAATTCAGAGACACAGAGAAGTCAGATGTTTATAGTTAATACTGGCATGGCACGGCAGAGATCGTCTTACTGTCTTCTTCTTGCATCTAGTAATCTGGTTTTACCAGTGCTTAACAATGATAGTGGGTTGGATCAAGTCACACCCATCCACCCACTCACTCACCTTGATTTTAATTTCTTCAGCTTTCTCTCGGGCCTCTTGTTCGATGAATTTCTTCATGTGGTTGATCTGCAAGACAATATTCACAATGATACAATACATCGTTGCAGTAACATAACCAAGCATGTACGACACATAATTCACCCTTAATTGGACGCTCAACTCTAATGGACGCCATGTTAGAGATGACACTCAAATGGCCAGCTCAATAATCCAGATCATACATCAAAACATTTCAAATCAAAAGTTATTATTACTATTACTATTATATTATTATTACTATATTACTACTACTATTATTATTACTATTATTATTACTATTACTAAACTATTATTACTATTATTATTATTATTACTATTATTATTATTATTACTATTATTATTACCATTACTATTATTATTACTACTACATGTACTACCACTATTATTATTATTATTATTATTATTATTATTATTATTATTATTATTATTATTATTATTATTATTATTATTATTATTACTATTACTTTACTATTACTTAATTATTATTATTATTATTGCTACTACTACTACTACTACTACTACTACTACTACTACTACTATTAATATTACTACTATTATTACTCTCTTACTATTATTATCATTATCACCATTATTACGTGATCATTGGCACAGATTTGTTTTAGTAAGCTGTTACGCCTTGTCTTTAGGAGAAGCCAAGTGCATATTCATGAGAACAAGGACATTAGTTTACTAGAACACGAGTTGAATGTCCTAGTTTAATAGTGACTGTCCTACATAGTTTACAAGAACTAGTGTTGGCTTCCGAAGTTTACAAGGACTCGAGTTGAATGTCCAAGTTTACGAGAACTAGACTTGAATGACCTTGTTTACAAGAATAGAATTTCCCAGTTTACTAGAACTAGTGTTGGCCTTCCAAGTTTACTAGAACTAGAGTTGAATGGCAAGTTTACTATAATTGAATGTCCTAGTTTATGTCCAAGTTTACTAGAACTAGAGTTAAATGTCTTCAGGAGAGCACAGTGATTCTAGATGCTGTGTTGTAGCTCGTGGTTAAAGAAATGTGGTCAGCAATATCACCATTTTTGGTCAATGCTAAGCATGGTTAGAGCAGTGCAATCTCTTCTCCATTGCGATGTTTTTTCAGAATTGCGAGATTTTCACTATTTCCCTATCAGGTAAGGCAAAAATGCCTCCGGGTCACCTGATGAAACTTAGCAGCTGCCTCGACAACTGAAAAGTCATCAACTCTCAATCCAGTATGCTAGATAAGGTCACTCTAATAATAAGCAATCATAGCCTGCCTACTTCAGGTCTGGACAGCCGTGAAGAGCAGGAATTATATGAACATGTCTAGACCTAGAAGCACCTAGCCACGTCAACACTCTCCTTTATGTACAGAGCACATCCTCACAAACATGTTGGACAGAGCAACTAACCAGCAAAGACCACAGTACATAGAAAAATGCTCCAGCAGCCAAGGTTAAATGCAGACAGAATTATTAGTGCATCTTTAGGTAGATAACCCCTGTTTATAATGAGCAAGTCTCTTCAGCTTCTTAGGCTCAGTCAGTATCGACGCTAGAGTTTCAGCACAGACTGAAACAACAGCTATGGAGGTCAGCATTTTTTATAGGGTTGCACCTTCAAGACTTTTTACTTACTCAAATGGTAACTTGAAGATATCAAACATTAATAGCCTTGCCCATACTTTACATTTCAACGTAGGTCTTACCTGTATCTCTACTTGAGCGTCCGATAAAGCCATTTTTACTTCTCCTCCAAAAGACTGGCTGGTGTAAATCTCTCAAACGCAGCTTACAAAATGACAATCACAGCGTAATTATATTCATAGTTGTGTGGCAATCACGTGATATTCTTTTGCAGCTGCCAGTGCTCCTCGCATTTTTTATGCAGGTGGGGCGGGATCTCTGCAGGAATGGTTTTTTGTCATTCGCTTGGCTTTAGTCATCCGTATAGTATAGCCCAAGAGTTGTGACATTCAAGAGTTGGATGAGGGGACGAGCCTTCAATCAGACACAAAATGATAGGCCGAAAAAAATAAGTGAGGGTGTTAATTTGGGTAAGGGTCGCAAGTAATCCAGATTCTTTAATGAGCGCAACTTATGGTTACTCTGGCCGACCTTTAACCTTCCTTATTTTAGGGGCTGCAGGGCCAGGTAGCATTATGTTGCAGGACATCAGGCAGCATTATGTTGCAGGACACCATGCAACATTATGTGTAGGGAGTTGGGCAGCATTGTGTTGCAGGGCATCAGGCAACATTATGTTGCAGGGAGTTGGGCAGCATTATGTTGCAGGACATCAGGCAACATTATGTTGCAGGACATCAGGCAACATTATGTTGCAGGGCATCTGGCAGCATTATGTTGCAGGACATCAGGCAACATTATGTTGCAGGGAGTCTGGCAGCATTATGTTGCAGGGCGTGATCAGGCATGGATTCTGAAGGAGTTCTCAATACTCAAGAGAAGACTACACATACAAAAGCTGACAAGAACTTGAAAAAAATAATTTGCACTCCTGAGATTGTTTTGTGTCTTATCCTCCATCTTTAGCACATAACTCCTCTAATGACTACAGCCAAACTACAGAGAGCTGCAGTACATTTGTATATCTACTTACCAAGATTGATAGGTAGTAGTTTCTGCATCATGTCAAAAATGGTGTATCCCAACTCCATAGCTACAGAATGTATGATTTGAGTATATAGCGCCCTAGCCCTAGCCCTAGCTATATATGTCAGAATTAAACTTCAGTAGTAGGTCCTGTAGATTCCTCAGCATTCATTGCAAGTTATTATCAGCTAAAACACAAGTTCTCTTGCTTGTGTCCAAGCCCTCGGCATTTGCCTCCCTCCCCTTTCTCCTCTCAATTCTAAATAAGTTATAAATATAGACCGTTTATATTTCACACACACACACACACATACGTCTCCTCTTCTGCCAGTGCAGAATGCAATCATTTTTTCCACTGGAACCAAAAATAGGGTTGGTTGCTAATAGGGTTGGTTTTGTGCAGCAACCGCAGCTGCTGGCACCAGACTTGCCCTCCAATTGCTCATGAAAAACTACCACTCACTTGACCTTGCTGTCAGGGACACAATTAAAATATTCTCCTGCTGAAAGGCTTACTTGATATTACTTATAAAATCACTAAATTAATATAAAAGAGAGTCCTAAAAGAGAGGCAGAATTCCGCAGAAAACAAGCAGAAATTCTGAGACAAATGGAACATGATCTCCACAATATTGGCTCACCAACTCTGAAAATCCAGCATCTACATGCACAGCTAGCTAGCTCTATACCTCTGCCCAACAGCTGCATCACTGAGCGCTATTCTGAACAACTATAGAACTTTGGTGAAGCTAAGGGTCTGGGCACAAGACAATGTCTCTTGATGTGAAGGCAAGAATGATAGGAGTGCATGGTAAACATGTGATCATCTTCTATGGACTTCAGCTTGCCATTGTAGTAGTTTTTCATTCCAATACCACACCACTATAGCCTTCAAGGGCAGAGCTATGTGCAGTGGATGCTCAAGAGAATGCCAAGCTTTCTGACACTGTTCTTAAAGGTATACGATCAGCCAGGAATGCAGGCCTCCATTGGACCAAGGTCACTCCGGATGCTGTGAAGTTACAAGCATCTTCACTTCTACATCGCTGTAAGATACCATCAAGGCATTTTGAGGGTAATGCTCAACCTGAGCGCCATTCCAATGCAGAGAACTTTTACTGCCAGATCTACTTTGAAACTGTGGGCGCTAGCTGTCATGTAGAGTGTTTCAATCCAAAGGATTACACCATGTATGCAACCTGTGAGCCAGTTCTTGTGAAAGTAGCATGGCGGGAACTTGTCTAAAAAATGTTGACCAACTCTGCGAGTTCTACACCAAGTTTAACCCTAACACCCTACGAATTCAGTTATCTATAATGGCAGGTGAAGGGGGAGATGCATTGCATAATATCATAGATTTCCTCAAAAAGAACAAAAAGATCTGGTCCCTCATATATACCAGAGGTCATGCATGACCATGCAAGATTGTTCTGGTTATGCCAGTGTAGAAACTTAATATGTAGGTCATTTAAAATAAGGCTTGTCTGTAGAAAAATAAAAAACTCTCTACATATCAGTACTTATAAATTAATGGTCTTCTAAGCAAACACTATAGGCTTTTTGTTTTGGCAATGTGTATGGTTTTCTCCAGACATCTCACATCTCCAAGTAGCCCGTCTAGATCTTGCTGCTCTCCTAAAATACCATTTTCCTTTGTTGAAACGTTGGATTCCCAAACAAAAAAGCTGATATAAAGATGAATCTTAAAGCGTTTGATGTTAGCTGAGAGTAATCATACAAGTTATCTCAGTGTTGCTAGGGGACACTGTGTATGCTCCTTTAATTGTGCTCTCTCTTGGCATGTCTATTTTGTTTCTGCCTATATACATAATTACATTGATTTTGATGCTCCGAATTCCGTTCTCTCCATATTGTCGCCGTTCAGGGAATTCTTGTTCTTTTAGAATATCTAGATGGTGCTATTGTCTTTCTCTCAGTGCTGGTTTCCCCTCAATCCGTTGCTCATTTTATAAAATTTAGGTTCAGTGCAAGACTTACAGCTGCTCTCCAGTTCCGAGCTACTTGGTTAATTTCTCCTTGTAATTCAATATAGACCAAGAGAAACGGTCCGCAACAGAGCAACTGTATTAGTAATAATGATAGCAGTTTTCTGAGGGTGTGTGTGTGGTAAAGAATGACAAATTGGTGGGGGGTATATATGCCAAAAATAATTACATTATAATTTATGAGGTGTTCGTCTCCCACCCCTCTCTTCAAGTTTATCCTTTTCTTAAATGTTATTATTTTCCATCCTATTCTACATGTATTATATAGTTAGGATGTGCTCTTGTAAAGACCTTTCTTGATTTGTCTGCACCAGCCATAGCTAGTTCTTATCAGCAGATCTGGTATGGTTTGGTGTTTATAGCAGCTAATATATACCAGTACTGATAGTGTGCCCCTGTACTATGTATATATATAGTTCTTCCAGGATTCTGCCCTCTGATAATGACTTAACAGGTGCACCGTATTTGATGCTTAGTGTGAGTTGTGTTCTCATCATACAACTCATACAACAGATGGACTTAAGCGATTATAAAATAATCGCAACAGAGAACAAAATGCTGCTATCGAGCCAGAATATGCTGCACTTACTATGTCCAACATTCTATGCAGATGGGATTCCAGAGAACTACTTAGAGGGAAACTCCATCTTTGCATACAATAGTAGAGCTAGCTGCTACAATAAATTATGAATTGTACAAGAAACTTATTAAGCAAAGATATAATTTATTTTGCAAGCCCCTGCCTAAACATTAAGTATACCAGTGACATAATAGTTATATAGATAATGGTACTTTTTCTAGAAGCTGGCAAGTCCACTCTTATGAATTCAACACCCATTCCTGACAACCAGAAATTCTTATTTAAAGTTTGAGGAGATGGTTGGGGGATGGGGGCAATCGCTCATCTAAACTTGAAGAGATTCCAATAATTTTGGATGAGATCTACTGCCTATGCAAGAACCTTTTTTTTTAAATAACTGTCATGTTTCTTTTCTCTTTAGGACAAGTTAATCTAATAAAGTTTCTTGGTGTTTAATAAAACATTTTGTCAAGGAATGTCAAGTGAGAGTATAATTATAGTCGTGTCGAGGAACTACATGATGGCACAATGAAGCCCATTAGTCATCAACAAACTAACACGGAGGGGAAAGGTGTCAAGGTATCTGAAATCCTCAGATACCCTGGCAAAAGCAACAGATTTCTACACTAGTTGTTGGAGAAAAGGTCAAGCAAGCCACTGAATTTACCAATGACATTGTGGCTGTTCACTGCAGCCCGATTATTTTACTGCGACGACTTTTTACTGTTCATTTTTCTCTGCCACCTGACTCATCCTTTCTCTGTCTAACCAAGTGATCATTCGTGATCGTTTTTTAAATGTTGTTGATATATAGTAATTATCACCCAAACAAACAGGAAATTTATAACTTTCCATGACATCCCCTTGTGATGACCTAGATATATACTATATTATAGTCTTCAATCATGCTATATACACAATATTAACATGAAGTCATGGCACACACTTGGTTTCTGTATATATATACGAGGAAACATTTGCAGGACAACATCCTAGAGGCCTAGATGATGTTTTTAATAATTGAAATACAAACAACACAGCTTTCTTCCACAGGAATCATTACCCAACCACAGCTTCTGTATTCAACGAGATAACGTACCCCTTTTCCATGGTAAAAAATCCACAAGGGAAGAAACAGTCATGAGAACATCAAATATAACCAAGTGCCATATAAAACTGTGCTTGTACAAAACACAAACACACGTATGATCTAAACGTGTCCAACTCCTACACTTCGGTTGCTATATCACTCACACTAGTGTTCCGTCCTGTAATGTCGAGATTAATAAACCTTGCTACAAGTCATAAATATCTGATACTCATATACTACTACCTAGGCCAATCGAGTCCCTGACTGGCATCCATTTTAACAATTCTCTAGCCTAGCTTTCTTGGAAGGAACAGAGCCGTCTTCGGCTGCAACTTGTTCTGCATGTCGTGGTTTTGGAGCCAGAGGACGAGCACACATCAGACCTCCTGTTCTACTCATAGCGACGGCCATTATAGCCGCAGAAGGGAGAGGAGACGGATAACAAGTAAAGGGGAAAAAGGAGGGAGAGGAGTTGGGGACGAGAGTATAGGACGTGGGAGACGTAACAAGGAGAGAATTCGGGTTAAAAGAGGATCGGTCTAAGTTGCAGTGGGTCGTGTCACTAAGAGTCGGAGTGGTAGGTGAAAAATGTTCCGAAGAGGGCATGGCATTTCCACTTCCAGAAGCACTTGGCGGAGACACCATCTCAGCATAGGTGGTGGTATTGGTAACACTAGTAGGCGTGCCATTGGGATTAGCCCGTGAGGTGTCATCAAACAGGTGGACCACAGAATTGAAATAGGGGGTATGGCTCAGGAGAGAAGTGGACACTTGTTCTGCGGTCTTGATTGTGGCTTGCCTGAGAGTGTTGTGGAACTTAATCACAAAGTCATGGAAGACTGGAGCTAGTGGGACACGTCAAGGATTGACAATGCAACTTATTACAGCACAAGAGCTACAAATAAACACACAACACAGAACCAACAGAGAAGTGTTTGTATGTAAGGATATTGTGAGGGTATTTGTGGGCATGCCGGAGTATTTCAGCTTCAAACTCCATCACTTCCTGCAAGTAGTCGACTTGTAGCTGAGGCACTACACAACAGCAACCATAGCATCATGTTCATATATACACCACTATGCACAATAGCAGCCATAGCATCATGTTCATATATACATCACTATACACAATAGCAGCAATAGCATCATGTTCATATATACATCACTACACACAACAGCAGCAATAGCATCATGTTCATATATACATCACTATACACAATAGCAGCCATAGCATCATGTTCATATATACATCACTACACCCACAACAGCAGCAATAGCACCATGTTCATATATACATCACTATACACAACAGCAGCCATAGCATCATGTTCATATATACACCACTATACACAACAGCAGCCATAGCATTATGTTCATATATACATCACTATACACAACAGCAACCATAGCATCATGTTCATATATACATCACTATACACAACAGCAACCATAGCATCATGTTCATATATACATCACTATACACAACAGCAACCATAGCATCATGTTCATATATACATCACTATACACAACAGCAACCATAGCATCATGTTCATATATACATCACTACACACAACAGCAACTATAGCATCATGTTCATATATACATCACTATACACAACAGCAACCATAGCATCATGTTCATATATACATCACTATACACAACAGCAACCATAGCATCATGTTCATATATACATCACTATACACAACAGCAACCATAGCATCATGTTCATATATACATCACTATACACAACAGCAACCATAGCATCATGTTCATATATACATCACTATACACAACAGCAACCATAGCATCATGTTCATATATACATCACTACACACAACAGCAACTATAGCATCATGTTCATATATACATCACTATACACAACAGCAACCATAGCATCATGTTCATATATACATCACTATACACAACAGCAACCATAGCATCATGTTCATATATACATCACTATACACAACAGCAACCATAGCATCATGTTCATATATACATCACTATACACAACAGCAACCATAGCATCATGTTCATATATACATCACTATACACAACAGCAACCATAGCATCATGTTCATATATACATCACTATACACAACAGCAACCATAGCATCATGTTCATATATACATCACTATACACAACAGCAACCATAGCATCATGTTCATATATACATCACTACACACAACAGCAACTATAGCATCATGTTCATATATACATCACTATACACAACAGCAACCATAGCATCATGTTCATATATACATCACTATACACAACAGCAACCATAGCATCATGTTCATATATACATCACTATACACAACAGCAACCATAGCATCATGTTCATATATACATCACTATACACAACAGCAACCATAGCATCATGTTCATATATACATCACTATACACAACAGCAACCATAGCATCATGTTCATATATACATCACTACACACAACAGCAACTATAGCATCATGTTCATATATACATCACTATACACAACAGCAACCATAGCATCATGTTCATATATACATCACTATACACAACAGCAACCATAGCATCATGTTCATATATACATCACTATACACAACAGCAACCATAGCATCATGTTCATATATACATCACTATACACAACAGCAACCATAGCATCATGTTCATATATACATCACTATACACAACAGCAACCATAGCATCATGTTCATATATACATCACTATACACAACAGCAACCATAGCATCATGTTCATATATACATCACTATACACAACAGCAACCATAGCATCATGTTCATATATACATCACTATACACAACAGCAACCATAGCATCATGTTCATATATACATCACTATACACAACAGCAGCCATAGCATCATGTTCATATATACATCACTATACACAACAGCAACCATAGCATCATGTTCATATATACATCACTACACACAACAGCAACTATAGCATCATGTTCATATATACATCACTATACACAACAGCAACCATAGCATCATGTTCATATATACATCACTATACACAACAGCAACCATAGCATCATGTTCATATATACATCACTATACACAACAGCAACCATAGCATCATGTTCATATATACATCACTATACACAACAGCAACCATAGCATCATGTTCATATATACATCACTATACACAACAGCAACCATAGCATCATGTTCATATATACATCACTATACACAACAGCAACCATAGCATCATGTTCATATATACATCACTATACACAACAGCAACCATAGCATCATGTTCATATATACATCACTATACACAACAGCAGCCATAGCATCATGGTATATAAAACACAAGATAATGAATGTAACAAGATTTTGTATAGAAGACAAGCAAAGACGAAGGGAAGGATAGTATGCAACAGAATCTAAGAAAAAGGCCCATCTTGCAAATATTTCTTCTCTGATGCAGTTGAAATAATAATATACAGTTCTCTCTTTAGTACATTATCGCATTACTAGTGATTGCAGGGTTATTATTATTAAATTTAATAACACATACAGTTCCCTCTTTAGTACATTATCGCATTACTAGTGATTACAGGGTTATTATTATTTATTATTATTAAATTTAATAACACATACAGTTCTCTCTTTAGTACATTATCGCATTACTAGTGGAGAAAGAGATTAAGCCTGAGTGGTATTAGCACTAAGAGTTGACGATTGATGCACGCAGAGATTTCGGTCCGACTGCATATAAAAAGAGAAGAGCCAGCGTGGATCCAACCAGTCTGCTTTTTGGCTGGGCCATACCACAGACCTAGTATACTCTCAGTAGCTTCACCAAACAATGTAGCACAGACCTAGTAACCTCGTAGTAGCTTCACCAATCAATGTAGCACAGACCTAGTAACCTCGTAGTAGCTTCACCAATCAATGTAGCACAGACCTAGTAACCTCGTAGTAGCTTCACCTAACAATGTAGCACAGACCTAGTAACCTCGTAGTAGCTTCACCTAACAATGTAGCACAGACTTTTAGTATACTCGCAGTAGCTTCACCTAACAACTAAGCTAATCAAACACGCTACATTTAGATAGCAAACTTACAAACAAGCTGCTTTTAGAGGATAAGTTTTAGAGGGTAAAGGCGGTTCTTCCCTCTTCTTGCGACATACCTACACGTCTTGGCCAGCTTCACGAGGCACCTAGTCACACCCACAGTTAGTGAGGGAGATAACAGCCTAGCACACAATGTGATAATTCACTCTGCGTTCGCTCGTACAATCACATTTTTATGCCATACTTCTAGTTTAACGAGGAAAACATGTTATTCTTTGTGATTAACAGGTGGCCAGAAGAATGTAAACACAAGTGTTAGGTGAAGTGTGAGCGTCTGTCACAATGTATACCAAATGTGTGGCTGACACTCGTCAGTGCCCTCCAACACCTCACCTATCACAGACTCAGCACTTGCCAGAGCATGAATTGGCTAACTTAGGGGTTTCTATGGCAACCACAGAGGGAATCTCCACACTTCATGTATATGATAGTCAAACACATTTTGAAAATAGTAAGGTTGACTTCCCTTAAAAGGCACAGAGAAAATTTAAAATTATTCTCCCATGAGATGACATCCCAGAAAGAAAGATTAAACTCTGAGGTAGCATTATTCTATGCACATGCAATTTTCAAGGGTTCAGAGTGCTCCAACCGCTTGCTCCGAGGCAGGATTCATTGGAACTTGAATGGTCAAACCCAAACAATGAGACTTCTCTGAAAAAGCCACTTACTCACGCTTTGGACTAGAATTCGACCAACTACTTCAACCAAGCTGATGACTCGAACTACCTGATCTGTTCAGCTATGAATGCATCGACAATGAGTGGACAAACCCTTATGTCGTTCATTATTAAGCTTGCCCTATAGATAATCTAGTCCTGCTTATGCACAAAAGATCATGTTATATTGACTGTGATCTGTACGGTCATCTTCTAAGGGTTAAAGTGTACTTGTGTAAGCTGTTTTTGTTCTACACACCTTACTCTCAATACTTACACTGTCATGCAACTCCACACCTTACTCTCAATACTTACACTGTCATGCAGCTCCACACCTTACTCTCAATACTTACACTGCCATGCAGCTACACACCTTACTCTCAATACTTACACTGTCATGCAGCTCAACACCTTACTCTCAATACTTACACTGTCATGCAGCTCCACACCTTACTCTCAATACTTACACTGTCATGCAACTCCACACCTTACTCTCAATACTTACACTGTCATGCAGCTCCACACCTTACTCTCAATACTTACACTGTCATGCAGCTCCACACCTTACTCTCAATACTTACACTGTCATGCAGCTCCACACCTTACTCTCAATACTTACACTGCCATGCAACTCCACACCTTACTCTCAATACTTACACTGTCATGCAACTCCACACCTTACTCTCAATACTTACACTGTCATGCAACTCCACACCTTACTCTCAATACTTACACTGTCATGCAGCTCCACACCTTACTCTCAATACTTACACTGTCATGCAACTCCACACCTTACTCTCAATACTTACACTGTCATGCAACTCCACACCTTACTCTCAATACTTACACTGTCATGCAACTCCACACCTTACTCTCAATACTTACACTGCCATGCAGCTCCACACCTTACTCTCAATACTTACTCTGTCATGCAACTCCACACCTTACTCTCAATACTTACACTGTCATGCAGCTCCACACCTTACTCTCAATACTTACACTGTCATGCAGCTCCACACCTTACTCTCAATACTTACACTGTCATGCAGCTCCACACCTTACTCTCAATACTTACACTGTCATGCAGCTACACACCTTACTCTCAATACTTACACTGTCATGCAGCTCCACACCTTACTCTCAATACTTACACTGTCATGCAGCTCCACACCTTACTCTCAATACTTACACTGTCATGCAGCTCCACACCTTACTCTCAATACTTACACTGCCATGCAGCTCCACACCTTATTCTCAATACTTACACTGTCATGCAGCTCCACACCTTACTCTCAATACTTACTCTGTCATGCAACTCCACACCTTACTCTCAATACTTACACTGCCATGCAGCTCCACACCTTACTCTCAATACTTACACTGTCATGCAACTCCACACCTTACTCTCAATACTTACACTGTCATGCAGCTCCACACCTTACTCTCAATACTTACACTGTCATGCAGCTCCACACCTTACTCTCAATACTTACACTGTCATGCAGCTCCACACCTTACTCTCAATACTTACACTGTCATGCAACTCCACACCTTACTCTCAATACTTACACTGTCATGCAGCTCCACACCTTACTCTCAATACTTACACTGTCATGCAGCTACACACCTTACTCTCAATACTTACACTGTCATGCAACTCCACACCTTACTCTCAATACTTACACTGTCATGCAGCTACACACCTTACTCTCAATACTTACACTGTCATGCAGCTACACACCTTACTCTCAATACTTACACTGTCATGCAGCTACACACCTTACTCTCAATACTTACACTGTCATGCAGCTACACACCTTACTCTCAATACTTACACTGTCATGCAACTCCACACCTTACTCTCAATACTTACACTGTCATGCAACTCCACACCTTACTCTCAATACTTACACTGTCATGCAGCTCCACACCTTACTCTCAATACTTACACTGTCATGCAGCTCCACACCTTACTCTCAATACTTACACTGCCATGCAGCTCCATACCTTACTCTCAATACTTACACTGTCATGCAACTCCACACCTTACTCTCAATACTTACACTGTCATGCAACTCCACACCTTACTCTCAATACTTACACTGTCATGCAGCTCCACACCTTACTCTCAATACTTACACTGCCTTGCACCTTACTCTCAATACTTACACTGTCATGCAGCTCCACACCTTACTCTCAATACTTACACTGTCATGCAGCTCCACACCTTACTCTCAATACTTACACTGTCATGCAGCTCCACACCTTACTCTCAATACTTACACTGTCATGCAGCTCCACACCTTACTCTCAATACTTACACTGTCATGCAACTCCACACCTTACTCTCAATACTTACACTGTCATGCAGCTCCACACCTTACTCTCAATACTTACACTGTCATGCAGCTACACACCTTACTCTCAATACTTACACTGTCATGCAACTCCACACCTTACTCTCAATACTTACACTGTCATGCAGCTCCACACCTTACTCTCAATACTTACACTGTCATGCAGCTCCACACCTTACTCTCAATACTTACACTGTCATGCAACTCCACACCTTACTCTCAATACTTACACTGTCATGCAGCTCCACACCTTACTCTCAATACTTACACTGTCATGCAGCTCCACACCTTACTCTCAATACTTACACTGTCATGCAACTCCACACCTTACTCTCAATACTTACACTGTCATGCAGCTCCACACCTTACTCTCAATACTTACACTGTCATGCAGCTCCACACCTTACTCTCAATACTTACACTGTCATGCAGCTCCACACCTTACTCTCAATACTTACACTGTCATGCAACTCCACACCTTACTCTCAATACTTACACTGTCATGCAACTCCACACCTTACTCTCAATACTTACACTGTCATGCAGCTCCACACCTTACTCTCAATACTTACACTGCCATGCAGCTCCACACCTTACTCTCAATACTTACACTGTCATGCAGCTCCACACCTTACTCTCAATACTTACACTGTCATGCAGCTCCACACCTTACTCTCAATACTTACACTGTCATGCAACTCCACACCTTACTCTCAATACTTACACTGTCATGCAGCTCCACACCTTACTCTCAATACTTACACTGTCATGCAACTCCACACCTTACTCTCAATACTTACACTGTCATGCAGCTACATACCTTACTCTCAATACTTACACTGTCATGCAGCTACACACCTTACTCTCAATACTTACACTGTCATGCAGCTCCACACCTTACTCTCAATACTTACACTGTCATGCAGCTCCACACCTTACTCTCAATACTTACACTGCCATGCAGCTACACACCTTACTCTCAATACTTACACTGTCATGCAGCTACACACCTTACTCTCAATACTTACACTGTCATGCAACTCCACACCTTACTCTCAATACTTACACTGTCATGCAGCTCCACACCTTACTCTCAATACTTACACTGTCATGCAGCTCCACACCTTACTCTCAATACTTACACTGTCATGCAGCTCCACACCTTACTCTCAATACTTACACTGTCATGCAACTCCACACCTTACTCTCAATACTTACACTGTCATGCAGCTACACACCTTACTCTCAATACTTACACTGCCTTGCAGCTCCACACTTCCCACCAGAAGCAGATGAAGTGGGCGTATTCAACGTAGGAGAAATAGGTGTGGCCACAACACTTGTTGTAGATATAGTCTCTGTCCTGCTGACGCCATCAGACTTTCCCTGACTCTGCATTAATGCCGCTGCAAGTGAAGATGGAGTATGTGATTGCTTAAGTAATGTCTTCCTGGCTGGTCCAGCCCCAAATGACAAACTTCTCTTGAACCCCGACCCCTTGGATTTAAGAGGAGATGAGGGGGCGGAATTTGGTTGCAAAGTGGTCACTGAATTGCTGCCTTCCACCTTGACCTCATACTGGTGGAGAAATGGGCGCATAGATCCGAATGATGGTTTACGGGTGAGCGAGCCCCCACCACCCCCATTCCCCTTCCGCCGACAGTAGAAAGGATAAAGATTGGATTCACTTTTGCGAAAGACAGCTGCATTTTGGCGTGTGCATATCCAAGTCAACAGTCAAATATTATACGCATAACATTAATGTATTCTCACTTGTGCCACTCAAACTACGACAGACTTACGTATGGTCCCAATCTGTTCCAGACTAGGCCCGGCCCAGGAATACCCAGGCATCTTGCGATGGTTGGGAGCCATGAATGTTTTCTTGCGTATGAGACCCAGTGTGGTCAGGACGTTGGCTATGTCATAGAGACGACGCACCTTGGCTGCAAACGTTCATCAAAAGCAAGGACAACAATTATGGAGTCATCAAATGTCCTCAAAACATGAACTCTTATGAAGTTCTAATTTTTTAAAAATCATTAGCATCGTTACTATTATCAATACCCCACCATTGATTAGAAAACAATACAACACTAGTCCACTAACTTGTGCACAATAGGTTGATTTAAATGATAGGAGCTTACTCTTAGGATTAGTGGGCGGTAAGGGAGGTAGGGATGTTTCGTCAGGCATCAGCACATTACCAGCATAGTCCAAGGTAACCTCGTGATCCTACAAATATATATATATATAAAGTTAACAAAATAGACTTTACAAAAAGGGTTTATTTCCAAGTGCAAGATATCTCAGGGTTGTATACAGAAATTTTGCCAAGGGGGGGCGAACTTGAGATATGGAAAAATAAGGGGGGGCGGAGAGCCTGGATGGTGCGGAAAGGGGACGTGCACCCTGGGCTTCCGCGTGGAGTACGAAAGTGTTTTACCCACAGGTATTTTTGCAGTACTAACTGTATATATAGCTGCTACTTATGATGGCATGCACTTTTTCTAAAATCTTTAGTACAACGTTCCATCTTAAATATTTGCTGAAGTTGCATGCTACGGCAATCAGCATATATAGATTAGATATAGTCACTTGTCACTCGTATAATGGAGGTGGGCTTTTGTGAAATCGAATTATGTTGCATTCCATGCATTTTCTTACAAAATCATGGACAACAGGTTTCATACACAATTTTTCTCTAGTTCTCTAGGGGGGGGGGGTGGAAATGGTTGGTCACTTGGTGCCCTAATTTTTGTTAATATTTTCTTAACATGTTCATAAGTCGTAAAAGGGGGGTCTGGGGGGAAGATCCCCCCATATTATTTTTTGCTTTTACAATGTCTGAGGATAGCTATTTTGACTGACTACCAACATTATGCTATACCGAACTATGGCTAGACTGTATATATTTCTCATGATATTGTAGCTGCTTGGAAAAAGGAGAGCATGTGTCATGACACGATGACATCACACACCACCACGTGCTCTCCTTTGTAGGTTTGTCACTTCTTTTGTTTCTCCTTCTTTCCCACTCCCTCTCTCTCAGTATTTTTAACTCAGTCCATTATGTCATGGTCTTCAAGTCTAATCTTAGACATGATGTCATCACACGCCACCACGTGTTCTCCTTTGTAGGTTTGTCACTTCTTCAGTTCCCTCCTTCTTTCCCACTCTCTCTCAGTATTTTTAACTCAGTCCATTATGTCATGGTCTTAAAGTCATCACACACCACCACGTGTTCTCCTTTGTAGGTTTGTCACTTCTTCAGTTCCCTCCTTCTTTCCCACTCTCTCTCAGTATTTTTAACTCAGTCCATTATGTCATGGTCTTAAAGTCTCTATAAAAGAAACCTTACTAGCTGATTTCTCTTCATATTAATATGGATATTCGCTCATACTTTGCAAGTACTTCTCAAGCCTCTTCTCATGCTAATAGCAGCGATAGCGAAGATAGCAGAACAGATAGCTCTGAGCATGTCGAGGCATCTAGTCCTAGCCTTAGTCCTCCACCTTCAAAGAAAAGCAAGCAAAACAAACACCGCTCTTCTGTATCCACGAAGAGAAAATACTCTAAGAGCTGGGAGAAAGATTTCAGTTGGCTCTATTATGACGAGGATAGCAATGGTGCCTTTTGCAAGGTTTGCAAGCAATCTGGTCTGCAGCGTACTGGAGGAGTGTGGGTCACACAACCTTGCAGAAATTGGAAGAAAGCTGTTGAAAAAATGAAAGCTCATGCGAGAAGTGACTTCCATATCCATGCAACTCAAGCTCTTTTTGCAGCTAAAGGAGCAGCCAAAGGTGGAACAGTTGTACAGCAACTCCAGAATGTTTTAGCTCGCAAAAGAGCTCAGAACAGAGCTGCAGTGAAGTGCCTGATCCTACTCACTCATTTTCTTACGAAAGAACAAGTTGCACATTCGACAAAATTTGAGAAGCTGGTTGACGTGGTGGTTCGATGTGGCAGCCAACATTTGAAGCAATTCTTAGAAACTGCACCAAGAAATGCTGTGTACACATCAAGAGTGGCTGTGGTTGAATTCATCGAATCATTGGGGACATGGGTGGAGGAGTCGATTCTGAAGCGACTTCAAAAGGCACCTATGTACAGCCTCATGGCAGATGAGTGCACAGATGTCACCAACGTAGAAGAATTGTCTGTGTTTTGCCGCTGGGAGGAAGATGGTGTACCAGTAGAGTGCTTTCTGGAGCTTATTCCATTGAAGAAGGCTGATGCAGAGACCATCTATTCTAATCTCATCGATTGTTTAAAGAAGAAAGGTCTACAAGTCGGAAGAATAGTTGGATTGGGATTTGATGGAGCTGCAACTTTTTCTGGACGAAAGACCGGGGTTCAGGCACGTATCAAGAAACATACTCCTCACGCTCTGTTTATACACTGCCACTGTCACTTACTGCAGTTGGCTTGTGTGCAAGCTGCCAATAAAACTCCTGGAATTGCTCATGTTTACAGAACATTGACTACTCTTTGGAAGCATTTTCGCAATTCCCCCAAGCGAGCAGAGTGTCTGAAGGAGGTACAGCACGTTCTTGAACTTCCAGAAATGAAAGTGATCAAGCCATCTGACACACGCTGGCTGGCACATGAAAGGTGTGTCAAAGCTGTCAAAGCAAGTTATTCTGCAATTGTAATCACCATTGGGAACATCTACGAGACGTCCCACGAGCCAGAAGCTCTTGGAATCCATGGTGCACTCTGCAAATTGTCTACGATTGCAGCTATATATTTGCTTGATTTCACTCTACCACAAGTAGCCAAGCTCAGCAAAGCACTTCAGGCAGAGCAGCTTGACCTCTCGTTGATATCATTCCTTGTTGATGCTACTGTTAAATCCTTGGATGATGCAGTTTTGCCTGGAGCGAACTGGGTGTTGGAGCTTCTTGAAAACGTTGAAGACTTGAAGTCATCTACAAAGGTGTCTATTGACGCTGATAAAATACTTTCGTTCCAGAATGTTGTTGGTAAGCCTTTTGTTGCTGATTTAAAGGCCAACATAACAAGCCGATTTTCTTCATCCAACGCTGTTGTATCAGCATTGTCTATATTCGATCCACGGAAAGTTCCAAAACCAGATTCAGTATCTTTTCCCACTTATGGAGACACGTCTGTTGAGAAACTGATTGCTCACTACGGAGAAGATAGAGATGCAGAAACATTGGATGGAGAAGAAACAGTGAAGACAGCCATGATTTCCACTGAAATACTTACAGAGTGGAAAACATTCCGCCAGCTGTTAGTCAAGCAACCACGGGATACTACTGCATCACAGCTGAAAGAACTTGTTTCAAACGACATGCTCAAGGCCATGTTTCCCAATTTGCACAAGATTGCCTCCATCTGCTTATCGATTCCAGTTTCTACTGCTTCTGTGGAGAGAAGCTTCTCACAGATGAAGATGATCAAGACTCGTTTGCGTAATTCTCTAAGTGACTGCAGCCTTTCTCACCTTATGAGGATTGCTATAGAGGCACCAGAAGTACTCTCTGAGAGCGACCTTGAAGAGATTGTGGACGTATGGCAGAGAAAACCAAGAAGAACCTCAGTTTGACATTCCTATCATTTGAACCTGATATCATAAGCTTATTACACCTTTCTTGTATTACACCTTTCTTGACATTATTTAAAAAAATATCTCTAATTTCAAGGGGGGGGGCGAGAATGATACAAGGGGGGGCGAATGCCCCCCCTAAATACACCCCTGGGTGTAGCCCTCGAGCATTATTATTTCAGTTCCAGAACAGACTTGATCAGCACCACATAGGGCTGAGACATGTTGGGGAGCTCACGTATGATTCTACCATGAACACATGCTCCACTGGGATGCTAGACTTGATCAGCACCACATAGGGCTGAGACATGTTGGGGAGCTCACGTATGATTCTACCATGAACACATGCTCCTCTGGGATGCTAGACTTGATCAGCACCACATAGGGCTGAGACACGCTGGGGAGCTCACGTATGATTCTACCATGAACACATGCTCCACTGGGATGCTAGACTTGATCAGCACCACATAGGGCTGAGACATGTTGGGGAGCTCACGTATGATTCTACCATGAACACATGCTCCTCTGGGATGCTATACTTGATCAGCACCACATAGGGCTGAGACATGTTGGGGAGCTCACGTATGATTCTACCATGAACACATGCTCCTCTGGGATGCTATACTTGATCAGCACCACATAGGGCTGAGACATGCTGGGGAGCTCACGTATGATTCTACCATGAACACATGCTCCTCTGGGATGCTAACCAAGTTGATGACTTACTGGAGTGATGAGGAATAGCATGATGAACTTCTGACAGAGGACTCCGAGAGACTTGTCCCAGCGACCACCACTCACCATACCATTAGCTTCCTCGCCTCCCAGAGAGTTGGTATCTTCCTGCATCTTGTAGCTAGCATGTTCTGGCTCCTCCGCAGGATTGAGGGAAGAGGAAGGGAGAGACGTGGGAGGAACGTCCACCGAGACAGAGGATTCAGAAGGAGAGAGTTCCGATGGGGAGAGGGAAGGAATAGGCCGATCGGTAGCCGGGGGTAAGGGCTGAGCTTGAGTTTCCTTGCCGACAGTGCCATTATCCCTATTCGTGATGACACGGAAATCTACATCGTCCTCTGCCATGGCCTAGAGCAATAACAAATAGCATATAGAACATGATTGTGTAGAGATGCACACATCATTCAAGGAGCACTTCCACAGGTGCACAGAGGCTTCATGCCCACACCTGCTGCCTCAATGTCATGAGCTAGAGTGTACAGAGGCTTCATGCCCACACCTGCTGCCTCAATGTCATGAGCTAGAGTGTACAGAGGCTTCATGCCCACACCTGCTCCCTCAATGTCATGAGCTAGAGTGTACAGAGGCTTCGTGCCCACACCTGCTGCCTCAATGTCATGAGCTAGAGTGTACAGAGGCTTCATGCCCACACCTGCTGCCTCAATGTCATGAGCTAGAGTGTACAGAGGCTTCATGTCCACACCTCCTGCCTCAATGTCATGAGCTAGAGTGTACAGAGGCTTCATGCCCACACCTCCTGCCTCAATGTCATGAGCTAGAGTGTACAGAGGCTTCATGCCCACACCTGCTCCCTCAATGTCATGAGCTAGAGTGTACAGAGGCTTCATGCCCACACCTGCTGCCTCAATGTCATGAGCTAGAGTGTACAGAGGCTTCATGCCCACACCTGCTGCCTCAATGTCATGAGCTAGAGTGTACAGAGGCTTCATGCCCACACCTGCTCCCTCAATGTCATGAGCTAGAGTGTACAGAGGCTTCATGCCCACACCTGCTGCCTCAATGTCATGAGCTAGAGTGTACAGAGGCTTCATGCCCACACCTGCTGCCTCAATGTCATGAGCTAGAGTGTACAGAGGCTTCATGCCCACACCTCCTGCCTCAATGTCATGAGCTAGAGTGTACAGAGGCTTCATGCCCACACCTGCTGCCTCAATGTCATGAGCTAGAGTGTACAGAGGCTTCATGCCTCCACCTGCTGCCTCAATGTCATGAGCTAGAGTGTACAGAGGCTTCATGCCTCCACCTCCTGCCTCAATGTCATGAGCTAGAGTGTACAGAGGCTTCATGCCCACACCTGCTCCCTCAATGTCATGAGCTAGAGTGTACAGAGGCTTCATGCCTCCACCTCCTGCCTCAATGTCATGAGCTAGAGTGTACAGAGGCTTCATGCCCACACCTGCTGCCTCAATGTCATGAGCTAGAGTGTACAGAGGCTTCATGCCCACACCTGCTGCCTCAATGTCATGAGCTAGAGTGTACAGAGGCTTCATGCCCACACCTCCTGCCTCAATGTCATGAGCTAGAGTGTACAGAGGCTTCATGCCCACACCTGCTCCCTCAATGTCATGAGCTAGAGTGTACAGAGGCTTCATGTCCACACCTGCTGCCTCAATGTCATGAGCTAGAGTGTACAGAGGCTTCATGCCCACACCTCCTGCCTCAATGTCATGAGCTAGAGTGTACAGAGGCTTCATGCCCACACCTGCTCCCTCAATGTCATGAGCTAGAGTGTACAGAGGCTTCATGTCCACACCTGCTGCCTCAATGTCATGAGCTAGAGTGTACAGAGGCTTCATGCCTCCACCTGCTCCCTCAATGTCATGAGCTAGAGTGTACAGAGGCTTCATGCCTCCACCTCCTGCCTCAATGTCATGAGCTAGAGTGTACAGAGGCTTCATGCCCACACCTGCTGCCTCAATGTCATGAGCTAGAGTGTACAGAGGCTTCATGCCCACACCTGCTGCCTCAATGTCATGAGCTAGAGTGTACAGAGGCTTCATGTCCACACCTGCTCCCTCAATGTCATGAGCTAGAGTGTACAGAGGCTTCATGCCCACACCTGCTGCCTCAATGTCATGAGCTAGAGTGTACAGAGGCTTCATGCCCACACCTGCTCCCTCAATGTCATGAGCTAGAGTGTACAGAGGCTTCATGTCCACACCTGCTGCCTCAATGTCATGAGCTAGAGTGTACAGAGGCTTCATGTCCACACCTCCTGCCTCAATGTCATGAGCTAGAGTGTACAGAGGCTTCATGCCCACACCTGCTGCCTCAATGTCATGAGCTAGAGTGTACAGAGGCTTCATGCCTCCACCTGCTGCCTCAATGTCATGAGCTAGAGTGTACAGAGGCTTCATGCCTCCACCTGCTGCCTCAATGTCATGAGCTAGAGTGTACAGAGGCTTCATGCCTCCACCTGCTGCCTCAATGTCATGAGCTAGAGTGTACAGAGGCTTCATGCCCACACCTGCTGCCTCAATGTCATGAGCTAGAGTGTACAGAGGCTTCATGCCCACACCTCCTGCCTCAATGTCATGAGCTAGAGTGTACAGAGGCTTCATGCCCACACCTCCTGCCTCAATGTCATGAGCTAGAGTGTACAGAGGCTTCATGCCTCCACCTGCTCCCTCAATGTCATGAGCTAGAGTGTACAGAGGCTTCATGCCCACACCTCCTGCCTCAATGTCATGAGCTAGAGTGTACAGAGGCTTCATGCCCACACCTGCTCCCTCAATGTCATGAGCTAGAGTGTACAGAGGCTTCATGCCCACACCTGCTGCCTCAATGTCATGAGCTAGAGTGTACAGAGGCTTCATGCCCACACCTGCTGCCTCAATGTCATGAGCTAGAGTGTACAGAGGCTTCATGCCCACACCTCCTGCCTCAATGTCATGAGCTAGAGTGTACAGAGGCTTCATGCCCACATCTGCTCCCTCAATGTCATGAGCTAGAGTGTACAGAGGCTTCATGCCTCCACCTGCTGCCTCAATGTCATGAGCTAGAGTGTACAGAGGCTTCATGCCTCCACCTGCTGCCTCAATGTCATGAGCTAGAGTGTACAGAGGCTTCATGCCCACACCTGCTGCCTCAATGTCATGAGCTAGAGTGTACAGAGGCTTCATGCCCACACCTGCTGCCTCAATGTCATGAGCTAGAGTGTACAGAGGCTTCATGCCCACACCTGCTCCCTCAATGTCATGAGCTAGAGTGTACAGAGGCTTCATGTCCACACCTGCTCCCTCAATGTCATGAGCTAGAGTGTACAGAGGCTTCATGCCCACACCTCCTGCCTCAATGTCATGAGCTAGAGTGTACAGAGGCTTCATGCCCACACCTGCTCCCTCAATGTCATGAGCTAGAGTGTACAGAGGCTTCATGCCTCCACCTGCTGCCTCAATGTCATGAGCTAGAGTGTACAGAGGCTTCATGCCCACACCTGCTGCCTCAATGTCATGAGCTAGAGTGTACAGAGGCTTCATGCCCACACCTCCTGCCTCAATGTCATGAGCTAGAGTGTACAGAGGCTTCATGCCCACACCTGCTGCCTCAATGTCATGAGCTAGAGTGTACAGAGGCTTCATGCCCACACCTGCTCCCTCAATGTCATGAGCTAGAGTGTACAGAGGCTTCATGCCCACACCTGCTGCCTCAATGTCATGAGCTAGAGTGTACAGAGGCTTCATGTCCACACCTTCTCCCTCAATGTCATGAGCTAGAGTGTACAGAGGCTTCATGCCCACACCTCCTGCCTCAATGTCATGAGCTAGAGTGTACAGAGGCTTCATGCCCACACCTGCTCCCTCAATGTCATGAGCTAGAGTGTACAGAGGCTTCATGCCCACACCTGCTGCCTCAATGTCATGAGCTAGAGCAGGCAAACTACGGCCCGCCAAAGGTTTTTATGCGGCCCGCCAAGTTATATACGCATGTTATTATGGGACAACATGAAGGGAAAAAATAATACCACGCAACGTCAAATAATAGTGTGGAACATAAACACGTTCCACCCTGGTGTCGTTAGCTCCGCCCACTTTCTCTCATTCTGGAAGCAAGTCTGCAAGTCGCCCAAGCATTGAGATCGGGGCGCCGAGACGCATCAAGCAGTGCGAGATATTTTGGCAGTAGCCCGTGAGCTGTTGTATGAGAAGGTTGTCTGTGCTTCGCGAGTCTCACACACTAGTGTCCTGGCAGACTCCAAAGAGATAAGTCGTGTCCGTGATAAGTTCTTCATATTCAAATTTTACCCAAAATGAGTCATTCGAATCTATCTAAGAAGCGAAAAATTGTAGACGAATGCCGTGTTTTTAACAAAGAGTGGAGTGAAATGTATTTCTTTACTGACATTGGAGTTAAAGCTGTATGTTTGATTTGTCATGAAACAGTTGGTGTGTTCAAGGAATACAATTTGAAACGGCACTTTCAAACAAAGCACGCTAGCTTTGGACAAAATTTATCAAAACAAGAACTGCAAAAGAAAGCAACTGATCTGGAAAAAAGTTTGAAGCAACAGCAAACAGTGTTTAAGAAAACATTTTCTTCACAAAGTAATGCGACAAAGGCAAGTTTTATATTGGCCAATAAAATTGCAAAACAAAACAAGTCATTTGCAGAAGCAGAATTTATTAAAGATTGCATGGTTGATGCTGTTAGTGTTGTGTGTCCTGAAGTTAAGTCAAAAGTAGAAGCTATATCTCTGTCACGAAGAACAATTGTTCGTCGCATAGATGCAATTGCAGTGAATATTCAAGAACAGCTGTTAACAGCCAGTGATAGTTTTCAGTGGTTTTCTATTGCTTTAGATGTGAGTACTGATATTCAGGATACTGCTCAGTTACTCATTTACATCAGAGGAATTGGCAAAAACTTTGAGATTACAGAGGAATTGTTATCTATGGAGTCACTCAAAGACACAGTTACTGGAAAAGATATGTACAACAGTGTCATTAACAGTCTAATCAGGTCTGGATTAAGCCTGTATAAACTAGCAAGTATTACAACTGATGGTGCTCCTTCACTCATAGGTAAACATTCTGGTTTTGTGAAGTTGATGAATGATAAAATCAAAGAAGATTTTCCACTGCACAGTGCGTTGTCTTTTCATTGTATTATACATCAAGAAAACCTCTGTAAGTCTTCTTTAAAACTTAAACATGTTATGGATCCAGTGGTGCATGCAGTGAATTCAATAAGAGCGTGGGGACTGAAACACAGGAAATTTCGAAGTTTTTTGGAAGACAACGAGGCAGATTTTACTGATGTGCTGTACCACACAAATGTCCGCTGGTTAAGCATGGGAAAGGTACTAAAGAGGGTGTGGGACCTCAAAGCAGAGATTGTCATGTTTCTTACTATGAAAGAAATCTCTTGTGACTTTCCAAAGGAAATGGAGAGTGACGAATGGGTTTGTGATTTTGCATTTGCTGTGGACATAATGCAAAAGCTGAATGAGCTAAACACAAAACTACAAGGCAAAGGTTTATTTGCTCATGAATTATACCTGGAAGTGAAAGTCTTTCAATCGAAACTTAAACTTTTAGCCAAGCAGCTGAATGAGCAAAACTTTGTTCATTTTCCTCTGTTGAAAACACGAGCGGTTACACAAGCATTATCAGACAAGTACTGTTCCCAGTTGATGGCTTTAAAAGAGGAATTTATCAGAAGATTTGCTGATTTCAAGGCAATTGAAGGACAGTTCGATTTGCTCAGCTCACCTTTTACCTGTGAAATTGAAACAGCTACTGAAGAACTGCAGATGGAACTGATTGATTTACAAGCTGACAACTCTTTAAAGAGGATGTTTGAAAGTAAAACACTGGTCGAGTTTTATGCATCTCTGAACTCTGAAAAATTTCAAAATCTGAAATTTTTTGCAAGAAAGATGTTTGTGTTGTTTGCATCGACTTACATTTGTGAGCAGACTTTCTCTATAATGAAAGTTAACAAGTCAAAGAACAGATCTCTTCTCACAGATACAAATCTTCAGTCAGTGTTAAGGATCAGCACAACCAACTTAACACCTGATTTTAACAAACTGGTAAACGACTGCAGTCAGATGCATCATTCTCATTGACATTGTTCTGTTACTTATTGAGTTACTTTGTTTTTCAAATAAATGTGATTCATGTGAAGTTCATGTGAAGTTTCTACTTTAAAATATTAATATTAAAAAATTTGCTATTTTTTTCATTAAAAACTTTTTTATTTCATTTTAACTAAATATACTATGCGGCCCTTTAAATTTTTGAAATTTCTGAATGTGGCCCTTGAACTGAAAAGTTTGCCCACCCCTGAGCTAGAGTGTACAGAGGCTTCATGCCTCCACCTCCTGCCTCAATGTCATGAGCTAGAGTGTACAGAGGCTTCATGCCCACACCTCCTGCCTCAATGTCATGAGCTAGAGTGTACAGAGGCTTCATGCCCACACCTACTGCCTCAATGTCATGAGCTAGAGTGTACAGAGGCTTCATGCCTCCACCTCCTGCCTCAATGTCATGAGCTAGAGTGTACAGAGGCTTCATGCCCACACCTGCTGCCTCAATGTCATGAGCTAGAGTGTACAGAGGCTTCATGCCTCCACCTCCTGCCTCAATGTCATGAGCTAGAGTGTACAGAGGCTTCATGCCCACACCTCCTGCCTCAATGTCATGAGCTAGAGTGTACAGAGGCTTCATGCCTCCACCTGCTGCCTCAATGTCATGAGCTAGAGTGTACAGAGGCTTCATGCCCACACCTGCTGCCTCAATGTCATGAGCTAGAGTGTACAGAGGCTTCATGTCCACACCTCCTGCCTCAATGTCATGAGCTAGAGTGTACAGAGGCTTCATGCCCACACCTGCTGCCTCAATGTCATGAGCTAGAGTGTACAGAGGCTTCATGCCCACACCTCCTGCCTCAATGTCATGAGCTAGAGTGTACAGAGGCTTCATGCCCACACCTCCTGCCTCAATGTCATGAGCTAGAGTGTACAGAGGCTTCATGTCCACACCTCCTGCCTCAATGTCATGAGCTAGAGTGTACAGAGGCTTCATGCCCACACCTGCTGCCTCAATGTCATGAGCTAGAGTGTACAGAGGCTTCATGTCCACACCTGCTGCCTCAATGTCATGAGCTAGAGTGTACAGAGGCTTCATGCCCACACCTGCTGCCTCAATGTCATGAGCTAGAGTGTACAGAGGCTTCATGCCCACACCTCCTGCCTCAATGTCATGAGCTAGAGTGTACAGAGGCTTCATGCCTCCACCTGCTGCCTCAATGTCATGAGCTAGAGTGTACAGAGGCTTCATGCCCACACCTGCTGCCTCAATGTCATGAGCTAGAGTGTACAGAGGCTTCATGTCCACACCTCCTGCCTCAATGTCATGAGCTAGAGTGTACAGAGGCTTCATGCCTCCACCTCCTGCCTCAATGTCATGAGCTAGAGTGTACAGAGGCTTCATGTCCACACCTGCTGCCTCAATGTCATGAGCTAGAGTGTACAGAGGCTTCATGCCCACACCTGCTGCCTCAATGTCATGAGCTAGAGTGTACAGAGGCTTCATGCCCACACCTCCTGCCTCAATGTCATGAGCTAGAGTGTACAGAGGCTTCATGCCTCCACCTCCTGCCTCAATGTCATGAGCTAGAGTGTACAGAGGCTTCATGCCCACACCTCCTGCCTCAATGTCATGAGCTAGAGTGTACAGAGGCTTCATGCCTCCACCTGCTGCCTCAATGTCATGAGCTAGAGTGTACAGAGGCTTCATGCCCACACCTCCTGCCTCAATGTCATGAGCTAGAGTGTACAGAGGCTTCATGCCTCCACCTGCTGCCTCAATGTCATGAGCTAGAGTGTACAGAGGCTTCATGCCCACACCTGCTGCCTCAATGTCATGAGCTAGAGTGTACAGAGGCTTCATGCCCACACCTGCTGCCTCAATGTCATGAGCTAGAGTGTACAGAGGCTTCATGCCCACACCTGCTCCCTCAATGTCATGAGCTAGAGTGTACAGAGGCTTCATGCCCACACCTGCTGCCTCAATGTCATGAGCTAGAGTGTACAGAGGCTTCATGCCCACACCTCCTGCCTCAATGTCATGAGCTAGAGTGTACAGAGGCTTCATGCCCACACCTGCTGCCTCAATGTCATGAGCTAGAGTGTACAGAGGCTTCATGCCCACACCTGCTCCCTCAATGTCATGAGCTAGAGTGTACAGAGGCTTCATGCCCACACCTCCTGCCTCAATGTCATGAGCTAGAGTGTACAGAGGCTTCATGCCCACACCTCCTGCCTCAATGTCATGAGCTAGAGTGTACAGAGGCTTCATGTCCACACCTGCTGCCTCAATGTCATGAGCTAGAGTGTACAGAGGCTTCATGCCCACACCTCCTGCCTCAATGTCATGAGCTAGAGTGTACAGAGGCTTCATGCCTCCACCTCCTGCCTCAATGTCATGAGCTAGAGTGTACAGAGGCTTCATGCCCACACCTCCTGCCTCAATGTCATGAGCTAGAGTGTACAGAGGCTTCATGCCTCCACCTGCTGCCTCAATGTCATGAGCTAGAGTGTACAGAGGCTTCATGCCCACACCTGCTCCCTCAATGTCATGAGCTAGAGTGTACAGAGGCTTCATGCCTCCACCTGCTGCCTCAATGTCATGAGCTAGAGTGTACAGAGGCTTCATGCCCACACCTGCTCCCTCAATGTCATGAGCTAGAGTGTACAGAGGCTTCATGCCCACACCTGCTGCCTCAATGTCATGAGCTAGAGTGTACAGAGGCTTCATGCCCACACCTCCTGCCTCAATGTCATGAGCTAGAGTGTACAGAGGCTTCATGCCTCCACCTCCTGCCTCAATGTCATGAGCTAGAGTGTACAGAGGCTTCATGCCCACACCTCCTGCCTCAATGTCATGAGCTAGAGTGTACAGAGGCTTCATGCCCACACCTGCTGCCTCAATGTCATGAGCTAGAGTGTACAGAGGCTTCATGCCTCCACCTGCTGCCTCAATGTCATGAGCTAGAGTGTACAGAGGCTTCATGCCCACACCTGCTCCCTCAATGTCATGAGCTAGAGTGTACAGAGGCTTCATGCCCACACCTGCTGCCTCAATGTCATGAGCTAGAGTGTACAGAGGCTTCATGCCCACACCTGCTCCCTCAATGTCATGAGCTAGAGTGTACAGAGGCTTCATGCCCACACCTGCTGCCTCAATGTCATGAGCTAGAGTGTACAGAGGCTTCATGTCCACACCTGCTGCCTCAATGTCATGAGCTAGAGTGTACAGAGGCTTCATGTCCACACCTTCTCCCTCAATGTCATGAGCTAGAGTGTACAGAGGCTTCATGCCCACACCTGCTCCCTCAATGTCATGAGCTAGAGTGTACAGAGGCTTCATGCCCACACCTGCTGCCTCAATGTCATGAGCTAGAGTGTACAGAGGCTTCATGCCCACACCTGCTGCCTCAATGTCATGAGCTAGAGTGTACAGAGGCTTCATGCCTCCACCTCCTGCCTCAATCTCATGAGCTAGAGTGTACAGAGGCTTCATGCCCACACCTGCTGCCTCAATGTCATGAGCTAGAGTGTACAGAGGCTTCATGCCCACACCTGCTGCCTCAATGTCATGAGCTAGAGTGTACAGAGGCTTCATGTCCACACCTGCTCCCTCAATGTCATGAGCTAGAGTGTACAGAGGCTTCATGCCTCCACCTCCTGCCTCAATGTCATGAGCTAGAGTGTACAGAGGCTTCATGCCTCCACCTCCTGCCTCAATGTCATGAGCTAGAGTGTACAGAGGCTTCATGCCCACACCTGCTGCCTCAATGTCATGAGCTAGAGTGTACAGAGGCTTCATGCCCACACCTGCTGCCTCAATGTCATGAGCTAGAGTGTACAGAGGCTTCATGTCCACACCTGCTGCCTCAATGTCATGAGCTAGAGTGTACAGAGGCTTCATGCCCACACCTGCTCCCTCAATGTCATGAGCTAGAGTGTACAGAGGCTTCATGCCCACACCTGCTGCCTCAATGTCATGAGCTAGAGTGTACAGAGGCTTCATGCCCACACCTCCTGCCTCAATGTCATGAGCTAGAGTGTACAGAGGCTTCATGCCCACACCTCCTGCCTCAATGTCATGAGCTAGAGTGTACAGAGGCTTCATGCCTCCACCTGCTGCCTCAATGTCATGAGCTAGAGTGTACAGAGGCTTCATGCCCACACCTCCTGCCTCAATGTCATGAGCTAGAGTGTACAGAGGCTTCATGCCCACACCTCCTGCCTCAATGTCATGAGCTAGAGTGTACAGAGGCTTCATGCCCACACCTGCTCCCTCAATGTCATGAGCTAGAGTGTACAGAGGCTTCATGCCCACACCTCCTGCCTCAATGTCATGAGCTAGAGTGTACAGAGGCTTCATGCCCACACCTCCTGCCTCAATGTCATGAGCTAGAGTGTACAGAGGCTTCATGCCCACACCTGCTGCCTCAATGTCATGAGCTAGAGTGTACAGAGGCTTCGTGCCCACACCTGCTGCCTCAATGTCATGAGCTAGAGTGTACAGAGGCTTCATGCCCACACCTCCTGCCTCAATGTCATGAGCTAGAGTGTACAGAGGCTTCATGCCCACACCTGCTCCCTCAATGTCATGAGCTAGAGTGTACAGAGGCTTCATGCCCACACCTGCTGCCTCAATGTCATGAGCTAGAGTGTACAGAGGCTTCATGCCCACACCTCCTGCCTCAATGTCATGAGCTAGAGTGTACAGAGGCTTCATGTCCACACCTGCTGCCTCAATGTCATGAGCTAGAGTGTACAGAGGCTTCATGCCCACACCTCCTGCCTCAATGTCATGAGCTAGAGTGTACAGAGGCTTCATGTCCACACCTGCTGCCTCAATGTCATGAGCTAGAGTGTACAGAGGCTTCATGCCCACACCTCCTGCCTCAATGTCATGAGCTAGAGTGTACAGAGGCTTCATGCCCACACCTGCTCCCTCAATGTCATGAGCTAGAGTGTAGAGAGGCTTCATGCCCACACCTGCTCCCTCAATGTCATGAGCTAGAGTGTAGAGAGGCTTCATGTCCACACCTGCTGCCTCAATGTCATGAGCTAGAGTGTACAGAGGCTTCATGCCCACACCTGCTCCCTCAATGTCATGAGCTAGAGTGTACAGAGGCTTCATGCCCACACCTGCTCCCTCAATGTCATGAGCTAGAGTGTACAGAGGCTTCATGCCCACACCTGCTGCCTCAATGTCATGAGCTAGAGTGTACAGAGGCTTCATGCCCACACCTGCTCCCTCAATGTCATGAGCTAGAGTGTACAGAGGCTTCATGTCCACACCTCCTGCCTCAATGTCATGAGCTAGAGTGTACAGAGGCTTCATGCCCACACCTGCTGCCTCAATGTCATGAGCTAGAGTGTACAGAGGCTTCATGTCCACACCTTCTCCCTCAATGTCATGAGCTAGAGTGTACAGAGGCTTCATGCCCACACCTGCTGCCTCAATGTCATGAGCTAGAGTGTACAGAGGCTTCATGCCCACACCTGCTGCCTCAATGTCATGAGCTAGAGTGTACAGAGGCTTCATGCCCACACCTGCTGCCTCAATGTCATGAGCTAGAGTGTACAGAGGCTTCATGCCCACACCTGCTCCCTCAATGTCATGAGCTAGAGTGTACAGAGGCTTCATGCCCACACCTCCTGCCTCAATGTCATGAGCTAGAGTGTACAGAGGCTTCATGCCCACACCTGCTGCCTCAATGTCATGAGCTAGAGTGTACAGAGGCTTCATGCCTCCACCTGCTCCCTCAATGTCATGAGCTAGAGTGCACAGAGGCTTCATGCCTCCACCTGCTGCCTCAATGTCATGAGCTAGAGTGTACAGAGGCTTCATGCCCACACCTGCTGCCTCAATGTCATGAGCTAGAGTGTACAGAGGCTTCATGCCCACACCTGCTGCCTCAATGTCATGAGCTAGAGTGTACAGAGGCTTCATGCCTCCACCTGCTCCCTCAATGTCATGAGCTAGAGTGCACAGAGGCTTCATGCCTCCACCTGCTGCCTCAATGTCATGAGCTAGAGTGTACAGAGGCTTCATGCCCACACCTGCTGCCTCAATGTCATGAGCTAGAGTGTACAGAGGCTTCATGCCCACACCTGCTGCCTCAATGTCATGAGCTAGAGTGTACAGAGGCTTCATGCCTCCACCTCCTGCCTCAATGTCATGAGCTAGAGTGTACAGAGGCTTCATGCCTCCACCTCCTGCCTCAATGTCATGAGCTAGAGTGTACAGAGGCTTCATGCCCACACCTGCTGCCTCAATGTCATGAGCTAGAGTGTACAGAGGCTTCATGCCCACACCTCCTGCCTCAATGTCATGAGCTAGAGTGTACAGAGGCTTCATGCCTCCACCTCCTGCCTCAATGTCATGAGCTAGAGTGTACAGAGGCTTCATGCCCACACCTGCTGCCTCAATGTCATGAGCTAGAGTGTACAGAGGCTTCATGCCCACACCTGCTGCCTCAATGTCATGAGCTAGAGTGTACAGAGGCTTCATGCCCACACCTGCTGCCTCAATGTCATGAGCTAGAGTGTACAGAGGCTTCATGCCTCCACCTCCTGCCTCAATGTCATGAGCTAGAGTGTACAGAGGCTTCATGCCCACACCTCCTGCCTCAATGTCATGAGCTAGAGTGTACAGAGGCTTCATGCCCACACCTGCTCCCTCAATGTCATGAGCTAGAGTGTACAGAGGCTTCATGCCCACACCTGCTGTCTCAATGTCATGAGCTAGAGTGTACAGAGGCTTCATGCCCACACCTGCTGCCTCAATGTCATGAGCTAGAGTGTACAGAGACCTGCTGCCTCAATGTCATGAGCTAGAGTGTACAGAGGCTTCATGCCCACACCTGCTGCCTCAATGTCATGAGCTAGAGTGTACAGAGACCTGCTGTCTCAATGTCATGAGCTAGAGTGTACAGAGGCTTCATGCCCACACCTGCTGCCTCAATGTCATGAGCTAGAGTGTACAGAGGCTTCATGCCCACACCTCCTGCCTCAATGTCATGAGCTAGAGTGTACAGAGGCTTCATGCCCACACCTCCTGCCTCAATGTCATGAGCTAGAGTGTACAGAGGCTTCATGCCTCCACCTCCTGCCTCAATGTCATGAGCTAGAGTGTACAGAGGCTTCATGCCCACACCTGCTGCCTCAATGTCATGAGCTAGAGTGTACAGAGGCTTCATGCCCACACCTGCTGCCTCAATGTCATGAGCTAGAGTGTACAGAGGCTTCATGCCCACACCTGCTCCCTCAATGTCATGAGCTAGAGTGTACAGAGGCTTCATGCCTCCACCTCCTGCCTCAATGTCATGAGCTAGAGTGTACAGAGGCTTCATGCCCACACCTGCTGTCTCAATGTCATGAGCTAGAGTGTACAGAGGCTTCATGCCCACACCTGCTGCCTCAATGTCATGAGCTAGAGTGTACAGAGACCTGCTGCCTCAATGTCATGAGCTAGAGTGTACAGAGGCTTCATGCCCACACCTGCTGCCTCAATGTCATGAGCTAGAGTGTACAGAGACCTGCTGTCTCAATGTCATGAGCTAGAGTGTACAGAGGCTTCATGCCTCCACCTGCTCCCTCAATGTCATGAGCTAGAGTGTACAGAGGCTTCATGTCCACACCTGCTGCCTCAATGTCATGAGCTAGAGTGTACAGAGGCTTCATGCCCACACCTCCTGCCTCAATGTCATGAGCTAGAGTGTACAGAGGCTTCATGTCCACACCTGCTGCCTCAATGTCATGAGCTAGAGTGTACAGAGGCTTCATGTCCACACCTGCTGCCTCAATGTCATGAGCTAGAGTGTACAGAGGCTTCATGCCCACACCTCCTGCCTCAATGTCATGAGCTAGAGTGTACAGAGGCTTCATGCCTCCACCTGCTGCCTCAGTGTCATGAGCTAGAGTTTGAATTCCAGGACAGGATAATTACGAGCCAGAGCTAAACCTTCAGATCTTGAGATATCCAGCTCAAGATGCTATCTTGTAAACAAACCAATGGCCATGGTCACCTGCCTCTTATAGTGTGTAGCTGTATACTTGTCTCCCCCCCCACATCATCATCTACTTTACCGTCATCATCCCTCACCCCCACCATAATTTCTCTGTCCTGGTAATTCCACTATGGAACAGTTGTGTTGAATATCACTATTCTTGATACACTTTGTGATCACGGACTAGTCATTTGGTAGAATTCATTTGGTAGAATGGCAACCATTACAGCATTACATTGTTTTCCCAACTAACTCACCAAGAGAGTGGCTGCCGTACTTTATAGCCCACGCCCCCTGCCATATCTAGTTCTAGACCCTGACACTTCAACAACCAAACTTATAGTCCACCGAGGCAGACTTTTGTGGAAGTGTTCCTTACAAGCATACCTTGGTATTAGAGTAGGCCTGCTATTATAGTAGTTGACTCCTTACAAGCATACCCTGGTATTAGAGTAGGCCTGCTATTATAGTAGTTGACTCCTTACAAGCATACCCTGGTATTAGAGTAGGCCTGCTATTATTAGTTGACTCCTTACAAGCATACCCTGGTATTAGAGTAGGCCTGCTATTATAGTAGTTGACTCCTTACAAGCATACCCTGGTATTAGAGTAGGCCTGCTATTATTAGTTGACTCCTTACAAGCATACCCTGGTATTAGAGTAGGCCTGCTATTATAGTAGTTGACTCCTTACAAGCATACCCTGGTATTAGAGTAGGCCTGCTATTATTAGTTGACTCCTTACAAGCATACCCTGGTATTAGAGTAGGCCTGCTATTATTAGTTGACTCCTTACAAGCATACCCTGGTATTAGAGTAGGCCTGCTATTATTAGTTGACTCCTTACAAGCATACCCTGGTATTAGAGTAGGCCTGCTATTATTAGTTGACTCCTTACAAGCATACCCTGGTATTAGAGTAGGTCTGCTCTTATAGTTCAGGTCAGTTGACAATGTTGCTGGCTGCTGTGAGATCTGTTACCTTCAATTCCTGCAACGCGGCGTCTCGAGGAGTCTGCACCTCCTATGCCTGCAACGAGGTGTCTGCACCTCAGGCATTGGAGGTGGCTCACACTCAGTTTTGTAGCAACTAGCTCAGAAAGATCCAGGCCCAAGAACAGGTCGAGTAGTGCAAGATTCTAAGTTTACTCTGGCCATGATGCACCTGCAGAGGTTAATGCCTATTGCTGGACATGTTGCTGCCACTTGATGAGCATGTTGCTGCCACTTGATGAACATGTTGCTGCTACTTGACATTTTGCTGCCACTTGATGAATATGTTGCTGCCACTTGATGGACATGTTGCTGCTACTTGATGAGCATGTTGCTGCCACTTGATGAACATGTTGCTGCTACTTGATGAGCATGTTGCTGCCACTTGATGGACATGTTGCTGCTACTTGATGAGCATGTTGCTGCCACTTGATGAACATGTTGCTGCCACTTGATGGACATGTTGCTGCCACTTGATGAGCATGTTGCTGCCACTTGATGAGCATGTTGCTGCCACTTGATGGACATGTTGCTGCCACTTGATGAGCATGTTGCTGCCACTTGATGAGCATGTTGCTGCCACTTGATGAGCATGTTGCTGCCACTTGATGGACATGTTGCTGCCACTTGATGGAGGCTACTTGATGAACATGTTGCTGCCACTTGTTGGACATGTTGCTGCCACTTGATGAACATGTTGCTGCCACTTGATGGACATGTTGCTGCCACTTGATGGAGATGTTGCTGCCACTTGATGGACATGTTGCTGCCACTTAATGGACATGTTGCTGCCACTTGATGAGCATGTTGCTGCCACTTGATGAGCATGTTGCTGCCACTTGATGAGCATGTTGCTGCCACTTGATGGACATGTTGCTGCCACTTGATGGACATGTTGCTGCCACTTGATGAACATGTTACTGCCACTTGATGGACATGTTGCTGCCACTTGATGGACATGTTACTTGATGAACAGGGTTTTCTCCGGTTGCCTCTGATCTCTTCAGTGACACCCTCTTCAGGGTTTCTTTCAGGTTTCCCGGGGGGGGGGGAGGAGGAGGGTGCTTGGCTACGTCCCCCCTTCCCCCTCCTAGTTTTTTTTTGTTGTCATCATGAATATGCTGAAGGAACAAGTTTGACAAGTTTAATAGCATAATGTGAAGTAAATTACACTGGTCTTCTATTCCATACATTTATAATGTTATATAAATCACCACCAGATTGTGTGTGGTGATTCATTACATAAGAGAGGTGTGTTTCTCCAATGAACTTGGTTTTAATTATCTTCTATTTGAAAAACTTTGTTCAACAGATGCAGTGTCTACAGGAATTGATAGACAGATGTTAGCCAAAGTGTTTCAAGTTGGGAAACATTGTTATGAGCATTTCATTGGTCACCAGTTCTTGCAATTGTGGTGCTAAATCTTCCTTTGGCTTTTGAGCAAGGTAGTTTCAGAAAATCTTCCATTCAGGTGATATGAAGGCTGGTTTAGAGTCTTCTTCACTTTCAAGGGTATCAACTGTTCTGGCCACTCTATAATGACTCTTCACCACATCATCACCATAATGCTGATATTCAGAAGATTCAGGAGTGGGAATTACCTTTGGATCAAAACTAGTGAATGCAGATAAAACATCTTGAGAACTGAAATGATGTTACTTACAGACTGAAAATGAAATGTTTCACCGCAAGGATTTAATACCAGCCATGGTGATCTTTATATCAATGACTCCCTCCAGACTCTCTTGAATGCCCCACCACTCCAGTACATAGAGCAGGTAACAGTGCCTCATACTGCAGTTCTCTTTCACTGCTTTTACACAATCGTTCACGAGACAACTAACGTGTCAGTTGGCTTGATGATTTTTTTAACTAAGGCATGTTGAGTACAAGTTGGCCCTCCTCAAACCCTCAGCTCTTGTTGGTGAACAGTGAAAGGATTTCCACAGAGTAGTAAGTGTAAATATACTCCAAGGTTGCACTGAATTGCCATTTTTAGGGGTTCAAAATGCACGCTCTGCCTTGCCCCATGTTCTATGTCTAGACCTTCACTTTACCCCTACCTTGGGTTAAACACTGCTGGGTGTGTGCATGCACCTGTCCCCGAGCTCTCCAGTGACACCTTCTGCAGATGTGTGCATGCACATGTCTCTGAGCTCTCCAGTGACACCTTCTGCACATGTGTGCAACTGTCTCTGAGCTCTCCAGTGTCACCCACTCTGTGCATGCACCTGTCCCTGAGCTCTTCAGTGACACCTTCTGCACATGTCTCTGAGCTCTCCAGTGACACCTTCTGCACATGTGTGCAACTGTCTCTGAGCTCTCCAGTGTCACCCACTCTGTGCATGCACCTGTCCCTGAGCTCTTCAGTGACACCTTCTGCACATGTGTGCATGCACATGTCTCTGAGCTCTCCAGTGACTTGCACATGTGTGCAACTGTCCCTGAGCTCTTCAGTGACACCTTCTGCACATGTGTGCATGCACATGTCTCTGAGCTCTCCAGTGACACCTTCTGCACATGTGTGCATGCACATGTCTCTGAGCTCTCCAGTGACACCTTCTGCACATGTGTGCATGCACATGTCTCTGAGCTCTCCAGTGACACCTTCTGCACATGTACCTGTCCCTGAGCTCTTCAGTGACACCTTCTGCACATGTGTGACCTGTCCCTGAGCTCTCCAGTGTCACCCACTGTGTGCATGCACATGTCCCTGAGCTCCCCAGTGACACTTTCTGCACATGTGTGCATGCACCTGTCCCTGAGCTCTCCAGTGTCATGCACGGTGTGTGTGTGTGTGTGTGTGCATGTACTACCTTCATCTTAGCCAGTGTGACTAGAAGCTGATCTTGCCCAAGCCAGGTGTACCAGTTCTTGGACTGCTTCACGATCATCTCCAGAGCCTCAAGCACGTTGATGATGTCATAGATCCTACGCCTGTTGGTGCCAAGCTTCTTAGCCATGGTCTCCAGGCTGAAATCAACACCCACACCTACATCAGTCTCGGCTATCGCCAGGAACCTGAATAATAACAACAAATAAATATATACTTAGAATGAATAAGGGGAGAAGAAAAAAAAGAAGAAAAAAGAGGATTGTGTGTGTGGTGTGTGTGGTTAAATTTATGCCCAGAGTGATTATGTACACTTACTTGATTGGGAGGGAGCCAATACTTCACACACAACCTGTCTGGCTAGCCAGGACAAGATCATGCACCCAGGAGGTCAGTTTTAGGCCTACACTACATATTTAACTGGTGTCCATGACTGCTTGGACAGTGGCTCATCTCATCAGTGACAACAACATGTTTATAATAACAAATAAAAACAACGAGGTGGCTATTGAATGCTATATATGGTGTGGGGGGTGGCTATTGAATGCTATATATATATGGTGTGGGGGGTGGCTATTGAATGCTATATATGGTGTGGGAGTGGCTATTGAATGCTATATATGGTGTGGGGGGTGGCTATTGAATGCTATATATGGTGGCTATTGAATGCTATATATGGTGGCTATTGAATGCTATATATGGTGTGGAAGTGGCTATTGAATGCTATATATGGTGTGGGGGGTGGCTATTGAATGCTATATATGGTGTGGGGGGTGGCTAATGAATGCTATACATGGTGGGGGTGACTAATGAATGCTATATATGGTGTGGGGGTGGTGGCTATTGAATGCTATATATGGTGGGGGTGGCTATTGAATGCTATATATGGTGTGGGGGTGGCTATTGAATGCTATATATGGTGTGGGGGTGGCTATTGAATGCTATATATGGTGTGGGAGGTGGCTATTGAATGCTATATATGGTGTGGGTTCTGTTTTGTTCCAACATAAGTAGCGATCCTCAACAAACCGACCAATCCATTGCAGGATTTCTATGGGGGGAACCACAACTAGACCAAGACACGCCCTTTTCATGTCCACACCCACTTTCATGCCATGTGCTGTCTTTGAAGCGAATAACCATTGTAATGACTAGCCATTGCATGTTCTTAAAATATTTCATTTAGGATTCTCTAGAAGTTGTACTATGACCTTAATTAAGAACTTGTGTCTGAATGGAAATTTTCAGGAGGGCACTTGGCAAAGAAAAGGAGGTGATAATGCATTCAAAGAAGCTAGCAAAACCTCCTAGCATGCAAGATGCAATTCAGTCAATGGAAGCTACTGAAGCATATGAAGGCACCACAAACCTTGGCCCTCCTTCATATCATTTTGGTCTTGGGACTGCAACAGTGGAGCGATCTTTCAGTGACATGAAAATGATCAAGACCAGGCTTAGAAATCGCCTATCTGATTGTAACCCGTTTAGGTTAATGAAGATTGCCATAGAGGGACCAGAACTGATGAATGTGAAATTTTTGACATTTTTAAAGAAACTCAAGAAACTAACATTTTTTTAAGGAGAATTGATCTTTAATTAGCTGCACCGAGTATATACTGTTATAATACACATACATGCACAAGCAATATTTTGTTTTCCTCTCCATGGCATTTAATTATTAGGGGAATTATTAGGGGGAATACACATACATGCACAAGCAATATTTTGTTTTCCTCTCCATGGCATTTAATTATTAGGGGGAATACACATACATGCACAAGCAATATTTTGTTTCCTCTCCATGGCATTCAATTATTAGTGGCGGTGTAAATAGTTATGGCACTAGAAGAGCATTGGGTCCCAACATTCTGTTTGCTTCATGTGTTTTATTTAGTGCAGCCAAAGAGTACAACTAAGACCAACTTCTTGCAGAGAATAGCCAGAGATCTCATCTTTCTTCCACCTCCATCCTCCACTGTTGTCTCCTTGAGCTTTACTATCCCATCATCCATCTCAATCACCTGATGTTCCACCTCATTCTCCAGAGCAGTACTGGCCGCTGCTATGAGCACCTTCAGATTGGCCAGGGGAGTTAGTGGTGGTGTAGCTAGAGAAAAAGTATGAACAGATATAAATACAAAGAGAGAGGAGCAACCGGTAAGCCTGTTATCATGCTTATAAGTCAAGACCTATTCGTTGCCATAGCTCTGAACTTTACCACAAACCATGCTCTCGTGTTAATAAGCACACAACAGTATTGTTTGTTTATTATTGAGTTAATCCGAGTCAGAAAGAATCTACACTACTACTGGTCCTCTTTCTCCTTGCAGCAGACATACAAAGTGTGGAGGATGTGAATGAACTTGTCGAATTAATGTTTGCTGTGCAATGACTGTAGGTGGCATGCATGGGGTAGGTACAAATCCTGGGAACCTTGCATGCTAATAGGATAATAACTATTATATCATTATATCCCCTATAGAGCACATTTAACTGCTAAAATGCTAATAGGATAATAACTATTATATCATTATATCCCCTATAGAGCACATTTAACTGCTAAAATGCTAATAGGAAAATAGCTATTATATCCCCTATAAAGCACAATTTAACTGTGAATTCTAATAGGAAAATAGCTATTATATCATTATATCCCCTATAGAGCACAATTTAACTGCTAAAATGCTAATAGGAAAATAGCTATTATATCCCCTCTAGAGCACAATTTAACTGCTAAAATGCTAATAGGAAAATAGCTATTATATCGCCTATAGAGCACAATTTAACTGCTAAAATGCTAATAGGAAAATAGCTATTATATCCCCTATAGAGCACAATTTAACTGCTAAAATGCTAATAGGAAAATAGCTATTATATCGCCTATAGAGCACAATTTAACTGCTAAAATGCTAATAGGAAAATAGCTATTATATCCCCTATAGAGCACAATTTAACTGCTAAAATGCTAATAGGAAAATAGCTATCCCCTATAGAGCACAATTTAACTGCTAACCATGTTAAAAAAAAGTCTAATTGCACCCTGACATTTTACAAGCAATTCAGGTATGAAATATTAGCACCTGTGACATGTTCAAGCCACTCGACCAGAAGCATATCTTACCAGGACCCCAGTGAATGAAAATGTGGTCTCTCTCTACCCACGAAATCCTCTCCACACAACACCTGTCCCGTTTCATTACACACATATGACCCCTGGTCGATTAGTTCCCCCCAAGTTCTGACCTGGTTTGGCTGTCTGTTCAGGCTTTAAGGGAGTCCCAGGAGATCCTGGAGGTGGATCATTTTCGGAATAGGTAGTATTGGGCTTGACCTTTCCATTATCAACACACACAGTGTCCACCAGTCCTGAAACAGTTTTGGGTGTCGGCTTTACAATAGTTGCTATGCTACCCTGATGAGACTCGAATGCCTTCGCAGGAAATAGGCTTAGAGTCTTCCTTCCACTCACAGCGAGACAAGTCGGAAGTATGTTTCCAAGTTGTCTTAATGGAGTCCTCTCCATCTTCTTAGGACGCCTAGCTGAAAAGAAAAAGGTATAATACAGCTCCCCAAACCCCAAAACAAACTTCTTCAAATCATTGTTGTTTATTCGCACCCAAGTGAAGAGTTGGATATCGTATAACCAGCAAACCAGTACAGAGCGTTAGTATGCTGTATTACCAGGGTCGGAGGGATCTTCCTAAAAATTCCCGCTCAAGTTTAGAACGCGCCAAAGGCATAACCAATCAAGCTGGCTCATTTTGGCGGGGAACGCCCGCAGAGCTGCTTCCCAACCACTTTTGAAGATTTGTTAACCAGCGTTTCAGTCAGCTGTAAAACAACTACGAGTGAATAAAATTTGAAGTTGATTATTGAGGTGATTTTAATACTACTACATGTACTACTACTAATGGAACTTGGTTATTGGCACCTATAGAGTCCCAAGCCTTTATGTGTTTGGCACGTCCCCCCATCCCAACACCAAACTTTGTCCCAACAATTAATTCTTCAGTAGACATTGTCAATTACGTACTTGGCTGTACTTGGTGAGTACTTGGTGATGGCCTAACTCAAAAGGCTCAACAGAACAATAATAAACAAAAATAAAAATAAGTGGCTAGAAAATTCTACTTGGTTTTTAAACTAAAAATCATCCCACAAGGAATACTTCATGATATTCTATAAAAGACTTGGATTACGAGCTGTCAACGAACTCTCAGTTGATATAACGATGACCTTCTCAAAAATAAAAAAATTACTTGCATTGCAATCTAGGGGCGCGGTTAGGGTTTTACGTAGAGCGTCACCGAACTCACACTCGAGTTTATATAACTCTCCCCCCCAATATGTACTTGAAATTGTAAAAAATAAATTAAAAAAATACCGACTGACCGCGCATTCTTTGGCCACCTGTTGACCATTAATTTTGGTGTGGTTTGGATGACATTCGAAAGGGTGGTCGTCACCGCGCGGGACTTAAAATTCAGTAACTGATGTAAGCACCCCAGCGCAGTGGGCATTATTATAGGTCTTTTATACAGGTGCGCATTATTTGGTGAATGTGCTTGCCCGATGGCTAACGTCTGGGCCCCGTACAAGGAGTTAGTGGGAGTTGTTAGTGCTGCAATATTGAGGAGCGACCCCGAAGCTTACCACAGTCTTGATGTGCAGCTCAAGAAACACAAGCCAGACTTCATATGTCTCCTAAAAAACCCGGTATTCATGTTTTCACGTGCACAAATTATCCATAAGCTAAAATTACCTCCTTGGTGAAGTTGAGGTACAGCAATGGCCTAAAAAATTTTTTTGCCCATTTTCTGTCTAGTGGGTAATTTTTACATAATTTGCAAATATAAAATTGTGTTAGTCAGAAAGTAGTATCAGCTTAAATTTATGTGCTCATACAAACTCTTTACAAAGCAGTGATGAAATGTTGAGTAAATTTTAGTTGATAATTGAGAAAGTCATTGCGTACATTGTCCTACTCCTGGAATGTTGGGAGACCTTTAAATCCACCAGATTGGCCTGAATATATATATTGAAGTGTAAGCATTGTGTTATCCATGATATCATTGCATCCACCAGATAAGCCCGACTATGTATGTTGAAGTGAAGCATTGTGTTGTCCATGATATCATTGCATCCACCAGATAGGCCAGAGTATATGTGTGAGCGCTGTGTTATCCATGATGTCATGGCGGAACTAGCATGAATGATGAAGAGGGATGAGCACACATGCAATATACAGCATGGAAACGGGTAAAGGATATCACATGAAGAACATTGCACACATGGCAGAAAGAGGTTGGAGGTTTTCATTGAGCACTGACGCACACCACACCAGGTTGCACTGAGGGGTGTGGTGGGGTGCATTTGTTCCCTCCCCATCTGTTGGAACTAGCTGGTGTCTTGCAAGTCAATTATGTGGGGATGTGAGTCTTAGAAATGTGCAGAGATGCTCTAAGTGCTGCTACTAAACTGTTGCTTCTAAAACAACTTCTTTGCTGCTTGCCCCCAACTTTGACTAAATGCACACCCTGCACATATCACCCTTTCATCTTCACTCTCACTCTTCACAAATCTCCGCATCTCACTCTTAAGTCGCTAACAGGCTTCACTCTTTTATACTTGTTCATATTGTTCTTAGACTCCTCCTACCGACTAACCATTTCCCTTCACATCTACCTTTCCCAGATCGTCCTGGGGTGCTTGGGATGATCCTGCATGTTCCTTGTAAGGGTGACTGACTGTCCTAGAATCAGGGCTAGTGCTAGGGATATTCTAGGGCTAAAGTTATGAGTATTCTAGGGCAAAGGTTAGGGCTCGATTGTTCTAAGATTGGGGACATCTTGGATAGAACCCTGGGACGTCCTAGGTGAAGGTGTGTCAATATTGGGCACTCCTCCACATTTCACACTCCTTCACACTCCCCCTACCTCACACATGACACGTTTAGACTAAGAATGCCTCGTGGCGTGCCAAGCTTCAGCGGGCCAACGAGGGGGTGCTGGATTTCTCTTCGCTCCCCAGCTCCTTGCCATTAGACCTAGTGGCGGAAGCACTGGAACTAAGTGACCTTCTTGACCTCAACGAAGTTTCGGCAGTGGAGCTACTGCTAGCTGGAGAGCAGCAGCTGCCTCGGTGAGTAGGTAAAGGGTCTGCCTTGGTGAGTAGGTAAAGGGTCTTCGATTGCATTTAGAGCACACGGTGAGCTTGAACTCTTATTCTGACTGGGAGAAAATTAGTGAATTGATTAAGTCATAATTGATAATTGAGTCAAAATGGCAAATCAAATGTAGCTTGGTTAACTATGAGAAATATCTTTGCTAAATTTTCATTTAGCCTTGAGGTAGTGATGGTAGCCGGGCTTGAGGGTGGTCCCTTTTGACTTGAAGTAAGGTCTGAAAGCAAGAAGGGTCTAGGAATTAATAGCTGCAGCCTGCCTGCTACTCATCATGCACACATGCATGCACACATGCATGCACACACTGATGTGCACTCATTATGTGCTTTTCATTCCATTGTGGAAGTACTTTGATGTTCCAATAGTCAATGTTTTGCGAGATGCATTTCCGTTATTAATTCAACCATGAAAACTATTTCAACAGAGAAACAACCCCGAACTATAGGCATGTGGCAGGTTGACTACAGGCATGCGGCAGGTTGACTAAAGAGGTATAACTCATTTTTCTTCGTCCCCCTTTCTTCCCCCTCCCGCCCCCCACCCCTCCCCCAGTTTTCCTACGTACACCCGTAGGCTCCTAGCCTTCCTGCTTTACCATGATGGCAGGAGAAGCATCGTAGCCGCCTTGAGGCAACTCATCCAGGCCAGAGAGGGTGTGTCCTGGACCTCACAGCTTCCCCCTCCCACTTCCCACCTCGTCAACATCTTCACCGATCAGCTCTTCAAGGATGGACTCTTGGACCGAATCCTCAGCTTGCTGGACAGCATCTGTGTTGATGACGAGCTGGGAAGACTCGCAACATTGAACGTGGGAAATATGAGGACCGAAAGTGTTTTGGCCAAGCATCAGCAAGAGATATCGGAGTTCGTGCGAGAACAGCGGACCGGGCTGGCCGAGTGTTTGCTTTATTGGGCGTGCCAGACACCGTTCGGGAAGGAAGACACCCTGAAGGTTATCAAGTTCTTGCAGAAGGTCCCCGTGGTGACCATGCTCTCGGCTGCCGCCTCCACCGATGCATCTGCTGCTGGCGTCAGTGTCGGGTGTGGAGACAGAGCAGTCCTGAGGACCGAGGGTGCGGCGGGGTATGGTGTGATGGATCCTGTGTCACTCTGTCTCTTCCACACGCTGCTGGCTTGCTTCAACCTTGGGGACCACACAGCTGGTGAGTCATGTTTGGAGGAGGAGGTGTAACATGCATGTAGACACGCCCCTTCTTGTATAGTGCGGCATGCCGTAGATGTGGGTATGAAATATATTACAGGCGGGTGTGGCTTATGTATTTTATGGCCTTATTTGGATGCATGTGTGTACAGCCCTAGCCCTAGCCCTAGCCCTATGTAGCTGCCAAGTAATAATAATGTGTATGGGTGTCGTTTCATATATTGCAGTTGGATTTTGGTCAAATTGGCGGATAGGTCGCTTTTGCGATTGATTGGTTACAAGGAGAGAGTCTACTCTCGGTGTTTGTTACAGAGGGTAGGCGAGTGAGTGGGTGTTTGTTACAGAGGGTAGGTGAGTGAGTGGGTGTTTGTTATAGAGGGTAGGCGAGTGAGTGGGTGTTTGTTACAGAGGGTAGGCGAGTGAGTGGGTGTTTGTTACAGAGGGTAGGCGAGTGAGTGGGTGTTTGTTACAGAGGGTAGGCGAGTGAGTGGGTGTTTGTTACAGAGGGTAGGCGAGTGAGTGGGTGTTTGTTACAGAGGGTAGGCAAGTGAGTGGGTGTTTGTTACAGAGGGTAGGTAGTGAGTGGGTGTTTGTTACAGAGGGTAGGCGAGTGAGTGGGTGTTTGTTACAGAGGGTAGGCAAGTGAGTGGGTGTTTGTTACAGAGGGTAGGCGAGTGAGTGGGTGTTTGTTACAGAGGGTAGGCGAGTGAGTGGGTGTTTGTTACAAGGGTAGGTAGTGAGTGGGTGTTTGTTACAGAGGGTAGGCGAGTGAGTGGGTGTTTGTTACAAGGGTAGGTAGTGAGTGGGTGTTTGTTACAGAGGGTAGGCGAGTGAGTGGGTGTTTGTTACAGAGGGTAGGTGAGTGAGTGGGTGGGCACCCGCCTTCCCACCCCAAGAATTTTGAAATCACACTTGATACTGATTCCATGAAGAGGTGCTCACTGCATCAAGAGCAGATGTTTGCACCGAATGTGGCTGTAGCCGAGCCTCAAGTTATTGTGGGCCTATGTAGTGGTTAGTTTGAGGATGTCAGAATTGACTGGTTTAAGTTCTGGATCCTCAGTTATGACCTGCTTGAGTCTTGATTAAGTTCAGCGACAGAGCTCCTCCCCCTCCCCTCCTCCCCCCATCACCTCCTCCCCCTCCCCTCCTCCCCCCATCACCTCCTCCCCCTCCCCTCCTCCCCCCATCACCTCCTCCCCCTCCCCTCCTCCCCCCATCACCTCCTCACCCTCCCCTCCTCTCCCCTCCCCGTTTTTGTTAGTGTTTTAATATCCCCATTCCCGTATGGAACAAGTTTGTCCCCTTAGCCCCATTCCTGTACGGAACTCTGTCAATGCTAATGTTTGTTTCCTGATCCCCATTCTTGTATGGGACACTACCAATGCTAATGTCTTTTTCCTGATTCCCATTCCTTCTAATGTTTAATTCCTGATCCTGTAGAGAATGCTGTGGATGAGTCGCTGATTGACGACTATCGACCAATCATCTACGACACCACCTACACCCAGGACGTGCATGCCTACCTGGCCTCAGACACTCCCTGGGTCACTCCAGAGCTAAGAGGAGCAGTTCTCTTTGCCTGGGGTGTTTTGCTACGGGAGTGTGCCTGCAGGGTCGTCTTCTCAGGTGATCTTAGCTTTCAAGTCATGTAATGTGTCTGTATTTAAATAATACATGTAGGACCAGAGAGCAGACCTGTTCTATTATCACAGATTAGAGCTATTTGCAAGGAGGACAATGATTTGTGGGTTTGGGAGAGATCAGACATTAATTGTGCGCTCCATCACTTGAGCAGCTGGAGATCTTAGCAGATAAGAAACACCAACACCACAGCTGTGTAAGCTCTTCAGGCTGGCTACATGCCTTTAGCAAGCTAACATGCTTTGAGGCTAGCTAACATGCCTTGAGGCAAGCCAACATGCCTTGAGGCAAGCTACACTGTAACATGCCTTGAGGCAAGCTAACATGCCTTGAGGCTAGCTAACATGCCTTGAGGCTAGCTAACATGCCTTGAGGCAAGCTAACACTCCTTGAGCTTTGATTTTGAAAACGGCTTCCCTGGATCACATATATAAATATACAAACAAACAAATATGGGGGGGGGGGGGGGGGAAATAATTATATAATAATAATAATAATAATAATAATAATAATAATAATAATAATAATAATAATAATAATAATAATAATATAGAAAACCACTAATAATATAGCAAACCACAGAGTTTACTTTTTCTAAGGGTTTTGGGGCAGCGTCTCTTTCAAGCGACTGGAGAGAAGAACTCCCTTCACCACCTCCTGCAGAGGCTTTCTGTTGTGGTGCAGAGAGGTAATGCAGTTTCGGTTGCGGGGACCACAGATCACTTGGATTCGGACTCGGATGACATTTTCTTTAATTTTATTATTAAAAAATAAAAAATAAAATAAATAATATATATATATAGCAAATAAAATAATTGTGTAGATTTTGCTCATTTTGGCATTACAAATATATATATAGAGAGAGAGCTTGGTAGAGGGCGTGCGGCATGTGAGGGTGTATATTATTTTGAGTTCTTCGTTGCTGAACTTCACTTTAAGCCCTAGCCCTAGCCCTAGCCCTAGCCATCTCACTGGCTCCAGCAGGTAGAGGAGACTAACAGCTCTAGAGTGAGCTATGAACAGGTAGAGGAGACTAACAGCTCTAGAGTGAGCCATGAACAGGCAGAGGAGACTAACAGCTCTAGAGTGAGCCTAGAACAGGTAGAGGAGACTAACAGCTCTAGAGTGAGCTATGAACAGGTAGAGGAGACTAACAGCTCTAGAGTGAGCCATGAACAGGTAGAGGAGACTAACAGCTCTAGAGTGAGCTATGAACAGGTAGAGGACACTAACAGCTCTAGAGTGAGCCATGAACAGGTAGAGGACACTAACAGCTCTAGAGTGAGCCATGAACAGGCAGAGGAGACTAACAGCTCTAGAGTGAGCCATGGACAGGTAGAGGAGACTAACAGCTCTAGAGTGAGCCATGAACAGGTAGAGGAGACTAACAGCTCTAGAGTGAGCCATGAACAGGTAGAGGAGACTAACAGCTCTAGAGTGAGCCATGAACAGGTAAGGATACTAACAGCTCTAGAGTGAGCTATGAACAGGTGGAGGACACTAACAGCTCTAGAGTGAGTCATGAACAGGTAGAGGACACTAACAGCTCTAGAGTGAGCTATGAACAGGTAGAGGAGACTAACAGCTCTAGAGTGAGCCATGGACAGGTAGAGGAGACTAACAGCTCTAGAGTGAGTCATGGACAGGCAGAGGACACTAACAGCTCTAGAGTGAGCCATGAACAGGTAGAGGAGACTAACAGCTCTAGAGTGAGCTATGAACAGGCAGAGGAGACTAACAGCTCTAGAGTGAGCCATGAACAGGTAGAGGAGACTAACAGCTCTAGAGTGAGCCATGGACAGGTAGAGGAGACTAGCAGCTCTAGAGTGAGCCATGAACAGGTAGAGGACACTAACAGCTCTAGAGTGAGCCATGAACAGGTAGAGGAGACTAACAGCTCTAGAGTGAGCTATGAACAGGTAGAGGAGACTAACAGCTCTAGAGTGAGCTATGAACAGGTAGAGGAGACTAACAGCTCTAGAGTGAGCCATGGACAGGTAGAGGACACTAACAGCTCTAGAGTGAGCCATAAACAGGTAGAGGAGACTAACAGCTCTAGAGTGAGCTATGAACAGGTAGAGGAGACTAACAGCTCTAGAGTGAGCCATGAACAGGCAGAGGAGACTAACAGCTCTAGAGTGAGCTATGAACAGGTAGAGGAGACTAACAGCTCTAGAGTGAGCCATGAACAGGCAGAGGAGACTAACAGCTCTAGAGTGAGCCATGAACAGGTAGAGGACACTAACAGCTCTAGAGTGAGCCATGAACAGGTAGAGGAGACTAGCAGCTCTAGAGTGAGCCATGGACAGGTAGAGGAGACTAACAGCTCTAGAGTGAGCCATGAACAGGTAGAGGAGACTAACAGCTCTAGAGTGAGCTATGAACAGGTAGAGGAGACTAACAGCTCTAGAGTGAGCTATGAACAGGTGGAGGAGCCTAACAGCTCTAGAGTGAGCCATGAACAGGTAGAGGACACTAACAGCTCTAGAGTGAGCTATGAACAGGTAGAGGAGACTAACAGCTCTAGAGTGAGCCATGGACAGGTAGAGGAGACTAACAGCTCTAGAGTGAGCTATGAACAGGTAGAGGACACTAACAGCTCTAGAGTGAGCTATGAACAGGCAGAGGAGACTAACAGCTCTAGAGTGAGCTATGGACAGGTAGAGGACACTAACAGCTCTAGAGTGAGCTATGAACAGGTAGAGGACACTAACAGCTCTAGAGTGAGCCATGAACAGGCAGAGGAGACTAACAGCTCTAGAGTGAGCTATGAACAGGTAGAGGAGACTAACAGCTCTAGAGTGAGCTATGAACAGGTAGAGGACACTAACAGCTCTAGAGTGAGCCATGAACAGGTAGAGGAGACTAACAGCTCTAGAGTGAGCTATGAACAGGTAGAGGAGACTAACAGCTCTAGAGTGAGCCATGAACAGGTAGAGGAGACTAGTAGCTCTAGAGTGAGCTATGAACAGGTAGAGGACACTAACAGCTCTAGAGTGAGCCATGAACAGGTAGAGGACACTAACAGCTCTAGAGTGAGCTATGAACAGGTAGAGGAGACTAACAGCTCTAGAGTGAGCTATGAACAGGTAGAGGAGACTAACAGCTCTAGAGTGAGCCATGAACAGGTAGAGGAGACTAACAGCTGGGTCATTCCATGTCAATTCAACCAGTTTTTAGAAAAGTCCCCGGGTGACCCTCTCAGAATTCAACCATTTTTGGCATGTATGTGCTACAACGTATATTATGAAGCTATGCAAAATTTGGGGGCAAAATATTGAATATTTTGGATGATATGACCCTTAAATCATGTCTGGGCGGTGCAAATTTCGCGGGCTTTTTTTCGCGTATTGATTTTTTGGTCATATTCAAGAGCCTGTAACTTTTGATCCGGAAGAGGTTAAGCTCTGAAATTTTCAGGATTTGTTCATCTCACACTCTGCTATAAGGAGATGTCAACATAAGATGATTTATGTATACTTTTTTGTGGTACTGATCAAATCAAAAAGGATGATTTCACCAATAATAATGCTTGCGAACCAATGTTTGGCCACCAACCAGGCAAAAACTAACTGCTAGAATCCCTTGTAACTTTGTATACAGCATCTCTAGCACCCTGTTCACTAGTGTGTATAATATGAAGTCTCTGATTCCTACAACTTCTGAGATATAGGCATCCCTATTTGCAAAAAATGAAATTATAATACAGTTTCAACCACAATTTTCGTTATGTGGGATAGGTCATACTATAAAATGTATTATCTCACAAGAAAGAGTACAATTTACTCTTTCATTAGATATCAAACATATCTTGCTTCCGTAAAGCCTTCAGTAACTAATTGATAATTGAAAAAGAGACATTTTTATCATTTGTGACATTTTACAGTACTACATGCATATATATACGTATAATTATTGACATTTAAAATTACTTACATTTGTGTGACATGTCCAGTTTTAGCACTATTTCTAATTCGCCTCTTTCCCTATCTTAGTGTTGTGTTTCAAAAGCATCAAACTTCATAGAAAACCAGATGAGCGGTGGTGCAGTGTGTGTTTATTTTGATCGCAGCACCAAAAACATACAACGTGAGCTGACCAACTAACCTTACTGAATAAATACAAGAAAACTAAGATAGGGAAAGAAGGGAATTGATGCTATTGAGTTTTCCCTGGTGTTTTCCCTGGGATTTTCGATGGGGATCTCCACATTTCTCCATGCTGCTTATATAAGCCTAAAAATCCCACTTGATACATAAAAATCCCAGGTTTCAGTTGAAGATGCTTGTTAGGTGAAATGCTACCATTTTCTAATTGATTCAGTGATATACACTAGTATTCAAGTTGGACTCGCAAAACATTGTGCCGGATTTAAAGTGTGACACCATGGCTACAAATTTGGAATCTTGTTCAATTGGTGCACATAGAAAAGATCCATGTCATAAGAGGACATATTGCAGGACAGTTGGCTTTGTAAATGTTTCTGATTTGACACTGGAAGATAAAAGTCTTCTGTTTGTAAGATGTGGATTGGAAAAAACTTCTGTCTCTGAAGTTACGACTGTATGTCTTCACCATAAGCAGTTATTCCTTGACAAATTCGAGTTTCTACAAAAAACGTGTTGTGATCCATTTTGTGTCCATAAAACAACTGCTAAAGGAAGTCTTCGTAGCCTGGATAAAACTAAAGCTAAAAGTTTGAGTAAACTCGCACACAAAAAAATAAAACCAGGCCAGAAGCTGTGCCCACGATGTATAGCAATGATGGGAAGTGCAGTGCCATCACAAGAAGATTCATCAAGCAGTGATGAGACATTTTTGCCTGATGAACTGGCAAATCTTAACACAAGTATAACATCACTTGGATGCTCACCTATGAAAGTAGACGATGTTAGCCAAAGAGATATTTCAGGTTATGGTAAAAGAAAACTGTTGCAAGCTCATGAAGCTCTCAAACAAACAATTGCGAAAAAAATCCATGTCAGTCCCAAAACTCTTAGCAAAGAGGATATCACAAAATGTGAAAAATGCTCTGATCTTGAAAAAATGATCACGGATATGAAAGAACAGTGTGCCGTTGCAACAAGACAAAAACAACTTCAGATTCTCACAATGGCTCCATCAAGTTGGTCTGTAAAGCAGACAGCTGAAGAGTTCAATGTTTCCCAGTATATGGTTAAAAAATCCCGAGCCTTGAAAAAATTACACGGTGTGTTTGCCGAACCTGGTGCAAAGAGAGGAAAGGAAATATCTGATGAGATCAAGAAAAAGGTAGTGGACTTTTATGAAGATGATGAGTATACTCGTCTTTGCCCAGGTAAAAAGGAATTTGTGTCGGTGAAAGTGAATGGACAACGTGTTCACAAACAGAAAAGACTGTTACTTGCTAATCTTCATGAGCTGTATGCACTGTTCAAAGAAAAGACAGGTGGTGCTTACAATATAGGAGTTTCTAAGTTTTGTGAATTCCGACCTCCTTGGTGTATTACAGTAGGTGCAAAAGGCGCTCATTCAGTCTGTGTGTGTGAAATTCACCAAAATGTGAAGCTACTTTTAGCAGCTATTGCAGAACTGAAGCTGGATTACGCAACATTGCTGTCGATTATTGTATGTGACATTAAATCAAAAGACTGCATGATACATCGTTGTGACCAGTGTCCAGGTATCAATGCCTTACAGACTCATGTGCATAATTTGATCTCTGAACAGTTAGACATGGATGATGATGATCTTATCACATTCAGCCAGTGGGATCACACCGACCGCACTACAATAGTCAGAAGGCAAGAGTCTGTTAGTGATTTTATCACAATTCTCTGCGATCAGTTTGACAAGCTTACCACACATCACTATATTTCAAAAGCACAGGCAGCCTATCTCACCAGTTGCAAAGAAAATCTTCGACAGAACACTGTGTTGGTAATTCTAGACTTTGCAGAGAATTATTCTTTCCTTATCCAAGACTCTATTCAAGGATTTTATTGGGAGAATAGACAGGCAACTCTCCACCCTTTTGGAGTATATTTCATTGACAGTGATGGAAATCTGTGCAGCATGTCTCTGTGTGTGATAAGTGACTGTATGCAACATGATACAGTGACTGTTTATGCATTCCTGCATGCTGTTCTGCAGCATATCAAAGATGTGTTACCAGATGTGAAGCATGTGAAATACTTCAGTGATGGAGCTGCCAGCCAGTACAAAAATTATAAGAATTTCTCCAACCTCTGTATGCATGCTGATGATTTTGGTTTATCTGCTGAGTGGCACTTTTTTGCCACAAGCCATGGCAAGAGTATCTGTGATGGAATAGGTGGAACGGTAAAACGCTTGGCCACCAGAATGAGTCTCCAGCAAACATCTGCAGGATATATTCTGACTCCATCAGAGCTATTTCAGTGGGCTACTGCACACATTCATGGCATTAAAATGTTCTACCTTTCTGTTAGTGATGTGGATATATATCGCCCCAGACAACTCGAGCGATTTGCTGATGCACACACAATTCCAGGTACAAGAAGTCATCATTGTTTCATTCCTGTGGACAATAACAACTTGAAGATTAGTAGAATTTCAGGAGATAATACAGGAACAAATGTGACAGTCAATCAAACAGAAGCTATTCCAGTATTCCAAGATCTACATCCTGGACAATACATTGCTGCCATCTATGATCGGGATTGGTACATAGGAAATATCGCAGAAGTATCAGAAGATGCTGCAGATATTTTGGTAGACTTTATGCAACCCAAAGGACCAGCAAATTCCTTCACTTGGCCATATCGAAAAGACCAATGTTGGGTCCCAGAACATCATGTCCTGGCATTAATTGAAGGCTTGACGAGTTCAACTGGACGGCAGTACAACCTTGATGCACCCTCATTGAAGAAAGTTTCTGACGGTTTTAGGCAGTTTTGTAAGAGACACAACTTGTAATTATATTTTTGCACCCATTGATATGCAATGTTAGTTCTAACACAAGGTCATGTTACATCATCTGTAGGTAAAGTAAATGTTAATATTATGTCACGAATGATAAAAATGTCTCTTTTTCAATTATCAATTAGTTACTGAAGGCTTTACGGAAGCAAGATGTGTTTAATATCAAATGAAAGAGTAAATTTTTCTCTTTCTTGTGAGATATAACATTTTATAGTATGACCTATCCCACATAACGAAAATTGTGGTTGAAACTGTATTATAATTTCATTTTTTGCAAATAGGGATGCCTATATCTCAGAAGTTGTAGGAATCAGAGACTTCATATTATACACACTAGTGCTCAGGGTGCTAGAGATGCTATATACAAAGTTACAAGGGATTCTAGCAGTTAGTTTTTGCCTGGTTGGTGGCTAAACATTGGTTCGCAAGCATTATTATAGGTGAAATCATCCTTTTTGATTTGATCAGTACCACAAAAAAGTATACATAAATCATCTTATGTTGACATCTCCTTATAGCAGACTGTGAGATGAACAAATCCTGAAAATTTCAGAGCTTAACCTCTTCCGGATCAAAAGTTACAGGCTCTTGAATATGACCAAAAAATCAATACGCGAAAAAAAGTCCGCGAAATTTGCACCGCCCAGACATGATTTAAGGGTCATATCATCCAAAATATTCAATATTTTGCCCCCAAATTTTGCATAGCTTCATAATATACGTTGTAGCACATACATGCCAAAAATGGTTGAATTCTGAGAGGGTCACCCGGGGACCCCTGGTTGAATTGACATGGAATGACCCAGCTCTAGAGTGAGCCATGGACAGGTAGAGGAGACTAACAGCTCTAGAGTGAGCTATGAACAGGTAGAGGACACTAACAGCTCTAGAGTGAGCTATGAACAGGTAGAGGCTCTAGAGTGAGCCATGAACAGGCAGAGGAGACTAACAGCTCTAGAGTGAGCTATGAACAGGTAGATGGTAGAGGAGACTAACAGCTCTAGAGTGAGCTATGAACAGGTAGAGGAGACTAACAGCTCTAGAGTGAGCCATGAACACACCAGTGCAGTGGGTGAGGGTCTCTAGGTAGATAAGTTCTATATGCAGTGCACAAAATAACAGAAAGCAGATGGTAGGAATTTGTCATGCCCATTGCAATTAGCCGGTTGCTCGGACAACTACATGTATTCATTCAATTTTTTGGTGTAGTAATTGAGCGCTAGCTACACTAGTAGAGGCCAAAATAAAGTTGACGTTTCCATTGCGTTGGGTTCTGTGCAGAATGTGGGCATTTACTTCCTTTGAAGGGGAGGGGTGGGTGGCTTCACTGCTTTGTCCTGTCCAAAGCCACAGCATTCGAGCAGCAGGTCAGCTTTGTGGATTCCAAGAGCTAATCCAGTATCCAGTCGAGCTTCCAGTGAGCTGTGGTGATGTAGAGAGCTACTGCACTGAGCGCCAGTGAGCTGTGGTGATGTAGAGAGCTACTGCACTGAGTGCCAGTGGGCTGTGGTGATGTAGAGAGCTACTGCACTGAGCGCCACTGAGCTGTGGTGATGTAGAGAGCTACTGCACTGAGTGCCAGTGAGCTGTGGTGATGTAGAGAGCTACTGCACTGAGTGCCAGTGAGCTGTGGTGATGTAGAGAGCTACTGCACTGAGTGCCAGTGAGCTGTGGTGAAGTAGAGAGCTACTGCACTGAGCACCAGTGGGCTGTGGTGATGTAGAGAGCTACTGCACTGAGTGCCAGTGAGCTGTGGTGATGTAGAGAGCTACTGCACTGAGCGCCAGTGAGCTGTGGTGAAGTAGAGAGCTACTGCACTGAGTGCCAGTGAGCTGTGGTGATGTAGAGAGCTACTGCACTGAGCGCCAGTGAGCTGTGGTGATGTAGAGAGCTACTGCACTGAGCGCCAGTGAGCTGTGGTGATGTAGAGAGCTACTGCACTAAGCGCCAGTGAGCTGTGGTGGTGTAGAGAGCTACTGCACTGAGTGTCAGTGAGCTGTGGTGATGTAGAGAGCTACTGCACTGAGTGCCAGTGAGCTGTGATGATGTAGAGAGCTACTGCACTGAGCGCCAGTGAGCTGTGGTGATGTAGAGAGCTACTGCACTGAGCGCCAGTGAGCTGTGGTGATGTAGAGAGCTACTGCACTGAGTGCCAGTGAGCTGTGGTGATGTAGAGAGCTACTGCACTGAGCGCCAGTGAGCTGTGGTGAAGTAGAGAGCTACTGCACTGAGCGTCAGTGAGCTGTGGTGATGTAGATAGCTTGTACTGCACTGAGTGCCAGTGGGCTGTGGTGATGTAGAGAGCTACTGCACTGAGTGCCAATGAGCTGTGGTGATGTAGAGAGCTACTGCACTGAGCGTCAGTGAGCTGTGGTGATGTAGAGAGCTACTGCACTGAGCGCCAGTGAGCTGTGGTGATGTAGAGAGCTACTGAGTGCCAGTGAGCTGTGGTGAAGTAGAGAGCTACTGCACTGAGTGCCAGTGAGCTGTGGTGATGTAGAGAGCTACTGCACTGAGTGCCAGTGAGCTGTGGTGATGTAGAGAGCTACTGCACTGAGCGCCAGTGAGCTGTGGTGATGTAGAGAGCTACTGCACTGAGCGCCAGTGAGCTGTGGTGATGTAGAGAGCTACTGCACTGAGTGCCAGTGAGCTGTGGTGGTGTAGAGAGCTACTGCACTGAGCGCCAGTGAGCTGTGGTGATGTAGAGAGCTACTGCACTGAGCGCCAGTGAGCTGTGGTGATGTAGAGAGCTACTGCACTGAGTGCCAGTGAGCTGTGGTGGTGTAGAGAGCTACTGCACTGAGCGCCAGTGAGCTGTGGTGATGTAGAGAGCTACTGCACTGAGTGTCAGTGAGCTGTGGTGATGTAGAGAGCTACTGCACTGAGCGCCAGTGAGCTGTGGTGATGTAGAGAGCTACTGCACTGAGTGCCAGTGGGCTGTGGTGATGTAGAGAGCTACTGCACTGAGCGCCACTGAGCTGTGGTGATGTAGAGAGCTACTGCACTGAGTGCCAGTGAGCTGTGGTGATGTAGAGAGCTACTGCACTGAGTGCCAGTGGGCTGTGGTGATGTAGAGAGCTACTGCACTGAGCGCCACTGAGCTGTGGTGATGTAGAGAGCTACTGCACTGAGTGCCAGTGAGCTGTGGTGATGTAGAGAGCTACTGCACTGAGCGCCAGTGAGCTGTGGTGATGTAGAGAGCTACTGCACTGAGTGCCATTGAGCTGTGGTGATGTAGAGAGCTACTGCACTGAGTGCCAGTGAGCTGTGGTGAAGTAGAGAGCTACTGCACTGAGCGCCAGTGAGCTGTGGTGAAGTAGAGAGCTACTGCACTGAGCACCAGTGGGCTGTGGTGATGTAGAGAGCTACTGCACTGAGTGCCAGTGAGCTGTGGTGATGTAGAGAGCTACTGCACTGAGCGCCAGTGAGCTGTGGTGATGTAGAGAGCTACTGCACTGAGTGCCAGTGAGCTGTGGTGAAGTAGAGAGCTACTGCACTGAGTGCCAGTGAGCTGTGGTGATGTAGAGAGCTACTGCACTGAGCGCCAGTGAGCTGTGGTGATGTAGAGAGCTACTGCACTGAGCGCCAGTGAGCTGTGGTGATGTAGAGAGCTACTGCACTGAGCGCCAGTGAGCTGTGGTGATGTAGAGAGCTACTGCACTGAGTGTCAGTGAGCTGTGGTGATGTAGAGAGCTACTGCACTGAGCGCCAGTGAGCTGTGGTGATGTAGAGAGCTACTGCACTGAGCGCCAGTGAGCTGTGGTGATGTAGAGAGCTACTGAGTGCCAGTGAGCTGTGGTGAAGTAGAGAGCTACTGCACTGAGTGCCAGTGAGCTGTGGTGATGTAGAGAGCTACTGCACTGAGCGCCAGTGAGCTGTGGTGATGTAGAGAGCTACTGCACTGAGCGCCAGTGAGCTGTGGTGATGTAGAGAGCTACTGCACTGAGCGCCAGTGAGCTGTGGTGAAGTAGAGAGCTACTGCACTGAGCGTCAGTGAGCTGTGGTGATGCAGAGAGCTACTGCACTGAGTGCCAGTGAGCTGTGGTGATGTAGAGAGCTACTGCACTGAGCGCCAGTGAGCTGTGGTGATGTAGAGAGCTACTGCACTGAGTGCCAGTGAGCTGTGGTGATGTAGAGAGCTACTGCACTGAGCGCCATGAGCTGTGGTGATGTAGAGAGCTACTGCACTGAGCGTCAGTGAGCTGTGGTGATGTAGAGAGCTACCGCACTGAGTGCCAGTGAGCTGTGGTGATGTAGAGAGCTACTGCACTGAGCGCCAGTGAGCTGTGGTGATGTAGAGAGCTACTGCACTGAGCGCCAGTGAGCTGTGGTGATGTAGAGAGCTACTGAGCGCCAGTGAGCTGTGGTGATGTAGAGAGCTACTGCACTGAGCGCCAGTGAGCTGTGGTGATGTAGAGAGCTACTGCACTGAGCGCCAGTGAGCTGTGGTGATGTAGAGAGCTACTGCACTGAGCGCCAGTCAGCTGTGGTGATGTAGAGAGCTACTGCACTGAACGCCAGTGAGTTGTGGTGAAGTGTACGTAGAGAGCTACTGCACTGAGCGCCAGTGAGCTGTGGTGGTGTAGAGAGCTACTGAGTGCCAGTGAGCTGTGGTGATGTAGAGAGCTACTGCACAGAGTGCCAGTGAGCTGTGGTGATGTAGAGAGCTACTGCACTGAGCGCCAGTGAGCTGTGGTGATGTAGAGAGCTACTGCACTGAGTGCCAGTGAGCTGTGGTGATGTAGAGAGCTACTGCACTGAGCGCCAGTGAGCTGTGGTGATGTAGAGAGCTACTGCACTGAGTGCCAGTGAGCTGTGGTGATGTAGAGAGCTACTGCACTGAGCGTCAGTGAGCTGTGGTGATTTAGAGAGCTACTGCACTGAGCGCCATTGAGCTGTGGTGATGTAGAGAGCTACTGCACTGAGTGCCAGTGAGCTATGGTGATGTAGAGAGCTACTGCACTGAGCGCCAGTGAGCTGTGGTGATGTAGAGAGCTACTGCACTGAGCACCAGTGGGCTGTGGTGATGTAGAGAGCTACTACACTGAGTGCCAGTGAGCTGTGGTGATGTAGAGAGCTACTGCACTGAGCACCAGTGAGCTGTGGTGATGTAGAGAGCTACTGAGTGCCAGTGAGCTGTGGTGATGTAGAGAGCTACTGCACTGAGCGCCAGTGAGCTGTGGTGATGTAGAGAGCTACTGCACTGAGTGCCAGTGAGCTGTGGTGATGTAGAGAGCTACTGCACTGAGCGCCAGTGAGCTGTGGTGATGTAGAGAGCTACTGCACTGAGTGCCAGTGAGCTGTGGTGATGTAGAGAGCTACTGCACTGAGCGCCAGTGAGCTGTGGTGATGTAGAGAGCTACTGCACTGAGCACCAGTGTGCTGTGGTGATGTAGAGAGCTACTGCACTGAGCACCAGTGAGCTGTGGTGATGTAGAGAGCTACTGCACTGAGCGCCAGTGAGCTGTGGTGATGTAGAGAGCTACTGCACTGAGCGTCAGTGAGCTGTGGTGATGTAGAGAGCTACTGCACTGAGTGCCAGTGAGCTGTGGTGATGTAGAGAGCTACTGCACTGAGCGTCAGTGAGCTGTGGTGATGTAGAGAGCTACTGCACTGAGTGCCAGTGAGCTGTGGTGATGTAGAGAGCTACTGAGTGCCAGTGAGCTGTGGTGATGTAGAGAGCTACTGCACTGAGTGCCAGTGAGCTGTGGTGATGTAGAGAGCTACTGCACTGAGCGTCAGTGAGCTGTGGTGAAGTAGATAGCTACTGCAGTCGATCAGCCAGTGAGCTGAGAAGATATTACAAAGCCACTCCAGTTAAGTTGGTTTTCTAGTGTTTCCCGGAGCTGGTTCAATCGAGGGCCTGAGCTGAGGTGATACCTGAATGTTTGTTCAGCTGTTTCGATGTCGAGAGCGACTCCGAGCGATCCTCAGATGCTGTGATGTTGAGGACTACTCCACCAATCCTCAGGTGCTGTGATGTTAATTAATTAAGGGCTACTCCACCAATCCTCAGGTGCTGTGATGTTGAGGGCTACTCCACCATCCTCAGGTGCTGTGATGTTGAGGCCTACTCCACCAATCCTCAGGTGCTGTGATGTTGAAGGCTACTCCAACAATCCTCAGGTGCTGTGATGTCGAGGGCTACTCTGCCAATCCTCAGGTGCTGTGATGTTGAGGCTCCACCAATCCTCAGATGCTGTGATGTCGAGAGCTACTCTGCCAATCCTCAGGTGCTGTGATGTTGAGGCTCCACCAATCCTCAGATGCTGTGATGTTGAGGGCTACTCTGCCAATCCTCAGGTGCTGTGATGTGGAGGGCTACTCCACCAATCCTCAGGTGCTGTGATGTTGAGGCTACTCCACCAATCCTCAGGTGCTGTGATGTTGAGGGCTACTCTGCCAATCCTCAGGTGCTGTGATGTTGAGAGCTACTCCACCAATCCTCAGGTGCTGTGATGTTGAGGCTACTCCACCAATCCTCAGGTGCTGTGATGTTGAGGCTACTCCACCAATCCTCAGGTGCTGTGATGTTGAGGGCTACTCCAACAATCCTCAGGTGCTGTGATGTTGAGGGCTACTCCACCAATCCTCAGATGCTGTGATGTTGAGGACTACTCCACCAATCCTCAGGTGCTGTGATGTTGAGGCTACTCCACCAATCCTCAGGTGCTGTGATGTTGAGGGCTACTCCAACAATCCTCAGATGCTGTGATGTTGAGGGCTACTCCACCAATCCTCAGATGCTGTGATGTTGAGGACTACTCCACCAATCCTCAGGTGCTGTGATGTTGAGGGCTACTCCACCAATCCTCAGATGCTGTGATGTTGAGGCTACTCCACCAATCCTCAGGTGCTGTGATGTTGAGGCTACTCCACCAATCCTCAGATGCTGTGATGTCGAGGCCTACTCTGCCAATCCTCAGGTGCTGTGATGTCGAGGACTACTCCACCAATCCTCAGAAATCTCTGGACTGAGACATCGCTGTCATCCAGTGTCACAACTTACGAAGAAGAACTCAAACAAGTTCTGCCTGTTATTTAAATAGCTACATGTAGGGAGCTAGAGCACTAGATTACTGGGCACAATTACTACACCAAAAAAGTGGCCCAGTACTGCACGTCTACGAACATTTTCTACTCTTTAAATGACAGAAAACTGCTTTTGTTGAAAAATTCTATTTTTATCCGAAAGAAACTCTTTTATGCTCCCGCATCTTGATTGGGATTAGCCACACCCATAAACATTGGTCAGTCCCTCGGCCAGACATAAGCTGTCTTGCTGGGTTGTTCTAGGACATCGGTCGGAAATTGGCCGATGGGTCGGTTGCTATTTTGTGCTCTGCACACCCGAGCACCTCAGATGACCTTTCTTCTGTACTTGCCTGATGATGCAGGAAGTTGTGAGGAGTGAGTGAGTGAGTGAGAACTAAACATCTCCACAACCAAGACTCGTATTCTCTTATTAGTGCAAGCTGCTAGAGAAGCAATAATTGGCTCCTTTAACATCTGGTGCTGCAGAAATAAAAATAATCCATAATTATCACTAAATTATTCCTTAATTATCCCTTCATTATTCCTTTTAATCATTTATTTTTTGTTTTATCTGCATGTCATGACATAAGGTCACTTAATTTGCGGTTTGGAGCAAGTGATTGCAATGTTTTTGTAGAACATTATGACAAGCTGAGCTTGGATGACTCCACCCCTCATTGCTTTGTTTGTACTTGTGCTTTACAATTCAATGAAGTTTATTATATATATTAAAGTGAGTGAGTGAGTGTTTAGTGAGTGACCTGTTTGTTTTATTTAGGACGGATGGAGTTAGAGGACGACGACAATTTTGTGGAGCAAGGGATAAGAAGTCGTGCTCTACTCTTCCTTCGCCGAAGTGTTATAGCAGCTCCGCAGTTCCATCAGGAGGTGGGCGGGGCTTTAATTTTGTATTGTATACATGTATTGCATTCTTGAAGTGTCCGACCTCTAGCTCAGTGTTGCCCGACCTCTAGCTCAGTGTTGCCCGACCTCTAGCTCAGTGTTGCCCGACCTCTAGCTCAGTGTTGCCCGACCTCTAGCTCAGTGTTGGCTGACCTCTAGCTCAGTGTTGCCCGACCTCTAGCTCAGTGTTGCCCGACCTCTAGCTCAGTGTTGCCCGACCTCTAGCTCAGTGTTGCCTGACACCTAGCTCAGTGTTGCCCGACCTCTAGCTCAGTGTTGCCCGACCTCTAGCTCAGTGTTGCCCGACCTCTAGCTCAGTGTTGCCCGACATCTAGCTCAGTGTTGCCCGACCTCTAGCTCAGTGTTGCCCGACCTCTAGCTCAGTGTTGCCCGACCTCTAGCTCAGTGTTGCCCGACCTCTAGCTCAGTGTTGCCCGACCTCTAGCTCAGTGTTGCCCGACCTCTAGCTCAGTGTTGCCCGACCTCTAGCTCAGTGTTGCCCGACCTCTAGCTCAGTGTTGCCTGACACCTAGCTCAGTGTTGCCCGACCTCTAGCTCAGTGTTGCCCGACATCTAGCTCAGTGTTGCCCGACCTCTAGCTCAGTGTTGCCCGACATCTAGCTCAGTGTTGCCTGACACCTAGCTCAGTGTTGCCCGACACCTAGCTCAGTGTTGCCCGACCTCTAGCTCAGTGTTGCCCGACCTCTAGCTCAGTGTTGCCCGACCTCTAGCTCAGTGTTGCCTGACACCTAGCTCAGTGTTGCCCGACCTCTAGCTCAGTGTTGCCTGACCTCTAGCTCAGTGTTGCCCGACCTCTAGCTCAGTGTTGCCCGACCTCTAGCTCAGTGTTGCCCGACCTCTAGCTCAGTGTTGCCCGACCTCTAGCTCAGTGTTGCCTGACACCTAGCTCAGTGTTGCCCGACCTCTAGCTCAGTGTTGCCCGACATCTAGCTCAGTGTTGCCCGACCTCTAGCTCAGTGTTGCCCGACATCTAGCTCAGTGTTGCCTGACACCTAGCTCAGTGTTGCCCGACACCTAGCTCAGTGTTGCCCGACCTCTAGCTCAGTGTTGCCCGACCTCTAGCTCAGTGTTGCCCGACCTCTAGCTCAGTGTTGCCCGACCTCTAGCTCAGTGTTGCCTGACACCTAGCTCAGTGTTGCCCGACCTCTAGCTCAGTGTTGCCTGACACCTAGCTCAGTGTTGCCCGACCTCTAGCTCAGTGTTGCCCGACCTCTAGCTCAGTGTTGCCCGACCTCTAGCTCAGTGTTGCCCGACCTCTAGCTCAGTGTTGCCCGACCTCTAGCTCAGTGTTGCCCGACCTCTAGCTCAGTGTTGCCCGACCTCTAGCTCAGTGTTGCCTGACATCTAGCTCAGTGTTGCCCGACATCTAGCTCAGTGTTGCCCGACCTCTAGCTCAGTGTTGCCCGATTCAGATGGACCAATGATTTCAAGGCATCAGGTGTGCAATAGAATTGTACGCTGAATCAACAGCAAAGGTCCTTATTAGCTGAGGAGATTCCTTGTGTTGCATTCACCCTAGTGTGTATCTATGTAGGGTGCCTAGAGAGCCTGCTGCCCACCCACCTAAAATAGCTGTAGTCAGGGAAATGGTTACTGCATTTGATGAGGAACCTTTCTTTGAGAATAGTCTCCCTAGCTGACATTACCTAATGCTATCTTTGAGAATAGCCTCCCTAGCTGACCATTACCTGATGCTATCTTTGAGGATAGTCTCCCTAGCTGACCATTACCTAATGCTATCTTTGAGAATAGTCTCCCTAGCCTAATGCTATCTTTGAGAATAGTCTCCCTAGCTGACATTACCTAATGCTATCTTTGAGAATAGTCTCCCTAGCTGACATTACCTAATGCTATCTTTGAGAATAGTCTCCCTAGCTGACCATTACCTACTCCCCAGATTTCTGGTTTGGATGTTAATTTCTAAAATAAATTGTGGGCCTCATTGTCTTTGGACTGCTGGACTCTCTGTAACACAGATGTATCGATTGATCTACCAGGCTCACTGCACTGGTGGGCCGGGCTCACTGCACTGGTGGGCCGGGCTCACTGCACTGGTGGGCCACGCTCAGTGCGCAGGCAGGCCAGGTCCCTGTACTAGTGAGACAACATAGCAAACCTCCAACTCAAACTTCTTCACACACTTCTTCTGTTCGTGGAGACGCTCGGCAGCATCTGCTGTGAGTAGTGACCTCACAAACCACAAGGTAGCTGTGGACTTTCACCTTTCCTCATAGTATTGCTCGCGTTGGTTGGCCAAGTGTCCGGCTTATGCCAGTGATGAGACATGCATATGTGTTACACTGTGTTAAATAAGTGCTACGTGTGTGAGAAAGTGTAACAAGATTGATGTAGATGTTAAACTTGTAGGTGTTACATGATCAAAGTAGGTGTTACACTTGTGTTAAAATGTGAAGTAACCCAACATGTGTAAAGACAGCATTACACCGTGTGACCAGGTGTTACATTATGAAGTATGAGTCACACTTGTGTGAATGGGTATTCAGGAAGTACTTGGTGGGGAATAGATGTTACATTATTTGAAGTAGGCGTTACATGTTTAAGTAACTTTACACTGTAAGAAGTAGCATGGAGCATGAATACTAACTATTTCCACCTCCCCTGCCCCCCACCACACACCCTCCCCTGCCCCCTCCCCTGCCCCTCCTCTTCCCCCTGCCCCCTCTCCTGCCCCCTCTCCTGCCCCCTGCCCCCTGCCCCCTCTCCTGCCCCCTCTCCTGCCCCCTCTCCTGCCCCCTCTCCTGCCCCCTCTCCTGCCCCCTCTCCTGCCCCCTCTCCTGCCCCCTCTCCTGCCCCCTCTCCTGCCCCCTGCCCCCTGCCCCATGTGATTGCATCTGTAGGAGGCCTATGTGCGGAGGATGCACTGGCTCATTACCAGCTTCATCGTCAACATGCACCTCAGGGTGAGCCGAAAAGCACTCCGTCATGTCACGCAAACACATTCATGAGCTTCGACTGCCGCCAGTGGTTGATAACACTCTTGCTTTCTTGCACCCTTAGATCAAGGAGTTGCGTAACCGTGGTGATGAGGTTGCTAAGGGGATTAGCAGGAGAGGCGGGGACATGAAAATGGGGAATGGCTTTGAAGAACTCATGCTATTGGTTAGTATAAGCACATGCTGATTGTGGGTGGCCCACGTACGTGCATGTCCTTGGTGAGTTATAATACTATATGGGTCTACTTCACTGCTAGGCATACACACATCACCACACACACACACATGCACTCATACACACACACTATGCACACATATACTCATACATACCACGCATATGCATACACACATGTATACACACACTAACTCACTCACTCACACACTCACTCACTCACTCACTCACTCACACACTCACTCACACACTCACTCACACACTCACTCACTCACACACTCACTCACTCACTCACACACTCACTCACACACTCACTCACTCACTCACTCACACACTCACTCACTCATTTTATTTATTTTTTTTTTTTTAAATAAACTTCATTGAATTGTAAAGCACAAGCACAAACAAAGCAATGAGGGGTGGAGTTATCCAAGCTCAGCTTGTCATAATGTTCTACAAAAACATTGCACAATCACTTGCTCCAAACCGCAAATTAAGTGACCTTATGTCATGACATGCAGATAAAACAAAAAATAAATGATTAAAAGGAATAATGAAGGGATAATTAAGGAATAATTTAGTGATAATTATGGATTATTTTTATTTCTGCAGCACCAGATGTTAAAGGAGCCAATTATTGCTTCTCTAGCAGCTTGCACTAAGAGAATACGAGTCTTGGTTGTGGAGATGTTTAGTTCGACTTGAAGCTTTGTGAAACCACGTAGATTTGGCAGGCCACGTGAACCAATTTCCAATATACACTCACTCACTCACTCACTCACTCACACACTCACACACTCACTCACTCACTCACTCACTCACACACTCACTCACTCACACACTCACTCACACACTCACTCACACACTCACTCACACACTCACTCACTCACTCACACACTCACTCACTCACACACTCACTCACTCACACACACACTCACTCACACACTCACTCACTCACTCACTCACACACTCACTCACACACTCACTCACACACTCACTCACTCACACACACACTCACTCACACACTCACTCACACACTCACTCACACACTCACTCACTCACTCACACACTCACTCACTCACACACTCACTCACTCACACACACACTCACTCACACACTCACTCACTCACTCACTCACACACTCACACTCACTCACTCACTCACTCACACACTCACTCACTAACTCACTCACACACTCACTCACACACTCACACACTCACTCACTCACACACTCACTCACACACTCACTCACACACTCACTCACTCACTCACACACTCACTCACTCACACACTCACTCACTCACACACACACTCACTCACACACTCACTCACTCACTCACTCACTCACTCACTCACACACTCACACTCACTCACTCACTCACACACTCACTAACTCACTCACACACTCACTCACACACTCACTCACTCACTCACTCACTCACTGACACACTCACACTCACTCACTCACTCACTCACTCATTCTCACACACTCACTCACTCACTCATTCTACAGATTGGCGACTTGTATGCAAGTGACCCCCACAACCTCCAGTTGTCCAGGGAGTTCTGGCCAGTGCCTGCTTCCTCTCCTTCACGGCATTCCTCGTCCAGCCTTCACACCAGGTAGGTGGGAGGGTCACACACCAGGTAAGGGGTGGGTGTGGAAGCTGGTTCATATGACAGATAAAGGAGAGGAATGGGTAAGGTGTGGTCATGAAGACTGCAAGGGGAGTGGCCCAATACCAGGTAAGGGATAGGCATAGAGCCTGGTGATATGCTAAGGATACATGGATACGTGGGGGCATACACTAGGTAAGGGATGGACAAGAAACGGGTTCATATGGCATAAGGGGAGGGGCTTACACCAGGTAAAGGATGGGCATTAAGCTGGCACACATGTGACAGATAGGTGAAGGGCATACACCAGGTAAGGGATGGACAAGAGATAGGTTCATATGGCATAAGGGGAGGGGCTTACATCAGGTAAGGGGTGGACATAGAGATTGATTCACTATATGACTAGTAGATGGCCAAGGGATGCACATCAGTAGGTAAGGGGTGGTCACTACATGCAAGGGGTGGTGTAGAGAGGTTCATTCACTATATGGTAGGGCACACAGCATTGGGTAGGTGGTAGCTGGTTCACTCCACCAGTTTGCCAAATCTCTTTATGACTGATAATGATGTATCTGCTCAAGAATGTTACTTAACCCCTTAAGGCTGATAATATGTATGTCTGCACAAGAATGTTACTTAACCCTAGGGGCTAATAGCGGATATATCTGCACTTGATTATATAACCTGGTTGCCATTGCTCTAGAGTTTGCACAGTAACATTGAACTCGTACTGTTGTCAGGCGAGGCTGTATGTACATGTACATGTAACTACTTTATTAGAAGAACGCTGCAGTTGCTAAGATAGTGTTGTTTACTCTGGTGAGCTTGGCTGGCGTTGACTTCAACAATAAGCATAAAAATGTGAATGCCCTAGGGCTAGGGCTAGTACTAGCTGAAGCAAGCAAGTGATGCACAAGCAAACATGGAAGGCCTCTGAGAGGAGATGGCTACTGCACTAGAGTTAGGAGGGCCTCTGAGAGGAGATGGCTACTGCACTAGAGTTAGGAGGGCCTCTGAGAGGAGTACATGGCTACTGCACTAGAGTTAGGAGGACCTCTGAGAGGAGTGCATGGCTACTGCACTAGAGTTAGGAGGGCCTCTGAGAGGAGTGCATGGCTACTGCACTAGAGTTAGGAGGTCCTCTGTATCACTAGAGAAATCTACTGGGCATGTGAAGGGAACAAATCTATTTATATCACTAGAGAAACGATGTCTGAAATTGTTTTATTAATGAGGTGCATTTTTAAGAACAATCCTAATCCCACCAGTTCTTATTCCATGGTAGTATGCGAGAGCTGTCCCCTTACTGTCACCTCCTCCTCCTCCTCCTCCTCCTCCCCCTCCTCCTCCTCTTATTGCAGGGCTCCACACAGACAGATCAGTCTCTGCAAGTTCCTGTCCACCTGCAGCGACTTCCTGCCCGCTCCTCTCTTTTCTCCTCTCATGCACATGCTCACTGGCTTAAGTTCTTCCCCCCTCACTGCCCACCACGCCTTCAGCCTGCTGGAGGCCAACAGCCCTACGCTAGGTAACCAGGGGGCATGGTCTGGGTTGTTAGGGATAGAGGTGGCAGAGCACATGTGTGCATCCCCTAAACCCATGCATGAATAGAGGAGGCAGAGCACATGTGTGCACCCCCTAAACCCATGCATGAATAGAGGAGGCAGAGCACATGTGAGCACCTCCTAAACCCATGCATGAATAGAGGAGGCAGAGCACATGTGTGCACCCCCTAAACCCATGCATGAATAGAGGCAGAGCACATGTGTGCACCTCCTAAACCCATGCATGAATAGAGGAGGCAGAGCACATGTGTGCACCCCCTAAACACATGCATGAATAGAGGCAGAGCACATGTGTGCACCTCCTAAACCCATGCATGAATAGAGGAGGCAGAGCACATGTGAGCACCTCCTAAACCCATGCATGAATAGAGGAGGCAGAGCACATGTGTGTACCTCCTAAACCCATGCATGAATAGAGGAGGCAGAGCACATGTGTGCACCCCCTAAACCCATGCATGAATAGAGGCAGAGCACATGTGAGCACCTCCTAAACCCATGCATGAATAGGAGGCAGAGCACATGTGTGCACCCTCTAAACCCATGCATGAATAGAGGCAGAGCACATGTGAGCACCTCCTAAACACATGCATGAATAGAGGAGGCAGAGCACATGTGTGCACCCCCTAAACCCATGCATGAATAGGAGGCAGAGCACATGTGTGCACCCCCTAAACCCATGCATGAATAGAGGCAGAGCACATGTGTGCACCCCCTAAACCCATGCATGAATAGAGGCAGAGCACATGTGTGCACCTCCTAAACCCATGCATGAATAGAGGAGGCAGAGCACATGTGTGCACCCCCTAAACCCATGCATGAATAGAGGCAGAGCACATGTGTGCACCTCCTAAACCCATGCATGAATAGAGGAGGCAGAGCACATGTGTGCACCTCCTAATCCCATGCATGAATAGAGGAGGCAGAGCACATGTGTGCACCTCCTAAACCCATGCATGAATAGAGGCAGAGCACATGTGTGCACCCCCTAAACCCATGCATGAATAGAGGAGGCAGAGCACATGTGTGCACCCCCTAAACCCATGCATGAATAGAGGAGACAGAGCACATGTGTGCACCCCCTAAACCCATGCATGAATAGAGGAGGCAGAGCACATGTGAGCACCCCCTAAACCCATGCATGAATAGAGGAGGCAGAGCACATGTGTGCACCTCCTAAACCCATGCATGAATAGAGGAGGCAGAGCACATGTGTGCACCTCCTAAACCCATGCATGAATAGAGGAGGCAGAGCACATGTGTGCACCTAAACCCATGCATGAATAGAGGAGGCAGAGCACATGTGTGCACCCCCTAAACCCATGCATGAATAGAGGAGGCAGAGCACATGTGTGCACCTCCTAAACCCATGCATGAATAGAGGAGGCAGAGCACATGTGTGCACCTCCTAAACCCATGCATGAATAGAGGAGGTAGAGCACATGTGTGCACCCCCCAAACCCATGCATGAATAGAGGCAGAGCACATGTGTGCACCTCCTAAACCCATGCATGAAGAGGAGGCAGAGCACATGTGTGCACCCCCTAAACTCATGCATGAATAGAGGAGGCAGAGCACATGTGTGCACCTCCTAAACCCATGCATGAATAGAGGAGGCAGAGCACATGTGAGCACCTCCTAAACCCATGCATGAATAGAGGAGGTAGAGCACATGTGTGCACCCCCTAAACCCATGCATGAATAGAGGCAGAGCACATGTGTGCACCTCCTAAACCCATGCATGAAGAGGAGGCAGAGCACATGTGTGCACCCCCTAAACCCATGCATGAATAGAGGAGGCAGAGCACATGTGTGCACCTCCTAAACCCATCCATGAATAGAGGAGGCAGAGCACATGTGTGCACCCCCTAAACCCATGCATGAATAGAGGAGGCAGAGCACATGTGTGCACCGCCTAAACCCATGCATGAATAGAGGTGGCAGAGCACATGTGAGCACCTCCTATACCCATGCATGAATAGAGGAGGCAGAGCACATGTGAGCACCTCCTAAACCCATGCATGAATAGAGGAGGCAGAGCACATGTGTGCACCACCTAAACCCATGCATGAATAGGAGGCAGAGCACATGTGTGCACCCCCTAAACCCATGCATGAATAGAGGAGGCAGAGCACATGTGTGCACCCCCTAAACCCATGCATGAATAGAGGAGGCAGAGCACATGTGAGCACCTCCTAAACCCATGCGCATGAATAGAGGAGGCAGAGCACATGTGTGCACCCCCTAAACCCATGCATGAATAGAGGCAGAGCACATGTGTGCACCTCCTAAACCCATGCATGAATAGAGGAGGCAGAGCACATGTGTGCACCTCCTAAACCCATGCATGAATAGAGGAGGCAGAGCACATGTGTGCACCCCCTAAACCCATGCATGAATAGAGGCAGAGCACATGTGTGCACCTCCTAAACCCATGCATGAATAGAGGAGGCAGAGCACATGTGTGCACCTCCTAAACCCATGCATGAATAGAGGAGGCAGAGCACATGTGTGCACCTCCTAAACCCATGCATGAATAGAGGAGGCAGAGCACATGTGTGCACCCCCTAAACCCATGCATGAATAGAGGCAGAGCACATGTGTGCACCTCCTAAACCCATGCATGAATAGAGGAGGCAGAGCACATGTGTGCACCTCCTAAACGCATGCATGAATAGAGGAGGCAGAGCACATGTGTGCACCTCCTAAACCCATGCATGAATAGAGGAGGCAGAGCACATGTGTGCACCTCCTAAACCCATGCATGAATAGAGGAGGCACAGCACATGTGAGCACCTCCTAAACCCATGCATGAATAGAGGCAGAGCACATGTGTGCACCTCCTAAACCCATGCATGAATAGAGGAGGCAGAGCACATGTGTGCACCTCCTAAACCCATGCATGAATAGAGGCAGAGCACATGTGTGCACCCCCTAAACCCATGCATGAATAGAGGAGGCAGAGCACATGTGTGCACCCCCTAAACCCATGCATGAATAGAGGCAGAGCACATGTGTGCACCTCCTAAACCCATGCATGAATAGAGGAGGCAGAGCACATGTGTGCACCCCCTAAACCCATGCATGAATAGAGGCAGAGCACATGTGTGCACCCCCTAAACCCATGCATGAATAGAGGCAGAGCACATGTGAGCACCTCCTAAACCCATGCATGAATAGATGAGGCAGAGCACATGTGTGCACCTCCTAAACCCATGCATGAATAGAGGAGGTAAAGCACATGTGAGCACCCCCTAAACCCATGCATGAATAGAGGAGGCAGAGCACATGTGTGCACCCCCTAAACCCATGCATGAATAGAGAAGGCAGAGCACATGTGAGCACCTCCTAAACCCATGCATGAATAGATGCAAAGCACATGTGAGCACCCCCTAAACCCATGCATGAATAGAGGCAGAGCACATGTGTGCACCCCCTAAACCCATGCATGAATAGAGGAGGCAGAGCACATGTGAGCACCTCCTAAACCCATGCATGAATAGAGGAGGCAGAGCACATGTGTGCACCCCCTAAACCCATGCATGAATAGAGGAGGCAGAGCACATGTGTGCACCCCCTAAACCCATGCATGAATAGAGGCAGAGCACATGTGTGCACCCCCTAAACCCATGCATGAATAGAGGAGGCAGAGCACATGTGTGCACCCCCTAAACCCATGCATGAATAGAGAAGGCAGAGCACATGTGAGCACCTCCTAAACCCATGCATGAATAGAGGAGGCAGAGCACATGTGTGCACCCCCTAAACCCATGCATGAATAGAGGAGGCAGAGCACATGTGTGCACCTCCTAAACCCATGCATGAATAGAGGAGGCAGAGCACATGTGTGCACCCCCTAAACCCATGCATGAATAGAGGAGGCAGAGCACATGTGTGCACCTCCGAAACCCATGCATGAATATAGGAGGTAGAGCACATGTGTGCACCTCCTAAACCCATGCATGAATAGAGGAGGCAGAGCACATGTGTGCACCTCCTAAACACATGCATGAATAGAGGAGGCAAGCACATGTGTGCACCCCCTAAACCCATGCATGAATAGAGGCAGAGCACATGTGAGCACCTCCTAAACCCATGCATGAATAGGAGGCAGAGCACATGTGAGCACCCCCTAAACCCATGCATGAATAGAGGAGACAGAGCACATGTGAGCACCCCCTAAACCCATGCATGAATAGAGGCAGAGCACATGTGTGCACCTCCTAAACCCATGCATGAATAGAGGAGGCAGAGCACATGTGTGCACCCCCTAAACCCATGCATGAATAGAGGAGGCAGAGCACATGTGTGCACCTCCTAAACCCATGCATGAATAGAGGAGGCAGAGCACATGTGAGAACCCGCTAAACCCATGCATGAAGAGAGGCAGAGCACATGTGTGCACCTCCTAAACCCATGCATGAATAGAGGAGGCAGAGCACATGTGTGCACCCCCTAAACCCATGCATGAATAGAGGAGGCAGAGCACATGTGTGCACCTCCTAAACCCATGCATGAATAGAGGCAGAGCACATGTGTGCACCTCCTAAACCCATGCATGAATAGAGGCAGAGCACATGTGTGCACCCCCTAAACCCATGCATGAATAGAGGCAGAGCACATGTGTGCACCCCCTAAACCCATGCATAAATAGAGGCAGAGCACATGTGTGCACCTCCTAAACCCATGCATGAATAGAGGCAGAGCACATGTGTGCACCTCCTAAACCCATGCATGAATAGAGGAGGCAGAGCACATGTGTGCACCCCCTAAACCCATGCATGAATAGAGGAGGCAAGCACATGTGTGCACCTCCTAAACCCATGCATGAATAGAGGAGGCAGAGCACATGTGTGCATCCCCTAAACCCATGCATGAATAGAGGAGGCAGAGCACATGTGTGCACCTCCTAAACCCATGCATGATAGAGGAGGCAGAGCACATGTGTGCACCTCCTAAACCCATGCATGAATAGAGGAGGCAGAGCACATGTGTGCACCCCCTAAACCCATGCATGAATAGAGGAGGCAGAGCACATGTGTGCACCTCCTAAACCCATGCATGAATAGAGGAGGCAGAGCACATGTGTGCACCCCCTAAACCCATGCATGAATAGAGGAGGCAGAGCACATGTGTGCACCCCCTAAACCCATGCATGAATAGAGGAGGCAGAGCACATGTGTGCACCCCCTAAACCCATGCATGAATAGAGGAGGCAGAGCACATGTGAGCACCTCCTAAGCCCATGCATGAATAGAGGAGGCAGAGCACATGTGTGCACCCCCTAAACCCATGCATGAATAGAGGAGGCAGAGCACATGTGTGCACCCTCTAAACCCATGCATGAATAGAGGCAGAGCACATGTGTGCACCTCCTAAACCCATGCATGAATAGAGGCAGAGCACATGTGAGCACCTCCTAAACCCATGCATGAATATGTGTGCACCTCCTAAACCCATGCATGAATAGAGGCAGAGCACATGTGTGCACCCCCTAAACCCATGCATGAATAGAGGAGGCAGAGCACATGTGTGCACCCCCTAAACCCATGCATGAATAGAGGAAGCAGAGCACATGTGTGCACCCCCTAAACCCATGCATGAATAGGAGGCAGAGCACATGTGTGCACCTCCTAAACCCATGCATGAATAGAGGCAGAGCACATGTGTGCACCCCCTAAACCCATGCATGAATAGAGGAGGCAGAGCACATGTGTGCACCCCCTAAACCCATGCATGAATAGAGGAAGCAGAGCACATGTGTGCACCCCCTAAACCCATGCATGAATAGAGGAGGCAGAGCACATGTGTGCACCTCCTAAACCCATGCATGAATAGAGGAGGCAGAGCACATGTGAGCACCTCCTAAGCCCATGCATGAATAGAGGCAGAGCACATGTGTGCACCTCCTAAACCCATGCATGAATAGAGGCAGAGCACATGTGTGCACCTCTTAAACCCATGCATGAATAGAGGAGGCAGAGCACATGTGAGCACCTCCTAAACCCATGCATGAATAGAGGCAGAGCACATGTGTGCACCTCCTAAACCCATGCATGAATAGAGGCAGAGCACATGTGTGCACCCCCTAAACCCATGCATGAATAGAGGAGGCAGAGCACATGTGTGCACCCCCTAAACCCATGCATGAATAGAGGAAGCAGAGCACATGTGTGCACCCCCTAAACCCATGCATGAATAGAGGAGGCAGAGCACATTTGTGCACCCCCTAAACCCATGCATGAATAGAGGAGGCAGAGCACATGTGTGCACCCCCTAAACCCATGCATGAATAGAGGCAGAGCACATGTGTGCACCCCCTAAACCCATGCATGAATAGATGAGGCAGAGCACATGTGTGCACCTCCTAAACCCATGCATGAATAGAGGAGGCAGAGCACATGTGTGCACCCCCTAAACCCATGCATGAATAGAGGAGGCAGAGCACATGTGTGCACCTCCTAAACCCATGCATGAATAGAGGCAGAGCACATGTGTGCACCTCCTAAACCCATGCATGAATAGAGGCAGAGCACATGTGTGCACCCCCTAAACCCATGCATGAATAGAGGCAGAGCACATGTGTGCACCTCCTAAACCCATGCATGAATAGGAGGCAGAGCACATGTGTGCACCTGCTAAACCCATGCATGAATAGAGGCAGAGCACATGTGTGCACCTCCTAAACCCATGCATGAATAGGAGGCAGAGCACATGTGTGCACCCCCTAAACCCATGCATGAATAGAGTAGGCAGAGCACATGTGTGCACCCCCTAAACCCATGCATGAATAGAGGAGGCAGAGCACATGTGTGCACCTCCTAAACCCATGCATGAATAGATGAGGCAGAGCACATGTGAGCACCTCCTAAACCCATGCATGAATAGAGGAGGCAGAGCACATGTGTGCACCCCCTAAACCCATGCATGAATAGAGGAGGCAAGCACATGTGTGCACCTCCTAAACCCATGCATGAATAGAGGAGGCAGAGCACATGTGTGCATCCCCTAAACCCATGCATGAATAGAGGAGGCAGAGCACATGTGTGCACCTCCTAAACCCATGCATGAATAGAGGAGGCAGAGCACATGTTTGCACCTCCTAAACCCATGCATGAATAGAGGATGCAGAGCACATGTGTGCACCCCCTAAACCCATGCATGAATAGAGGAGGCAGAGCACATGTGTGCACCTCCTAAACCCATGCATGAATAGAGGAGGCAGAGCACATGTGAGCACCTCCTAAGCCCATGCATGAATAGAGGAGGCAGAGCACATGTGTGCACCCCCTAAACCCATGCATGAATAGAGGAGGCAGAGCACATGTGTGCACCCCCTAAACCCATGCATGAATAGAGGCAGAGCACATGTGTGCACCTCCTAAACCCATGCATGAATAGAGGCAGAGCACATGTGTGCACCTCTTAAACCCATGCATGAATAGAGGAGGCAGAGCACATGTGAGCACCTCCTAAACCCATGCATGAATAGAGGCAGAGCACATGTGTGCACCTCCTAAACCCATGCATGAATAGAGGCAGAGCACATGTGTGCACCCCCTAAACCCATGCATGAATAGAGGAGGCAGAGCACATGTGTGCACCCCCTAAACCCATGCATGAATAGAGGAAGCAGAGCACATGTGTGCACCCCCTAAACCCATGCATGAATAGAGGAGGCAGAGCACATGTGTGCACCTCCTAAACCCATGCATGAATAGAGGAGGCAGAGCACATGTGAGCACCTCCTAAGCCCATGCATGAATAGAGGCAGAGCACATGTGTGCACCTCCTAAACCCATGCATGAATAGAGGCAGAGCACATGTGTGCACCTCTTAAACCCATGCATGAATAGAGGAGGCAGAGCACATGTGAGCACCTCCTAAACCCATGCATGAATAGAGGCAGAGCACATGTGTGCACCTCCTAAACCCATGCATGAATAGAGGCAGAGCACATGTGTGCACCTCCTAAACCCATGCATGAATAGAGGAGGCAGAGCACATGTGAGCACCTCCTAAGCCCATGCATGAATAGAGGCAGAGCACATGTGTGCACCTCCTAAACCCATGCATGAATAGAGGCAGAGCACATGTGTGCACCCCCTAAACCCATGCATGAATAGAGGAGGCAGAGCACATGTGTGCACCCCCTAAACCCATGCATGAATAGAGGAAGCAGAGCACATGTGTGCACCCCCTAAACCCATGCATGAATAGAGGAGGCAGAGCACATGTGTGCACCTCCTAAACCCATGCATGAATAGAGGAGGCAGAGCACATGTGAGCACCTCCTAAGCCCATGCATGAATAGAGGCAGAGCACATGTGTGCACCTCCTAAACCCATGCATGAATAGAGGCAGAGCACATGTGTGCACCCCCTAAACCCAGGGGTGTATTTAGGGGGGGCCGGGGGGGGGGGGCATTCGCCCCCCCTTGTATCATTCTCGCCCCCCCCCCTTGAAATTAGAGATATTTTTTTAAATAATGTCAAGAAAGGTGTAATACAAGAAAGGTGTAATAAGCTTATGATATCAGGTTCAAATGATAGGAATGTCAAACTGAGGTTCTTCTTGGTTTTCTCTGCCATACGTCCACAATCTCTTCAAGGTCGCTCTCAGAGAGTACTTCTGGTGCCTCTATAGCAATCCTCATAAGGTGAGAAAGGCTGCAGTCACTTAGAGAATTACGCAAACGAGTCTTGATCATCTTCATCTGTGAGAAGCTTCTCTCCACAGAAGCAGTAGAAACTGGAATCGATAAGCAGATGGAGGCAATCTTGTGCAAATTGGGAAACATGGCCTTGAGCATGTCGTTTGAAACAAGTTCTTTCAGCTGTGATGCAGTAGTATCCCGTGGTTGCTTGACTAACAGCTGGCGGAATGTTTTCCACTCTGTAAGTATTTCAGTGGAAATCATGGCTGTCTTCACTGTTTCTTCTCCATCCAATGTTTCTGCATCTCTACCTTCTCCGTAGTGAGCAATCAGTTTCTCAACAGACGTGTCTCCATAAGTGGGAAAAGATACTGAATCTGGTTTTGGAACTTTCCGTGGATCGAATATAGACAATGCTGATACAACAGCATTGGATGAAGAAAATCGGCTTGTTATGTTGGCCTTTAAATCAGCAACAAAAGGCTTACCAACAACATTCTGGAACGAAAGTATTTTATCAGCGTCAATAGACACCTTTGTAGATGACTTCAAGTCTTCAACGTTTTCAAGAAGCTCCAACACCCAGTTCGCTCCAGGCAAAACTGCATCATCCAAGGATTTAACAGTAGCATCAACAAGGAATGATATCAACGAGAGGTCAAGCTGCTCTGCCTGAAGTGCTTTGCTGAGCTTGGCTACTTGTGGTAGAGTGAAATCAAGCAAATATATAGCTGCAATCGTAGACAATTTGCAGAGGGCACCATGGATTCCAAGAGCTTCTGGCTCGTGGGACGTCTCGTAGATGTTCCCAATGGTGATTACAATTGCAGAATAACTTGCTTTGACAGCTTTGACACACCTTTCATGTGCCAGCCAGCGTGTGTCAGATGGCTTGATCACTTTCATTTCTGGAAGTTCAAGAACGTGCTGTACCTCCTTCAGACACTCTGCTCGCTTGGGGGAATTGCGAAAATGCTTCCAAAGAGTAGTCAATGTTCTGTAAACATGAGCAATTCCAGGAGTTTTATTGGCAGCTTGCACACAAGCCAACTGCAGTAAGTGACAGTGGCAGTGTATAAACAGAGCGTGAGGAGTATGTTTCTTGATACGTGCCTGAACCCCGGTCTTTCGTCCAGAAAAAGTTGCAGCTCCATCAAATCCCAATCCAACTATTCTTCCGACTTGTAGACCTTTCTTCTTTAAACAATCGATGAGATTAGAATAGATGGTCTCTGCATCAGCCTTCTTCAATGGAATAAGCTCCAGAAAGCACTCTACTGGTACACCATCTTCCTCCCAGCGGCAAAACACAGACAATTCTTCTACGTTGGTGACATCTGTGCACTCATCTGCCATGAGGCTGTACATAGGTGCCTTTTGAAGTCGCTTCAGAATCGACTCCTCCACCCATGTCCCCAATGATTCGATGAATTCAACCACAGCCACTCTTGATGTGTACACAGCATTTCTTGGTGCAGTTTCTAAGAATTGCTTCAAATGTTGGCTGCCACATCGAACCACCACGTCAACCAGCTTCTCAAATTTTGTCGAATGTGCAACTTGTTCTTTCGTAAGAAAATGAGTGAGTAGGATCAGGCACTTCACTGCAGCTCTGTTCTGAGCTCTTTTGCGAGCTAAAACATTCTGGAGTTGCTGTACAACTGTTCCACCTTTGGCTGCTCCTTTAGCTGCAAAAAGAGCTTGAGTTGCATGGATATGGAAGTCACTTCTCGCATGAGCTTTCATTTTTTCAACAGCTTTCTTCCAATTTCTGCAAGGTTGTGTGACCCACACTCCTCCAGTACGCTGCAGACCAGATTGCTTGCAAACCTTGCAAAAGGCACCATCGCTATCCTCGTCATAATAGAGCCAACTGAAATCTTTCTCCCAGCTCTTAGAGTATTTTCTCTTCGTGGATACAGAAGAGCGGTGTTTGTTTTGCTTGCTTTTCTTTGAAGGTGGAGGACTAAGGCTAGGACTAGATGCCTCGACATGCTCAGAGCTATCTGTTCTGCTATCTTCGCTATCGCTGCTATTAGCATGAGAAGAGGCTTGAGAAGTACTTGCAAAGTATGAGCGAATATCCATATTAATATGAAGAGAAATCAGCTAGTAAGGTTTCTTTTATAGAGACTTTAAGACCATGACATAATGGACTGAGTTAAAAATACTGAGAGAGAGTGGGAAAGAAGGAGGGAACTGAAGAAGTGACAAACCTACAAAGGAGAACATGTGGTGGTGTGTGATGACTTTAAGACCATGACATAATGGACTGAGTTAAAAATACTGAGAGAGAGTGGGAAAGAAGGAGGGAACTGAAGAAGTGACAAACCTACAAAGGAGAACACGTGGTGGCGTGTGATGACATCATGTCTAAGATTAGACTTGAAGACCATGACATAATGGACTGAGTTAAAAATACTGAGAGAGAGGGAGTGGGAAAGAAGGAGAAACAAAAGAAGTGACAAACCTACAAAGGAGAGCACGTGGTGGTGTGTGATGTCATCGTGTCATGACACATGCTCTCCTTTTTCCAAGCAGCTACAATATCATGAGAAATATATACAGTCTAGCCATAGTTCGGTATAGCATAATGCCATTGGTAGTCAGTCAAAATAGCTATCCTCAGACATTGTAAAAGCAAAAAAAAATATGGGGGGATCTTCCCCCCAGACCCCCCTTTTACGACTTATGAACATGTTAAGAAAATATTAACAAAAATTAGGGCACCAAGTGACCAACCATTTCCACCCCCCCCCCCCCCCCCCCCCCCTAGAGAACTAGAGAAAAATTGTGTATGAAACCTGTTGTCCATGATTTTGTAAGAAAATGCATGGAATGCAACATAATTCGATTTCACAAAAGCCCACCTCCATTATACGAGTGACAAGTGACTATATCTAATCTATATATGCTGATTGCCGTAGCATGCAACTTCAGCAAATATTTAAGATGGAATGTTGTACTAAAGATTTTAGAAAAAGTGCATGCCATCATAAGTAGCAGCTATATATACAGTTAGTACTGCAAAAATACCTGTGGGTAAAAACTTTCGTACTCCACGCGGAAGCCCAGGGTGCACGTCCCCTTTCCGCACCATCCAGGCTCTCCCCCCCCCCTTATTTTTCCATATCTCAAGTTCGCCCCCCCTTGGCAAAATTTCTGTATACAACCCTGTAAACCCATGCATGAATAGAGGAGGCAGAGCACATGTGTGCACCCCCTAAACCCATGCATGAATAGAGGAAGCAGAGCACATGTGTGCACCCCCTAAACCCATGCATGAATAGAGGAGGCAGAGCACATGTGTGCACCCCCTAAACCCATGCATGAATAGAGGAGGCAGAGCACATGTGTGCACCCCCTAAACCCATGCATGAATAGAGGCAGAGCACATGTGTGCACCCCCTAAACCCATGCATGAATAGATGAGGCAGAGCACATGTGTGCACCTCCTAAACCCATGCATGAATAGAGGAGGCAGAGCACATGTGTGCACCCCCTAAACCCATGCATGAATAGAGGAGGCAGAGCACATGTGTGCACCTCCTAAACCCATGCATGAATAGAGGAGGCAGAGCACATGTGTGCACCCCCTAAACCCATGCATGAATAGAGGAGGCAGAGCACATGTGTGCACCCCCTAAACCCATGCATGAATAGAGGAAGCAGAGCACATGTGTGCACCCCCTAAACCCATGCATGAATAGAGGAGGCAGAGCACATGTGTGCACCCCCTAAACCCATGCATGAATAGAGGAGGCAGAGCACATGTGTGCACCCCCTAAACCCATGCATGAATAGAGGCAGAGCACATGTGTGCACCCCTAAACCCATGCATGAATAGATGAGGCAGAGCACATGTGTGCACCTCCTAAACCCATGCATGAATAGAGGAGGCAGAGCACATGTGTGCACCCCCTAAACCCATGCATGAATAGAGGAGGCAGAGCACATGTGTGCACCTCCTAAACCCATGCATGAATAGAGGAGGCAGAGCACATGTGTGCACCTCCTAAACCCATGCATGAATAGAGGCAGAGCACATGTGTGCACACCCTAAACCCATGCATGAATAGAGGCAGAGCACATGTGTGCACCTCCTAAACCCATGCATGAATAGAGGCAGAGCACATGTGTGCACCCCCTAAACCCATGCATGAATAGAGGCAGAGCACATGTGTGCACCTCCTAAACCCATGCATGAATAGGAGGCAGAGCACATGTGTGCACCCCCTAAACCCATGCATGAATAGAGGAGGCAGAGCACATGTGTGCACCTCCTAAACCCATGCATGAATAGAGGAGGCAGAGCACATGTGTGCACCCCCTAAACCCATGCATGAATAGAGGAGGCAGAGCACATGTGTGCACCTGCTAAACCCATGCATGAATAGAGGCAGAGCACATGTGTGCACCTCCTAAACCCATGCATGAATAGGAGGCAGAGCACATGTGTGCACCCCCTAAACCCATGCATGAATAGAGGAGGCAGAGCACATGTGTGCACCCCCTAAACCCATGCATGAATAGAGGAGGCAGAGCACATGTGTGCACCTCCTAAACCCATGCATGAATAGAGGAGGCAGAGCACATGTGTGCACCTCCTAAACCCATGCATGAATAGAGGAGGCAGAGCACATGTGTGCACCCCCTAAACCCATGCATGAATAGAGGAGGCAGAGCACATGTGAGCACCTCCTAAGCCCATGCATGAATAGAGGAGGCAGAGCACATGTGTGCACCCCCTAAACCCATGCATGAATAGAGGAGGCAGAGCACATGTGTGCACCCCCTAAACCCATGCATGAATAGAGGCAGAGCACATGTGTGCACCTCCTAAACCCATGCATGAATAGAGGCAGAGCACATGTGTGCACCTCTTAAACCCATGCATGAATAGAGGAGGCAGAGCACATGTGAGCACCTCCTAAACCCATGCATGAATAGAGGCAGAGCACATGTGTGCACCTCCTAAACCCATGCATGAATAGAGGCAGAGCACATGTGTGCACCCCCTAAACCCATGCATGAATAGAGGAGGCAGAGCACATGTGTGCACCCCCTAAACCCATGCATGAATAGAGGAGGCAGAGCACATGTGTGCACCCCCTAAACCCATGCATGAATAGAGGAAGCAGAGCACATGTGTGCACCCCCTAAACCCATGCATGAATAGAGGAGGCAGAGCACATGTGTGCACCCCCTAAACCCATGCATGAATAGAGGCAGAGCACATGTGTGCACCCCCTAAACCCATGCATGAATAGATGAGGCAGAGCACATGTGTGCACCTCCTAAACCCATGCATGAATAGAGGAGGCAGAGCACATGTGTGCACCTCCTAAACCCATGCATGAATAGAGGCAGAGCACATGTGTGCACCTCCTAAACCCATGCATGAATAGAGGCAGAGCACATGTGTGCACCCCTAAACCCATGCATGAATAGAGGCAGAGCACATGTGTGCACCTCCTAAACCCATGCATGAATAGGAGGCAGAGCACATGTGTGCACCCCCTAAACCCATGCATGAATAGAGGAGGCAGAGCACATGTGTGCACCTCCTAAACCCATGCATGAATAGAGGAGGCAGAGCACATGTGTGCACCCCCTAAACCCATGCATGAATAGAGGAGGCAGAGCACATGTGTGCACCTGCTAAACCCATGCATGAATAGAGGAGGCAGAGCACATGTGTGCACCTCCTAAACCCATGCATGAATAGAGGCAGAGCACATGTGTGCACCTCCTAAACCCATGCATGAATAGGAGGCAGAGCACATGTGTGCACCCCCTAAACCCATGCATGAATAGAGTAGGCAGAGCACATGTGTGCACCCCCTAAACCCATGCATGAATAGAGGAGGCAGAGCACATGTGTGCACCTCCTAAACCCATGCATGAATAGAGGAGGCAGAGCACATGTGTGCACCCCCTAAACCCATGCATGAATAGAGGAGGCAGAGCACATGTGTGCACCTCCTAAACCCATGCATGAATAGAGGAGGCAGAGCACATGTGTGCACCTCCTAAACCCATGCATGAATAGAGGAGGCAGAGCACATGTGTGCACCCCCTAAACCCATGCATGAATAGAGGAGGCAGAGCACATGTGAGCACCTCCTAAGCCCATGCATGAATAGAGGAGGCAGAGCACATGTGTGCACCTCCTAAACCCATGCATGAATAGAGGAGGCAGAGCACATGTGTGCACCCCCTAAACCCATGCATGAATAGAGGAGGCAGAGCACATGTGAGCACCTCCTAAGCCCATGCATGAATAGAGGAGGCAGAGCACATGTGTGCACCCCCTAAACCCATGCATGAATAGAGGAGGCAGAGCACATGTGTGCACCCCCTAAACCCATGCATGAATAGAGGCAGAGCACATGTGTGCACCTCCTAAACCCATGCATGAATAGAGGCAGAGCACATGTGTGCACCTCTTAAACCCATGCATGAATAGAGGCAGAGCACATGTGTGCACCCCCTAAACCCATGCATGAATAGAGGAGGCAGAGCACATGTGAGCACCTCCTAAACCCATGCATGAATAGAGGCAGAGCACATGTGTGCACCTCCTAAACCCATGCATGAATAGAGGCAGAGCACATGTGTGCACCCCCTAAACCCATGCATGAATAGGAGGCAGAGCACATGTGTGCACCCCCTAAACCCATGCATGAATAGAGGCAGAGCACATGTGTGCACCTCCTAAACCCATGCATGAATAGAGGCAGAGCACATGTGTGCACCTCTTAAACCCATGCATGAATAGAGGCAGAGCACATGTGTGCACCCCCTAAACCCATGCATGAATAGAGGAGGCAGAGCACATGTGTGCACCTCCTAAACCCATGCATGAATAGAGGCAGAGCACATGTGTGCACCTCCTAAACCCATGCATGAATAGAGGCAGAGCACATGTGTGCACCCCCTAAACCCATGCATGAATAGAGGAGGCAGAGCACATGTGTGCACCCCCTAAACCCATGCATGAATAGAGGAGGCAGAGCACATGTGTGCACCCCCTAAACCCATGCATGAATGCACTGTATTTGTAATTAGTGGGTGGTTCCTGGGTATATCCCCTCCTGCAAGTGAACTCTTGTGTGAATTGCATTGTTTACAATAGACTTGGAGTGTTTGGAGAGTTGTAGTGTGAAGATATGTACATACAGTACCTCGGATTTCATCAAAATTTGACTAGTTCCAGTTTGAACCGTCATTCTTAAAGTCTTAACAAATTTGGATTGTTGACATGGTGACCTAGCCTTGTTGATGTGTTGATCGAGCCTTGTTGACGTGGTGACCTAGCCTTGTTGACGTGGTGACCGAGCCTTGTTGACGTGGTGACCTAGCCTTGTTGACGTGGTGACCAAGCCTTGTTGACGTGGTGACCTAGCCTTGTTGACGTGGTGACCTAGCCTTGTTGACGTGGTGACCAAGCCTTGTTGATGTGGTGACCTAGCCTTGTTGACGTGGTGACCTAGCCTTGTTGACGTGGTGACCTAGCCTTGTTGATATGGTGACCGAGCCTTGTTGACGTGGTGACCTAGCCTTGTTGACGTGGTGACCTAGCCTTGTTGATGCGGTGACCTAGCCTTGTTGATGTGGTGACCTAGCCTTGTTGACGTGGTGACCTAGCCTTGTTGACGTGGTGACCAAGCCTTGTTGATGTGGTGACCTAGCCTTGTTGACGTGGTGACCTAGCCTTGTTGATGTGGTGACCTAGCCTTGTTGACGTGGTGACCTAGCCTTGTTGACGTGGTGACCAAGCCTTGTTGACCTGGTGACCGAGCCTTGTTGATGTGGTGACCTAGCCTTGTTGACGTGGTGACCAAGCCTTGTTGACGTGGTGACCTAGCCTTGTTGACGTGGTGACCTAGCCTTGTTGATGTGGTGACCGAGCCTTGTTGACGTGGTGACCTAGCCTTGTTGACGTGGTGACCTAGCCTTGTTGACTTGGTGACCTGTAGTCTTGTTGATGTGGTGACCTAGCCTTGTTGATGTGGTGACCTAGCCTTGTTGATGTGGTGACCTAGCCTTGTTGACGTGGTGACCTAGCCTTGTTGACGTGGTGACCTAGCCCTGTTGATGTGGTGACCGAGCCTTGTTGACGTGGTGACCTAGCCTTGTTGACATGGTGACCTAGCCTTGTTGACGTGGTGACCAAGCCTTGTTGACGTGGTGACCTAGCCTTGTTGACGTGGTGACCTAGCCTTGTTGACGTGGTGACCTAGCCTTGTTGACGTGGTGACCTAGCCTTGTTGACGTGGTGACCTAGCCTTGTTGACGTGGTGACCTAGCCTTGTTGATGTGTTGACCTAGCCTTGTTGACGCATTGACCGAACCTTGTTGACGTGGTGACCTAGCCTTGTTGACGTGGTGACCTAGCCTTGTTGACGCATTGACCGAACCTTGTTGACGTGGTGACCTAGCCTTGTTGACGTGGTGACCTAGCCTTGTTGACGCATTGACCAAACCTTCTTGACGTGGTGACCTAGCCTTGTTGACGTGGTGACCTAGCCTTATTGACGTGGTGACCGAGCCTTGTTGATGTGTTGACCTAGCCTTGTTGACGCATTGACCGAACCTTGTTGATGTGGTGACCTAGCCTTGTTGACGTGGTGACCTAGCCTTGTTGACGCATTGACCGAACCTTGTTGACGTGGTGACCTAGCCTTGTTGACGTGGTGACCTAGCCTTGTTGACGTGGTGACCTAGCCTTGTTGACTTGTTGACCTAGCCTTGTTGACGTGGTGACCAAGCCTTGTTGATGTGGTGACCTAGCCTTGTTGACGTGGTGACCAAGCCTTGTTGATGTGGTGACCTAGCCTTGTTGACGTGGTGACCTAGCCTTGTTGACGTGGTGACCTAGCCTTGTTGATGTGGTGACCTAGCCTTGTTGACGTGGTGACCTAGCCTTGTTGATGTGGTGACCTAGCCTTGTTGACGTGGTGACCAAGCCTTGTTGACGTGGTGACCAAGCCTTGTTGATGTGGTGACCTAGCCTTGTTGACGTGGTGACCAAGCCTTGTTGATGTGGTGACCTAGCCTTGTTGACGTGGTGACCTAGCCTTGTTGACGTGGTGACCTAGCCTTGTTGATGTGGTGACCTAGCCTTGTTGACGTGGTGACCTAGCCTTGTTGATGTGGTGACCTAGCCTTGTTGACGTGGTGACCAAGCCTTGTTGATGTGGTGACCTAGCCTTGTTGACGTGGTGACCTAGCCTTGTTGACGTGTTGACCTAGCCTTGTTGACGTGGTGACCAAGCCTTGTTGATGTGGTGACCTAGCCTTGTTGACGTGTTGACCTAGCCTTGTTGACGTGGTGACCAAGCCTTGTTGATGTGGTGACCTAGCCTTGTTGACGTGGTGACCTAGCCTTGTTGATGTGGTGACCGAGCCTTGTTGACGTGGTGACCAAGCCTTGTTGACGTGGTGACCTAGCCTTGTTTCCTAGCCTTGTTGAGATGAGCTGCTGCAAAGAAGCACAGCTTGCCTTCACCCCCAACAAGAAGTCCAGCATAAATGGCTGGCAGGGGTGAGAGAGAAAGACACACACTCGGGGAAGAGGAGGTCCTCTAACACCACCATGCCCCACACCTCACTGGGGGCTCGGTCCTCCCAGCCGGTGGTCCATTGAGTTGTTTTGTAGAACTGTTGACAGCGTGTGTGCTTTCCCCTCCAATGTGGGTGTGGTATTGTGGGTGTGGTCTAATTGAGTCAAATGTTGACTTTGTTGATTTTGTCACTTGTTGCAGGAGGGGGAGGGGCTAGTGCTGCTATTTCCCTGGAGCATTTCTTCAGTTCCCTGAGGCAATACTACCATGGACTGCGTGGAGGGGGCGTGTCTCGTAACCCCCCAACAAGTGGGTGTGGCATCTCCCCTCAAGAAGTGCAGGGACTAATGGACGTGCTCACTATCATCGGCACCATCGCTAAACATGTGAGCTAATGGGCGTGGCAGATGATGGTTCTCATTGAAGTGTGTCCTAGCTGCAGCTCATGCAACAGTCGGGCACTCTCGACTGTATACATGTATTGTAAACGCTGGTTGTCTTAAGCAGGGTGCTTAATATCGAACAGCAGCTTAACAGGTAGTGCTAATGCGCAGAAGTAATCAACGCCTTGTAACTAGCATCTGTGTGGCCAGCTAGCTAGAAGGGAGGGATGGCGCGAGATGAACACCTGCAGAGCAGACCTAGGACCCTGGACCCCGGAGAGTGTCTTGTGTTGACACCCCACCTACAAACTGGTCCAGTCTCCAGCAATGGAATCAACACTGGCTTATGAGTAGGGGGCGAGGTGATCGTGATCCACAATTAACAAATATAGGCTGGAAGCAACAGTTACGTACTTGGGTACTTACCAAATAGTAGGTGCTTAACATAGATACTTGCTTAGCAACCAGCTTTTGTGGTATGTAGCCTGCGCACCTTAACAAGCAATCACATGAAGTACGCATCGCGTCGTACATGTACAGTATGTGCACCATTTGCATATTTGAATTCTTATGCCCTAATATTCAAAGTAGTATCTGTACACAATGTATCTAATATTGCACTATCTAGAGATTCATGTGTGTCCAGTATTGTTCTGGACATTCATAGGATCACCTAGGCTGAAAGGTTAAAGTTGTTTCTCACCTAGGACTAGGACTATGTTAAAGTTGTTTCTTATTACCTAGCACTAGGAGTGGTGGGCCATCATTAAACTCAGGCCATTCCCCGCTGATCACAGGCTTCTACACTACTACTGGACCACTGTGCTAATTACACAACTTTTAATATTTATTAGCAAGTTGATAACCTTTGGCCTTTGCTCAGCCATTTGTCTTGACGGACTCGGAATTGGAATCTATTATTGTAGTATGCAGTCGGATATTTTGTAAACCATGTTCCTCCCACCAAATATTTAGGATGAGAATGCTCGTGTGATTATGTACGAGAATCAAGCATGGTTACCTGTGGCAACGCTGTTTGGGCTGATCGGATGTCCCATTCCCCAAGAATTAAAAGCCAAGATCTTTCAGACGTTGGCGATGTTCGCCCTCTCACCCGAGATAGCCTCGTCTATGTGGCATACGCTAGAGATCGCTCAAGTACTGAATACACAGCAGTCCAGACATGGCCACTTGCTGGGGGCAGGAGGGATGGGCATGGCAGGGGGAGCGGCTGCATACAGACATCACATTATCCCGGAAGGAAGCATCGAAGTGAGTTGTTATCTTCTACTGTATGTGCGGCACATGCACTCTTGTATAAAGAATTATTCAGCAATATGGTGGTGTGGTTTTCTTAGTGTGAGATGGAACAATAGTGTCCTTACCTGGAGTTGTTTATTGCTGATAGGGTTTCCTGGTCTTAATGACCTATGAAAATTGTAACCTTCCTGCATGTGTACCTTGGAGATGTGCATGCATCAGGAGTGCCAACACTGCAACTAGTGTGTGTGTGTGTGTGTGCCCTAGAGATGTGCGTACATCAGGAACACTGCAACTAGTGTGTGTGTGTGTGTGTGCCCTAGAGATGTGCATGCATCAGGAGTGCTAACACAGCAACTAGTGTGTGTGTGTGTGTGTGCCCTAGAGATGTGCGTACATCAGGAGTACTAACACTGCAACTAGTGTGTGTGTGTGTGTGTGCCCTAGAGATGTGCATGCATCAGGAGTGCTAACACTGCAACTAGTGTGTGTGTGTGTGTGCCCTAGAGATGTGCATGCATCAGGAGTGCTAACACTGCAACTAGTGTGTGTGTGTGTGTGCCCTAGAGATGTGCGTACATCAGGAACACTGCAACTAGTGTGTGTGTGTGCCCTAGAGATGTGCGTACATCAGGAGTGCCAACACTGCAACTAGTGTGTGTGTGTGTGTGTGCCCTAGAGATGTGCATGCATCAGGAGTGCTAACACTGCAACTAGTGTGTGTGTGTGTGTGCCCTAGAGATGTGCGTACATCAGGAACACTGCAACTAGTGTGTGTGTGTGTGTGCCCTAGAGATGTGCATACATCAGGAACACTGCAACTAGTGTGTGTGTGTGTGTGCCCTAGAGATGTGCATGCATCAGGAGTGCTAACTCAATACGGCAACTAGTGTCTGCGTGTGTACCTTAGCCCTAGCCCCAGCCCCAGCCCCAGCCCTAGCCCTAGCCCTAGTTGGAGATGTGCATACATCAGGAGTTTTGTGTGGTGGAAAATCCTTTCTGATTGTCACACCCATGTGTGTGTGTGTGTGTGATGTGAGTAGGTGGAGCTAAGAGACGTGTGTGTGTGTTATGTGTGTGTGTAGGTGGAGTTAAGAGATGCATGTGTGTGATGTGTGTATGTGGAGAAGTGACATGTGAGTGTGTGTTATGTGTGTAGGTGGAGTTAAGTGACATGTGTGTGTGTGATGTGTGTAGGTGGAGTTAAGTGCCGTGTGTGTTGTTGTGTGTGTAGGTGGAGTTGAGTGACGTGTGTGATGTGTGTACATGTAGGTGGAGTTAAGTGCCGTGTGTGTGTGTGTTATGTGTGTAGGTGGAGTTAAGTGACGTGTGTGTGTGATGTGTGTAGGTGGAGTTAAGAGAGCTGGAATGCAGGAGGGAGGAGTATCCTTTAACCAGATCCTTCCTGGAGCTGCTGCTAGTCTTGGTAGAGGTGCCGGTGCCTCCTACCCTCGGCATGGGGCACAGGGTACCCGGCTTCCTTCCTTACATCCAGTTTGTGAGGGATACTATATTCTTGGAGTTCGACACCCGTGCCTACAGGGACCCCAATGAGAAGGTGAGGCTAGTGTTCATTAGAGGAAGTATTAGATTTAAAGTGGTTTCTTATAAAACTCAACAATTGAAAGAATTTTCAAAGTGCGTGGACATGAAACCTACAGCCATGAAAGAGTTTAACATAGACACCTGCTCAGCAACCACTCTGTATGGTGGCTACTACACCTGCAGTGATGCTTAGCAACCACTCTGTATGGTGGCTACTGCAGTGATGCTCAGCAACCACTCTGTATGATGGCTACTACACCTGCAGTGATGCTTAGCAACCACTCTGTATGGTGGCTACTGCACCTGCAGTGATGCTCAGCAACCACTCTGTATGGTGGCTACTACACCTGCAGTGATGCTTAGCAACCACTCTGTATGGTGGCTACTACACCTGCAGTGATGCTCAGCAACCACTCTGTATGGTGGCCACTACACCTGCAGTGATGCTCAGCAACCACTCTGTATGGTGGCTACACCAGCAGTGATGCTTAGCAACCACTCTGTATGGTGGCTACTACACCTGCAGTGATGCTTAGCAACCACTCTGTATGGTGGCCACTACACCTGCAGTGATGCTCAGCAACCACTCTGTATGGTGGCTACACCAGCAGTGATGCTTAGCAACCACTCTGTATGGTGCTGCACCTGCAGTGATGCTTAGCAACCACTCTGTATGGCGGCTACTTCAGCAGCAGTGATGCTTAGCAACCACTCTGTATGGTGGCTACTCCTGCAGTGATGCTTAGCAACCACTCTGTATGGTGGCTACTGCACCTGCAGTGATGCTTAGCAACCACTCTGTATGGTGGCTACTGCACCTGCAGTGATGCTCAGCAACCACTCTGTATGGTGGCTACTGCACCTGCAGTGATGCTTAGCAACCACTCTGTATGGTGGCTACTGCACCTGCAGTGATGCTTAGCAACCACTCTGTATGGTGGCTACTGCACCTGCAGTGATGCTCAGCAACCACTCTGTATGGTGGCTACTGCAGTGATGCTTAGCAACCACTCTGTATGGTGGCTCCAGCAGTGATGCTTAGCAACCACTCTGTATGGTGGCAACTGCACCTGCAGTGATGCTTAGCAACCACTCTGTATGGTGGCTACTGCACCTGCAGTGATGCTTAGCAACCACTCTGTATGGTGGCTACTGCACCTGCAGTGATGCTCAGCAACCACTCTGTATGGTGGCTACTGCACCTGCAGTGATGCTTAGCAACCACTCTGTATGGTGGCTACTACACCTGCAGTGATGCTTAGCAACCACTCTGTATGGTGGCTACTGCACCTGCAGTGATGCTTAGCAACCACTCTGTATGGTGGCTCCAGCAGTGATGCTTAGCAACCACTCTGTATGGTGGCTACTACACCTGCAGTGATGCTTAGCAACCACTCTGTATGGTGGCTACTGCACCTGCAGTGATGCTCAGCAACCACTCTGTATGGTGGCTCCAGCAGTGATGCTCAGCAACCACTCTGTATGGTGGCTACTACACCTGCAGTGATGCTTAGCAACCACTCTGTATGGTGGCTACTGCACCTGCAGTGATGCTTAGCAACCACTCTGTATGGTGGCTAGTACACCTGCAGTGATGCTCAGCAACCACTCTGTATGGTGGCTACTACACCTGCAGTGATGCTTAGCAACCACTCTGTATGGTGGCTACTGCACCTGCAGTGATGCTTAGCAACCACTCTGTATGGTGGCTACTGCACCTGCAGTGATGCTCAGCAACCACTCTGTATGGTGGCTACTGCACCTGCAGTGATGCTTAGCAACCACTCTGTATGGTGGCTCCAGCAGTGATGCTTAGCAACCACTCTGTATGGTGGCTACTACACCTGCAGTGATGCTTAGCAACCACTCTGTATGGTGGCTAGTACACCTGCAGTGATGCTCAGCAACCACTCTGTATGGTGGCTACTGCACCTGCAGTGATGCTCAGCAACCACTCTGTATGGTGGCTCCAGCAGTGATGCTCAGCAACCACTCTGTATGGTGGCTACTACACCTGCAGTGATGCTCAGCAACCACTCTGTATGGTGGCTACTGCACCTGCAGTGATGCTCAGCAACCACTCTGTATGGTGGCTACTACACCTGCAGTGATGCTTAGCAACCACTCTGTATGGTGGCTACTGCACCTGCAGTGATGCTCAGCAACCACTCTGTATGGTGGCTACACCTGCAGTGATGCTTAGCAACCACTCTGTATGGTGGCTACTACACCTGCAGTGATGCTCAGCAACCACTCTGTATGGTGGCTACTACACCTGCAGTGATGCTTAGCAACCACTCTGTATGGTGGCTACTGCACCTGCAGTGATGCTAAGCAACCACTCTGTATGGTGGCTACTACACCTGCAGTGATGCCTAGCAACCACTCTGTATGGTGGCTACTGCACCTGCAGTGATGCTTAGCAACCACTGTATGGTGGCTACTACACCTGCAGTGATGCTTAGCAACCACTCTGTATGGTGGCTACTGCACCTGCAGTGATGCTTAGCAACCACTCTGTATGGTGGCTACTGCACCTGCAGTGATGCTTAGCAACCACTCTGTATGGTGGCTACTGCACCTGCAGTGATGCTCAGCAAAAGCTGATTAAAAGATGAACCCGGTATTTTTTACAAGGAAATATAGTGGCACGTGTCCTTCCTATGTTTGCATCACATGACAATCACAAGACAACTTGATACTCTCTCTCTGGTGCAGTGGGAGGTCGGGCGACTAGCTCTGGACATCATGCACAAACTGCTTGTGTCCCACGAGATATCTGCGGAGGACTTCACGGAGCACCAGTACAAGTTGCCACAGGGGGGCGTAGCCATCGTCCCTCAGCCCCCTGGCTACATTCTGCTGGAGCACATGCTTCATGACTCTCCTCTCTTGAAGAAGGTGCAAGGTCATCGATGTTTGTGTGTGGTTTTGTTTAACGTCTTGTGCACTCTCTGACCCCAGGTGTTGGCCATATTGCACAAGGCCTTACAAGTGTTGCTAGCACAAGACCACACCCCTCCTGCCACACCCATTGTCTGCACAGCGCTGCTGTGTCTTAAATTGCTCGGGGCATCCCTGGAGCGAGAGACCGACTTCCACGATCACCTCCGGAGGGCTGCTGAGCCAAAGAAGGATCTGACACCCCTTTACCGACTCCTATCTGAAGTCAACCCCTGCTCTAACAAACCTGATCACATGATCAACATTGCACAGTCAGTTGTTGTTGTTGTTGTTGTTGTTGTATGTGGCTTGTAAGGGGAGGGGGAGTGCAATTAATATAATTAATGTACTGTACATTTAGCTTCTTATCTTCTTCAATGGATGTTCATTCAGTTTGGCTTATTCCTCTCTTCTTACCTTCCTTTGATTCTCCATTTTGACATCCTTCTCTTGCTCCCCTCTCCTCTCTTCCTGTTCTTCTGTCCTCCCCACCATCTCCTCACTTCTCTCTTCTTCCCTCTTGCCTTCTCTTCTCTTTTCTCTCCTCCCCTTCACTTTCCTTCCCACCTTCTCCTCACCCATATATTCCTCCTTATTATCTTGTCTTCTCCTTTCCTCCCCCTCTCATCTCCCCTTCTTTCACTCTCCTTTCCACCCCTCCCCTCGTCTCTCGCTGTACCTTCTACACCTAATCCACCACTCCATTGCTGGTGCCAGGTATGTGTGTCTGACCAGATGTCCTCCAGAGTTGGCTTTGGAGGCAGTGAGGGTGTTATGTGGCTTGTGTCAGACCCCAAAGGCAGGGCTAGATCTTGCAGCTTCCCTGGCAGGAAATAAGGTGCACTCCTTGTGGCAGTCGATGCATACAGTACATAGTTAACTGTGGCTAATGCCACCATTTGTGTGTGTGTGTGTGTGTGTGTGTGTGTGTGTGTGTGTGTGTGTGTGTAGGAGGTGTGTGGTGTGGTGGTGCATGGGTTTGTGGAGCACTTGGAGTGGGAGGAAGAAATGGAGTCACCTGACCCACAACAGGATAAAGGTCAGACCACATCCAGCACCGCATTCCCTTGCCAGTCACTGGGTGAGCCACTGGTAACAGGGCTACAGTAAGCCTGAGATCATCCATGAACCTCCAAAGTTTAGTTCCTTGCCTACCTAACCCTTGCCCTGGCCAGTGTTATGTACATAAGGTGGAAAGGATAGTGGCCAAGAACTTTGAACTATAGCCCTAGCCAGTGTTATGGGGGGCAAGAACTTTGGACTCTGGACTTCCATGGATAATCTTGGGATTGTCCTAGTGTGGTGTTGCTGATGGTGTCCTTGCAGTGATGGTCTGGTGAGGGCACTAGCTATTGTCCTAGTCAGGTGTTGCTGATGGTGTCCTTGCAGTGATGGTCTGGTGGAGGCACTAGCTATTGTCCTAGTCAGGTGTTGCTGATGGTGTCCTTGCAGTGATGGTCTGGTGAGGACACTAGCTATTGTCCTAGTCAGGTGTTGCTGATGGTGTCCTTGCAGTGATGGTCTGGTGGGTGGGGACACTAGCTATTGTCCTAGTCAGGTGTTGCTGATGGTGTCCTTTCAGTGATGGTCTGGTGAGGGCACTAGCTATTGTCCTAGTCAGGTGTTGCTGATGCTATCCTTGCAGTGATGGTCTGGTGGAGACACTAGCTATTGTCCTAGTCAGGTGTTGCTGATGGTGTCCTTGCAGTGATGGTCTGGTGAGGGCACTAGCTATTGTCCTAGTCAGGTGTTGCTGATGGTGTCCTTGCAGTGATGGTCTGGTGGGGACACTAGCTATTGTCCTAGTCAGGTGTTGCTGATGTTGTCCTTGCAGTGATGGTCTGGTGAGGACACTAGCTATTGTCCTAGTCAGGTGTTGCTGATGGTGTCCTTGCAGTGATGGTCTGGTGAGGACACTAGCTATTGTCCTAGTCAGGTGTTGCTGATGGTGTCCTTGCAGTGATGATCTGATGAGGGCACTAGCTATTGTCCTAGTCAGGTGTTGCTGATGGTGTCCTTGCAGTGATGGTCTGGTGAGGGCACTAGCTATTGTCCTAGTCAGGTGTTGCTGATGGTGTCCTTGCAGTGATTGTCTGGTGGGGACACTAGCTATTGTCCTAGTCAGGTGTTGCTGATGCTGTCCTTGCAGTGATGGTCTGGTGAGGGCACTAGCTATTGTCCTAGTCAGGTGTTGCTGATGGTGTCCTTGCAGTGATGGTCTGGTGGAGGCACTAGCTATTGTCCTAGTCAGGTGTTGCTGATGGTGTCCTTGCAGTGATGGTCTGGTGAGGACACTAGCTATTGTCCTAGTCAGGTGTTGCTGATGGTGTCCTTGCAGTGATGGTCTGGTGAGGGCACTAGCTATTGTCCTAGTCAGGTGTTGCTGATGGTGTCCTTGCAGTGATGGTCTGGTGGGGACACTAGCTATTGTCCTAGTCAGGTGTTGCTGATGGTGTCCTTGCAGTGATGGTCTGGTGGGGACACTAGCTATTGTCCTACATGTAGTCAGGTGTTGCTGATGGTGTCCTTGCAGTGATGGTCTGGTGGAGGCACTAGCTATTGTCCTAGTCAGGTGTTGCTGATGGTGTCCTTGCAGTGATGGTCTGGTGAGGGCACTAGCTATTGTCCTAGTCAGGTGTTGCTGATGGTGTCCTTGCAGTGATGGTCTGGTGGGGACACTAGCTATTGTCCTAGTCAGGTGTTGCTGATGGTGTCCTTGCAGTGATGGTCTGCTGGGGACACTAGCTATTGTCCTAGTCAGGTGTTGCTGATGGTGTCCTTGCAGTGATGGTCTGGTGGAGGCACTAGCTATTGTCCTAGTCAGGTGTTGCTGATGGTGTCCTTGCAGTGTTGGTCTGGTGGGGACACTAGCTATTGTCCTAGTCAGGTGTTGCTGATGGTGTCCTTGCAGTGATGGTCTGGTGGAGGCACTAGCTATTGTCCTAGTCAGGTGTTGCTGATGGTGTCCATGCAGTGATGGTCTCGTGGGGACACTAGATATTGTCCTAGTCAGGTGTTGCTGATGGTGTCCTTGCAGTGATGGTCTGGTGGAGGCACTAGCTATTGTCCTAGTCAGGTGTTGCTGATGGTGTCCTTGCAGTGATGGTCTGGTGGAGGCACTAGCTATTGTCCTAGTCAGGTGTTGCTGATGGTGTCCTTGCAGTGTTGGTCTGGTGGGGACACTAGCTATTGTCCTAGTCAGGTGTTGCTGATGGTGTCCTTGCAGTGTTGGTCTGGTGGGGGCACTAGCTATTGTCCTAGTCAGGTGTTGCTGATGGTGTCCTTACAGTGATGGTCTGGTGAGGGCACTAGCTATTGTCCTAGTCAGGTGTTGCTGATGGTGTCCTTGCAGTGATGGTCTGGTGAGGGCACTAGCTATTGTCCTAGTCATGTGTTGCTGATGGTGTCCTTGCAGTGATGGTCTAATGAGGACACTAGCTATTGTCCTAGTCAGGTGTTGCTGATGGTGTCCTTGCAGTGATGGTCTGGTGGGGACACTAGCTATTGTCCTAGTCAGGTGTTGCTGATGGTGTCCTTGCAGTGATGGTCTGGTGAGGGCACTAGCTATTGTCCTAGTCAGGTGTTGCTGATGGTGTCCTTGCAGTGATTGTCTGGTGGAGGCACTAGCTATTGTCCTAGTCAGGTGTTGCTGATGGTGTCCTTGCAGTGATGGTCTGGTGAGGGCACTAGCTATTGTCCTAGTCAGGTGTTGTTGATGGTGTCCTTGCAGTGATGGTCTGGTGGAGGCACTAGCTATTGTCCTAGTCAGGTGTTGCTGATGGTGTCCTTGCAGTGATGGTCTGGTGGAGACACTAGCTATTGTCCTAGTCAGGTGTTGCTGATGGTGTCCTTGCAGTGATGGTCTGGTGGGGGCACTAGCTATTGTCCTAGTCAGGTGTTGCTGATGCTGTCCTTGCAGTGATGGTCTGGTGAGCGCACTAGCTATTGTCCTAGTCAGGTGTTGCTGATGGTGTCCTTGCAGTGATGGTCTGGTGAGGCACTAGCTATTGTCCTAGTCAGGTGTTGCTGATGGTGTCCTTGCAGTGATGGTCTGGTGGGGACACTAGCTATTGTCCTAGTCAGGTGTTGCTGATGGTGTCCTTGCAGTGATGGTCTGGTGGGCGCACTAGCTATTGTCATAGTCAGGTGTTGCTGATGGTGTCCTTGCAGTGATGGTGTGGTGGAGGCACTAGCTATTGTCCTAGTCAGGTGTTGCTGATGGTGTCCTTGCAGTGATGGTCTGGTGAGGGCACTAGCTATTGTCCTAGTCAGGTGTTGCTGATGGTGTCCTTGCAGTGATGGTCTGGTGGGGGCACTAGCTATTGTCCTAGTCAGGTGTTGCTGATGGTGTCCTTGCAGTGATGGTCTGGTGGGGACACTAGCTATTGTCCTAGTCAGGTATTGCTGATGGTGTCCTTGCAGTGATGGTCTGGTGAGGGCACTAGCTATTGTCCTAGTCAGGTGTTGCTGATGGTGTCCTTGCAGTGATGGTCTGGTGGGGACACTAGCTATTGTCCTAGTCAGGTGTTGCTGATGCTGTCCTTGCAGTGATGGTCTGGTGGGGGCACTAGCTATTGTCCTAGTCAGGTGTTGCTGATGGTGTCCTTGCAGTGATGGTCTGGTGGGGACACTAGCTATTGTCCTAGTCAGGTGTTGCTGATGGTGTCCTTGCAGTGATGGTCTGGTGTGGGCACTAGCTATTGTCCTAGTCAGGTGTTGCTGATGGTGTCCTTGCAGTGATGGTCTGGTGGTGACACTAGCTATTGTCCTAGTCAGGTGTTGCTGATGGTGTCCTTGCAGTGATGGTCTGGTGTGGGCACTAGCTATTGTCCTAGTCAGGTGTTGCTGATGGTGTCCTTGCAGTGATGGTCTGGTGAGGGCAGCTATTGTCCTAGTCAGGTGTTGCTGATGGTGTCCTTGCAGTGATGGTCTGGTGGGGGCACTATCTATTGTCCTAGTCAGGTGTTGCTGATGGTGTCTTTGCAGTGATGGTCTGGTGGGGACACTAGCTATTGTCCTAGTCAGGTGTTGCTGATGGTGTCCTTGCAGTGATGGTCTGGTGGGGGAACTAGCTATTGTCCTAGTCAGGTGTTGCTGATGCTGTCCTTGCAGTAATGGTCTGGTGGGTACACTAGCTATTGTCCTAGTCAGGTGTTGCTGATGGTGTCCTTGCAGTGATGGTCTGGTGGGGACACTAGCTATTGTCCTAGTCAGGTGTTGCTGATGGTGTCCTTGCAGTGATGGTCTGGTGAGGGCACTATCTATTGTCCTAGTCAGGTGTTGCTGATGGTGTCCTTGCAGTGATGGTCTGGTGAGGGCACTAGCTATTGTCCTAGTCAGGTGTTGCTGATGGTGTCCTTGCAGTGATGGTCTGATGGTGGCACTAGCTATTGTCCTAGTCAGGTGTTGCTGATGGTGTCCTTGCAGTGATGGTCTGGTAGTGGCACTAGCTATTGTCCTAGTCAGGTGTTGCTGATGGTGTCCTTGTAGTGATGGTCTGGTGAGGGCACTAGCTATTGTCCTAGTCATGTGTTGCTGATGGTGTCCTTGCAGTGATGGTCTGGTGGGGACACTAGCTATTGTCCTATTTAGGTGTTGCTGATGGTGTCCTTGCAGTGATGGTCTGGTGAAGGCACTAGCTATTGTCCTAGTCAGGTGTTGCTGATGGTGTCCTTGCAGTGATGGTCTGGTGGGTACACTAGCTATTGTCCTAGTCAGGTGTTGCTGATGCTGTCCTTGCAGTGATGGTCTGGTGGGGGCACTAGCTATTGTCCTAGTCAGGTGTTGCTGATGGTGTCCTTGCAGTGATGGTCTGGTGAGGGCACTAGCTATTGTCCTAGTCAGGTGTTGCTGATGGTGTCCTAGCAGTGATTGTCTGGTGGGGACACTAGCTATTGTCCTAGTCAGGTGTTGCTGATGGTGTCCTTGCAGTGATGGTCTGGTGTGGGCACTAGCTATTGTCCTAGTCAGGTGTTGCTGATGGTGTCCTTGCAGTGATGGTCTGGTGGTGACACTAGCTATTGTCCCAGTCAGGTGTTGCTGATGGTGTCCTTGCAGTGTTGGACTGGTGGGGGCACTAGCTATTGTCCCAGTCAGGTGTTGCTGATGGTGTCCTTGCAGTGATGGTCTGGTGAGGGCACTAGCTATTGTCCTAGTCAGGTGTTGCTGATGCTGTCCTTGCAGTGATGGTCTGGTGAGGGCACTAGCTATTGTCCTAGTCAGGTGTTGCTGATGCTGTCCTTGCAGTGATGGTCTGGTGGGGGCACTAGCTATTGTCCTAGTCATGTGTTGCTGATGGTGTCCTTGCAGTGATGGTCTGGTGGGGACACTAGCTATTGTCCTAGTCAGGTGTTGCTGATGGTGTCCTTGCAGTGATGGTCTGGTGGGGACACTAGCTATTGTCCTAGTCAGGTGTTGCTGATGGTGTCCTTGTAGTGATGGTCAGGTGGGGACACTAGCTATTGTCCTAGTCAGGTGTTGCTGATGGTGTCCTTGAAGTGATCGTCTGGTGGTGACACAGCTATTGTCCTAGTCAGGTGTTGCTGATGGTGTCCTTGCAGTGATGGTCTGGTGGGGACACTAGCTATTGTCCTAGTCAGGTGTTGCTGATGGTGTCCTTGCAGTGATGGTCAGGTGGGGACACTAGTTATTGTCCTAGTCAGGTGTTGCTGATGGTGTCCTTGAAGTGATCGTCTGGTGGTGACACAGCTATTGTCCTAGTCAGGTGTTGCTGATGGTGTCCTGGCAGTGATGGTCTGGTGAGGGCACTAGCTATTGTCCTAGTCAGGTGTTGCTGATGGTGTCCTTGCAGTGATGGTCTGGTGGGGGCACTAGCTATTGTCCTAGTCAGGTGTTGCTGATGGTGTCCTTGCAGTGATGGTCTGGTGGGGGCACTAGCTATTGTCCTAGTCAGGTGTTGCTGATGGTGTCCTTGCAGTGATGGTCTGGTGAGGGCACTAGCTATTGCCCTAGTCAAGTGTTGCTGATGGTGTCCTTGCAGTGATGGTCTGGTGGAGGCACTAGCTATTGTCCTAGTCAGGTGTTGCTGATGGTGTCCTTGCAGTGATGGTCTGGTGATGGCACTAGCTATTGTCCTAGTCAGGTGTTGCTGATGGTGTCCTTGCAGTGATGGTCTGGTGAGGGCACTAGCTATTGTCCTAGTCAGGTGTTGCTGATGCTGTCCTTGCAGTGATGGTCTGGTGGGGACACTAGCTATTGTCCTAGTCAGTTGTTGCTGATGGTGTCCTTGTAGTGATGGTGCACTAGCTATTGTCCTAGTCAGGTGTTGCTGATGCTGTCCTTGCAGTGATGGTCTGGTGAGGGCACTAGCTATTGTCCTAGTCAGGTGTTGCTGATGGTGTCCTTGCAGTGATGGTCTGGTGGAGACACTAGCTATTGTCCTAGTCAGGTGTTGCTGATGCTGTCCTTGTAGTGCTGGTGCACTAGCTATTGTCCTAGTCAGGTGTTGCTGATGCTGTCCTTGCAGTGATGGTCTGGTGGGGACACTAGCTATGTATTGTCCTAGTCAGGTGTTGCTGATGCTGTCCTTGCAGTGATGGTCTGGTGAGGACACTAGCTATTGTCCTAGTCAGGTGTTGCTGATGGTATCCTTGCAGTGATGGTCTGGTGGGGACACTAGCTATTGTCCTAGTCAGGTGTTGCTGATGGTGTCCTTGCAGTGATGGTCTGGTGGGGGCACTAGCTATTGTCCTAGTCAGGTGTTGCTGATGGTGTCCTTGCAGTGATGGTCTGGTGGGGGCACTAGCTATTGTCCTAGTCAGGTGTTGCTGATGGTGTCCTTGCAGTGATGGTCTGGTGAGGGCACTAGCTATTGTCCTAGTCAGGTGTTGCTGATGGTGTCCATGCAGTGATGGTCTGGTGAGGGCACTAGCTATTGTCCTAGTCAGGTGTTGCTGATGGTGTCATTCCAGTGATGGTCTGGTGGGGACACTAGCTATTGTTCTAGTCTGGTGTTGCTGATGGTGTCCTTGCAGTGATGGTCTGGTGGAGGTACTAGCTATTGTCCTAGTCAGGTGTTGCTGATGCTGTCCTTGCAGTGATGGTCTGGTGAGGGCACTAGCTATTGTCCTAGTCAGGTGTTGCTGATGGTGTCCTTGCAGTGATGGTCTAGTGGATACACTAGCTATTATCCTAGTCAGGTGTTGCTGATGGTGTCCTTGCAGTGATGGTCTGGTGAGGGCACTAGCTATTGTCCTAGTCAGGTGTTGCTGATGGTGTCCTTGCAGTGATGGTCTGGTGAGGACACTAGCTATTGTCCTAGTCAGGTGTTGCTGATGGTGTCCTTGCAGTGATGGTCTGGTGGGGGCACTAGCTATTGTCCTAGTCAGGTGTTGCTGATGGTGTCCTTGCAGTGATGGTCTGGTGGGGACACTAGCTATTGTCCTAGTCAGGTGTTGCTGATGGTGTCCTTGCAGTGATGGTCTGGTGGGGACACTAGCTATTGTCCTAGTCAGGTGTTGCTGATGCTGTCCTTGCAGTGATGGTCTGGTGGGGGCACTAGCTATTGTCCTAGTCATGTGTTGCTGATGGTGTCCTTGCAGTGATGGTCTGGTGGGGGCACTAGCTATTGTCCTAGTCAGGTGTTGCTGATGGTGTCCTTGCAGTGATGGTCTGGTGGGGACACTAGCTATTGTCCTAGTCATGTGTTGCTGATGGTGTCCTTGCAGTGATGGTCTGGTGGGGGCACTAGCTATTGTCCTAGTCAGGTGTTGCTGATGGTGTCCTTGCAGTGATGGTCTGGTGGGGACACTAGCTATTGTCCTAGTCAGGTGTTGCTGATGGTATCCTTGCAGTGATGGTCTGGTGAGGGTACTAGCTATTGTCCTAGTCAGGTGTTGCTGATGGTGTCCTTGCAGTGATGGTCTGGTGGAGACACTAGCTATTGTCCTAGTCAGGTGTTGCTGATGGTGTCCTTGCAGTGATGGTCTGGTGAGGGCACTAGCTATTGTCCTAGTCAGGTGTTGCTGATGCTGTCCTTGCAGTGATGGTCTGGTGGAGACACTAGCTATTGTCCTAGTCAGGTGTTGCTGATGGTGTCCTTTCAGTGATGGTCTGGTGGGGGCACTAGCTATTGTCCTAGTCAGGTGTTGCTGATGGTGTCCTTGCAGTGATGGTCTGGTGAGGGCACTAGCTATTGTCCTAGTCAGGTGTTGCTGATGGTGTCCTTGCAGTGTTGGTCTGGTGGAGACACTAGCTATTGTCCTAGTCAGGTGTTGCTGATGGTGTCCTTGCAGTGATGGTCTGGTGAGGGCACTAGCTATTGTCCTAGTCAGGTGTTGCTGATGGTGTCCTTGCAGTGATGGTCTGGTGAGGGCACTAGCTATTGTCCTAGTCAGGTGTTGCTGATGCTGTCCTTGCAGTGATGGTCTGGTGGGGACACTAGCTATTGTCCTAGTCAGGTGTTGCTGATGGTGTCCTTGCAGTGATGGTCTGGTGGAGGCACTAGCTATTGTCCTAGTCAGGTGTTGCTGATGGTGTCCTTGCAGTGATGGTCTGGTGAGGGCACTAGCTATTGTCCTAGTCAGGTGTTGCTGATGGTGTCCTTGCAGTGATGGTCTGGTGGGGGCACTAGCTATTGTCCTAGTCAGGTGTTGCTGATGGTGTCCTTGCAGTGATGGTCTGTGATGACACTAGCTATTGTCCTAGTCAGGTGTTGCTGATGGTGTCCTTGCAGTGATGGTCTGGTGGAGACACTACACTAGCTATTGTCCTAGTCAGGTGTTGCTGATGGTGTCCTTGCAGTGATGGTCTGGTTGGGGCACTAGCTATTGTCCTAGTCAGGTGTTGCTGATGGTGTCCTTGCAGTGATGGTCTGGTGGAGACACTAGCTATTGTCCTAGTCAGGTGTTGCTGATGGTGTCCTTGCAGTGATGGTCTGGTGGGGACACTAGCTATTGTCCTAGTCAGGTGTTGCTGATGGTGTCCTTGCAGTGATGGTCTGGTGGGGGCACTAGCTATTGTCCTAGTCAGGTGTTGCTGATGGTGTCCTTGCAGTGATGGTCTGGTGAGGGAACTAGCTATTGTCCTAGTCAGGTGTTGCTGATGGTGTCCTTGCAGTGATGGGCTGGTGGGGACACTAGCTATTGTCCTAGTCAGGTGTTGCTGATGGTGTCCTTGCAGTGATGGTCTGGTGGGAGCACTAGCTATTGTCCTAGTCAGGTGTTGCTGATGGTGTCCTTGCAGTGATGGTCTGGTTGGGACACTAGCTATTTTGCCTAGTCAGGTGTTGCTGATGGTGTCCTTGTAGTGATGGTCTGGTGGGGGCACTAGCTATTGTCCTAGTCAGGTGTTGCTGATGGTGTCCTTGCAGTGATGGTCTGGTGTGGGCACTAGCTATTGTCCTAGTCAGGTGTTGCTGATGGTGTCCTTGCAGTGATGGTCTGGTGGGGACACTAGCTATTGTCCTAGTCAGGTATTGCTGATGGTGTCCTTGCAGTGTTGGTCTGGTGAGGGCACTAGCTATTGTCCTAGTCAGGTGTTGCTGATGGTGTCCTTGCAGTGATGGTCTGGTGGGGACACTAGCTATTGTCCTAGTCAGGTGTTGCTGATGCTGTCCTTGCAGTGATGGTCTGGTGAGGGCACTAGCTATTGTCCTAGTCAGGTGTTGCTGATGCTGTCCTTGCAGTGATGGTCTGGTGAGGGCACTAGCTATTGTCCTAGTCAGGTGTTGCTGATGGTGTCCTTGCAGTGAGGGTCTGGTGGAGGCACTAGCTACAGTAACTGCCTGTTCTTGGTTAGTACTGCAATGTGTGAAAGCTCATGTCATAACAGAGACATGACAAGATGGCTGATGCAAGTTCTGTTTGAGCTGCAGAGATAACCTCCTCTCCAAGAAGAGAGACAGGAAGAGACTAAGGTGTGAATCTTTAACGTTTACTCCACATCTCGGAACACATCATGAAGGCCACACGTGCCTACGCAGACCACAAGCATTTACTGATTGGCCGCCACCACTATAGTGGCAGTAACTAACTCTCCACCACTATAGTGACAGTAGCTACTGTAACTCTCCACCACTATAGTGGCAGTAGCTTAACTCTCCACCACTATAGTGGCAGTAGCTTAACTCTCCACCACTATAGTGACAGTAGCTTAACTCTCCACCACTATAGTGGCAGTAGCTTACTCTCCACCACTATAGTGGCAGTAGCTTAACTCTCCACCACTATAGTGGCAGTAGCTTAACTCTCCACCACTATAGCGGCAGTAGCTTAACTCTCCACCACTATAGTGGCAGTAGCTTAACTCTCCACCACTATAGTGGCAGTAGCTTAACTCTCCACCACTATAGTGGCAGTAGCTTAACTCTCCACCACTATAGTGGCAGTAGCTTAACTCTCCACCACTAGTATGGCAGTAGCTTAACTCTCCACCACTATAGTGACAGTAGCTAACTCTCCACCACTATAGTGACAGTAGCTTAACTCTCCACCACTATAGTGGCAGTATCCACCACTATAGTGGCAGTAGCTACATAACTCTCCACCACTATAGTGGCAGTAGCTTAACTCTCCACCACTATAGTGGCAGTAGCTAATTCTCCACCACTATAGTGGCAGTAGCTTAACTCTCCACCACTATAGTGGCAGTAGCTAACTCTCCACCACTATAGTGACAGTAGCTTAACTCTCCACCACTATAGTGACAGTAGCTTAACTCTCCACCACTAGAGTGGCAGTAGCTTAACTCTTCACCACTATAGTGGCAGTAGCTAACTCTCCACCACTATAGTGGCAGTAGCTAACTCTCCTCCACTATAGTGACAGTAGCTAACTCTCCACCACTATAGTGGCAGTAGCTAACTCTCCACCACTATAGTGGCAGTAGCTTAACTCTCCACCACTATAGTGGCAGTACCTTAACTCTCCACCACTATAGTGGCAGTAGCCTTAACTCTCCACCACTATAGTGGCAGTAGCTAACTCTCCACCACTATAGTGGCAGTATCTAACTCTCCTCCACTATAGTGGCAGTAGCTTAATCTCCACCACTATAGTGGCAATAGCTTAACTCTCCACCGCAGTAGCTTAACTCTCCACCACTATAGTGACAGTAGCTTAACTCTCCACCACTATAGTGACAGTAGCTAACTCTCCACCACTATAGTGGCAGTAGCTAACTCTCCACCACTATAGTGGCAGTAGCTTAACTCTCCACCACTATAGTGACAGTAGCTTAACTCTCCACCACTATAGTGACAGTAGCTTAACTCTCCACCACTATAGTGGCAGTAGCTACATAACTCTCCACCACTATAGTGGCAGTAGCTTAACTCTCCACCACTATAGTGGCAGTAGCTTAACTCTCCACCACTATAGTGGCAGTAGCTTAACTCTCCACCACTATAGTGGCAGTAGCTCAACTCTCCACCACTATAGTGGCAGTAGCTACATAACTCTCCACCACTATAGTGACAGTAGCTTAACTCTCCACCACTATAGTGACAGTAACTTAACTCTCCACCACTATAGTGACAGTAGCTTAACTCTCCACCACTATAGTGGCAGTAGCTAACTCTCCACCACTATAGTGACAGTAGCTTAACTCTCCACCACTATAGTGGCAGTAGCTTAACTCTCCACCACTATAGTGGCAGTAACTTAACTCTCCACCACTATAGTGACAGTAGCTACTGTAACTCTCCACCACTATAGTGACAGTAACTTAACTCTCCACCACTATAGTGACAGTAGCTAACTCTCCACCACTATAGTGGCAGTAGCTTAACTCTCCACCACTATAGTGACAGTAGCTACTGTAACTCTCCACCACTATAGTGACAGTAGCTTAACTCTCCACCACTATAGTGGCAGTAGCTTAACTTTCCACCACTATAGTGACAGTAGCTAACTCTCCACCACTATAGTGACAGTAGCTTAACTCTCCACCACTATAGTGGCAGTAGCTTAACTCTCCACCACTATAGTGGCAGTAGCTAACTCTCCACCACTATAGTGGCAGTAGCTTAACTCTCCACCACTATAGTGGCAGTAGCTAACTCTCCACCACTATAGTGGCAGTAGCTTAACTCTCCACCACTATAGTGGCAGTAACTTAACTCTCCACCACTATAGTGACAGTAGCTTAACTCTCCACCACTATAGTGGCAGTAGCTTAAATCTCCACCACTATAGTGGCAGTAGCTTAACTCTCCACCACTGAACTCTACACCACTATAGTGGCAGTAGCTTAACTCTCCACCACTATAGTGGCAGTAGCTTAACTCTCCACCACTAGTATGGCAGTAGCTTAACTCTCCACCACTAGTATGGCAGTAGCTTAACTCTCCACCACTATAGTGGCAGTAGCTTAACTCTCCACCACTATAGTGGCAGTAGCTTAACTCTCCACCACTATAGTGGCAGTAGCTTACACTGTAACTCTCCACCACTAGTATGGCAGTAGCTTAACTCTCCACCACTATAGTGGCAGTAGCTTAACTCTCCACCACTATAGTGGCACTAGCTACATAACTCTCCACCACTAGTATGGCAGTAGCTTAACTCTCCACCACTATAGTGGCAGTAGCTACATAACTCTCCACCACTATAGTGACAGTAGCTAACTCTCCACCACTATAGTGGCAGTAGCTACTGTAACTCTCCACCACCATGGAAATTCCACTGCTGAGAATTTGCTACTTTTACTGTTCTGTTCAAGTAAGAAGCTGGTAAGGATCATCAAACCTCACCTAAAGAATTCCCCCTGGGGTTTCATTTAATGTATGTATATATGTGCATGCACGAGTTAAACTCACTCACCTCTCATCTAAAATGCCCACCCCATCTCTTGTTTTAGATTCCTTGTACACTTCCGTGGGGCTGCATCGTGCAATTCGGGTCCAGATCCTGAAGCTGCTATCGGCCACTATCGACAGACATGCTCCAAATATTGCCCACCTCCTTCTTGGGTTTGGGATGAGTGAAAGTGCTGCCGCTGAGGCCACCCTGCAAGACCCAGGTGCGTGCCATGACCGACAGGGCGGGGTTTAGCCCTGGCCCTCGGGTTTGTGTGGTTGTATGCCTGCCCTAGCCTGAAGTAGGCGGAAGGGGTGAGGAAGCATTTAAACTACCCAATCCTTGCCCTAGCCCTAGCCCTTGCCCTAGCCCTTGCCCTAGTAAGTAGTCTAAGAAACCTGTAGATGTGCGCAGTGATGTGTGCATGTGATGTGTGCATGCACATGTATAGATGTGTGCATGTGATGTGTGCATGTGATGTGTGCATGTGATGTGTGCATGTGATGTGTGCATGCACATGTATAGATGTGTGCATGTGATGTATGCATGTGATGTGTGCATGCATATGTATAGATGTGTGCATGTGATGTGTGCATGCACATGCATAGATGTGTGCATGTGATGTGTGCATGCACATGTATAGATGTGTGCATGTGATGTGTGCATGCACATGCATAGATGTGTGCATGTGATGTGTGCATGCACATGTATAGATGTGTGCATACATGTATGTACGCGTATGACTTGTGCGTGCAGATCTTGTCAGGTGCAACTAATTCGAGACCAAACTCTCTTTATTTCCAACCTGCCTGCAGGTGTGAGAGGGTCTGCGCGAACCTGTCTCCATTCCATCCTAATGCTGGTGGAGCATTCCCAGAATCAAACCACTCCCACTCTCAGTGTACACCACGCCCACCCGCAACTAGCGGAGCTCTGCTACAAGCTCCTCTACCAACTGTGTGCTCACTCCTCCCTCTCCACCCCCACACTTAGATACCTCAGAAACAATCACGATTTTGTTCACAAACAAATCTCGCATCTGCCCCTCGACCAGATTCCACGTTCCCGTGCTAATGATAATGTACCAGACTCCACCCATTGCATACCAAGCCATTCCCATTTGTCTGTACTGCATCAGCAGGCGTGGCTTTTAAAGCTGGCGGCAATAGAGTTACGGATGGCGTTGCTTAGTCAGCAACGATCCCACACGCAACGCCTCCTCAATTTGTTGCTCAGCGAGTCCAACGGGAATGGCCACACACCCAATGCCTTGGGGCTGATGCAAGGGTACATGGCAGGTCCGGATGTTGTGGGGTCAGAGGTCTCGCTGATGCAAGAAGGGCGGAGGAAACTTCTAGTACTTCTGGATCTGGTCAAATTGGATGACCATGTAAGACCGGCATTGGAATTGGACTATTTTGATTCCAAAGCTGTGGAGGCAGTACTCAGACAGTGTGAAGCGAAGGTAGGTTGCCATGGTGCAGGGAAGTCTAGCAAAGGAGGTGTTAATTGAGGCTAGGGCGTGTGGAAGCAGGTGTTATTTGATGCTAATTCTGGTGAAAGAGGCTAGTGCTCATGGCAGGAGTGTTAATTGAGGCTAGGGATAGTGTAACGTGGTGTTATTTAAGGCTGGGACTAGTAGAAGGAGGTGTTATTGAGGCTAGTGCTTGTGGAAGGAGGTGTTATTGAGGCTAGTGCTTGTGGAAGGAGGTGTTATTGAGGCTAGTGCTTGTGGAAGGAGGTGTTATTGAGGCTAGTGCTTGTGGAAGGAGGTGTTATTGAGGCTAGTGCTTGTGGAAGGAGGTGTTATTGAGGCTAGTGCTTGTGGAAGGAGGTGTTCCAGAGGCTAGTAAACTAGAGTTATTATTGTGCTGCTATGCCATGCTTTAGGGTGGCATCACTGCTTCAGTGTTGTCTTATCTCTGTGCAGGATGAGGTGAGTGGTGCTTTGTATTGTGATGTGAAGGAGCTGTACAAGCTGCTGATGCGAGAGCTCTACTCCACTCAAGGAGCGCCTCTGGCCAGACACCAGCACAGCATATTAGAGGTACGCCCCCTTCCTCTCTATAATGTGGTCATGCACAGAAGACCCTTTACCTCATGAAGGGTTTAGGGAGAGAGGAGTCTGACACACTGCCCCAAACTTTTTCTGCTTTCATGTCATGCTCAAAGTAGAGTCTCCTGGAAATGGGAAGGGGGGGGGGGGGGGGGGGGGGGGCATTAATAATGGATAACATGGTATCACCTTGCTGAGATTGCACTGTTTGCATGAACACAGACGTGCCATAAATAGAATACTCGTGGCATGTGTTGATCCTTATTCTCCTCTCCTACCCAATACAAATTAGGTAAAGCATGGCTGCTGAAAATTTCCCCCCCAATTTTAGGTAAAGCGTGGTTGCTGAAATCCTCCCCCCCCCCCCCCCCAGTACCTACAGCCTTCATCAGGAATAATGGAGTCCATGATGAAGGCTAAAGTACCTAGCCTTCGTCAGGAATAATGGCGGCCATGATGAAGGCTGAAATACCTAGCCTTCATCAGGAATAATGGAGGCCATCATGAAGGCTAAAGTACCTAGCCTTCATCAGGAATAATGGAGTCCATGATGAAGGCTAAAGTACCTAGCCTTCATCAGGAATAATGGAGGCTATGATGAAGGCTAAAGTACCTAGCCTTCATCGGGAATAATGGCGGCCATGATGAAGGCTAAAGTACCTAGCCTTCATCAGGAATAATGGCGGCCATGATGAAGGCTAAAGTACCTAGCCTTCATCGGGAATAATGGCGGCCATGATGAAGACTAAAGTACCTAGCCTTCATCAGGAATAATGGCGGCTATGATGAAGGCTAAAGTACCTAGCCTTCATCAGGAATAATGGCGGTCATGATGAAGGCTAAAGTACCTAGCCTTCATCAGGAATAATGGAGTCCATGATGAAGGCTAAAGTACCTAGCCTTCATCAGGAATAATGGAGTCCATCATGAAGGCTAAAGTACCTAGCCTTCATCAGGAATAATGGCGGCTATGATGAAGGCTAAAGTACCTAGCCTTCATCAGGAATAATGGCGGCTATGATGAAGACTAAAGTACCTAGCCTTCATCAGGAATAATGGAGTCCATGATGAAGGCTAAAGTACCTAGCCTTCATCAGGAATAATGGCGGCCATGATGAAGGCTAAAGTACCTAGCCTTCATCAGGAATAATGGAGGCTATGATGAAGGCTAAAGTACCTACATGTACAGTAGCCTTCATCAGGAATAATGGAGTCTATGATGAAGGCTGAAGTACCTAGCCTTCATCAGGAATAATGGAGTCCATGATGAAGGCTAGAGTACCTAGCCTTCATCAGGAATAATGGAGTCCATGATGAAGGCTAAAGTACCTAGCCTTCATCAGGAATAATGGCGGCTATGATGAAGGCTAAAGTACCTAGCCTTCATCAGGAATAATGGAGCCATGATGAAGGCTGAAGTACCTAGCCTTCATCAGGAATAATGGAGTCCATGATGAAGGCTAAAGTACAGTACCTAGCCTTCATCAGGAATAATGGAGGCTATGATGAAGGCTAAAGTACCTAGCCTTCATCGGGAATAATGGCGGCCATGATGAAGGCTAAAGTACCTAGCCTTCATCGGGAATAATGGCGGCCATGATGAAGGCTAAAGTACCTAGCCTTCATCAGGAATAATGGCGGCCATGATGAAGGCTAAAGTACCTAGCCTTCATCGGGAATAATGGCGGCCATGATGAAGACTAAAGTACCTAGCCTTCATCAGGAATAATGGCGGCTATGATGAAGGCTAAAGTACCTAGCCTTCATCAGGAATAATGGAGTCCATGATGAAGGCTAAAGTACCTAGCCTTCATCAGGAATAATGGAGGCCATCATGAAGGCTAAAGTACCTAGCCTTCATCAGGAATAATGGCGGCCATGATGAAGGCTGAAGTACCTAGCCTTCATCAGGAATAATGGAGGCTATGATGAAGGCTAAAGTACCTAGCCTTCATCAGGAATAATGGCGGCCATGATGAAGGCTGAAGTACCTAGCCTTCATCAGGAATAATGGAGGCTATGATGAAGGCTAAAGTACCTACATGTAGCCTTCATCAGGAATAATGGAGGGCATGATGAAGGCTAAAGTACCTAGCCTTCATCAGGAATAATGGCGGCCATGATGAAGGCTAAAGTACCTAGCCTTCATCAGGAATAATGGAATCCATGATGAAGGTTGAAGTACCTAGCCTTCATCAGGAATAATGGAGTCCATGATGAAGGCTAAAGTACCTAGCCTTCATCAGGAATAATGGCGGCCATGATGAAGGCTATGTAGCTGAAACGGCAAGGAGCTAATTTGAAGTTGATATTGAGAAAGTTATTGTATTCCACTTCAAGAGAGTTCGTTGAGAGCAGTTAACCCTCTCACCTCTCAATTCTCAGAGCAATTATTAAATAATCAACCAGCTACAGTTAAAAATCAATATAAAATTAGAACATCATTATTGGCTTTGTAATTAGACTTCATGGCAGCACAGTTGCTGACAAACTTAAATAACTAGACCACACAGTTGAGCACACCAGAGGAGAGTGTGGTTATAGAAAGACAACCACTCTGTCGTCCATGCTTATCAGGGTTAGTGAGATGCAAGGCCCATGGCAGGGAGGGAAGAAGTATAGGAGGCAGGAGCAGATGTGCAGCGCCTGCACAGAGTGTGGAGGGAGTGATGTCTCCTTTCACTACCTCGTGATATTGTTTACACATACTAGTGGACTAGATATTGGGGAAATGGGGCAGGAGTGGGGGGATCAGCGAGGGTGAGGGTGTTACCAGAACTGGAATGGCCAGGACTGGAGTGGAAGTTGCCATTACGGAGGAGGAGTGGTCAGTATTGGAGGAGGGAGTGTCATCTGTCGCATAGCAAAGTGGGTGGAGCTGGAGCTCATTGTCCATCAAGCATTACGAAATATTTCATTAAAAAAACCCCATAAAGGTGTGTCCCGGCTATATATAGATTTATGACACTAGTTTACACAAAATTTGATTTAAGCAGGCTAGAAGGGAATAATAGGCTAATACTGTAGCTAGATACTTTCCACAACCTAAGAAGCCATCCTTCCTTCCTTGTCTATCTCTCCAGTGGAGTCTTGATCAAAGTACCACATTTCTTCGTAGTTTCTGTCTGTGCAAGAACCAAGTGAAGTGGCCATTGATTTGGTGGCCCCATGAGGAACAGTCCATAGTAGTGTCGGCATTCCTATGTAGGCAACTAGAGATGCCTTCATCTTCATCCTCATCAGAATCTCCTCAGGAAGGGTCCACGTCATCCCTGGTGACTTGAGCAATGAGGTCGGCCAGGGTTTGGTTTCTCGTCCATTGCGATGGTCATCAAGATTGCGGATCATCAGTAGAAAAACGAGTTTTCCACATGGTTACCGACATCTCCCGGACTCGGTATCCGTCCAGGCGGAGGTTCTTGGGATATAAAAATTATAGTGATAAACCTATCGTGCTATTTTTTTTTTAATTGCTCTGCCATACATGTATGTGGCACTTATAGCAGTGAGAGGTGAGAGGGTTAATGGGTTTGTTATTGTTGTTGTTGTCATTGTTGTTGTTGTTTTCATTGTTGTTGTTGTTTTCATTGTTGTCATTATTGTTGTCGTCTTTGTTGTCGTTGTCATTATTGTTGTTATTGTTGTCATTGTTGTCATTATTGTTGTCATTGTTGTCGTCTTTGTTGTCGTTGTCATTATTGTTGTCATTATTGTTGTCATTGTTGTCGTCTTTGTAGTTGTCATTATTGTTGTCATTATTGTTGTCATTGTCATCATTGTTGTAGTCATTGTTGTTGTCATTGTTGTCATTGTTGTTGTTGTCATTATTGTTGTTGTCATTGTTGTCGTCTCTGTTGTAGTTGTCATTATTATTGTTGTCATTGTTGTAGTCATTGTCATTGTTGTCATTGTTGTTGTTGTCATTGTTGTTGTTGTCATTATTAGTTGTCATTATTGTTGTTGTCATTGTTGTTGTTGTTGTCATTATTACTGTTGTCATTATTGTTGTTGTCATTGTTGTTGTCATTGTTGTTGTCATTGTTGTTGTTGTTGTCATTACTGTTGTCATTATTATTGTTGTCATTATTACTGGTGTCATTATTGTTGTTGTCATTGTTGTCATTGTTGTTGTCATTGTTGTCATTGTTGTTGTCATTGTTGTTGTCATTGTTGTCTATCATTGTTGTCATTGTCATTATTATTGTTGTCATTATTATTGTTGTCATTATTATTGTTGTCCTTATTATTGTTGTCATTGTTATTATTGTTGTCATTGCCATGGTTCTGCCCTCACCCGTCCTTCGCTGGCCACACTGCATTGCATTCGTTTCTTAACTCTTCGTCACCTGCTAGGAGATCCACAAGTTGCTGGCTGTGGTCGTGGAGCGTAATCAGGTGCAGGCTACCTCCCACGCTGCTGCGGAAATGTTTGAGGCGTGGCATCAGGTCATGGAGGTCACGCTTCATGCCATGCTGCAGGATGGAGTCAAGAGGGAGATGAAACTAGCCGTCATCTTTGAAGTGATCCAAGACCTGCTCCTCAAGGTGAGGTTAGATGTCCTCTTGTTCAAAGAAACAACCGTGTTCCAGGTCCCTTGGTTTCACCCCCTACCCCCGGGAAAAGGTGTAGTAGGTTTCCGTGTAAATTTCCATGTGGGCGTGGGTTCCTCAGAGAATTTCATTTTTAAAAGTTTTATTTTTTAATGTGTGAATGAATCGTGTACAAAAAAAATCGGTGTGGTCCCAGAGGTTGGGTCTTGCTGGATTTTCTGCAGTTGTTGGCTTTGCTATACATGTACATGTGTGTGTGTGTGTATGTGTGTGTGTGTGTCTGTGTGTGTATGGTGTGTGTGTGTGTGTGTGTGTGGTGACAGGTGTCTCAGTGTGAGTCTTCCGCTCTGACCACCTCCGTGCATGGAATAGTCCTGATCCTGCTCTCTCACCTTCGCCTAGCTGCCCTCGCACATGTCAGCTCATCAGGACAGGAAGGTATGTTTGTAATCAACACTTTCTCAGGTCACATGATATCACTCACCTTGTCACATGACATTGCTTGAGGGTAACAAGATATTGCTTGCATGGTAATCTTTAAGTCGACCTCGTTAAAATACGGAAGATTTATCTTTTAACCAGCTTTTGGTTTCAAAAACCAACACTCAGTCTTGGAACCACCAACACTCGGTCTTGGAGGAAATTCCTCGGTGATCAGAAAATGGAGGGAATCGCGAGAAGGAGGTGTTGCACATCCATCTTTCGCCTAAGGATGAGCGTGCCAATCGAGATCTAGGGGTGACCATGTCCCAGACTGTGGTTCTCAACTCCCAAGGCTGTGCACATGAAACCACGCCCATTGTTATCTGTCTGATATGTTACTATGGTTACTCTAGTTTCCAGACAAGCCGAGCACTTTGCATTGCTAGCGAATATAGCATTCGGTTGAAATGTTTGTCCCTTGTAGGGACCGAAGCACTCGGTTGAAATGTTTCTCCCTGATAGGGACCGAGGCATTTGGATGAAATGTTTCTCCCCGATAGGGGACGAAGCACTCGTTTGAAATGTTTCTCCCTGATAGGGACCGAAGCACTCTTTTGAAATGTTTCTCCCTGATAGGGGACGAAGCACTTGTTTGAAATGTTTCTCCCTGATAGGGACCGAAGCACTCTTTTGAAATGTTTCTCCCTGATAGGGACTGAGCATTTGGATGAAATATTTCTCCCTGATAGGGGCCGAAGCACTCGTTTGAAATGTTTCTCCCTGATAGGGACCGAGGCATTTGGTTGAAATTTTTTCCAAAAAAACAGAAGCTGTTTGAAAGATTAATCTTCAGTATTTCAAGACATTTCTTATTGGTCGCCACGCATGTGACTCTTCATTAGTCACATAATATTGCTTGGTCACCTGATATCATGTACAGGTTACCATATTTACTGTTGGTCACATGATAACACTTTTGATCATACTCTGCATGTATGTACACCTCTCCTTGCAGGTCACATGATGTTACTTGTTGATCATGTGATATCACTTGTTTGCCTCATGATGCATCTTGTTGGTCACATGATATCAGTCACTGATCATATTGTGTCATTGTTACATGCATCTTCATGTGTTCTACTAATGTACATGTGACTTATGAGTTGGCATCACCATGTCACATGGTTTATCACATGACGCACCCCGCCCACAGATACGTTGCTGCCGTCGCTGTATTCTGGTCCTCTGCTTGTTATCATGCGGGGCTTGATGGAGCAGATGCTGCAAGCACCGGCCAACATGCAGCAACTCCGCGTCTACTTGCTAGGCTCTCTGCTCTATTACTTGAGCCTCACCCAGCAGCCAGACACACTGGTGGACATGGGTAGGGGGAGGGGCCGATGAGGGGGCAGGGGTGGAAGAGCAAGAAGAGGTTGCGGGGGAGAAAGGAGAGTGGGGAGGGTGAGATGAGGGGGGGTGGTGGAAGAGAGGGGAGGGGCAGAGAGACGAGGGGTTGGGTGGCATGGAGGAGAGGTTTAGGGGGCGAGGCAGGGAGGAGAGGTTTAGGGGACGAGGGGTTGGGTGGCAGGGAGGAGAGGTTTAGGGGGCGAGGGGTTGGGTGGCAGGGAGGAGAGGTTTAGGGGGCGAGGGGTTGGGTGGCAGGGAGGAGAGGTTTAGGGGACGAGGGGTTGGGTGGCAGGGAGGAGAGGTTTAGGGGGCGAGGGGTTGGGTGTCAGGGAGGAGAGGTTTAGGGGGCGAGGGGTTGGGTGGCAGGGAGGAGAGGTTTAGGGGGCGAGGGGTTGGGTGGCAGGGAGGAGAGGTTTAGGGGCGAGGGGTTGGGTGGCAGGGAGGAGAAGTTTAGGGGGCGAGGGGTTGGGTGGCAGGGAGGAGAGGTTTAGGGGCGAGGGGTTGGGTGGCAGGGAGGAGAGGTTTAGGGGGCGAGGGGTTGCGTGTCAGGGAGGAGAGGTTTAGGGGATGAGGGGTTGGGTGTCAGGGAGGAGAGGTTTAGGGGACAAGGGGTTGGGTGGCAGAGAGGAGAGGTTTAGGGGACGAGGGGTTGGGTGGCAGGGAGGAGAGGTTTAGGGGACGAGGCGTTGGGTGGCAGGGAGGAGAGGTTTAGGGGGTGACAGGGAGAGGAGAGGATTGTTTGTGTGCGGGTGACAGGGAGAGGAGAGGTGGGTGTGGCAGAGTGAGGCGGACATTCAAGTTAACTGCACAGCAACTTGGGGAATCTTAGAAGAGGGCGGAGTCTATGTCCTCATTGTCGTGGTTATCTGGTCAGGCCCTCGGGGACTCTGGGATGCGGACAGGAAGGAGGACAGCTTGGCGGAGGCTAACCTCTCCACACTTCGCAGTTTTGGTGAGCCTTTCATGGACGCCGTCTGCAAGAACGCCTGCAGTGGGCACGACGTGGCCAGGGTAAGACCACACCCACCCCAAGTCACACTCGGGTTTAGAGAATGGCCCACAATTCTGTGTTGTGTTCTCTGTGTCTCTTTTCTCTCCTGGGTTCCTTATTGTTTCCACTTCTTTATCCTCCATTCTCCCCTTCTCTAACTCTCTTCTCTCCCTCTTCAACCTTCCCTCTCTTCCTCATTCTTGTTTTCATCTCTCTCCCGCCGACCTACGTACCTTGCACTCGCACCCTTTTTGCTCCTAATAGTTGCCTCCTCCTCCTCTCTCATTCCTCTCCCTCCGTCACCTCCTCTGTCCCTCTCCTCCACCCCTTCCTGTCTCCTCCTCCCTCCCTCTGTGCGTGCATGTTGCAGATGCTGTCGCTCTCCCTGCTGGATGCTGTGGTACGCAGTGACTGGCACTGTGTGTGGTTGAAGTTCCTCTGCCAGCATGGCTACCTGCACACCCTCTGTGCCAGCTTGCAGTGGGAGGATGACGGGCTTAAGAAGATGCTCCACCCCATCCCAGAAGCACTCAGAGCGCTCTATATCTACGAGTCAAAAATGGTGAGAGTAATCTTATACTTTGCATTGTATGTCTCAGAACTCTTGAATCATTCGTGAGTTTTGGTAAGGCCTAGTGACTTCTCCATCCCTGGCCTTCACAAAGGTCATTTTGATTCACTTTATAATTATCTTTCGCTAACAAATGTATCCATAAGAGGCTTGGGAAAGGTTACAGGTCTTAGGAAACACTTTAGTCCCTCCCCTTAGGAATTAGGTAAAAGTTAAAGAAATAAATGCATATACATGTACAGTGTACCTATATCTATATATAGATATACTCTATATAAGGTTAGCTACATTTTGGCACCAAAATCATCAATAAAGCTAGACAAAGAAAAATTTACAAGGGACTACAAAAACTCATGAATGATTCATGAGTATATGGCTGACTTGAAGCTCAATGAGACACCAACTTGTGTAGGCATATTATTATGTAGCTCATCCTGTTACGAAGTCTCCATGGTTCTCTCTGTGGTTCTCTCTGTCTCTGCTGTTTTCCCCCCCTCGCATAACTTGCATTCTAAAGGTCCAGTGTGAGTATCAGAACACTCCAAATTTTCCAGTGCCTGGCTAGACTATCTATTATAATAACCTTCTCAATAATCAACTTGAAATCGTATTCTCTCGACATTTGGACTAGATGCTCTAGCCTTCATCAACTTATTGTTGGACAAAAGTCGCAATTGGTAAGGCGAGTTGTAAGATTTGTCGACACTGCCATCGTCTAGCTAGAAGCAGGCTATCTTTTCAAGGGTTTTATATTTGCACTTTAGACTCCAATCCACGAATGTGATGTGTAGAATGAGGAGCAGCAGAGTAGGGTGTGGCTTCCAGCAGAGAAGGGTATGGCTTCCAGCAGATCCTATATAATCCACGAATATATCCCCTGAGAATTCTTCTTTAGTCACATCTTTGAGCCCTTTTAGAATGCTTAACCCCTTGAGAATGTGTAACCCTTGAGATTGTTTAATCTTGAACCCCTTGAGAATGCTTAATCGAGAATGTTTAACCCCTTAAGTGGGTTTAATCTCTCAAGAATGTTTAACCCCTCAAGTGTGTCTAATCTCTCAAGAATGTCACTCTCTGCAATATTTGAGCAGGGTTGGGTGAACTCTGAGATATCTCCCAATGCTCAAATCTCCCCTCCCCAAACTCTCACATCTGCCACCCCCCAACTTATTCTGTCATATATTTACTTGCAGCATTACAGAAAAAGTCATTAAGTAGTTCATTAGCCAGAGCCTGCATAAGTCAAGAATTTGGAGAATACTTGTGTTTGTATCTATCAGGATTTCTCTTTTGTCAGGAAAATATAGCGTGCTCTTAGAGATGAAGTACTCGTGGGGTCAGTTTGAAAATGACCAGCCGTGCTTTGTGCATTTTTGTACCTTTTGAGTGTGAAGAAGAGCAATGCCCCTCCCCATTCTCTCATCTCCCCCCTAACAAAGAAATAAATCCTATATGCAGCCCTGTTGAGCATGCAATATTCACCTGTATATTACAGGGTTTCATTTAGAAATTGTCCGAGGGGGGGGGGGGGGGGGGGCAACTGGAGGAATCTGGATATTGAGGGGGGGCATGATGGTTAAAGATGTGACCAAGTTTCTAATGAATTTTAATAATACAATTTTCAAGGGGGGGGGGGGGGGGGCAAAAAGGTTCCAAGGGGGGCAGCCCCCCCCCCCCCCCCCCCCCCCCCCCCCCCCCCCCCCCCCCTAAATGAAACCCTGCATTAGCCAATGTGAACTGATACTCTTGTGTTGGTGTCGGACAACTCCCTCATCGTCCAGGCTTTCCTGACTCGCGTGGCTGACAGACCGGTGGGTGCCAGAGAGCTGACCTCCATCAATGCCGTCAATTACCTCTCCCAGTGCTGCTTCATCGACCTCCGCCCCAGTCATCACATCAACAGTTACTATGGTGACTATCATACCCAATCATCTCGCGGCTTCATTCCGTCCATTTTGGAGCGCTACAGACAGCTTCTGTTTCCTTTGCTGAAGTTTCTGTTTGCACTTTTGACCTGCCCTGGTCCTCACCACAAGGAGGTGGTAGGTCAGGTGACGACCCTAATTGGAGCCCACTGCGATGTGTTTGCAGCGGTGTTGAAGGAGGAGTTCTCTGGCCTCACTATCAGCACTCTTCAAGAGCTTGCTCTCGTCACTGGCCTCATCGCCCAGTCTGGAGTGGGTACGTACCTGTACCTGTATATAATATACATTCATGAGTGAAGATGCTTATTTTAGCGCCCTGTCTAATTAATTCTAAATGGTGTTGCAGCATTGATACGGAGATTTCTGTGGTAGTTGTCAGGACGTAACTGAAGTAGTATTTATTTGATTTTCAATGAATTCTCAGTTGACATAATAACATTAAAATCACCTTCTCAATAATCGACTTCAAATTTTATTCACTCGATGTTTCGACTAGATTCACTGATGAAGTGAATAAAATTTGAAGTTGATTATTGAGAAGGTGATTTTAATATTTATTTGTTATTGAGAAGGTGATTTTAATATTTATTTGTATTTGCACTAATGTGTAAATGGGTGAAGAATTGAAGTCGGTTTAGATAATATCAGAGCTGAAGAAATGGACTCTCTAACGTCATATACATGTGCTTGTTGTTCGAGGAGCTAAAGTTTCGAGGGTTGCTGTAAATTGTTTCCCCAAATAATTTTCGAGTATAATTTTCGAGGCTATTGCTATCCCTTACCAGACCTTATTATTGCACCAAATAATTGGAGGGCACAATTTTGGCACAATTTTCGTGTCTAGGATCAAGTCCGCGAAAATGTTGAAACTTTATCTCCCCGAGAGAGAGAGAAAAAGGCAATTGTTGTATGATGAGCTTGTTATCTCCATTCTCAGGCCACGACTGGTCGAAGGAGTCGTCCAGTTTGAAGGTCTCGGGTCTGGTCCACCTTCAGAGGCTCATGCTCACTCATCTGCCTCACTTCTGGTCCACACACGTACGCTCGCATGCACACGGCAGTTACAGCTGGGGCAGGTGACCTGGATGCTGGGGGTCACATGATAGAGTAGTAGTTCCTTTGTTCTAGATCAAGTGATGGGATCATGTAGCCTATCAGTGCTGTACTGTATTACCTAATGCACATGCATAGTGGTACTCCATTACGAGGTCATGTGATAATCATGTGATGGGATCATACAGCCTATCAGTGCTGTACTGTATTAGCTAATGCACATGCATAGTGGTATTCCATTACGAGGTCATGTGATGATCATGTGCTGATCATGTGACTTACTTTATTTTCGTAGTGTTGTAAAAAGATAGTAAAGCAAGCAGTGGAAGGGGAGGAGTCAAACAATGAAACCACGCCTTCTGATGAGGCGTCTCTTCTGGTGCAACAGATCTCTTCAAACATTGTCACATACTGCAGAGTTGCCATGACGATGGGAGGTGTGTAAAGTGTGGTGCCCTTTCAATGTACAGCTGCTGCACATGCCAGAACTTGTTGGTTGGTGGATTTGCAGTCATGAGACATGTTGGTGTCGGAGTGTAGCCATGAGTGTTGCTGGTCACTGTTGATTGGAGGATCTATACATGTTAGCGTAGACTGTCTGTATCTTGTCTAATCTTGAATGGCCTCCGTCTTGCTTTTGTATGTTGGCGATTGAAGTATTTCCTGTGTAGCTCTTCCCTAGACGTATGACTTGCAGTCAAGTTGGTGACTTGCAGCTGCTGCTTGATCACCATAAGCTTCCATCTCTGCTCTAACAGAAAGTTCCACTCCGAGCATGCTTCATGGTGGCCCATTCCAAAAGCAATAGGCCAACTATGTGTACATACAAGACGATCATTACTCTGTCTCGAGTGTGTGGGATCATTACCTTTTTAATCTCATTATAGCACTACCTGTAGTATACTAGACACTACCTGTAGTTTACTAGACACTTCCTGCAGTTTACTAGACACTTCCTGCAGTTTACTAGACACTTCCTGCAGTTTACTAGACACTTCCTGCAGTTTACTAGACACTTCCTGCAGTTTACAAGACAGTACATGTAGTTTACCAGACACTTCCTGTAGTTTACTAGACACTTCCTGCAGTTTACTAGACAAACTTCCTGTAGTTTATTAGACCAACGCAATAGCTGCTTTATTTTCCATTTTGTCATTCACACGTAGGCGTGGAGTTTTCGGTGCCGCACTGCCGGATACTCTTGAAACCCGACCTCTCCGAGGCTATGAGTGCGCCGCCGCCCAGTCAGGATCCATTTTCTTCTCTTGTTGTAACCCCCGTGACCTCTCAACCTCCGTCTCTGGGTTTGCTGATTCAGCACTTGCAAGAGTGCGTGGAAAGTTACGTCATTGCTCACGATAGCTTCCAGCAGCTTCACCAGAAGAAGGAGAAATCTGGTCCATTGTCTAGCGACGACATCAGACAGGTGAGAGAGAGGTCACTCTGTGCTCTGCTACGCCAATATCAATATCACTCTGAGTGGAAATGGAGGGAAATTCCTCTTGTCCATGGCTGAGGCACTGGATAATAACAGGGATTAATTACACTTATATATATACACATATAAATATATATATATACATGTACACATATAAGTATATATAATAACATAGGCACTTATATATATATATATATATATATAAGTATTATATATATATATATAAGTGCCTAAGTATATACAATAACAGGGATTAATTCCACTTATATATATAGCCCTAGCCCATGTATATATATATACATAGTGTAACCTAATGTTACTCAGTGCTTGTGTTTGACGCAGAGTTGTGTGTTGTGCATCTGTTTAGTTGTTGTCTGTGTCGATATCCACCGACAAGTTACCAGTGACACAGCAGCAAGTTCTGGCACGTCGAAGACTCAGCACGTTAGTCTCCCACAAGAAGAAGGAACTGCTACATTATGCATGTACGTATGTTATGCTTATTGTGGATGTAGTGGTGTAGACCCCTTACCTTATTTCCCACAACCAAAAGTGTTTGTGGTCCAATCAGTATTCGTGGAGACCCTTTACCTATGATTGCCCCCCTTTACCTATGATTGTGGTGCAGACCCCTCAAACTATGATGGCAGTGGAGACCCCTTACCTACATAGCAATTATTTGTGTCACCCTCTTACCTAATTGGGTACAAGAACATCACATGTCACATCTGTTGTCTGTATTAATGTAGACCCCTTACCTAGTCACCCACTGTTTCTTGACCTAGCTGTCCACTTATTGTCAGGAGACCTCTTTCCTGTTTCCTCCCTCAAAAGAAGGAGCTGCATGTACAATCGTGTTATCAGTAATGAACATACCTTACCTATTGAAGGAGCTATGTGATGCCCTGTCACGGACTCGACTTCATGTGTCAGTGGTATTGTAGACCCTTTACCTATTAGTGCTTAGTATATTACCTGTTTCCACACCAGAATGAACTGCAGTGTGTACACATTGGACTTACAGCTATTAGCTAGTATCCACAAAATGGAAGAGCAGAGGGTGAAAGGAAGTTCCTGTTTTTTAAACTTGCCTGAGAGTAAAATATTTCTGATAGTTATGATGTCAGCTGATGTATGTTTTCCCTTGAGTTATGGTAACATACAATATCTGTGTGTATTCAAGTCCTTTATTACCTAGCTGGTGTGTGTTGACCCTTTACTAGATGTGGTAGAGAACCTGTTATACCTGTTGTGGCAGCACCTACAGTTCTACTTGCTCCGCTCTAAGCCAGCTGATCCTCACCTGCAGTTTGGCAAGCTCACCTCCACCCACACTGCCATGCGCAGGGTGCAAGGTACAAATGCAATTACTAACATGTGCATTGCTTGCTTTATGATTCTGTCTATAAAGTGACTTTTAAAGGAGCATTTGCAATTATGTGTATACTTTTCAAATTTTAAAAGGTATTTTCAGAATATTGAGTGACTTGCTGACCCTATAATTTTTAGCACTTTATGTTGGCCATGGAAGGTTCCTGCTTGGCCCCTCCCTAGACTTGCAGCAGAATTGGTTGCTTGTAGCTGCTGTTTAATCATTGTAAGCTTGCATCGTTGAAGCAACAGAGGGATGCACTCCACTCCCGCCAGCGTGCTCTGTGGTGGCCACACCCACCAGCGTGCTCCGTGGTGGGTCATCTCTGAAGCAATGGGGACTTACATGTCCTCGATGCTCATTTATATTAAATCAGAGTTGGTGTTGGTGGGGTTATTACTTCAGGAATATCCTTACAACACTTCCTGTAGTATACTAGACATCTGTGCCATACCTCTTCTCATTAGAGCACTTGGAACCTGTAGTATACTAGACACCTGTGCCATACCTCTTCTCATTAGAGCACTTGGAACCTGTAGTATACTAGACACCTGTGCCATACCTCTTCTCATTAGAGCACTTCCTGTAGTATACTGTGCCATACCTCTTCTCATTAGAGCACTTCCTGTAGTATACTAGACACCTGTGCCATACCTCTTCTCATTAGAGCACTTGGAACCTGTAGTATACTAGACACCTGTGCCATACCTCTTCTCATTAGAGCACTTCCTGTAGTATACTGTGCCATACCTCTTCTCATTAGAGCACTTCCTGTAGTATACTAGACACCTGTGCCATACCTCTTCTCATTAGAGCACTTCCTGTAGTATACTAGACACCTGTGCCATACCTCTTCTCATTAGAACACTTCCTGTAGTATACTAGACACCTGTGCCATACCTCTTCTCATTAGAGCACATCCTGTAGTATACTAGACACCTGTGCCATACCTCTTCTCATTAGAGCACTTGGAACCTGTAGTATACTAGACACCTGTGCCATACCTCTTCTCATTAGAGCACTTCCTGTAGTATACTGTGCCATACCTCTTCTCATTAGAGCACTTCCTGTAGTATACTAGACACCTGTGCCATACCTCTTCTCATTAGAGCACTTCCTGTAGTATACTAGACACCTGTGCCATACTCTTCTCATTAGAACACTTCCTGTAGTATACTAGACACCTGTGCCATACCTCTTCTCATTAGAGCACATCCTGTAGTATACTAGACACCTGTGCCATACCTCTTCTCATTAGAGCACTTCCTGTAGTATACTAGACACCTGTGCCATACCTCTTCTCATTAGAGCACTTCCTGTAGTATACTAGACACCTGTGCCATACCTCTTCTCATTAGAACACTTCCTGTAGTATACTAGACACCTGTGCCATACCTCTTCTCATTAGAGCACTTCCTGTAGTATACTAGACACCTGTGCCATACCTCTTCTCATTAGAGCACTTCCTGTAGTATACTAGACACCTGTGCCATACCTCTTCTCATTAGAGCACTTCCTGTAGTATACTAGACACCTGTGCCATACCTCTTCTCATTAGAGCACTTCCTGTAGTATACTAGACACCTGTGCCATAGCTAAGATGTTTTGCAATGTTTGGTTGATGTTCAATGGCCACTAATGATGTTCAATGGCCACTAAGTACTGATGCTAGTGAGGCCAATTTGTGATGCAACTCTATTAGTACAGGAGGTGTTGATGGGTTCTCACGAGGTGCAAAGAGAGAGGAACCCTAGGTCTCTCTTACACACCTTCGTTCGCGCATGGTATAAAAATGCAAACAATGGTGGAAGGTGTTCCTCCAGAACAGCCGCATGATATCAGCAGCTTGTCCTCTGTGACAGTACATGTATAATATTGCATGGGAAGCTACTCCTCCAGTGTCCCAAACAAGCACGGAGAGAGCTCCCTTCATGGTGCAGGTGTAGCCTGGCTGTTAGTGTGGTGGAGAAGGTGCACTGAGAGAACTCCCTTCATGGTAGGTGTAGCCTGGCAGTCAGTGTGGTGGAGAAGGTGCACTGAGAGAACTCCCTTCATGGTGCAGGTGTAGCCAGGCAGTCAGTGTGGTAGAGAAGGTGCACTGAGAGAACTCCCTTCATGGTAGTTGTGGCCTGGCAGTCAGTGTGGTGGAGAAGGTGCACTGAGAGAACTCCCTTCATGGTAGGTGTGGCCTGGCAGTCAAGTGTGGTAGAGAAGGTGCACTGGGAGAACTCCCTTCATGGTGCAGGTGTGGCCTGGCAGTCAGTGTGGTGGAGAAGGTGCACTGAGAGAACTCCCTTCATGGTGCAGGTGTAGCCAGGCAGTCAGTGTGGTAGAGAAGGTGCACTGAGAGAACTCCCTTCATGGTAGGTGTGGCCTGGCAGTCAGTGTGGTGAAGAAGGTGCACTGAGAGAACTCCCTTCATGGTAGTTGTGGCCTGGCAGTCGGTGTGGTGGGGAAGGTGCACTGAGAGAACTCCCTTCATTGTGCAGGTAGCCTGGCAGTCAGTGTGGTGGAGAAGGTGCACTGAGAGAACTCCCTTCATTGTGCAGGTGTAGCCAGGCAGTCAGTGTGGTGGAGAAGGTGCACTGAGAGAGCTCCCTTCATGGTGCAGGTGTAGCCAGGCAGTCAGTGTGGTGGGGAAGGTGCACCGAGAGAACCCCCTTCATGGTGCAGGTGTAGCCAGGCAGTCAGTGTGGTGGGGAAGGTGCACTGAGAGAACTCCCTTCATGGTAGGTGTGGTCTGGCAGTCAGTGTGGTGGAGAAGGTGCACTGAGAGAACTCCCTTCATGGTAGGTGTAGCCAGGCAGTCAGTGTTGTGAAGAAGGTGCACTGAGAGAACTCCCTTCATGGCAGGTGTGGCCTGGCAGTCAGTGTGGTGGAGAAGGTGCACTGAGAGAACTCCCTTCATGGTGCAGGTGTAGCCAGGCAGTCAGTGTGGTGGGGAAGGTGCACCGAGAGAACCCCCTTCATGGTGCAGGTGTAGCCAGGCAGTCAGTGTGGTGGGGAAGGTGCACTGAGAGAACTCCCTTCATGGTAGGTGTGGTCTGGCAGTCAGTGTGGTGGAGAAGGTGCACTGAGAGAACTCCCTTCATGGTACACTGTAGGTGTAGCCAGGCAGTCAGTGTTGTGAAGAAGGTGCACTGAGAGAACTCCCTTCATGGTAGTTGTGGCCTGGCAGTCAGTGTGGTGGAGAAGGTGCACTGAGAGAGCTCCCTTCATGGTAGGTGTAGCCTGGCAGTCAGTGTGGTAGAGAAGGTGCACTGAGAGAACTCCCTTCATGGTAGGTGTGGCCTGGTAGTCAGTGTTGTGAAGAAGGTGCACTGAGAGAACTCCCTTCATGGTAGTTGTGGCCTGGCAGTCAGTGTGGTGGAGAAGGTGCACTGAGAGAACTACCTTCATGGTGCAGGTAGCCTGGCTGTCAGTGTGGTGGAGAAGGTGCACTGAGAGAGCTCCCTTCATGGCAGGTGTAGCCTGGCAGTCAGTGTGGTGGAGAAGGTGCACTGAGAGAGCTCCCTTCATGGTGCAAGTGTGGCCTGGCAGTCAGTGTGGTGGAGAAGGTGCACTGAGAGAACTCCCTTCATTGTGCAGGTAGCCTGTCAGTCAGTGTGGTGGAGAAGGTGCACTGAGAGAACTCCCTTCATTGTGCAGGTGTAGCCAGGCAGTCAGTGTGGTGGAGAAGGTGCACTGAGAGAACTCCCTTCATGGTAGGTGTAGCCTGGCAGTCAGTGTGGTGGAGAAGGTGCACTGAGAGAGCTCCCTTCATGGTGCAAGTGTGGCCTGGCAGTCAGTGTGGTGGAGAAGGTGCACTGAGAGAACTCCCTTCATGGTAGGTGTGGCATGGCAGTCAGTGTGGTGGAGAAGGTGCACTGAGAGAACTCCCTTCATGGTGCAGGTGTGGCCTGGCAAGTGGAGAAGGTGTAGTTCAAGTACTGCAGCAAAAACTACAAGCATCAAAAAGCTAGTGCTGCTGATGGAGTACGGGAAAGAAATGGCACTCGTGCATAAGCGAGTAGATACTCCAGCTAAGTTAGCAGAGTTGAGCACCTACAATGGGTCACAAGAGGTGCCACTGTCACCTTGTTTCAGGCATACTCAGGTAATACTCGCTTGATCCAAATCCAGTTCTTCAACTTGTATCTGTGCCATTGTCTATGACAATAAATTCCTGTATTTGAAACTCCACGGAATCACGAGTAATGTAACATAGTGAGAGATATACCTGCTAGGCAAAGCCTGATAGCCAGAGCTAGATCTGCTAGGCAAAGCCTGATAGCCAGAGCTAGATCTGCTAGGTAAAGCCTGATAGCCAGAGCTAGGTAAAGCCTGATAGCCAGAGCTAGATCTGCTGGGGCAAAGCCTGATAGCCAGAGCTAGATCTGCTAGGGAAAGCCTGATAGCCAGAGCTAGATCTGCTGGGGTAAAGCCTGATAGCCAGAGCTAGATCTGCTGGGGCAAAGCCTGATAGCCAGAGCTAGATCTGCTGGGGCAAAGCCTGATAGCCAGAGCTAGATCTGCTAGGGAAAGCCTGATAGCCAGAGCTAGATCTGCTGGGGTAAAGCCTGATAGCCAGAGCTAGATCTGCTGGGGCAAAGCCTGATAGCCAGAGCTAGATCTGCTAGGCAAAGCCTGATAGCCAGAGCTAGATCTGCTGGGGCAAAGCCTGATAGCCAGAGCTAGATCTGCTAGGGAAAGCCTGATAGCCAGAGCTAGATCTGCTGGGGTAAAGCCTGATAGCCAGAGCTAGATCTGCTGGGGCAAAGCCTGATAGCCAGAGCTAGATCTGCTGGGGCAAAGCCTGATAGCCAGAGCTAGATCTGCTAGGGAAAGCCTGATAGTCAGAGCTAGATCTGCTGGGGCAAAGCCTGATAGCCAGAGCTAGATCTGCTAGGGAAAGCTGTTAACCAGAGCTTTTGCCATCAACACACATTGAGATAGGTATAAAACTAGCTTGGCTAATAACTAAATCCACGCTTACATAGCTAGCTAGCCAGGTGGCTGCTATTTCCGATCTCCACTTGAATTGTCAAACATGCAGAATTTGATACATGTTCATAGGTCTCGGTATATATGTTTACTGGAAGCCTTAAGAGCAATCTACTGCACTTTAAGGGGAAGTTGGGCTTCTTTCTCGGCCATATGGCCTCCTCTCCCATGCAATAAGCACTAGAGCCATTTTTGGCACAAAAATGTTCACATTTCAGATATGATCAAATGGGTGTGTCATACATGTACCTATAATTCTTAGCCCTTATACTGTGCAATGCCTAGGACAAATACCATATTATTAGAGCTCTATTAGCAGCTTCAAGTTGATTGGTAGCTATGTGACTGAGTTAGCTCACTGCATTAGTTATGTGACTGAGTCAGCTCACGCATTAGTTATGTGACTGAGTCAGCTCACTGCATTAGTTAAGTGGCTGAGTTAGCTCACTGCATTAACTGTATGTGGCAGAGTTAGCTCACTGCATTAGTATATTGCAGAGTTAGCTCACTGCATTGACTATGTGGCAGAGTTAGCTCACTGCATTAGCTCCTGGCAGAGTTAGCTCACTGCATTAGTTATGTGGCAGAGTTAGCTCACTGCATTAGTATGTGGCAGAGTTAGCTCACTGCATTAGTATGTGGCAGAGTTAGCTCACTGCATTAGTATGTGGCAGAGTTAGCTCACTGCATTAGTTCCTGGCAGAGTTAGCTCACTGCATTAGTTATGTGGCAGAGTTAGCTCACTGCATTAGTTCCTGGCAGTTAGCTCACTGCATTAGTTATGTGGCAGAGTTAGCTCACTGCATTAGTGTGTGGCAGAGTTAGCTCACTGCATTAGTGTGTGGCAGAGTTAGCTCACTGCATTAGTTCCTGGCAGAGTTAGCTCACTGCATTAGTGTGTGGCTGAGTTAGCTCACTGCATTAGTTATGTGGCAGAGTTAGCTCCTATGTGGCAGAGTTAGCTCACTGCATTAGTATGTGGCAGAGTTAGCTCACTGCATTAGTGTGTGGCAGAGTTAGCTCACTGCATTAGTATGTGGCAGAGTTAGCTCACTGCATTAGTGTGTGGCTGAGTTAGCTCACTGCATTAGTATGTGGCAGAGTTAGCTCACTGCATTAGCTACATGGCAGAGTTAGCTCACTGCATTACTATGTGGCAGAGTTAGCTCACTGCATTAGTTCCTGGCAGAGTTAGCTCACTGCATTAGTGTGTGGCAGAGTTAGCTCACTGCATTAGTGTGTGGCAGAGTTAGCTCACTGCATTAGTGTGTGGCAGAGTTAGCTCACTGCATTAGTGTGTGGCAGAGTTAGCTCACTGCATTAGTGTGTGGCTGAGTTAGCTCGCTGCATTATGCTACACATAATTATTGTGTCTGTTTCTCTCACATTTCAGATTACTCTTCAAGCAAGACTGATAATAAATCTTTTGACCTGACGACTCTTGGCGAGAGAATATCCTCTAGCGATCTGGAGCAACTCAGGACGAACTTACCAAAGTGTCTTACTGATGCTCTCTTCAAGAAACTGTTGGATTTGGAGGAGGTTTGTGTACATTATGTTGCAGTCTGACTAGGTAGGTGTGGTGGAGGCAGCCTGAAGAATAGGATGAGCCTTTGATTAGCGAGTGTCCCCATAGAGCTTTTGTCAACCCACTTCAACTTACCTCAACCCAGTGTGATGTTGGTCCAGTGTGTGTCCCCATAGAGCTATTATCAACCTACTTCAACCTGCCTCAACCCATGGTGGTATTGATCCAGTGTGTATCATCACCATAGAGCTATTGTCATGTGCGTCAAATGAGTGTGATGTTGACCCATGAGGCTGTTGTCAGCCTACTTCAATCAGCCTGTCCAGGTTTACCCACAGAACTATTGTGAGCCAACTTAAACCTGCCTCAGCCCAGTGTGATATTAAGCCAGAGATGTTTTCAACCTGTGTCAACTTTGTGTTAATGATCCATAAGCTTTAATATATAACCTGCATCATATTTTATTCCTGTGCTCTTTTGTGTTGTTCTTACTTCTGTTATGCAGATTCAGTTGCAGGAAAAATCGGAGAAGAAGATTGGTTTTGTACATGCTCTAGTCCGAAGGATAAAGAGACTGCTAAAACTAAAGACTTACTGATACATGAGATTTATTATTATTGCGAGATTAAATGTTTGCCTGCCAATTTTTCGCGCATGCTCAGTATCAATTACAACATGGCCTTTTCTAGTCCGTGAGATAAATGGCGGGGTGGTAGTAGCACACCAAGAATGGCCGACTACGCTTACATCCTCACCTAGGTTGTAAGACCCTTTTAAAGGTTTCAGTGCGAGCTCTGACAGTGAGTGAAGCCACAGCTTGATCCAAAAGCCCAGGAACCCAGCCATGAGTGAGAGAGACGGCGATGAAGATCACCATAAGGCGACCAGGGAATTCTTGGCGAAACTGTTGGAATTCCATCAGAAAAATGGGTAAGCCAACGCGAGAGTTCATTGGAGAGAAGACTCGAGTGTTTTTCCTCGCGTAAAGGGGGTGGGGGCAAACGTAGGAGCGGTAATAAAAAATCACTCGTCCTAGACAGCTGGCCCACGGTTCTCCATGGTTTTTAGCGATTTTACCCCTAAGCTTTGTGTTTGTTTCATTGGTAGAGCTTCTAGCCAGGGCTTGAGTATGTGCAGAGGTTAGAAGGTGTTGTCTGTAGCCTTGAGGCCTGCCTTTCCCCTTCCCCCATACAACAGGTCACTCTAAGTGTGCACAAGCATGTCTTATTCCTGCATGCCCTAAAACATTTCTACTATCTTCTTCCCCACTTCTCTTAATCTCCTTTTCCCACTTCTCTCAATCTCCCTTCCCCACTTCTCTTAATCTTCCTTCCCCACTTCTCTTGATCTCCCTCTGATGTAGCACCCCTCTGCGCCGGATACCCACTCTAGGTGGGAGAGAATTGGATGTGTACCACCTCTACAAGAAGGTTGAGTCTCTGGGTGGACACGATGTGGTGTCACAGACAAGATTGTGGGGAGAGGTCGCTCGTAGTTTTAATCTTCCAGCATCTGTCACCAGTGCCTCTTACGCCGTTCGACAACATTACATCAAGTGAGTGCTATAGCAATAAACTTGACCATGTAAGAAAATGTAACTTGGCGTAGCATATACGCCAGCATTTACATTTGCATAACTTTCCAGGAAAATGTCACATGATATGTCACATGGTATTCCACTCGCATGTATAAGTGACAAACATAACAACAAGGTTTATACTGGGGAATAACTAGCGAGATATGTATCAAAAGACTGTTCATTTCCTCATTTCCACATGTGTTTTGGTGCTCATTAATGTTTAGTGCTTGTCATCAGGATGTTCCGGGGCCATGAGCATTTTCCAGGGTGCCTGTGGATAGCCTTAGGTCAAGCCTATTAGCCCTAGTCAGTAGTCGGTGAGCAAGAATTTCGAACTTTGGCCATCCATGATCCTGGATTGCCTCCGCTGGACGTACGTGTCTAGTGTGAATGAATGAGTGGGTGTGTGAGTTGGAAGTCGAGCAAGTGGTAACTCTGTGTTACATAGCTATACTGTGGATTAATGAGTGAATTAGGAGTTTAGCATGTAGTAACTCTGTGTTACACAGCTGTCTAGTGTGGATTAACGAGTGAAATAGGAGTGTAGCATGTAGTATTACACAGCTGTCTAGTGTGGATTAACGAGTGAAATAGAGTGTAGCATGTAGTAACTCTGTATTACACAGCTGTCTAGTGTGGATGAGCGGGTGAGCCTGGAATGTAACGTGGTAGCCAGCACTTCCCCCAGCCCAGCATGCGTAGGAGTAGACTCCATCTTGGCAAGATTCAGTGTTTTGTTTTGATGTGTCTCCCTCCCCCCCCTAATTACTATTGCTTCCTAGTGTGCTTAGACCCACTCATTTGTACAGTTCTTGTTGAGGTTTCTGGAGTTCTTTAGAATCATCAGTAAGGAAACCCCTATACTTCCAGCATGAGAGTGATTTTGCATTTTACTTGCACATACATACATACATGCATACATATATACATACATATATACATGCATACATACATACCCACTTACATATTATAATACATACGTATAAATACACGCTTACATATACATACATGTATACATACATGTATACCTAATATACATATATTACATACGTACATGCACACATACCTACCTACATACATGCATACACCCATAATACATATATATACCTATGTATGCTCAGAGTTATGTACAGCAGTGTTAGTGTATATAGTGCATACACGTAAGTTACAATATGCTACCCTATGTTACACTTTGGTAAATCATGTTACATTGTGCTACAATGAATAAACACAAGACATAGGTATCCAGCAGATATGTGCCTCAGGGAGATGGTATCTTGTCCTGCCTCTTGTGCTAACTGCCTATAATTGCTTTGATGCCATGACCTTATGGGCCCTCGTTATGAGTAGCAGTACAACAGTGTAGTTAACGTGATATAACAACCAGAGTTTCGTACGGTAGTGGGTAACCTGGGATCTTCATTCCACCCAAAACAGATGTATAGAAAATGTCTGAAAGTTTGGCTGCAGTTGTGCCTATACTGACAGATGGTGTGTCAACTATTTGGTAGGCAAATTTCTCTGGGGAGGCATTTCTGTACTATGTGGGCATGCTAATATACCTACCTGTGCTGCCATGCTAGTTGGTGTGTAGTCCTACCTGTGCTGCCATGCTAGTTGGTGTGAAGTCCTACCTGTGCTGCCATGCTAGTTGGTGTGTAGTCCTACCTGTACTGCCATGCTAGTTGGTGTGCAGTCCTACCTGTACTGCCATGCTAGTTGGTGTGTAGTCCTACCTGTACTGCCATGCTAGTTGGTGTGAAGTCCTACCTGTACTGCCATGCTAGTTGGTGTGTAGTCCTACCTGTGCTGCCATGCTAGTTGGTGTGTAGTCCTACCTGTGCTGCCATGCTAGTTGGTGTGAAGTCCTACCTGTACTGCCATGCTAGTTGGTGTGTAGTCCTACCTGTACTGCCATGCTAGTTGGTGTGTAGTCCTACCTGTGCTGCCATGCTAGTTGGTGTGTAGTCCTACCTGCACTGCCATGCTAGTTGGTGTGTAGTCCTACCTGTGCTGCCAAACTAGTTGGTGTGTAGTCCTACCTGTACTGCCATGCTACTGCCATGCTAGTTGATGTGTAGTCCTACCTGTACTGCCATGCTAGTTGGTGTGTAGTCCTACCTGTGCTGCCATGCCAGCTGGTGTGTAGTCCTACCTTTGCTGCCAAACTAGTTGGTGTGTAGTCCTACCTGTACTGCCATGCTAGTTGGTGTGTAGTCCTACCTGTACTGCCATGCTAGTTGGTGTGTAATCCTACCTGTACTGCCATGCTAGTTGGTGTGTAGTCCTACCTGTACTGTCAGGCTAGTTGGTGTGAAGTCCCACCTGTACTGCCATGCTAGTTGGTGTATAGTCCTACCTGTACTGCCATGCTAGTTGGTGTGTAGTCCTACCTGTGCTGTCATGCTAGTTGGTGTGTAGTCCTACCTGTACTGTCAGGCTAGTTGGTGTGAAGTCCCACCTGTACTGCCATGCTAGTTGGTGTATAGTCCTACCTGTACTGCCATGCTAGTTGGTGTATAGTCCTACCTGTACTGCCATGCTAGTTGGTGTGTAGTCCTACCTGTGCTGCCATGCTAGTTGGTGTATAGTCCTACCTGTACTGCCATGCTAGTTGGTGTGTAGTCCTACCTGTACTGCCATGCTAGTTGGTGTGAAGTCCTACCTGTACTGCCATGCTAGTTGGTGTGTAGTCCTACCTGTACTGCCATGCTAGTTGGTGTGAAGTCCTACCTGTACTGCCATGCTAGTTGGTGTGTAGTCCTACCTGTACTGCCATGCTAGTTGGTGTATAGTCCTACCTGTACTGCCATGCTAGTTGGTGTGTAGTCCTACCTGTGCTGTCATGCTAGTTGGTGTGTAGTCCTACCTGTACTGCCATGTTAGTTGGTGTGTAGTCCTACCTGTACTGCCATGCTGGTTGGTGTGTAGTCCTACCTGTGCTGCCATGCTAGTTGGTGTGTAGTCCTACCTGTACTGCCATGCTAGTTGGTGTGTAGTCCTACCTGTACTGCCATGCTAGTTGGTGTGTAGTCCTACCTGTACTGCCATGCTAGATGATTTGTAGTCCTACCTGTGCTGCCATGCTAGTTGGTGTGTAGTCCTACCTGTACTGCCATGCTAGTTGGTGTGTAGTCCTACCTGTGCTGCCATGCTAGTTGGTGTGTAGTCCTACCTGTACTGCCATGCTAGTTGGTGTGTAGTCCTACCTGTACTGCCATGCTAGTTGGTGTGTAGTCCTACCTGTGCTGCCATGCTAGTTGGTGTGTAGTCCTACCTGCACTGCCATGCTAGTTGGTGTGTAGTCCTACCTGTGCTGCCAAACTAGTTGGTGTGTAGTCCTACCTGTACTGCCATGCTAGTTGATGTGTAGTCCTACCTGTACTGCCATGCCAGCTGGTGTGTAGTCCTACCTTTGCTGCCAAACTAGTTGGTGTGTAGTCCTACCTGTACTGCCATGCTAGTTGGTGTGTAGTCCTACCTGTACTGCCAGGCTAGTTGGTGTGAAGTCCTACCTGTACTGCCATGCTAGTTGGTGTGTAGTCCTACCTGTACTGCCATGCTAGTTGGTGTGTAGTCCTACCTGTACTGCCATGCTAGTTGGTGTGTAGTCCTACCTGTACTGCCATGCTAGTTGGTGTGTAGTCCTACCTGTACTGCCATGCCAGGTGGTGTGTAGTCCTACCTGTACTGCCATGCTAGTTGGTGTGTAGTCCTACCTGTACTGCCATGCTAGTTGGTGTGTAGTCCTACCTGTACTGCCATGCTAGTTGGTGTAAAGTCCTACCTGTGCTGCCATGCTAGTTGGTGTGTAGTCCTACCTGTACTGCCATGCTAGTTGGTGTGTAGTCCTACCTGTGCTGCCATGCCAGTTGGTGTGTAGTCCTACCTGCACTGCCATGCTAGTTGGTGTGTAGTCCTACCTGTGCTGCCAAACTAGTTGGTGTGTAGTCCTACCTGTACTGCCATGCTAGTTGATGTGTAGTCCTACCTGTACTGCCATGCTAGTTGGTGTGTAGTCCTACCTACACTGCCATGCTAGTTGGTGTGTAGTCCTACCTGTACTGCCATGCTAGTTGGTGTGTAGTCCTACCTGTGCTGCCATGCTAGTTGGTGTGTAGTCCTACCTGTACTGCCATGCTAGTTGGTGTGTAGTCCTACCTGTACTGCCATGCTAGTTGGTGTGAAGTCCTACCTGTACTGCCATGCTAGTTGGTGTGTAGTCCTACCTGTACTGCCATGCTAGTTGGTGTGTAGTCCTACCTGTACTGCCATGCTAGTTGGTGTGTAGTCCTACCTGTACTGCCATGCTAGTTGGTGTGAAGTCCTACCTGTGCTGCCATGCTAGTTGGTGTGTAGTCCTACCTACACTGCCATGTTAGTTGGTGTGTAGTCCTACCTGTACTGCCATGCTAGTTGGTGTGAAGTCCTACCTGTGCTGCCATGCTAGTTGGTGTGTAGTCCTACCTACACTGCCATGTTAGTTGGTGTGTAGTCCTACCTGTACTGCCATGCTAGTTGGTGTGTAGTCCTACCTGTGCTGCCATGCTAGTTGGTGTGTAGTCCTACCTACACTGCCATGTTAGTTGGTGTGTAGTCCTACCTGTACTGCCATGCTAGTTGGTGTGTAGTCCTACCTGTGCTACCATGCTAGTTGGTGTGTAGTCCTACCTGTACTGCCATGCTAGTTGGTGTGTAGTCCTACCTGTACTGCCATGTTAGTTGGTGTGTAGTCCTACCTGTACTGCCATGCTAGTTGGTGTGTAGTCCTACCTGTGCTGCCATGCTAGTTGGTGTGTAGTCCTACCTGTGCTGCCATGCTAGTTGGTGTGTAGTCCTACCTGCACTGCCATGCTAGTTGGTGTGTAGTCCTACCTGTGCTGCCAAACTAGTTGGTGTGTAGTCCTACCTGTACTGCCATGCTAGTTGGTGTGTAGTCCTACCTGTGCTGCCATGCCAGCTGGTGTGTAGTCCTACCTGTGCTGCCAAACTAGTTGGTGTGTAGTCCTACCTGTACTGCCATGCTAGTTGGTGTGTAGTCCTACCTGTGCTGCCATGCCAGCTGGTGTGTAGTCCTACCTGTGCTGCCATGCTAGTTGGTGTGTAGTCCTACCTGTGCTGCCATGCTAGTTGGTGTGTAGTCCTACCTACACTGCCATGTTAGTTGGTGTGTAGTCCTACCTGTACTGCCATGCTAGTTGGTGTGTAGTCCTACCTGTACTGCCATGCTAGTTGGTGTGTAGTCCTACCTGTGCTGCCATGCTAGTTGGTGTGTAGTCCTACCTGTGCTGCCATGCTAGTTGGTGTGTAGTCCTACCTACACTGCCATGTTAGTTGGTGTGTAGTCCTACCTGTACTGCCATGCTAGTTGGTGTGTAGTCCTACCTGTACTGCCATGCTAGTTGGTGTGTAGTCCTACCTGTGCTGCCATGCTAGTTGGTGTGTAGTCCTACCTGTACTGCCATGTTAGTTGGTGTGTAGTCCTACCTGTACTGCCATGCTAGTTGGTGTGTAGTCCTACCTGTACTCCCATTGCTGACTTTAAGCCATATTTGTGACATGGATATTGTGGTGGGGACCTCCCTTCTTCCCAGACCTTACTAGTAGCTTTGTCCAAGATAAACATTCCATTTCTCTCCCTTTTTCTCCCCCAACTGACAACCCTGCAATAGAACCCTGATAACATGGTGTCAAATGTAATAACATGGTGTAACATGGTTCTTCTTTGTGTGTGCATATGCAGGCTATTGGAGAGGTTTGAAGCTTATGAGAAGGACCCTAACTATTTTGACTATGTACAACCTGTCACTTTCACCCCAAAACTGCCTCCCCCTCTGTTGCCATGGAGAACTATGGTGGCCACGCCTATTCCCAATGGCACTACCCCTTATGCCCCAGTGACGAATGACCAGAGGGTGGGATTCGATCGCTTGACCCGCTCGCTCCTCTCTGGCTATCCGAATGAAGTGGACCTGACCTTCAATGTACTCACTGTTATGACATTCGAGAGTCCTGGGGCACTTTCTTCTACTGAGGTCAGTCATAAATGAGGTTTAGCTTCTATCTTAGCTAATACATAGCAAAGAGTGGATAGCTATCTTATCTGAATCATAGCAGGGAGAGGATAGTTGTGGTAGCCATCTTAGCTGAAGCATAGCGGAGAGAAGATAGATATGACGGTCATCTTAGCTGATTCATGGGAGAAGAGAGCTATGGTCATCACTGTGCATGGTATGGAATGAATGGAATAATTTCATGTGATAACTATCTACCTCTGGACTGTGTCCGGGAAGGGCTACACTGCCTTTTTCAGATCACACCTGGCTTTGCCACACCCCTTTAGTTGGTGGCTCTAACTACACTGTGTGGTGAGGACTCTTACTACACTGTGTGGTGAGGACTCTTACTACACTGTGTGGTGAGGAGCAGTGGATCTACACTTCTCTTATCCATTCTCATCTGGAGTACTGTTCTTTCCTCTGGGACTCAATCATCCCATCTTTCATCTCAGGCACGACTGCCTCTTATTAGACTGTGAGGAGTAGTGGCTCTCTACTCTGTGAGGTGAGGAGCAGTGGCTCTTACTACACTGTGGTGAGGAGCAGTGACTCTCACTACTCTGTGTGGTGAGGAGCAGTGGCTCTCACTACACTGTGGTGAGGAGCAGTGGCTCTCACTACACTGTGTGGTGAGGAGCAGTGGCTCTTACTACACTGTGTGGTGAGGAGCAGTGGCTCTTACTACACTGTGGTGAGGAGCAGTGGCTCTCACTACTCTGTGTGGTGAGGAGCAGTGGCTCTCACTACACTGGTGAGGAGCAGTGGCTCTCACTACACTGTGTGGTGAGGAGCAGTGGCTCTTACTACACTGTGTGGTGAGGAGCAGTGGCTCTTACTACTCTGTGTGGTGAGGAGCAGTGGCTCTTACGTACTACACTGTGTGGTGAGGAGCAGTGGCTCTTACTACACTGTGTGGTGAGGAGCAGTGGCTCTTACTACACTGTGTGGTGAGGAGCAGTGGCTCTTACTACACTGTGTGGTGAGGAGCAGTGGCTCTTACTACACTGTGTGGTGAGGAGCAGTGGCTCTTACTACACTGTGTGGTGAGGAGCAGTGGCTCTTGCTACACTGTGTGGTGAGGAGCAGTGGCTCTTACTACACTGTGTGGTGAGGAGCAGTGGCTCTTACTACACTGTGTGGTGAGGAGCAGTGGCTCTCACTACTCTGTGTGGTGAGGAACAGTGGCTCTTACTACACTGTGTGGTGAGGAGAAGTGGCTCTTACTACACTGTGTGGTGAGGAGCAGTGGCTCTCACTACACTGTGTGGTGAGGAGCAGTGACTCTTACTACACTGTGGTGAGGAGCAGTGACTCTTACTACTCTGTGTGGTGAGGAGCAGTGACTCTTACTACTCTGTGTGGTGAGGAGCAGTGGCTCTTACTACACTGTGTGGTGAGGAGCAGTGGCTCTTACTACACTGTGTGGTGAGGAGCAGTGGCTCTTACTACACTGTGTGGTGAGGAGCAGTGGCTCTTACTACTCTGTGTGGTGAGGAGCAGTGGCTCTTACTCATCTGTGTGGTGAGGAGCAGTGGCTCTTACTACTCTGTGTGGTGAGGAGCAGTGGCTCTCACTACTCTGTGTGGTGAGGAGCAGTGGCTCCTCACTACTCTGTGTGGTGAGGAGCAGTGGCTCTTACTACACTGTGTGGTGAGGAACAGTGGCTCTTACTACACTGTGTGGTGAGGAGCAGTGGCTCTTACTACACTGAGGTGAGGAGCAGTGGCTGTTACTACTCTGTGTGGTGAGGTGCAGTGGCTCTCACTACACTGTGTGGTGAGGAGCAGTGGCTCTCACTACACTGTGTGGTGAGGAGCAGTGGCTCTCACTACACTGTGTGGTGAGGAGCAGTGGCTCTCACTACACTGTGTGGTGAGGAGCAGTGGCTCTTACTACACTGTGTGGTGAGTAGCAGTGGAGCATGATGGTGCCTCTTTACAATCACAAATTATTAGGGGCAGGCATGGGAGGACAAGTCTTGGTAGATATACACATTGTTAGGAGCAGGCATGGCACTTGGCATTGTCAAAAATCGATGTGAGTAGCGGAGGGTTACAGTTTCTGATTGCCCTTGTTATTATTAATTATTGTTGTTGTTATTGTTATTATTATTGTTATTGTTGTTAATATTATTATCATTATTATTATCATTATTTATTATTATTATTATTATTATGTTGGTTGTTGTTGTTATTGTTATTGTTTTATTAATTATTATTATTATTGTTATATGAGTTGCGGAGGGTTGCAGTTTCTGATTGCTCTTGTTATTATTATTAATTATTGTGTTTGGATGATGTCTGAGATTGCAACATTATGTTGTCAAGCATTCCATCATGTATTACTAACTTGACATACTGGCCAGCCATTCTCGTACACAGACACACCTTATATAGACATACTGTACATGACCTCCACGACCTTCTCTTTCTGCTTCAATTCCTCTCAGCTTTGTCGTGTTCTGGACTTGATGTTGGCTCACGTGGCAGTTTTCCCTTCTTCTCAACTTCATGGTACATGTCTGCATGTAAACCTGCATATGTAGAGGCTGGTTGACAATAGCTCTATGGGGACACACACTGGACCAACACCACACTGGGTGGAGGCAGGTTGAAGTAGGTTGACAATAGCTCTATGGGGACACACACTGGACCAATACCACACTGGGTGGAGGTAGGTTGACAATAGGACACACACTGGACCAACACCACACTGGGTTGAGGCAGGTTGAAGTAGGTTGACAATAGCTCTATGGAGACACACACTGGACCAACATCACACTGGGTTGAAGTAGGTTGACAATAGTTCTATGAGGACACACACTGGACCAACACCACACTAGGTTGAGGCAGGTTGAAGTAGGTAGACAATAGTTCTATGGGGACACACACTGGACCAACACCACACTGGGTTGAGGCAGGTTGAAGTAGGTAGACAATAGCTCTATGGGGACACACACTGGACCAACACCACACTAGGTTGAGGCAGGTTGAAGTAGGTAGACAATAGCTCTATGGGGACACACACTGGACCAACACCACACTGGGTTGAGGCAGGTTGAAGTAGGTTGACAATAGCTCTATGGGGACACACACTGGACCAACACCACACTAGGTTGAGGCAGGTTGAAGTAGGTAGACAATAGCTCTATGGGGACACACACTGGACCAACACCACACTGGGTTGAGGCAGGTTGAAGTAGGTTGACAATTTAGCTCTATGGGGACACACACTGGACCAACGCCATACTGGGTTGAGGCAGGTTGAAGTAGGTTGACAATAGCTCTATGGAGACATACTGGACCAACACCACACTGGGTTGAGGCAGGTTGTAGTAGGTTGACAATAGCTCTATGGGGACACACTGGACCAACACCACACTGGGTTGAGGCAGGTTGAAGTAGGTTGACAGTAGCTCTATGGGGACATACTGGATCAACACCACACTGGGTTGAGGCAGGTTGAAGTAGGTTGACAATAGCTCTATGAGACACACACTGGATCAACATCACACTGGGTTGAGGCAGGTTGAAGTAGGTTGACAATAGCTCTATGGGGACACACTGGACCAACATCACACTGGGTGGAGGCAGGTTGAAGTACTGTAGGTTGACAATAGCTCTATGAGACACACACTGGATCAACATCACACTGGATGGAGGCAGGTTGAAGTAGGTTGACAATAGCTCTATGGGGACATACTGGACCAACACCACACTGGGTGGAGGCAGGTTGAAGTAGGTTGACAATAGCTCTATGGGGACATACTGGACCAACATCACACGGGTGGAGGCAGGTTGAAGTAGGTTGACAATAGGACACACACTGGACCAACACCACACTGGGTTGAAGTAGGCTGACAATAGCTCTATGAGACACACACTGGATCAACACCACACTGGGTTGAGGCAGGTTGAAGTAGGCTGACAATAGCTCTATGAGACACACACTGGATCAACACCACACTGGGTTGAGGCAGGTTGAAGTAGGCTGACAATAGCTCTATGAGACACACACTGGACCAACACCACACTGGGTTGAGGCAGGTTGAAGTAGGCTGACAATAGCTCTATGAGACACACACTGGACCAACACCACACTGGGTTGAGGCAGGTTGAAGTAGGCTGACAATAGCTCTATGAGACACACACTGGATCAACACCACACTGGGTTGAGGTAGGTTGAAGTAGGCTGACAATAGCTCTATGAGACACACACTGGACCAACACCACACTGGGTTGAGGCAGGTTGAAGTAGGCTGACAATAGCTCTATGAGACACACACTGGATCAACACCACACTGGGTTGAGGCAGGTTGAAGTAGGCTGACAATAGCTCTATGAGACACACACTGGACCAACACCACACTGGGTTGAGGCAGGTTGAAGTAGGCTGACAATAGCTCTATGAGACACACACTGGACCAACACCACACTGGGTTGAGGCAGGTTGAAGTAGGCTGACAATAGCTCTATGAGACACACACTGGATCAACATCACACTGGGTTGAGGTGGGGGGGCTGGCAATATACACACAGCGCTATGATAATACTCGCACTCGACTGATACATTAATTTGTTCACATGATGTCGCAGATGACTTGGGGTTAGAGAGCCTCTACCACGAGTGCTGGCACCCACCTGACTCGGGGGCCGACTTTCTAAAGGTGATCATGACACGCCTGGTAATGTAATCCAGCATGCCCCAGGGACACATATGTGCATGAACGTCAACCATTCTTATTAGGAGTCGGCCAGTCTCGGGTTACCTGAATCTGCAGTTATTCATTGTTTGGGCGTGAAGTCTGTGTGTGGTCTTGCTTGCCCTACAATTTGTTAGATTTTTTTACAAGCAAAAAAGGGACTATTTTCAGTATGTTTATTTAATCATAACTGTCTCATTAAAAATATTCTATTATACCGCACGAGGCAGAGTTATTTAAGTGACTGCCTCGTTCAGTACGAGAGAGGAAAAAACACCTGTGACCTGGGACTAGAGCTTGACGAGCTTCTACTATCGTCTGCCCTAGGGGCCAAGCGGTGTCTTGGCTACCAGATTATGAAAAATAGTCTGCCACGGTCTGTGGACGTTTGGAGTTGTGTTGATCAGGCTATCTTCAATGTTTAGGTAGCGATCGACTTTTGTGATGCTCCTCTTATAGAAACATGCACATATGGTGTGTAGAAGCTTTACCTCAGCTTAAAAGGAAGCTCCTACATCCTACATAGCTGGTGATGATGCCAAGCGCTAGCAGTGAAGGTAGGAAAAAGCCAACTATAACGTGAATAATTGTCTGTGCGTAGCAAGCTAGCTTGTCTTGTTAGAGAGGCTTAGGAATGCTAGTGATAGATTGTGTGCAAATAACCTTCAGGTATCTTGTTAGAGAGAGTTGTAGGGCTTATTGTAGGTACAGTAGTGAGGGGTTCATAAGCTGTTTTTCCTGCCACATCACTGTCTCAGAGACTTACTATGTCAAGTGGTGTTTGTCGATTTGAGTTAATACGTAGCTGGTTCTGTATGTTGCCTGTTTATCTGGTGGATTGATAGATAGCCAAAGTCATTACTGCAAGAGTATGGTGGGTTGGTACTCGGAAATTATAGCTAGCTAATGGTCCATTGCATCAGTTACCAGTATGCTTGGCAAGTCATTAGCCACAACAGGAGTGCTCTCTTGCTTGCTTGTGCCAACGTCCTCCTGCATATGCATCCCCTCTCTCTTGCTTGTGCCAACGTCCTCCTGCCTCTCTCTTGCTTGTGCCAACGTCCTCCTGCATGTGCCTCCCTCTCTCTTCACAAGTGTTTTTACACGAGGATTATAAAAGATACAATGATTGGTGACACAAGGTATCATGTTTGTATACACACACACACACACACACACACACACACACACACACACACACACAAGTCTCAGTACAGGATGCAATCATTGTGGTTGCCAGTTTTGAAAGCCAAACAGCCTTCAAGGCAAACTACTACCAACGAAGTGTGCACAGGGCCTGCTATTCCTTTAGGAAAGGTGTAGTCCCTGGGAAAAACATATTCACTTTATATACGACAATATCTTTAGTTCAGATTAACAGATGCAAGTGCAAATTCCTGCGGATGGCAAGGTGTGCAATAACACTTTAGTAAGGTGTTTAAAAACTTTTGGTTACCACTTTATAGCCCATAGATTCTGCAAACTTCATGTATGGACTTGATATATAGCTTAAAAGATAGATCTCTCTGTGTGCTCTCTTTTGATACTAAAACATTTTTAATAGGTAAACTATACCCAAGTTACTGGAGCTAAAGTGATGGTCCTCAAAACCTGAGTGCCTGATTTTGCCACATAAATATCTCCAGATTGCCTAGTGCTAGATAGTTGAAATTAGCACCAGTGGCTAGAGGAAGCTCTACTCTATGCAACAACTTGTTTCATTAGGCGCTAAAACGTACATACATGGTCAAGCGCGCGGATGGAAAATGAATTTTGCTAAAATTTCATTTCCCAACCGCGCGCTTGACCACATACTTAAATGTACTTGGAGCCGAGTCTTCATTAAATGTGCAATTGGTGTCAACCTCCATTCAAAGCCCACCCCAGTGAAACATATCGACTAGAGGCTGCACACACTAGCACTGCAGCTACAGAGGAGTTCAGGCTGGTGCACTAGAGACTGCACACACTAGTAGCACTGCAGCTACAGAGGAGTTCAGGCTGGTGCACTAGAGACTGCACACACTAGTAGCACTGCAGCTACAGAGGAGTTCAGGCTGGTGCACTAGAGACTGCACACACTAGTAGCACTGCAGCTACAGAGGAGTTCAGGCTGGTGCACTAGAGACTGCACACACTAGTAGCACTGCAGCTACAGAGGAGTTCAGGCTGGTGCACTAGAGACTGCACACACTAGTAGCACTGCAGCTACAGCAGGAGTTCAGGCTGGTGCACTAGAGACTGCACACACTAGTAGCACTGCAGCTACAGAGGAGTTCAGGCTGGTGCACTAGAGACTGCACACACTAGTAGCACTGCAGCTACAGAGGAGTTCAGGCTGGTGCACTAGAGACTGCACACACTAGTAGCACTGCAGCTACAGAGCTGGTGCACTAGAGACTGCACACACTAGTAGCACTGCAGCTACAGAGGAGTTCAGGCTGGTACACTAGAGACTGCACACACTAGTAGCACTGCAGCTACAGCAGGAGTTCAGGCTGGTGCACTAGAGACTACACACACTAGTAGCACTGCAGCTACAGAGGAGTTCAGGCTGGTGCACTAGAGACTGCACACACTAGTAGCACTGCAGCTACAGCAGGAGTTCAGGCTGGTACACTAGAGACTGCACACACTAGTAGCACTGCAGCTACAGAGGAGTTCAGGCTGGTGCACTAGAGACTGCACACACTAGTAGCACTGCAGCTACAGAGGAGTTCAGGCTGGTGCACTAGAGACTGCACACACTAGTAGCACTGCAGCTACAGCAGGAGTTCAGGCTGGTGCACTAGAGACTGCACACACTAGTAGCACTGCAGCTACAGCAGGAGTTCAGGCTGGTGCACTAGAGACTGCACACACTAGTAGCACTGCAGCTACAGAGGAGTTCAGGCTGGTGCACTAGAGACTGCACACACTAGTAGCACTGCAGCTACAGAGGAGTTCAGGCTGGTGCACTAGAGACTGCACACACTAGTAGCACTGCAGCTACAGAGCAGTTCAGGCTGGTGCACTAGAGACTGCACACACTAGTAGCACTGCAGCTACAGCAGGAGTTCAGGCTGGTGCACTAGAGACTGCACACACTAGTAGCACTGCAGCTACAGAGGAGTTCAGGCTGGTGCACTAGAGACTGCACACACTAGTAGCACTGCAGCTACAGAGGAGTTCAGGCTGGTGCACTAGAGACTACACACACTAGTAGCACTGCAGCTACAGAGGAGTTCAGGCTGGTGCACTAGAGACTACACACACTAGTAGCACTGCAGCTACAGAGGAGTCCAGGCTGGTGCACTAGAGACTACACACACTAGTAGCACTGCAGCTACAGAGGAGTTCAGGCTGGTGCACTAGAGACTACACACACTAGTAGCACTGCAGCTACAGAGGAGTTCAGGCTGGTGCACTAGAGACTACACACACTAGTAGCACTGCAGCTACAGCAGGAGTTCAGGCTGGTGCACTAGAGACTGCACACACTAGTAGCACTGCAGCTACAGAGGAGTTCAGGCTGGTGCACTAGAGACTGCACACACTAGTAGCACTGCAGCTACAGAGGAGTTCAGGCTGGTGCACTAGAGACTGCACACACTAGTAGCACTGCAGCTACAGAGGAGTTCAGGCTGGTGCACTAGAGACTACACACACTAGTAGCACACTGCAGCTACAGAGGAGTTCAGGCTGGTGCACTAGAGACTGCACACACTAGTAGCACTGCAGCTACAGAGGAGTTCAGGCTGGTGCACTAGAGACTGCACACACTAGTAGCACTGCAGCTACAGAGGAGTTCAGGCTGGTGCACTAGAGACTACACACACTAGTAGCACTGCAGCTACAGAGGAGTTCAGGCTGGTGCACTAGAGACTGCACACACTAGTAGCACTGCAGCTACAGAGGAGTTCAGGCTGGTGCACTAGAGACTACACACACTAGTAGCACTGCAGCTACAGCAGGAGTTCAGGCTGGTGCACTAGAGACTACACACACTAGTAGCACTGCAGCTACAGAGGAGTTCAGGCTGGTGCACTAGAGACTGCACACACTAGTAGCACTGCAGCTACAGCAGGAGTTCAGGCTGGTGCACTAGAGACTACACACACTAGTAGCACTGCAGCTACAGAGGAGTTCAGGCTGGTGCACTAGAGACTACACACACTAGTAGCACTGCAGCTACAGCAGGAGTTCAGGCTGGTGCACTAGAGACTGCACACACTAGTAGCACTGCAGCTACAGCAGGAGTTCAGGCTGGTGCACTAGAGACTACACACACTAGTAGCACTGCAGCTACAGAGGAGTTCAGGCTGGTGCACTAGAGACTGCACACACTAGTAGCACTGCAGCTACAGCAGGAGTTCAGGCTGGTGCACTAGAGACTACACACACTAGTAGCACTGCAGCTACAGCAGGAGTTCAGGCTGGTACACTAGAGACTGCACACACTAGTAGCACTGCAGCTACAGAGGAGCCTCACAGTGTGTAGTGAACCAGTCTTGTCTTCCTAACCTCACAGTGTGTAGTGAACCAGCCTTGTCTTCCTAGCCTCACAGTGTGTAGTGAACTAGCCTTGTCTTCCTAGCCTCACAGTGTGTAGTGAACAAGCCTTGTCTTCCTAGCCTCACAGTGTGTAGTGAACCAGCCTTGTCTAACCTCACAGTGTGTAGTGAACCAGCCTTGTCTTCCTAGCCTCACAGTGTGTAGTGAACTAGCCTTGTCTTCCTAACCTCACAGTGTGTAGTGAACCAGCCTTGTCTTCCTAACCTCACAGTGTGTAGTGAACCAGCCTTGTCTTCCATAGCCTCACAGTGTGTAGTGAACAAGCCTTGTCTTCCTAGCCTCACAGTGTGTAGTGAACCAGCCTTGTCTTCCTCTCAAGTATGTAGGTTAACAATGCTCAGACTACCAAGTCATAGCCACCCAGATGACAGGTGTGTAATCAACACACTTGTCATGGAAGGATGTGTCACATGATGTCACATGCGTGTCATGCACTTAATGTTCAATATACATTGATCTTCTATTTCTCTTCAGTTCTGGGCTGTGACCTCACCAGAGTGGGTGTGTGCTGCTCTCTTACCTCATTATTGTCCCATCTGTAAGTCACTACCCTCCAATTCCATCCTCTTCCAGTTCTTCCCCTCCTCCTCCAGTTCTCCTCCTCCTCCAGTTCTTCCCCTCCTCCTCCAGTTCTTCTCCTCCAGTTCTTCCCCTCCTCCTCCAGTTCTTCCCCTCCTCCTCCAGCTCTTCTCCTCCTCCTCCAGTTCTTCCCCTCCTCCTCCAGTTCTTCTCCTCCTCCAGTTCTTCCCCTCCTCCTCCAGTTCTTCTCCTCCTCCAGTTCTTCCCCTCCTCCTCCAGTTCTTCCCCTCCTCCTCCAGTTCTTCCCCTCCTCCTCCAGTTCTTCCCCTCCTCCTCCAGTTCTTCCCCTCCTCCTCCAGTTCTTCCCCTCCTCCTCCAGTTCTTCCCCTCCTCCTCCAGTTCTTCCCCTCCTCCTCCAGTTCTTCCCCTCCTCCTCCAGTTCTTCCCCTCCTCCTCCAGTTCTTCCCCTCCTCCTCCAGTTCTTCCCCTCCTCCAGTTCTTCCCCTCCTCCTCCAGTTCTTCCCCTCCTCCTCCAGTTCTTCTCCTCCTCCTCCAGTTCTTCCCCTCCTCCTCCAGTTCTTCCCCTCCTCCTCCAGTTCTTCCCCTCCTCCTCCAGTTCTTCCCCTCCTCCTCCAGTTCTTCCCCTCCTCCAGTTCTTCTTCTCCTCCAGTTCTTCTCTTCCTCCAGTTCTTCCCCTCCTCCTCCAGTTCTTCTCCTCCTCCAGTTCTTCTTCTCCTCCTCCAGTTCTTCTCCTCCTCCAGTTCTTCCCCTCCTCCTCCAGTTCTTCTCCTCCTCCTCCAGTTCTTCCCCTCCTCCTCCAGTTCTTCCCCTGCTCCTCCAGTTCTTCCCCTCCTCCTCCAGTTCTTCCCCTCCTCCAGTTCTCCTCCTCCTCCAGTTCTTACCCTCCTCCTCCAGTTCTTCCCCTCCTCCTCCAGTTCTTCCCCTCCTCCAGTTCTTCTCCTCCTCCAGTTCTTCCCCTCCTCCTCCAGTTCTTCCCCTCCTCCAGTTCTTCTCCTCCTCCAGTTCTTCCCCTCCTCCTCCAGTTCTTACCCTCCTCCTCCAGTTCTTCCCCTGCTCCTCCAGTTCTTCCCCTCCTCCTCCAGTTCTTCCCCTCCTCCAGTTCTCCTCCTCCTCCAGTTCTTACCCTCCTCCTCCAGTTCTTCCCCTCCTCCTCCAGTTCTTCCCCTCCTCCAGTTCTCCTCCTCCTCCAGTTCTTCTCCTCCTCCAGTTCTTCCCCTCCTCGTCCAGTTCTTCTCCTCCTCCAGTTCTCCTCCTCCTCCAGTTCTTCCCCTCCTCGTCCAGTTCTTCTCCTCCTCCAGTTCTCCTCCTCCTCCTCTAGTTCTTCTCCTCCTCCAGTTTTTCTCCTCCTCCAGTTCTTCCCCTCCTCCTCCAGTTCTTCCCCTTCTCCTCCAGTTCTTCTCCTCCTCCAGTTCTTACCCTCCTCCTCCAGTTCATCCCCTCCTCCAGTTCTCCTCCTCCTCCAGTTCTTCTCCTCCTCCAGTTCTTCCCCTCCTCGTCCAGTTCTTCTCCTCCTCCTCTAGTTCTTCTCCTCCTCCAGTTTTTCTCCTCCTCCAGTTCTTCCCCTCCTCCTCCAGTTCTTCCCCTCCTCCTCCAGTTCTTCCCCTCCTTCTCCAGTTCTTCCCCTCCTCGTCCAGTTCTTCTCCTCCTCCAGTTCTTCTCCTCCTCCAGTTCTTCCCCTCCTCCTCCAGTTCTTCCCCTCCTCCTCCAGTTCTTCCCCTCCTCCTCCAGTTCTTCCCCTCCTCCTCCAGTTCTTCTCCTCCTCCTCCAGTTCTTCCCCTCCTCCTCCAGTTCTTCCCCTCCTCCTCCAGTTCTTCCCCTCCTCCTCCAGTTCTTCCCCTCCTCCAGTTCTTCTTCTCCTCCAGTTCTTCTCTTCCTCCAGTTCTTCCCCTCCTCCTCCAGTTCTTCTCCTCCTCCAGTTCTTCTCCTCCTCCTCCAGTTCTTCCCCTCCTCCTCCAGTTCTTCCCCTCCTCCTCCAGTTCTTCCCCTGCTCCTCCAGTTCTTCCCCTTCTCCTCCAGTTCTTACCCTCCTCCTCCAGTTCTTCCCCTCCTCCAGTTCTTCCCCTCCTCCTCCAGTTCTTCTCCTCCTCCAGTTCTTCCCCTCCTCCTCCAGTTCTTACCCTCCTCCTCCAGTTCTTCCCCTCCTCCAGTTCTCCTCCTCCTCCAGTTCTTCTCCTCCTCCAGTTCTTCCCCTCCTCGTCCAGTTCTTCTCCTCCTCCAGTTCTCCTCCTCCTCCAGTTCTTCCCCTCCTCGTCCAGTTCTTCTCCTCCTCCAGTTCTCCTCCTCCTCCTCTAGTTCTTCTCCTCCTCCAGTTTTTCTCCTCCTCCAGTTCTTCCCCTCCTCCTCCAGTTCTTCCCCTCCTTCTCCAGTTCTTCCCCTTCTCCTCCAGTTCTTCTCCTCCTCCAGTTCTTCCCCTCCTCCTCCAGTTCTTACCCTCCTCCTCCAGTTCTTCCCCTCCTCCAGTTCTCCTCCTCCTCCAGTTCTTCTCCTCCTCCAGTTCTTCCCCTCCTCGTCCAGTTCTTCTTCTCCTCCAGTTCTTCTTCTCCTCCAGTTCTTCTCCTCCTCCTCCAGTTCTTCTCCTCCTCCTCCAGTTCTTCCCTTCCTCCTCCAGTTCTTGCCCTCCTCCTCCAGTTCTTCCCCTCCTCCTCCAGTTCTTCCCCTCCTCCTCCAGTTCTTCCCTTCCTCCTCCAGTTCTTCCCCTCCTCCTCCAGTTATTCTCCTCCTCCTCCAGTTCTTCCCTTCCTCCTCCAGTTCTTGCCCTCCTCCTCCAGTTCTTCCCCTCCTCCTCCAGTTATTCTCCTCCTCCTCCAGTTCTTCCCTTCCTCCTCCAGTTCTTGCCCTCCTCCTCCAGTTCTTCCCCTCCTCCTCCAGTTCTTCTCCTCCAGTTCTTCCCCTCCTCCAGTTCTTTCCCTTCTCCTCCAGTTCTTCTCCTCCTCCTCCAGTTCTTCCCCTCCTCCTCCAGTTCTTCCCCTCCTCCTCCAGTTCTTCCCCTCCTCCTCCAGTTCTTCTCCTCCCCCTCCAGTTCTTCCCCTCCTCCTCCAGTTCTTCTCCTCCTCCAGTTCTTCCCCTCCTCCTCCAGTTCTTCTCCTCCTCCTCCAGTTATTCCCCTCCTCCTCTCCTTCTTTTCCCACCTCTGATAACCATCTCACTCTTCTCTCTTCTCTCTCATCACCCCCTCCACTTCCCTCCCGACTCTCACTGCCTGTCCTTCCTCCCGACCAGCACTGCACCAGCACAGTGGCATGTTTGCCTCCCACTGTGACGGCACTGAATGTGAGGTGGAGAGCTATCGCATCAGCCAGGTAGCCACTATCCTCAGCAACCTTGTCCTCTCACCTAAGTTCCTGCCATTCTTGTCTGGACATGCCGGCACTCAACGCTTCCTGCTCCTGGCCACTTCCTGCAGCCACCCCACCATTAAGAGCGTCGCCATGGACGTGTTGATATGTATGGCTCCTCATCTTCTTTCTTGTCCCCTCTCCTCGCCCTCCTTCTCTCTCTCCTCTTCCTGTTTCTCTCCCTGGGAGTCGAAATGTCTGCTGGAGTTATTAGTTCGGAGCATGCTGGAGTGTTTGTTTGCACAGGATAGAGACACCATTCTCCAGAGTGAGTTAGCATGGCCCTGTACCGTGATGCCTTACACTCATAGTGGCAGGACTGTCTCTATCTGCCGTTTTGTTACAATAGAGACAAGGAATGGTGCTAAGTTTTGTTACAACAGAGACAATGAATGGTGCTAAGTTTTGTTACAATAGAGACAATGAATGGTGCTAAGTTTTGTTACAATAGAGACAAGGAATGGTGCTAAGTTGTTACAATAGAGACAAGGAATGGTGCTAAGTTTTGTTACAATAGAGACAAGGAATGGCGCTACGCTTTGTTACAATAGAGACAAGGAATGGTGCTAAGTTTTGTTACAATAGAGACAAGGAATGGTGCTAAGTTTTGTTACAATAGAGATAAGGAATAGTGCTAAGTTTTGTTACAATAGAGACAAGGAATGGTGCTAAGTTTTTTTACAATAGAGACAAGGAATGGTGCTAAGTTTTGTTACAATAGAGACAAGGAATGGTGCTAAGTTTTGTTACGATAGAGACAAGGAATGGTTGTTACAATAGAGACAAGGAATGGTGCTAAGTTTTGTTACAATAGAGACAAGGAATGGTGCTAAGTTTTGTTACAATAGAGACAAGGAATGGTGCTAAGTTTTGTTACAATAGAGACAAGGAATGGTGCTAAGTTTTGTTACAATAGAGACAAGGAATGGTGCTAAGTTTTGTTACAATAGAGACAAGGAATGGTGCTAAGTTTTGTTACAATAGAGACAAGGAATGGTGCTAAGTTTTGTTACAATAGAGACAAGGAATGGTGCTAAGTTTTGTTACGATAGAGACAAGGAGTGGTGCTAAGTTTTGTTACGATAGAGACAAGGAATGGTGCTAAGTTTTGTTACAATAGAGACAAGGAGTGGTGCTAAGTTTTGTTACGATAGAGACAAGGAATGGTGCTAAGTTTTTTTACAATAGAGACAAGGAATGGTGCTAAGTTTTGTTACAATAGAGACAAGGAATGGTGCTAAGTTTTGTTACAATAGAGACAAGGAATGGTGCTAAGTTTTGTTACGATAGAGACAAGGAGTGGTGCTAAGTTTTGTTACAATAGAGACAAGGAATGGTGCTAAGTTTTGTTACAATAGAGACAAGGAATGGTGCTAAGTTTTGTTACAATAGAGACAAGGAATGGTGCTAAGTTTTGTTACAATAGAGACAAGGAATGGTGCTAAGTTTTGTTACAATAGAGACAAGGAGTGGTGCTAAGTTTTGTTACAATAGAGACAAGGAATGGTGCTAAGTTTTGTTACAATAGAGACAAGGAATGGTGCTAAGTTTTGTTACAATAGAGACAAGGAATGGTGCTAAGTTTTGTTACAATAGAGACAAGGAATGGTGCTAAGTTGTTACAATAGAGACAAGGAATGGTGCTAAGTTTTGTTACAATAGAGACAAGGAATGGTGCTAAGTTTTGTTACAATAGAGACAAGGAATGGTGCTAAGTTTTGTTACAATAGAGACAAGGAGTGGTGCTAAGTTTTGTTACAATAGAGACAAGGAATGGTGCTAAGTTTTGTTACAATAGAGACAAGGAATGGTGCTAAGTTTTGTTACAATAGAGACAAGGAATGGTGCTAAGTTTTGTTACAATAGAGACAAGGAATGGTGCTAAGTTTTTGTTACAATAGAGACAAGGAATGGTGCTAAGTTTTGTTACAATAGAGACAAGGAATGGTGCTAAGTTTTGTTACAATAGAGACAAGGAATGGTGCTAAGTTTTTTTACAATAGAGACAAGGAATGGTGCTAAGTTTTGTTACAATAGAGACAAGGAATGGTGCTAAGTTTTGTTACAATAGAGACAAGGAATAGTGCTAAGTTTTGTTACAATAGAGACAAGGAATGGTGCTAAGTTTTGTTACAATAGAGACAAGGAATGGTGCTAAGTTTTGTTACAATAGAGACAAGGAATGGTGCTAAGTTTTGTTACAATAGAGACAAGGATGGTGCTAAGTTTTGTTACAATAGAGACAAGGAATGGTGCTAAGTTTTGTTACAATAGAGACAAGGAATAGTGCTAAGTTTTGTTACAATAGAGACAAGGAATGGTGCTAAGTTTTGTTACAATAGAGACAAGGAATGGTGCTAAGTTTTGTTACAATAGAGACAAGGAATGGTGCTAAGTTTTGTTACAATAGAGAAGGAATGGTGCTAAGTTTTGTTACAATAGAGACAAGGAATGGTGCTAAGTTTTGTTACAATAGAGACAAGGAATGGTGCTAAGTTTTGTTACAATAGAGACAAGGAATGGTGCTAAGTTTTGTTACAATAGAGACAAGGAATGGTGCTAAGTTTTGTTACAATAGAGACAAGGAATGGTGCTAAGTTTTGTTACAATAGAGACAAGGAATAGTGCTAAGTTTTGTTACAATAGAGACAAGGAATGGTGCTAAATTTTGTTACAATAGAGACAAGGAATGGTGCTAAGTTTTGTTACAATATTTGTTACAATAGAGACAAGGAATAGTGCTAAGTTTTGTTACAATAGAGACAAGGAATGGTGCTAAGTTTTGTTACAATAGAGACAAGGAATGGTGCTAAGTTTTGTTACAATAGAGACAAGGAATGGTGCTAAGTTGTTACAATAGAGACAAGGAATGGTGCTAAGTTTTGTTACAATAGAGACAAGGAATGGCGCTAAGTTTTGTTACAATAGAGACAAGGAATGGTGCTAAGTTTTGTTACAATAGAGACAAGGAATGGTGCTAAGTTTTGTTACAATAGAGACAAGGAATAGTGCTAAGTTTTGTTACAATAGAGACAAGGAATGGTGCTAAGTTTTGTTACAATAGAGACAAGGAATGGTGCTAAGTTTTGTTACAATAGAGACGAGGAATGGTGCTAAGTTTTGTTACAATAGAGACAAGGAATGGTGCTAAGTTTTGTTACAATAGAGACAAGGAATGGTGCTAAGTTTTGTTACAATAGAGACAAGGAATGGTGCTAAGTTTTGTTACAATAGAGACAAGGAATGGTGCTAAGTTTTGTTACAATAGAGACAAGGAATTGTGCTAAGTTTTGTTACAATAGAGACATGGAATGGTGCTAAGGTTTGTTACAATAGAGACAAGGAATGGTGCTAAGTTTTTTTACAATAGAGACAAGGAATGGTGCTAAGTTTTGTTACAATAGAGACAAGGAATGGTGCTAACTTTTGTTACAATAGAGACAAGGAATAGTGCTAAGTTTTGTTACAATAGAGACAAGGAATGGTGCTAAGTTTTGTTACAATAGAGACAAGGAATGGTGCTAAGTTTTGTTACAATAGAGACAAGGAATGGTGCTAAGTTGTTACAATAGAGACAAGGAATGGTGCTAAGTTTTGTTACAATAGAGACAAGGAATGGCGCTAAGTTTTGTTACAATAGAGACAAGGAATGGTGCTAAGTTTTGTTACAATAGAGACATGGAATGGTGCTAAGGTTTGTTACAATAGAGACAAGGAATGGTGCTAAGTTTTTTTACAATAGAGACAAGGAATGGTGCTAAGTTTTGTTACAATAGAGACAAGGAATGGTGCTAACTTTTGTTACAATAGAGACAAGGAATAGTGCTAAGGTTTGTTACAATAGAGACAAGGAATGGTGCTAAGTTTTGTTACAATAGAGACAAGGAATGGTGCTAAGTTTTGTTACAATAGAGACAAGGAATGGTGCTAAGTTTTGTTACAATAGAGACAAGGAATGGTGCTAAGTTTTGTTACAATAGAGACAAGGAATGGTGCTAAGTTTTGTTACAATAGAGACAAGGAATGGTGCTAAGTTTTGTTACAATAGAGACAAGGAATGGTGCTAAGTTTTGTTACAATAGAGACAAGGAATGGTGCTAAGTTTTGTTACAATAGAGACAAGGAATGGTGCTAAGTTTTGTTACAATAGAGACAAGCGATGGTGCTAAGTTTTGTTACGATAGAGACAAGGAATGGTGCTAAGTTTTGTTACGATAGAGACAAGGAATGGTGCTACTTAGAAAAAGAGTGTGTGTGTGTTTTGTTAGGCAATAATTCAGTATTGGTGGGGGGGGGGGGGGGGGGGGAGTAAATGTTTGTATAGGGAGGTGGAAGTTTGTAGCATGTCTCAACAACTCTGCTAGCTGCTACTTGGATGTCTAGCTACTTGTTTGACTCCATTTTGAGGGTTAGAGGTTAACAAAATAATAGCTAAAATACAACCCATTAAAGTTAAAACTAGCCATATAAGCTAAGTTAAGCCAGTAAAGTTAAAATAATAGCTAAAATACTAGCCATTAAAGTTAAATACTAGCCATTAAAAATACTAGCCATTAAAGCTAAAATACTAGCCATTAAAGTTTATATACTAAGTTAAAAATTCCGTGAAAACAACCCTCTCACAATCCATGCTAAATTAGTGCGTGGGACTTGTACGACTCTCGTGCAGTAGACGGCTTGTAAGAATTGTTTAGCTCTTTAAGGGCAGAAAATTAAAGTAATACAACAAACTCTTGCTCTCTTCACTAGGTGGCAAGTAACTCTCACTCTCTTCACTAGGTGGCAAGTAACTCTTACTCTCTTCACTAGGTGGCAAGTAACTCTCACTCTCTTCACTAGGTGGCAAGTAACTCTCACTCTCTTCACTAGGTGGCAAGTAACTCTTACTCTCTTCACTAGGTGGCAAGTAACTCTCACTCTTCACTAGGTGGTAAGTAACTCTTGCTCTCTTCACTAGGTGGCAAGTAACTCTCACTCTCTTCACTAGGTGGCAAGTAACTCTCACTCTCTTCACTAGGTGGCAAGTAACTCTCACTCTCTTCACTAGGTGGCAAGTAACTCTCACTCTCTTCACTAGGTGGCAAGTAACTCTCACTCTCTTCACTAGGTGGCAAGTAACTCTCACTCTCTTCACTAGGTGGCAAGTAACTCTCACTCTCTTCACTAGGTGGCAAGTAACTCTCACTCTCTTCACTAGGTGGCAAGTAACTCTCACTCTCTTCACTAGGTGGCAAGTAACTCTCACTCTCTTCACTAAGTGGCAAGTAACTCTCACTCTCTTCACTAGGTGGCAAGTAACTCACTCTCTTCACTAGGTGGCAAGTAACTCACTCTCTTCACTAGGTGGCAAGTAACTCTCACTCTCTTCACTAGGTGGCAAGTAACTCTCACTCTCTTCACTAGGTGGCAAGTAATTCACTCTCTTCACTAGGTGGCAAGTAACTCTCACTCTCTTCACTAAGTGGCAAGTAACTCTCACTCTCTTCACTAGGTGGCAAGTAACTCACTCTCTTCACTAGGTGGCAAGTAACTCACTTTCTTCACTAAGTGGCAAGTAACTCACTCTCTTCACTAAGTGGCAAGTAACTCACTCTCTTCACTAGGTGGCAAGTAACTCACTCTCTTCACTAGGTGGCAAGTAACTCTCACTCTCTTCACTAGGTGGCAAGTAACTCTCACTCTCTTCACTAGGTGGCAAGTAACTTTCACTCTCTTCACTAGGTGGCAAGTAACTCTCACTATCTTCACTAGGTGGCAAGTAACTCTTACTCTCTTCACTAAGTGGCAAGTAACTCTTACTCTCTTCACTAGATGGCAAGTAACTCTCACTCTCTTCACTAAGTGGCAAGTAACTCTCACTCTCTTCACTAGGTGGCAAGTAACTCTCACTCTCTTCACTAGGTGGCAAGTAACTCTTACTCTCTTCACTAGGTGGCAAGTAACTCACTCTCTTCACTAGGTGGCAAGTAACTCTCACTCTCTTCACTAGGTGGCAAGTAACTCTCACTCTCTTCACTAGGTGGCAAGTAACTCTCACTCTCTTCACTAGGTGGCAAGTAACTCACTCTCTTCACTAGGTGGCAAGTAACTCACTCTCTTCACTAGGTGGCAAGTAACTCTCACTCTCTTCACTAGGTGGCAAGTAACTCTCACTCTCTTCACTAGGTGGCAAGTAACTCTCACTCTCTTCACTAGGTGGCAAGTAACTCTTACTCTCTTCACTAGGTGGCAAGTAACTCTCACTCTCTTCACTAGGTGGCAAGTAACTCTCACTCTCTTCACTAGGTGGCAAGTAACTCACTCTCTTCACTAGGTGGCAAGTAACTCTCACTCTCTTCACTAGGTGGCAAGTAACTCTCACTCTCTTCACTAGGTGGCAAGTAACTCTCACTCTCTTCACTAGGTGGCAAGTAACTCTCACTCTCTTCACTAGGTGGCAAGTAACTCTTACTCTCTTCACTAGGTGGCAAGTAACTCTCACTCTCTTCACTAGGTGGCAAGTAACTCTCACTCTCTTCACTAGGTGGCAAGTAACTCTCACTCTCTTCACTAGGTGGCAAGTAACTCTCACTCTCTTCACTAGGTGGCAAGTAACTCTCACTCTCTTCACTAGGTGGCAAGTAACTCTCACTCTCTTCACTAGGTGGCAAGTAACTCTCACTCTCTTCACTAGGTGGCAAGTAACTCTTATTCTCTTCACTAGGTGGCAAGTAACTCACTCTCTTCACTAGGTGGCAAGTAACTCTCACTCTCTTCACTAGGTGGCAAGTAACTCTTACTCTCTTCACTAGGTGGCAAGTAACTCTCACTCTCTTCACTAGGTGGCAAGTAACTCTCACTCTCTTCACTAGGTGGCAAGTAACTCTCACTCTCTTCACTAGGTGGCAAGCAACTCTCACTCTCTTCACTAGGTGGCAAGCAACTCTCACTCTCTTCACTAGGCGACAAGTAACTCTTACTCTCTTCACTAGGTGGCAAGTAACTCACTTTCTTCACTAGGTGGCAAGTAACTCTCACTCTCTTCACTAGGTGGCAAGTAACTCTCACTCTCTTCACTAGGTGGCAAGTAACTCTCACTCTCTTCACTAGGTGGCAAGTAACTCTCACTCTCTTCACTAGGTGGCAAGTAACTCACTCTCTTCACTAGGTGGCAAGTAACTCACTCTCTTCACTAGGTGGCAAGTAACTCTCACTCTCTTCACTAGGTGGCAAGTAACTCTCACTCTCTTCACTAGGTGGCAAGTAACTCTCACTCTCTTCACTAGGTGGCAAGTAACTCTCACTCTCTTCACTAGGTGGCAAGTAACTCTTACTCTCTTCACTAGGTGGCAAGTAACTCTCACTCTCTTCACTAGGTGGCAAGTAACTCTCACTCTCTTCACTAAGTGGCAAGTAACTCTCACTCTCTTCACTAGGTGGCAAGTAACTCACTCTCTTCACTAGGTGGCAAGTAACTCTCACTCTCTTCACTAGGTGGCAAGTAACTCTCACTCTCTTCACTAGGTGGCAAGTAACTCACTCTCTTCACTAGGTGGCAAGTAACTCTCACTCTCTTCACTAGGTGGCAAGTAACTCACTCTCTTCACTAGGTGGCAAGTAACTCACTCTCTTCACTAGGTGGCAAGTAACTCTCACTCTCTTCACTAGGTGGCAAGTAACTCTCACTCTCTTCACTAGGTGGCAAGTAACTCTCACTCTCTTCACTAGGTGGCAAGTAACTCTCACTCTTCACTAGGTGGCAAGTAACTCTCACTCTTTTCACTAGGTGGTAAGTAACTCTCACTCTTTTCACTAGGTGGCAAGTAACTCTCACTCTCTTCACTAGGTGGCAAGTAACTCTCACTCTTTTCACTAGGTGGCAAGTAACTCTCACTCTCTTCACTAGGTGGCAAGTAACTCTTACTCTCTTCACTAGGTGGCAAGTAACTCTTACTCTCTTCACTAGGTGGCAAGTAACTCTTACTCTCTTCACTAGGTGGCAAGTAACTCTCACTCTCTTCACTAGGTGGCAAGTAACTCTTACTCTCTTCACTAGGTGGCAAGTAACTCTTACTCTCTTCACTAGGTGGCAAGTAACTCTTACTCTCTTCACTAGGTGGTAAGTAACTCTCACTCTTTTCACTAGGTGCTACTCTCTTCACTAGAGAGATGTGTGCAAAGATAATATTTGATGAGAGTGGGCGTTAGCATAGCAACTGCATGATGGACTAATTATATACAGTATATATATCCTTAGTTATCCGGACTCTCAAGTAAAGTGTCAAAGTCCACGTGAGATTCTAGTAAGCACGAAGCAGTAATGCTAGAGCTGTCTCTGCCAAAAATATATATGGAAACTATTTGTTTGATTTTTTGTGAATGTGCATTATTTAGAAATAGTGTCATGAATGGTCCATTTTCTTGTGGTTTGGGTTATGGTAATTAGCAAGCAACCCTGTCCCTTTCTCTTGCCCTGCAGGCCTAGAAGTGCTGAGTCAGCTCTCCTGGGAGCCTCCCAACCAGATACTACTGACGCTGATGCATGTGGAGGTATCGCGACGTGTATTCCAGCTCCTCCTACTTCCTGACGTCCAGTTGGTGCTGCTCTGCTTGGACTTCCTCTACTCTGTCACTCTGTCTGACTCTGACCCGCCTCCTTCGGCTGCCTCTGGTATCGTCTCCTTATATAGGTTCGTAGCCCCACCCAGGCCTATCACACCAAAACTAGTTCATGGGACTAATTATAATTGAATGAGAGTGTTTGTGTTCATATTAAAGAGTGAGGGTTCTGTCCTAGAGGGTGCCAGCTTGGCTTCAGAGGGGCTCTCACAGCTGGCCTCCCCATGGCCACTGACCAGCAGCAGTTTCCTCGTTGCTATGGCAGGGCCAAGGTAATGCAAGGGCTGCAGAGGTGCTAGTGTCAGAGTGATGGCTGCAGAGGTGCTAGTGTCAGAGTAAGGGCTGCAGAGGTGCTAGTGTCAGAGTAATGGCTGCAGAGGTGCTAGTGTCAGAGTGAGGGCTGCAGAGGTGCTAGTGTCAGAGCAATGGCTGCAGAGGTGCTAGTATCAGAGCGAGGGCTGCAGAGGTGCTAGTATCAGAGCAATGGCTGCAGAGGTGCTAGTATCAGAGCAATGGCTGCAGAGGTGCTTGTGTCAGAGTAAGGGCTGCAGAGGTGCTAGTGTCAGAGCAATGGCTGCAGAGGTGCTAGTATCAGAGCGAGGGCTGCAGAGGTGCTAGTATCAGAGCGAGGGCTGCAGAGGTGCTAGTATCAGAGCAATGGCTGCAGAGGTGCTAGTGTCAGAGTGAGGGCTGCAGAGGTGCTAGTGTCAGAGTAAGGGCTGCAGAGGTGCTAGTGTCAGAGTGAGGGCTGCAGAGGTGCTAGTGTCAGAGTAAGGGCTGCAGAGGTGCTAGTGTCAGAGTGAGGGCTGCAGAGGTGCTAGTGTCAGAGTGAGGGCTGCAGAGGTGCTAGTGTCAGAGTGAGGGCTGCAGAGGTGCTAGTATCAGAGCAATGGCTGCAGAGGTGCTAGTATCAGAGCGAGGGCTGCAGAGGTGCTAGTGTCAGAGCGAGGGCTGCAGAGGTGCTAGTATCAGAGCAATGGCTGCAGAGGTGCTAGTGTCAGAGTGAGGGCTGCAGAGGTGCTAGTGTCAGAGTAAGGGCTGCAGAGGTGCTAGTGTCAGAGTAAGGGCTGCAGAGGTGCTAGTGTCAGAGTGAGGGCTGCAGAGGTGCTAGTGTCAGAGCAATGGCTGCAGAGGTGCTAGTATCAGAGCAATGGCTGCAGAGGTGCTAGTGTCAGAGTGAGGGCTGCAGAGGTGCTAGTGTCAGAGTAAGGGCTGCAGAGGTGCTAGTGTCAGAGTAAGGGCTGCAGAGGTGCTAGTATCAGAGCAATGGCTGCAGAGGTGCTAGTATCAGAGCGAGGGCTGCAGAGGTGCTAGTGTCAGAGCAATGGCTGCAGAGGTGCTAGTGTCAGAGTGAGGGCTGCAGAGGTGCTAGTATCAGAGCAATGGCTGCAGAGGTGCTAGTGTCAGAGTGAGGGCTGCAGAGGTGCTAGTGTCAGAGTGAGGGCTGCAGAGGTGCTAGTATCAGAGCAATGGCTGCAGAGGTGCTAGTGTCAGAGTGAGGGCTGCAGAGGTGCTAGTGTCAGAGTAAGGGCTGCAGAGGTGCTAGTGTCAGAGTAAGGGCTGCAGAGGTGCTAGTGTCAGAGTAAGGGCTGCAGAGGTGCTAGTGTCAGAGCAAGGGCCTGTCTCGCCAGCCAGTGCAGTTGTTTGCATAGACACACTGGTGAAGCAGGTGTGGCAGGAACAATGCCATGTACATGTAGGTGTTGGGTGAACACACAGGTGTGGTAGGAACAATGCCATGTAGGTGTTGGGTGAACACACTGGTGAAGCAGGTGTGGCAGGAACAATGCCATGTACATGTAGGTGTTGGGTGAACACACAGGTGTGGTAGGAACAATGCCATGTAGGTGTTGGGTGAACACACTGGTGATCCAGGTGTGGTAGGAACAATGCCATGTAGGTGTTGGGTGAACACACTGGTGATCCAGGTGTGGTAGGAACAATGCCATGTAGGTGTTGGGTGAACACACTGGTGAAGAAGGTGTGTTAGGAACAATGCTATGTAAGTGTTGGGTGAACACACTGGTGAAGCAGGTGTGGTAGGAACACTGCCATGTAGGTGTTGGGTGAGCACACTGGTGAAGCAGGTGTGGTAGGAACACTGCCATGTAGGTGTTGGGTGAACACACTTAAACCCCCTCACTCTCCCATGCCATGCAAGTATTTTATGAGAGTACTGAGCGTCCATTAAAGTGCTTCTACGTATATGAGATGCCGAGTGTCCCCTTAACTCTAGAGGAAACTTTATATGTATTCACCAAAGCCCGCCTTGTTATAATTGGTCCCAGGCGACATATTGCACTACCAGAATAATTTGCTGGTGATTGTGATGACACCTCGTCGCATCAACATTGGTTGTTGTGTTTCAAGTGTCACTCTGCAAGGTAATCTGTACGTAACACCAAGTAGCATGTTAATCAGAAATGCTTGTGTGTGGGCATTATCAATTTCTCCAGGGGCTGATCACTGGGTGTATGTTCCTGGCTGGCTAGAGGGACTCCCAGGTGCTGATCACTGGGTGTATGTTCCTGGCTAGCTAGAGGGACTCCCAGATGCTGATCACTGGGTGTATGTTCCTGGCTGGCTAGAGGGACTCCCAGGTACTGATCACTGGGTGTATGTTCCTGGCTAGCTAGAGGTGCTGATCACTGGGTGTATGTTCCTGGCTGGCTAGAGGGACTCCCAGGTGCTGATCACTGGGTGTATGTTCCTGGCTAGCTAGAGGGACTCCCGGGTGCTGATCACTGGGTGTATGTTCCTGGCTAGCTAGAGGGACTCCCAGGTGCTGATCACTGGGTGTATGTTCCTGGCTAGCTAGGTGCTGATCACTGGGTGTATGTTCCTGGCTGGCTAGAGGGACTCCCAGGTGCTGATCACTGGGTGTATGTTCCTGGCTGACTAGAGGGACTCCCAGGTACTGATCACTGGGTGTATGTTCCTGGCTGGCTAGAGGGACTCCCAGATGCTGATCACTGGGTGTATGTTCCTGGCTAGCTAGAGGTGCTGATCACTGGGTGTATGTTCCTGGCTGGCTAGAGGGACTCCCAGGTGCTGATCACTGGGTGTATGTTCCTGGCTGGCTAGAGGGACTCCCGGGTGCTGATCACTGGGTGTATGTTCCTGGCTAGCTAGGTGCTGATCACTGGGTGTATGTTCCTGGCTGGCTAGAGGGACTCCCAGGTGCTGATCACTGGGTGTATGTTCCTGGCTGGCTAGAGGGACTCCCAGGTGCTGATCACTGGGTGTATGTTCCAGGTGCTGATCACTGGGTGTATGTTCCTGGCTGGCTAGAGGGACTCCCGGGTACTGATCACTGGGTGTATGTTCCTGGCTGGCTAGAGGGACTCCCTGACCAGTGCTGATCACTGGGTGTATGTTCCTGGCTAGCTAGATAGAGGGACTCCCAGGTGCTGATCACTGGGTGTATGTTCCTGGCTAGCTAGGTGCTGATCACTGGGTGTATGTTCCTGGCTGGCTAGAGGGACTCCCAGGTGCTGATCACTGGGTGTGTGTTCCTGGCTGGCTAGAGGGACACCCTGGTGCTGATCACTGGGTGTATGTTCCTGGCTGGCTAGAGGGACTCCCAGGTGCTGATCACTGGGTGTGTGTTCCTGGCTGGCTAGAGGGACACCCTGGTGCTGATCACTGGGTGTATGTTCCTGGCTGGCTAGAGGGACTCCCAGGTGCTGATCACTGGGTGTATGTTCCGAGGGATGGCTGGCAGTTGAATAGCACTGCATGGTGTCTTATGATGACACATCACATCTAGAGCTGTCTGGTCCCCAGCACGTGAAGACGCACCAACTCTCAAGTGGGAGGGAGACATAGTCCTCACCTGCACTTGTCAAGTAGAAGCTAGGACAAATGTTAGCCCACTCACCGCCATAAGTGCCTAGAGGCACGAAATGGATGACGATCGCAAAATAAAATTTTTAACAAATCTTACGTCTTTGTAATCATTATATTTTGCCAAAAACATGGACTTCACCCTCTCAGACAGAGAGAGCTGATGATGGGGTGCAGATGTATCTTGGAGATGATGCTGTTCACTCTGAGGACATGGCTGATCTTAGGAGAGTTGTTGTTTCTGATGAAGTGTATAGACGGTAGTGATTCAGTAGATCAGTTTCAAGGTAAGTATAGATGTTGTCAGATAGCTAGAGCAATGGAAGAGTTCTCATAGATAGCTGTGGCTAAGTATGGATGCACAATAATAAAATAGGCAAGGTTGATAGCTAGAACAATGGAAGAGTTCTCATAGATAGCTGTGGCTAAGTATGGATGCACAATAATAAAAATAGAGCAAGGTTGATAGCTAGAGCAATGGAAGAGTTCTCATAGATAGCTGTGGCTAAGTATGGATGCACAATAATAAAATAGAGCAAGGTTGATAGCTAGAGCAATGGAAGAGTTCTCATAGATAGCTGTGGCTAAGTATGGATGCACAATAATAAAATAGAGCAAGGTTGATAGCTAGAACAATGGAAGAGTTCTCATAGATAGCTGTGGCTAAGTATGGATGCACAATAATAAAATAGAGCAAGGTTGATAGCTAGAGCAATGGAAGAGTTCTCATAGATAGCTGTGGCTAAGTATGGATGCACAATAATAAAATAGAGCAAGGTTGATAGCTAGAACAATGGAAGAGTTCTCATAGATAGCTGTGGCTAAGTATGGATGCACAATAATAAAATAGAGAAGGTTGATAGCTAGAGCAATGGAAGAGTTCTCATAGATAGCTGTGGCTAAGTATGGATGCACAATAATAAAATAGAGCAAGGTTGATAGCTAGAGCAATGGTCATAGATAGCTGTGGCTAAGTATGGATGCACAATAATAAAATAGAGCAAGGTTGATAGCTAGAGCAATGGAAGAGTTCTCATAGATAGCTGTGGCTAAGTATGGATGTACAATAATAAAAATAGAGCAAGGTTGATAGCTAGAGCAATGGAAGAGTTCTCGTAGATAGATGTGGCTTAGTATGGATGCACAATAATAAAATAGAGCATGGTTGATAGCTAGAGCAATGGAAGAGTTCTCATAGATACATGTAGCTGTGGCTAAGTATGGATGCACAATAATAAAATAGAGCAAGGTTGATAGTCAGAGCAATGGAAGATTTCTCGTAGATAGCTGTGGCTAAGTATGGATGCACAATAATAAAATAGAACAAGGTTGATAGCTAGAGCAATGGAAGAGTTCTCATAGATGGTCGTGGCTAAGTATGGATGCACAATAATAAAATAGAACAAGGTTGATAGCTAGAACAATGGAAGAGTTCTCATAGATAGCTGTGGCTAAGTATGGATGCACAATAATAAAATAGAACAAGGTTGATAGCTAGAGCAATGGAAGAGTTCTCATAGATGGCTGTGGCTAAGTATGGATGCACAATAATAAAATAGAACAAGGTTGATAGCTAGAGCAATGGAAGAGTTCTCATAGATAGCTGTGGCTAAGTATGGATGCACAATAATAAAATAGAGCAAGGTTGTTAGCTAGAGCAATGGAAGAGTTCTCATAGATGGCCGTGGCTAAGTATGGATGCACAATAATAAAATAGAACAAGGTTAATAGCTAGAGCAATGGAAGAGTTCTCATAGATAGCTGTGGCTAAGTATGGATGCACAATAATAAAATAGAGCAAGGTTGATAGCTAGAGCAATGGAAGAGTTCTCATAGATAGCTGTGGCTAAGTATGGATGCACAATAATAAAATAGAACAAGGTTGATAGCTAGAGCAATGGAAGAGTTATCATAGATAGCTGTGGCTAAGTATGGATGCACAATAATAAAAATAGAGCAAGGTTGATAGCTAGAACATTACAGCTCTAGCTGTTATGATTTTTCACATAGCTAGCTAATCATAGGTTCTGAATAAAATATGGTATCCCTCTGTGGCAGGTTCTGTTCATACTTGGAATATATTTGCCCAACTGGTTCAGTTTACTCTCCACCTCCTCCTCGACTCCCTCCCTCCTCCAGTCCAATACTGACAAGTGAAAGAATGCATTATAAACACGTTCATGTTTTCTGGTTTGATTGCTCTGCAACAAAATGTCAGCACACTGTTGGGCAATCTAGTGATGTGGTTGCTAGGGTTCATTATAATAATGTTGTTATAATCGAAGCTATGCTCCAAATCTTATTTGACTGCTGCCCATATTCCCGGCTCTTGTGACCCTGTTAGTGCATGTAGGAGGACTTTTCTTGTGGGTGTGTCATTGGGTGTGGTCTTCAATCCAGGTGGTGCGAAGTACTGGTATCACTACTGACGCTAGACATTAAAAGCTTCGGAGAAGAAGCCTTGGATAAGTTCCACGTTGCGAATGCTGGCCCCTCCACTACACCCTCCACCACACCGTACTCACCTTCTGCTTCTCTTCTGAAGATTTTGCCCACAACCTCCATCCCTCGCAGGCCAACCACGACCCCTCCGAGCAAGCAGAAGGTCACCTTGAATGTGGCCAAGACTGACAAGCCCTTTCTCAATCCTGGAACCAAACCTGGGAACAGCCAGACGATTAGGATCGGGAACATGGTCATTCCTGTCATGTCCATGACGAATCTGTTATCACAGGGACGACTAGCTCTTTCCTCTGCAGCTCAGGGAATCTCATCCGCAGCAGCTTCGGCAGCACAGGGGCAGAATCTTATCACCTCATCCGCATTGGCCCAGGGGCTCCTGGGGCTCACAGGGATCACTTCTTCCTCCTTAGCTTCTCCTCTGAAAGTGTCCTCTTCAGTCACCATCCAGCTTCTGCAGAGTCTGCTCTCGCTGAGTAACCTACCAGGTGCCACGCCCATAGTACCCACCACCAAGGGGGCTCATGCGAGTGATTCTCTCGGCCAGCAATCGATAACGACACCCTTACTAATCTCTAAGGGGGCTCAGGGTGAGTCTCTCAGTCATCCACCTGCCGTAGTAGCCGCCAGCAAGGGGTCTGTTGGAGGACAAACCAGTATTGCTGTCGACCACAACGACACAGGGGGTTCAGGGGCCATGAAACGTAAGGTCGAAGTCGTGCCTGTGGGTGAGAATAATAAGCCTCTTAGTAATCTACTTCGCTCCTACCTAGCCAAGAATACCTCCACCTCCACTACCCTCACCACCTCCACTTCCCTCACCTCCACTGCCTTGCCTCCCACTGCTCCTGTGACCTCTTCTGATGTCACACCCTCGCACTCCAAAAACTCCAGTAGGAGCCCACCCTCACCCACTCCCTCCTCCCTCTCCTCATCCTCCACCTCCTCTCTCTCCTCGAGGGTCGTCATGTTGGAACCCTTTGCCACTCGATGGTAAGGAGGGGGAACATGGAACATGGTAACCACTCGGCCCAAGGGTGCTGTTTAATTGTGGTTGTGTGGTTTAGGGAGCAACGACGCTGTACTACTACTCAGCCCAAGTGGGAGTGGTATTTTATTAACCCCTTGTGAGTATTTTATTAACCCCTTGTGAGTATTTTGTTAACCCCTTGTGAGTGTTGTTAACCCCTTGTGAGTATTTTATTAACCTCTTGTGTTAACCCTTGTGAGTATTTTATGAACCCCTTGTGAGTATTTTGTTAACCCCCTGTGAGTGTTGTTAAACCCTTGAGTGTTTTTGTGAGTGTTTTGTTAACCCCTTGTGAGTATTTTGTTAACCCCTTGTGAGTGTTTTAACCCTTGTGAGTGTTGTTGACCCCTTGTGGGTGTTTTGTTACCCCTTGTGAGTGTTTTGTTAACCCCTTGTGAGTGTTTTAACCCCTTGTGAGTGTTTTGTTAACTCCTTGTGAGTGTTTTGTTAACTCGTGAATGTTTTGTTAACCCCTTGTCAGTGTTTTTGTGAGTATTTTGCTAACCCCTAGTGAGTTTGACAAATAGCTAGCAATCCAGTAGGTGGCTAGCAGATTTATGGGTTATGCTCTCACACACTCGACTCTGTGCATGTAATGGCCACATGTTTTAGAATTAACGAACTTTTAGTCCCTTCAATTAGAGTTTTTTATAAGAAGCACGTAATCATAAACCTTCGAAAACGTGTGTGCAGTATGTCACTAGAAACACTGCTACCCCTCTGGGCCAACACACCCCTCTGGGCCAACACACCCCTCTGGGCCAGCACACCCCTCTGGGCCAACACACCCCTCTGGGCCAGCACACACATTTTTTTGACCTCCACAGTGCTATGGAGTAACAAAATTAGCCTTGTATAGACAGTATGGATGCTAGTGAGGGTGACCACTAGACAGCATGGATGCTAGTGAGGGTGACTACTAGACAGCATGGATGCTAGTGAGGGTGACTACTAGACAGCATGGATGCTAGTGAGGGTGACCACTAGACAGCATGGATGCTAGTGAGGGTGACTACTAGACAGCATGGATGCTAGTGAGGGTGACTACTAGACAGCATGGATGCTAGTGAGGGTGACCACTAGACAGCATGGATGCTAGTGAGGGTGACTACTAGACAGCATGGATGCTAGTGAGGGTGACCACTAGACAGCATGGATGCTAGTGAGGGTGACTACTAGACAGCATGGATGCTAGTGAGGGTGACTACTAGACAGCATGGATGCTAGTGAGGGTGACCACTAGACAGCATGGATGCTAGTGAGGGTGACTACTAGACAGCATGGATGCTAGTGAGGGTGACCACTAGACAGCATGGATGCTAGTGAGGGTGACTACTAGACAGCATGGATGCTAGTGAGGGTGACCACTAGACAGCATGGATGCTAGTGAGGGTGACCACTAGACAGCATGGATGCTAGTGAGGGTGACCACTAGACAGCATGGATGCTAGTGAGGGTGACTACTAGACAGCATGGATGCTAGTGAGGGTGACCACTAGACAGCATGGATGCTAGTGAGGGTGACCACTAGACAGCATGGATGCTAGTGAGGGTGACCACTAGACAGCATGGATGCTAGTGAGGGTGACCACTAGACAGCATGGATGCTAGTGAGGGTGACCACTAGACAGCATGGATGCTAGTGAGGGTGACCACTAGACAGCATGGATGCTAGTGAGGGTGACCACTAGACAGCATGGATGCTAGTGAGGGTGACTACTAGACAGCATGGATGCTAGTGAGGGTGACTACTAGACAGCATGGATGCTAGTGAGGGTGACTACTAGACAGCATGGATGCTAGTGAGGGTGACTACTAGACAGCATGGATGCTAGTGAGGGTGACCACTAGACAGCATGGATGCTAGTGAGGGTGACCACTAGACAGCATGGATGCTAGTGAGGGTGACCACTAGACAGCATGGATGCTAGTGAGGGTGACCACTAGACAGCATGGATGCTAGTGAGGGTGACCACTAGACAGCATGGATGCTAGTGAGGGTGACCACTAGACAGCATGGATGCTAGTGAGGGTGACTACTAGACAGCATGGATGCTAGTGAGGGTGACTACTAGACAGCATGGATGCTAGTGAGGGTGACCACTAGACAGCATGGATGCTAGTGAGGGTGACCACTAGACAGCATGGATGCTAGTGAGGGTGACTACTAGACAGCATGGATGCTAGTGAGGGTGACTACTAGACAGCATGGATGCTAGTGAGGGTGACCACTAGACAGCATGGATGCTAGTGAGGGTGACCACTAGACAGCATGGATGCTAGTGAGGGTGACCACTAGACAGCATGGATGCTAGTGAGGGTGACCACTAGACAGCATGGATGCTAGTGAGGGTGACTACTAGACAGCATGGATGCTAGTGAGGGTGACTACTAGACAGCATGGATGCTAGTGAGGGTGACTACTAGACAGCATGGATGCTAGTGAGGGTGACTACTAGACAGCATGGATGCTAGTGAGGGTGACTACTAGACAGCATGGATGCTAGTGAGGGTGACCACTAGACAGCATGGATGCTAGTGAGGGTGACCACTAGACAGCATGGATGCTAGTGAGGGTGACTACTAGACAGCATGGATGCTAGTGAGGGTGACCACTAGACAGCATGGATGCTAGTGAGGGTGACCACTAGACAGCATGGATGCTAGTGAGGGTGACCACTAGACAGCATGGATGCTAGTGAGGGTGACTACTAGACAGCATGGATGCTAGTGAGGGTGACTACTAGACAGCATGGATGCTAGTGAGGGTGACCACTAGACAGCATGGATGCTAGTGAGGGTGACCACTAGACAGCATGGATGCTAGTGAGGGTGACTACTAGACAGCATGGATGCTAGTGAGGGTGACCACTAGACAGCATGGATGCTAGTGAGGGTGACTACTAGACAGCATGGATGCTAGTGAGGGTGACTACTAGACAGCATGGATGCTAGTGAGGGTGACCACTAGACAGCATGGATGCTAGTGAGGGTGACCACTAGACAGCATGGATGCTAGTGAGGGTGACCACTAGACAGCATGGATGCTAGTGAGGGTGACTACTAGACAGCATGGATGCTAGTGAGGGTGACTACTAGACAGCATGGATGCTAGTGAGGGTGACTACTAGACAGCATGGATGCTAGTGAGGGTGACCACTAGACAGCATGGATGCTAGTGAGGGTGACCACTAGACAGCAAGGGTGACCACTAGACAGCATGGATGCTAGTGAGGGTGACCACTAGACAGCATGGATGCTAGTGAGGGTGACCACTAGACAGCATGGATGCTAGTGAGGGTGACCACTAGACAGCAAGGGTGACCACTAGACAGCATGGATGCTAGTGAGGGTGACCACTAGACAGCATGGATGCTAGTGAGGGTGACTACTAGACAGCATGGATGCTAGTGAGGGTGACCACTAGACAGCATGGATGCTAGTGAGGGTGACCACTAGACAGCATGGATGCTAGTGAGGGTGACTACTAGACAGCATGGATGCTAGTGAGGGTGACCACTAGACAGCATGGATGCTAGTGAGGGTGACCACTAGACAGCATGGATGCTAGTGAGGGTGACCACTAGACAGCATGGATGCTAGTGAGGGTGACCACTAGACAGCATGGATGCTAGTGAGGGTGACCACTAGACAGCATGGATGCTAGTGAGGGTGACTACTAGACAGCATGGATGCTAGTGAGGGTGACCACTAGACAGCATGGATGCTAGTGAGGGTGACTACTAGACAGCATGGATGCTAGTGAGGGTGACTACTAGACAGCATGGATGCTAGTGAGGGTGACCACTAGACAGCATGGATGCTAGTGAGGGTGACCACTAGACAGCATGGATGCTAGTGAGGGTGACCACTAGACAGCATGGATGCTAGTGAGGGTGACCACTAGACAGCATGGATGCTAGTGAGGGTGACCACTAGACAGCATGGATGCTAGTGAGGATGACCACTAGACAGCATGGATGCTAGTGAGGGTGACTACTAGACAGCATGGATGCTAGTGAGGGTGACTACTAGACAGCATGGATGCTAGTGAGGGTGACTACTAGACAGCATGGATGCTAGTGAGGGTGACTACTAGACAGCATGGATGCTAGTGAGGGTGACTACTAGACAGCATGGATGCTAGTGAGGGTGACCACTAGACAGCATGGATGCTAGTGAGGGTGACCACTAGACAGCATGGATGCTAGTGAGGGTGACCACTAGACAGCATGGATGCTAGTGAGGGTGACCACTAGACAGCATGGATGCTAGTGAGGGTGACCACTAGACAGCATGGATGCTAGTGAGGGTGACCACTAGACAGCATGGATGCTAGTGAGGGTGACTACTAGACAGCATGGATGCTAGTGAGGGTGACTACTAGACAGCATGGATGCTAGTGAGGGTGACCACTAGACAGCATGGATGCTAGTGAGGGTGACCACTAGACAGCATGGATGCTAGTGAGGGTGACTACTAGACAGCATGGATGCTAGTGAGGGTGACTACTAGACAGCATGGATGCTAGTGAGGGTGACCACTAGACAGCATGGATGCTAGTGAGGGTGACCACTAGACAGCATGGATGCTAGTGAGGGTGACCACTAGACAGCATGGATGCTAGTGAGGGTGACCACTAGACAGCATGGATGCTAGTGAGGGTGACTACTAGACAGCATGGATGCTAGTGAGGGTGACTACTAGACAGCATGGATGCTAGTGAGGGTGACTACTAGACAGCATGGATGCTAGTGAGGGTGACTACTAGACAGCATGGATGCTAGTGAGGGTGACTACTAGACAGCATGGATGCTAGTGAGGGTGACCACTAGACAGCATGGATGCTAGTGAGGGTGACCACTAGACAGCATGGATGCTAGTGAGGGTGACTACTAGACAGCATGGATGCTAGTGAGGGTGACCACTAGACAGCATGGATGCTAGTGAGGGTGACCACTAGACAGCATGGATGCTAGTGAGGGTGACCACTAGACAGCATGGATGCTAGTGAGGGTGACTACTAGACAGCATGGATGCTAGTGAGGGTGACTACTAGACAGCATGGATGCTAGTGAGGGTGACCACTAGACAGCATGGATGCTAGTGAGGGTGACCACTAGACAGCATGGATGCTAGTGAGGGTGACTACTAGACAGCATGGATGCTAGTGAGGGTGACCACTAGACAGCATGGATGCTAGTGAGGGTGACTACTAGACAGCATGGATGCTAGTGAGGGTGACTACTAGACAGCATGGATGCTAGTGAGGGTGACCACTAGACAGCATGGATGCTAGTGAGGGTGACCACTAGACAGCATGGATGCTAGTGAGGGTGACCACTAGACAGCATGGATGCTAGTGAGGGTGACTACTAGACAGCATGGATGCTAGTGAGGGTGACTACTAGACAGCATGGATGCTAGTGAGGGTGACTACTAGACAGCATGGATGCTAGTGAGGGTGACCACTAGACAGCATGGATGCTAGTGAGGGTGACCACTAGACAGCAAGGGTGACCACTAGACAGCATGGATGCTAGTGAGGGTGACCACTAGACAGCATGGATGCTAGTGAGGGTGACCACTAGACAGCATGGATGCTAGTGAGGGTGACCACTAGACAGCAAGGGTGACCACTAGACAGCATGGATGCTAGTGAGGGTGACCACTAGACAGCATGGATGCTAGTGAGGGTGACCACTAGACAGCATGGATGCTAGTGAGGGTGACTACTAGACAGCATGGATGCTAGTGAGGGTGACTACTAGACAGCATGGATGCTAGTGAGGGTGACTACTAGACAGCATGGATGCTAGTGAGGGTGACTACTAGACAGCATGGATGCTAGTGAGGGTGACTACTAGACAGCATGGATGCTAGTGAGGGTGACCACTAGACAGCATGGATGCTAGTGAGGGTGACCACTAGACAGCATGGATGCTAGTGAGGGTGACTACTAGACAGCATGGATGCTAGTGAGGGTGACCACTAGACAGCATGGATGCTAGTGAGGGTGACCACTAGACAGCATGGATGCTAGTGAGGGTGACCACTAGACAGCATGGATGCTAGTGAGGGTGACCACTAGACAGCAAGGGTGACCACTAGACAGCATGGATGCTAGTGAGGGTGACTACTAGACAGCATGGATGCTAGTGAGGGTGACCACTAGACAGCATGGATGCTAGTGAGGGTGACCACTAGACAGCATGGATGCTAGTGAGGGTGACTACTAGACAGCATGGATGCTAGTGAGGGTGACCACTAGACAGCATGGATGCTAGTGAGGGTGACCACTAGACAGCATGGATGCTAGTGAGGGTGACTACTAGACAGCATGGATGCTAGTGAGGGTGACCACTAGACAGCATGGATGCTAGTGAGGGTGACCACTAGACAGCATGGATGCTAGTGAGGGTGACTACTAGACAGCATGGATGCTAGTGAGGACAGCATCCTTGAATACCCCAGGATGTTTGGCCTTGGCCTAGAATAGTCCTATCTATACCTTGCCCTAGCCATGGCACTGCATTCTGGGTTTCTATTTAGCCTGTCCTGAGGTTGGCCCTGTGTTTAGCCTGTCCTGAGGCAGCCTCTGTGTTTAGCCTGTCCTGAGGTAAGCCCTGTGTTCAGCCTGTCCTGAGGTAGTCCCTGTGTCTAGCCTGTCCTGGGGTAGTCCCTGTGTTTAGCCTGTCCTGAGGTAGGCCCTGTGTTCAGCCTGTCCTGAGGTAGGCCCTGTGTTTAGCCTGTCCTGGGGTAGTCCCTGTGTTTAGCCTGTCCTGAGGTAGTCCCTGTGTTCAGCCTGTCCTGAGGTAGTCCCTGGGGTAGTCCCTAATGTCCTAGGAAAGAAAGATTGTGGCAGTACAGGGATACATGTATGTGTGCTTGCTTGAGCGAAGTGTGTGTGTTATGAGCCTGGTGGTGTGTGTGTGTGTGTTATGAGCCTGGTAATGTGTGTGTGTGTTTTGTGAGCCTGGTAATGTGTGTGTGTGTTTTGTGAGCCTGGTAATGTGTGTGTGTGTTTTGTGAGCCTGGTGGTGTGTGTGTGTTTTGTGAGCCTGGTAATGTGTGTGTGTGTTTTGTGAGCCTGGTAATGTGTGTGTGTTTTGTGAGCCTGGTAATGTGTGTGTGTGTTTTGTGAGCCTGGTAATGTGTGTGTGTGTTTTGTGAGCCTGGTAATGTGTGTGTGTGTTTTGTGAGCCTGGTAATGTGTGTGTGTGTTTTGTGAGCCTGGTAATGTGTGTGTGTGTTTTGTGAGCCTGGTAATGTGTGTGTGTGTTTTGTGAGCCTGGTAATGTGTGTGTGTGTTTTGTGAGCCTGGTGGTGTGTGTGTGTTTTGTGAGCCTGGTAATGTGTGTGTGTGTTTTGTGAGCCTGGTAATGTGTGTGTGTGTTTTGTGAGCCTGGTAATGTGTGTGTGTGTTTTGTGAGCCTGGTAATGTGTGTGTGTGTTTTGTGAGCCTGGTAATGTGTGTGTGTGTTTTGTGAGCCTGGTAATGTGTGTGTGTGTTTTGTGAGCCTGGTGGTGTGTGTGTGTGTGTTTTGTGAGCCTGGTGGTGTGTGTATTTTATGTCTTTCTACATTTTCTACGATGTGTTCAGGTTGGAAGGCAACTACCTGGAGTGCCGGGGGAGCTATGTGTCGCAACTGGAGATGTATTCCCTCTACCTGTTGGCCTGTACTCGTGCGGGATCCAACAATACACTCAGCAATTCAGAGTTCAATGTGCTGTTGAGGTGGGAGTGGCATGGGTGTGGGCGGGGCTAGGGTGTGGGAGTGGCAAGGGTGCATGTGACATAGTTCAAGTTTGTATACCTGCTCGAGCAGGGAAGGTCTATTGAAGCATCTCATCGTGGTCATTGGCACGCCCAGTTCTGACTGGCTCGTTATGTCACTAGGCTACTAGTTTGATACGAGTTGCTGCCAGCTCTTCCCCAGCCTTGGGGGAGTCTTGAGTTGCTGCCAGCTCTTCCCCAGCCTTGGAGGAGCCTTGAGTTGCTGCCAGCTCTTCCCCAGCCTTGGAGGAGCTTTGAGTTGCTGCCAGCTCTTCCCCAGCCTTGGAGGAGCCTTACCAACATTTTTTGGTCTTCTATGAATATACTGAAGTAGGTCAGAGTTTAACGCACTCCTACAAGCAATGGCTTCCATGGTCAAGGCTGGCCATGAGTGGAGAGCTTGTGGTCATACAGGAATGGTTTCTGTGTGATTAGTTCAATTATGTGAATACCAAATGTTGGAGATTTTCAGCTGTTGCTGTCCTTATGAATATGTTCAGCCTTCACATGTCTTTAGTACGTAGATTACTAGACGTGGTTAGATAGATTACTAGATTATGTTTCTGCCATGTTTGCTGTAAGGTGTGATTTGTCTCCTCTGTATGTGTGTAGGAAGGTGTTTGTGAATGCTCTCTCTACACGCATCGCTGTGGGTTACCAGAGTGTGAACATGGTGGCAGGTCTAGCCAAGAGACTGTCACCATCTTCCTCCTCCACCTCCTCTGCACAGCCTCAGCGTGACTCCCTCACTGTCATCACACCTATCACTCGTCTCACCACACCCCTCACACCCATCCACACCAGCGCAGCCTCAAGTAACCTAGCCCCCAACGCCAGCACGCAATCCATTCCGGTCAGTGCAATGGCGGCTCTGTCTCGAGTAGATTACTCCACCAGGTCACCTCTGGCTGTATCCAGCAAGGCAGAGAAAGCAAACACTGGCAGTTGTCTGCCTGGGTGTGGTAGGGACGACATGGACAGTGAGGGTGGTTGCGTAGAAGGAAGGCCTGGTGATGTTAGTCATGGGGATGGCGTCAATGGTGTTGAAGACGAAGAAGAAGAAGGCAAGGAGGATGAAGAGATGGACGACAGTCTGCATTGGGCTAAGCGTATCAAGTTAATGTGCGATGAGGGAGTATCTGAGACTACGGTATGGAGCACTGCAAGACCTACCGTGGTGTCCCGGCTGCCAGCTGCAGCTGTGGTAATGCCCAGTACACTAACAGCCGGAGTTTCAAGAGACATGAACAGTGTTTCTCCTCCACCTCCAGCGATGGTGAGCACAGCACTGCCAACAACCAGTCAGCCAAAGGCTGCTGCTCTTACGATGGGGACTAGCCTGCCGTCACCATCGACTGTCCCGGCGGCCGATGCCAGCAGCAGAAGCAACTCCATTTCTCCTCTGCCCCCTCCATCATCTGTTGGTGAGCTCCAGAATGTGGGGCGCGTAGATAGCGACTTGTCTCGGACACACGGCATCAAGCCAAACCTACCTGCCAAGAACAACCACCTCCTGCAGGTGTCACGCCCCCAGCCTTCGCCAGACACAACACCTCCCCGTACACCCGCGCTACACACACCCACATCCTCCCTCTCCAATCTCACGTCATCCCTTCCGGTGTCCCTCTCCCTCTCCTCCCTCCGCACTACCAAGGTGGCCTCTCTCTCGACTCCCACTCCCACTATTCCGTCCCTCTCCTCGTCTCCCCACACAGTCCTCTCTCTGGAGAAGGAGTCTTTGTCCGCTAAGTCCAGCCCTAGCCCCGCACCCAGTGACCTCTCGTCCTACACGACTAGCAGTGCGCCAGTGGTGCCCGAGGTGGTCAACATTGCAGACAGTAAGACTTGCCTCTGGAACAAGTGCAACAGGTATGGTCACATGTGAGTGCATGTATGGCACATGACTGTTACATGCTGAGTGCGTGTATGGCACATGACTGTCACATGCTGAGTGCATGTATGGCACATGACTGTCACATGCTGAGTGTGTGTATGGCACATGACTGTCACATGCTGAGTGCGTGTATGGCACATGACTGTCACATGCTGAGTGCATGTATGGCACATGTATAAGCTAACAACTACATGGCTAATCGTTGGCAATATTTCCTGCACTGAGGGAGTGGTGAGATTATATATACTGTCTCTTTGTCTTGAGCTGATTCTTGACTTCTCGTCTTCAACTGATGACATCACCACTAGCTAACGAGCCATTGCAGGTTGGCCATTAGCTGTTGGGTTTAAGTGTTCATCCCGCCCCCTGGTTGCTGCTACCCTTCCCTCCCGTGAGGATCTACCGGGAACATGCTAATGCATGGACTAGTCTTCGGTATAACTACTGCGTGCAGTGGATGGTTCCACTAGTGGCCTCTCCCCCCACAAGACTTGTAGACACACATGTGTGTCAGGGTGGCTCTCTAGCTTGTGTTGTGTTGTTGCTCAGCAGTGCACATGCATGTACATGCATGTAGCTGTCTGTCGTGTTTGCCATAATAATCAATGTATTTCCTGTGCTTACCGCATCTTCCTGTTTGCTCTAGCCTGCATTCTAATTGGTCATCATTGTTGGCTCACTTGAGCCGCGCACATCTTTCCTGCACTTCTTACCCTGCCTCGTGTCGTTGGGATGGTTGCCATAGCAATTTTAACCGACAAAAACTCTCTCTCCTCTCACACTTGCAGGTTGGTTAGGACACACACACCTGTATGTTCCATACCACATAGAGCCATTGCCAAACTACTTCAACCTTCCTGAACCCATTATCATGTTGGTCCAGTGTGTGTCCCCATAGAGCTATTGTCAACCTACTTCAACCTACTTCAACCTGCCTCCACCCAGTATGGTGTTGGTCCAGTGTGTGTCCCCATAGAGCTATTGTCAACCTACTTCAACCTGCCTCCACCCAGTATGGTGTTGGTCCAGTGTGTGTCCCCATAGAGCTATTGTCAACCTACTTCAACCTGCCTCCACCCAGTATGGTGTTGGTCCAGTGTGTGTCCCCATAGAGCTATTGTCAACCTACTTCAACCTGCCTCCATCCAGTGTGGTGTTGGTCTAGAATGTGTCCCCATAGAGCTATTGTCAACCTACTTCAACCTGCCTCCACCCAGTGTGGTGTTGGTCCAGTGTGTGTCCCCATAGAGCTATTTTCAACCTACTTCACCCTGCCTCCACTAAGTGTGATGTTGATCCAGTGTGTATCCCCATAGAGCTATCGCCAACTTATCTCAACCCAGTGTGATGTTGGTCCAGAGTGTGTGTCTCCATAGAGCTGTGTTTGCATTCCTAAGCTTTGCATCATCAGCCATTCCTGCCTAGAAGGTGCCAGTCAGGTCCCCAGGGAACTTGCTGGTGTAATGTTGTTGTTATAATGGTGTGTGTTAATATAGGCGTGTCATTGCACTGATGACCACACCTACTCTCCTCCAAACGTACAGAAGACATTGGGCAGACTAAAAGCTGCACCATCCCATCAGGTCAGAGGTCAGAGGGCTTGTAGTATGTAAATGTTGTCATGTGAGAGACGGTCCCTTTTATGAGGTCATTTGCCTCTTGTCTCAAATCCCAGTTAATTTACAGAAAAGCTCTATCTTTAGTATTGACCATAAATTTTTGTGCCAGTTAATAGTTCATGCTGCTGATGTCTTTAATTTCTATTTCAGCACTGGTTTGTGACTAGTGACCCTTGACCTTCTAGCCTCTGCAATCAGAGGGATGTGACTGGTGACCCTTGACCTTCTAGCCTCTGCAATCAGAGGGATGTGACGAGCGACCCTTGACCTTCTAGCCTCTGCAATCAGAGGGATGTGACGAGCGACCCTTGACCTTCTAGCCTCTGCAATCAGAGGGATGTGACGCGCGACCCTTGACCTTCTAGCCCTCTGCAATCAGAGGGATGTGACTAGTGAGACCCTTGACCTTCTAGCCCTCTGCAATCAGAGGGATGTGATTGTGACCCTTGACCTTCTAGCCTCTGCAATCAGAGGGATGTGACTAGTGAGACCCTTGACCTTCTAGCCCTCTGCAATCAGAGGGATGTGATAGTGACCCTTGACCTTCTAGCCTCTGCAATCAGAGGGATGTGACCCTTGACCTTCTAGCCTCTGCAATCAGAGGGATGTGACTAGTGACGCTTGACCTTCTAGCCCTCTGCAATCAGAGGGATGTGACGAGCGACCCTTGACCTTCTAGCCTCTGCAATCAGAGGGATGTGACTAGCGACCCTTGACCTTCTAGCCCTCTGCAATCAGAGGGATGTGACGAGCGACCCTTGACCTTCTAGCCTCTGCAATCAGAGGGATGTGACTAGCGACCCTTGACCTTCTAGCCCTCTGCAATCAGAGGGATGTGGCTAGTGACCCTTGACCTTCTAGCCTCTGCAATCAGAGGGATGTGACTAGTGACGCTTGACCTTCTAGCCCTCTGCAATCAGAGGGATGTGACGAGCGACCCTTGACCTTCTAGCCTCTGCAATCAGAGGGATGTGACTAGTAACCCTTGACCTTCTAGCCTCTGCAATCAGAGGGATGTGACTAGTGACCCTTGACCTTCTAGCCTCTGCAATCAGAGGGATGTGACCCTTGACCTTCTAGCCTCTGCAATCAGAGGGATGTGACTAGTGACCCTTGACCTTCTAGCCTCTGCAATCAGAGGGATGTGACCCTTGACCTTCTAGCCCTCTGCAATCAGAGGGATGTGACGAGCGACCCTTGACCTTCTAGCCTCTGCAATCAGAGGGATGTGATAGTGACCCTTGACCTTCTAGCCTCTGCAATCAGAGGGATGTGACGAGCGACCCTTGACCTTCTAGCCTCTGCAATCAGAGGGATGTGACGAGCGACCCTTGACCTTCTAGCCTCTGCAATCAGAGGGATGTGACGAGCGACCCTTGACCTTCTAGCCCTCTGCAATCAGAGGGATGTGACTAGTGAGACCCTTGACCTTCTAGCCCTCTGCAATCAGAGGGATGTGACTAGTGAGACCCTTGACCTTCTAGCCCTCTGCAATCAGAGGGATGTGACGAGCGACCCTTGACCTTCTAGCCTCTGCAATCAGAGGGATGTGATTGTGACCCTTGACCTTCTAGCCTCTGCAATCAGAGGGATGTGACTAGCGACCCTTGACCTTCTAGCCTCTGCAATCAGAGGGATGTGGCTAGTGACCTTGACCTTCTAGCCTCTGCAATCAGAGGGATGTGATTGTGACCCTTGACCTTCTAGCCTCTGCAATCAGAGGGATGTGACGAGCGACCCTTGACCTTCTAGCCTCTGCAATCAGAGGGATGTGACTAGTGACCTTGACCTTCTAGCCTCTGCAATCAGAGGGATGTGGCTAGTGACCCTTGACCTTCTAGCCTCTGCAATCAGAGGGATGTGACGAGCGACCCTTGACCTTCTAGCCTCTGCAATCAGAGGGATGTGACTGGTGACCCTTGACCTTCTAGCCTCTGCAATCAGAGGGATGTGACTAGCGACCCTTGACCTTCTAGCCTCTGCAATCAGAGGGATGTGATTGTGACCCTTGACCTTCTAGCCTCTGCAATCAGAGGGATGTGACGAGCGACCCTTGACCTTCTAGCCTCTGCAATCAGAGGGATGTGACGAGCGACCCTTGACCTTCTAGCCTCTGCAATCAGAGGGATGTGACGAGCGACCCTTGACCTTCTAGCCTCTGCAATCAGAGGGATGTGACTGGTGACCCTTGACCTTCTAGCCTCTGCAATCAGAGGGATGTGACTAGTGACCCTTGACCTTCTAGCCTCTGCAATCAGAGGGATGTGACGAGTGACCCTTGACCTTCTAGCCTCTGCAATCAGAGGGATGTGACCCTTGACCTTCTAGCCTCTGCAATCAGAGGGATGTGACTAGCGACCCTTGACCTTCTAGCCTCTGCAATCAGAGGGATGTGACTGGTGACCCTTGACCTTCTAGCCTCTGCAATCAGAGGGATGTGACTAGTGACCCTTGACCTTCTAGCCTCTGCAATCAGAGGGATGTGGCTAGTGACCCTTGACCTTCTAGCCTCTGCAATCAGAGGGATGTGACTAGTGACCCTTGACCTTCTAGCCACTGCAATCAGAGGGATGTGACGAGCGACCCTTGACCTTCTAGCCTCTGCAATCAGAGGGATGTGACGAGCGACCCTTGACCTTCTAGCCTCTGCAATCAGAGGGATGTGACTAGTGACCCTTGACCTTCTAGCCCTCTGCAATCAGAGGGATGTGACTAGTGACCCTTGACCTTCTAGCCTCTGCAATCAGAGGGATGTGGCTAGTGACCTTGACCTTCTAGCCCTCTGCAATCAGAGGGATGTGACTAGCGACCCTTGACCTTCTAGCCTCTGCATCAGAGGGTTGGCTGGAGCCTTCTCCTTCCTATTGTTTGTAGAGGCTACCATGGATACGGGATATTTGGATGCGAATAGCTGGATAAGCCACCATAACTGGTTCAGAATGTGACAATCCCCTATGCAAGTGGAGTGTAGCCTGCAGGACAGATGGAGTGTAGCCTGCAGGACAAGTGGTGTGTATCCTTCAGGTCAAGTGTAGTGTATCCTTCAGGTCAAGTGGTGTGTATCCTTCAGGTCAAGTGGTGTGTAGCCTGCAGGACAAGTGGTGTGTATCCTTCAGGTCAAGTGGTGTGTATCCTTCAGGACAGGTGGAGTATAGTCTGCAGGACAAGTGTAGTGTAGCCTGTTATAAATGTACATACCAGAGGATTCTTTTTGGCAGCACAGACAAGTAGTTTTCTGGACTCTTCCACATTTACCAGACAACGAACACTTATTCTAGATATGCATTACTTTCTATTGTTCTATCATGCACTTAATAGAAGACCGTCCTCTCTATAGGTCATGGATTCAATAGAAGACTGCCCCCTCTATAGGTCATAGACTCAATAGAAAACCGTCCTCTCTACAGGTTGTGTGTTCCTGCCCAAGTTTTCTGCATTTCTAACTCCTAATTGGAAAGTGCGAGACAATAGCACCAGTTGCTAGAGGAGCTCTCCTCTATACAAGGAGTGTTATCATTAGGCGCTAAAACATAATTAAGTGATCAAGCCCGTGGGTGGGAAATTAGGCTGGCTTTGAGGCCCCCAATTATGACAGCATTAAGTTGAGTATGGTTGGCCCTATGCAACAGTTTTTAGTATCAAAAGAGCGCACACAGAGAGAGATCTGTCTTTTGAGCTACATATCAAGTCCATACAGTGAAGTGTGTAGAATTTATGGAGCTCCAAAGTCGTTACCACATTTTATTTAAGAGGAAACCCTGTGGTTTTAGTGCTGTACTTATTTACCATGGAAGTGTAATTTCATCATTGACATCACATAGCAGCAATTTTTGTCCTTAATAACTTTCATTGCTCTGTATTTTTTATTGAACAGTTTTTCTAATCCAGTGATTTTCTGATGAGATATACACTGTAGTCGGTCACCTGACAGCAAAAATGAAATTGGGATGCTGAGGAAAATAAAATGGTTTTATATAACATTTTCAATATACAAGTTGTATAAGTAGGCACTCTGATACACCATAAATGACAAGTGTTGAAGAGCTGTGTGGTTGCGGAGAGAAATATTTTTGTGGTTTTGCCATATTTCAGCCCTCGTTTATTGCCACCCTCGTTTATTGCCACCACTATTGTAACATCATTGGAAAGCACACAGAATGGACGACCTGGTGGGTCCAAAATCTTTGAAAATTATGAAAATTAAATATTTATAACGGTTAAAATAGCACCACAGGAATGGTCTACTTAACCTCACCCCCTTACACACCAGAAGACCTTCGAATGCACATCCAAGACTCATTGGTTACTCAATTGCAGTAATAAGGTGTGGGTAGTGGTGTTTGTCGATGATGTAATCAAGTTAGCTCGCCTGCTGTTTTCTGAGCGGTCAGTTAATTTACTCTCAAGGAATAATCTTCAGATAGCAAAAACAAGCATCTTAGTGGCCGTGTGTGTGCATACTGTAGCAGTGAGCATAGCGTAGAATAACATCTGCTGTGCTTGGTGAGTTCTGGAGTTCTCCTGTGCAACTCTTGCCAAGTCCTTGAAGCTATAGCTGATCCCTGGCTGGCTCATGAAGGAGGCTGTAGCTGCTGACTCATGAAGGAGGCTGCAGCTAATCCCTGGCTGACTCATGAAGGAGGCTGTAGCAGATCTCTGGCTGACTGATGAAGGAGGCTGCAGCAGATCCCTGGCTGACTCATGAAGGAGGCTGTAGCAGATTCCTGACTGACTCATGAAGGAGGCTGTAGCAGATTCCCGACTGACTCATGAAGGAGGCTGCAGCTGATCTCTGGCGGACTCATGAAGGAGGCTGTAGGCTGACTCATGAAGGAGGCTTAGCTGATCCCTGGCTGACTCATGAAGGAGGCTGCAGCTGATCCTTGGCTGACTCATGAAGGAGGCCATAGCTGATCCCTGGCTGACTCATGAAGGAGGCTGTAGCTGTTCCCTGGCTGACTCATGAAGGAGGCTTAGCTGATCCCTGGCTGACTCATGAAGGAGGCTCAGCTGATCCCTGGCCGACTCATGAAGGAGGCTTAGCTGATCCCTGGCTGACTCATGAAGGAGGCTCAGCTGATCTCTGGCTGACCCATGAAGGAGACTGCAGCAGATTCCTGACTGACTCATGAAGGAGGCTGTAGCTGATCCCTGGCTGACTCATGAAGGAGGCTGCAGCTGATCCCTGGCTGACTCATGAAGGAGGCTGTAGCTGATCCCTGGCTGACTCATGAAGGAGGCTGTAGCTGATCCCTGGCTGACTCATGCATAGCTAATCCCTGGCTGACTCATGAAGGAGGCTGTAGCTGATCCCTGGCTGACTCATGAAGGAGGCTGTAGCTGTTCCCTCACTGGTTTGCTGCTGTCTGGTTTGCCCACGATGTTGAAGTATGAGGCAACAAGAAAATCAAACAATAACAATAATTAATTCTGATTGGAGGACATAGCCATGCAGGCCACTACCAGATAGACGATCCTTTACCATACAATATCGTGCACACCAATATTATTGTATGGACAGTTCTTTACCATTTAAGATCATGCACACCACTATTACAATGCTTTTACAATGCTTTTCTGTGTAATCATGTGTGTATATGGTAAAGGATCGTCGAGCTGTTTGTGGTCTACGTGGGTACACTTTTGCTCTCTGTTTTCCCTTTTTTTTCTTTTTAATTCTTTTTGCAAATCAATTGATGAGCCGTTAGTGGAGCATTCAAGGTCTCGGTGGTGTCAGTGAAGATGACAGATGTGCATGTAATTAGTGGAGCATTCAAGGTCTCGGTGGTGTCAGAGAAGATGACAGATGTGCATGTAATTAGTGGAGCATTCAAGGTCTCGGAGGTGTCAGTGAAGATGCATGTAATTAGTGGAGCATTCAAGGTCTCGGTGGTGTCAGTGAAGATGACAGATGTGCATGTAATTAGTGGAGCATTCAAGGTCTCGGTGGTGTCAGTGAAGATGACAGATGTGCATGTAATTAGTGGAGCATTCAAGGTCTCGGTGGTGTCAGTGAAGATGATGACAGATGTGCATGTAATTAGTGGAGCATTCAAGGTCTCGGTGGTGTCAGTGAAGATGACAGATGTGCATGTAATTAGTGGAGCATTCAAGGTCTCGGTGGTGTCCATGAAGATGACAGATGTGCATGTAGTTAGTGGAGCATTCAAGGTCTCGGTGGTGTCCATGAAGATGACAGATGTGCATGTAGTTAGTGGAGCATTCAAGGTCTCGGTGGTGACAGTGAAGATGACAGATGTGCATGTAATTAGTGGAGCATTCAAGGTCTCGGTGGTGTCAGTGAAGATGATGACAGATGTGCATGTAATTAGTGGAGCATTCAAGGTCTCGGTGGTGTCAGTGAAGATGACAGATGTGCATGTAATTAGTGGAGCATTCAAGGTCTCGGTGGTGTCCATGAAGATGACAGATGTGCATGTAATTAGTGGAGCATTCAAGGTCTCGGTGGTGTCAGTGAAGATGATGACAGATGTGCATGTAATTAGTGGAGCATTCAAGGTCTCGGTGGTGTCTGTGAAGATGATGACAGATGTGCATGTAATTAGTGGAGCATTCAAGGTCTCGGTGGTGTCCATGAAGATGACAGATGTGCATGTAATTAGTGGAGCATTCAAGGTCTCGGTGGTGTCCATGAAGATGACAGATGTGCATGTAATTAGTGGAGCATTCAAGGTCTCGGTGGTGTCTGTGAAGATGATGACAGATGTGCATGTAATTAGTGGAGCATTCAAGGTCTCGGTGGTGTCCATGAAGATGACAGATGTGCATGTAATTAGTGGAGCATTCAAGGTCTCGGTGATGTCAGTGAAGATGACAGATGTGCATGTAATTAGTGGAGCATTCAAGGTCTCGGTGGTGTCCATGTAGATGACATGTGCATGTAATTAGTGGAGCATTCAAGGTCTCGGAGGTGTCAGTGAAGATGACAGATGTGCATGTAATTAGTGGAGCATTCAAGGTCTCGGTGGTGTCCATGAAGATGACAGATGTGCATGTAATTAGTGGAGCATTCAAGGTCTCGGTGGTGTCCATGAAGATGACAGATGTGCATGTAATTAGTGGAGCATTCAAGGTCTCGGTGGTGTCCATGAAGATGACAGATGTGCATGTAATTAGTGGAGCATTCAAGGTCTCGGTGGTGTCAGTGAAGATGACAGATGTGCATGTAATTAGTGGAGCATTCAAGGTCTCGGTGGTGTCCATGAAGATGACAGATGTGCATGTAATTAGTGGAGCATTCAAGGTCTCGGTGGTGTCCATGAAGATGACAGATGTGCATGTAATTAGTGGAGCATTCAAGGTCTCGGTGGTGTCAGTGAAGATGACAGATGTGCATGTAATTAGTGGAGCATTCAAGGCCTCGGTGATGTCAGTGAAGATGACAGATGTGCATGTAATTAGTGGAGCATTCAAGGTCTCGGAGGTGTCAGTGAAGATGACAGATGTGCATGTAATTAGTGGAGCATTCAAGGCCTCGGTGATGTCAGTGAAGATGACAGATGTGCATGTAATTAGTGGAGCATTCAAGGTCTCGGTGGTGTCCATGAAGATGACAGATGTGCATGTAATTAGTGGAGCATTCAAGGTCTCGGTGGTGTCAGTGAAGATGACAGATGTGCATGTAATTAGTGGAGCATTCAAGGTCTCGGTGGTGTCCATGAAGATGACAGATGTGCATGTAATTAGTGGAGCATTCAAGGTCTCGGTGGTGTCCATGAAGATGACAGATGTGCATGTAATTAGTGGAGCATTCAAGGTCTCGGTGGTGTCAGTGAAGATGACAGATGTGCATGTAATTAGTGGAGCATTCAAGGTCTCGGTGGTGTCCATGAAGATGACAGATGTGCATGTAATTAGTGGAGCATTCAAGGTCTCGGTGGTGTCAGTGAAGATGACAGATGTGCATGTAATTAGTGGAGCATTCAAGGTCTCGGTGGTGTCAGTGAAGATGACAGATGTGCATGTAATTAGTGAGGACTCAGTGGTAAAGATGACAGATGTGCATGTAATTAGTGGAGCATTCAAGGTCTCGGTGGTGTCAGTGAAGATGACAGATGTGCATGTAATTAGTGGAGCATTCAAGGTCTCGGTGGTGACAATGAAGATGATGACATTCACTGTCAATGTCACGCAGGGAGGGGTAGCTTCTTGGGCAGCACCAGAAATCCTGTGGCTTACCTCCGGTTAGAAAATCAAGAGGCTCAACGATGACGAAGAGAAACCAACCAACCACTAGAGAGGAGGACCAGAAGACCTTGGATATATCCGTGTTGGCCTCCACTGGTGCATCCTTTCATCTCTAAATGTGGTCAAGAGAGAGAGCTAAGCAATGACCTGGAGGAAGAGGCAGCCGGCTAACCATGCAAGCACATGCCTAGGAACACCAGAATACTTGTGGTCACCCACCAGTTGTCTGTACCCTCCAGGTGGTCACTTTGTATGGACACCCGAGGGATTCTTGTATCCATGTAACATTAGAGGATATGTGATGTAATGACACATGTATGTGGCTGGATGTCGAGACAGAATGAAGGCTGCAGCTCTAAGCTTGCAGAATGGAGGCTGCAGCTCTAAGCTTGCAGAATGGAGGCCGCAGCTCTAAGCTTGCAGAATGGAGGCTGCAGCTCTAAGCTAGCAGAATGGAGGCTGCAGCTCTAAGCTTGCAGAATGGAGGCTGCAGCTCTAAGCTTGCAGAATGGAGGCTGCAGCTCTAAGCTTTCAGAATGGAGGCTGCAGCTCTAAGCTAGCAGAATGGAGGCTGCAGCTCTAAGCTAGCAGAATGGAGGCTGCAGCTCTAAGCTTGCAGAATGGAGGCTGCAGCTCTAAGCTAGCAGAATGGAGGCTGCAGCTCTAAGCTAGCAGAATGGAGGCTGCAGCTCTAAGCTTGCAGAATGGAGGCTGCAGCTCTAAGCTTGCAGAATGGAGGCCGCAGCTCTAAGCTTGCAGAATGGAGGCTGCAGCTCTAAGCTAGCAGAATGAAGGCTGCAGCTCTAAGCTTGCAGAATGGAGGCTGCAGCTCTAAGCTAGCAGAATGGAGGCTGCAGCTCTAAGCTTGCAGAATGGAGGCTGCAGCTCTAAGCTTGCAGAATGAAGGCTGCTTAGACAGAATGGAGGCTGCAGCTCTAAGCTTTCAGAATGGAGGCTGCAGCTCTAAGCTAGCAGAATGGAGGCTGCAGCTCTAAGCTAGCAGAATGGAGGCTGCAGCTCTAAGCTTGCAGAATGGAGGCTGCAGCTCTAAGCTAGCAGAATGGAGGCTGCAGCTCTAAGCTAGCAGAATGGAGGCTGCAGCTCTAAGCTTGCAGAATGGAGGCTGCAGCTCTAAGCTAGCAGAATGGAGGCTGCAGCTCTAAGCTTGCAGAATGGAGGCTGCAGCTCTAAGCTTGCAGAATGGAGGCTGCAGCTCTAAGCTTGCAGAATGGAGGCTGCAGCTCTAAGCTTGCAGAATGGAGGCTGCAGCTCTAAGCTTGCAGAATGGAGGCTGCAGCTCTAAGCTTGCAGAATGGAGGCTGCATCTAAGCTTGCAGAATGGAGGCTGCAGCTCTAAGCTTGCAGAATGGAGGCTGCAGCTCTAAGCTTGCAGAATGGAGGCTGCAGCTCTAAGCTTGCAGAATGGAGGCTGCAGCTCTAAGCTAGCAGAATGGAGGCTGCAGCTCTAACCTTGCAGAATGGAGGCTACAGCTCTAAGCTAGCAGAATGGAGGCTGCAGCTCTAAGCTTGCAGAATGAAGGCTGCAGCTCTAAGCTTTCAGAATGGAGGTTGCAGCTCTAAGCTAGCAGAATGGAGGCTGCAGCTCTAAGCTAGCAGAATGGAGGTTGCAGCTCTAAGCTAGCAGAATGGAGGCTGCAGCTCTAAGCTAGCAGAATGGAGGCTGCAGCTCTAAGCTAGCAGAATGGAGGCTGCAGCTCTAAGCTTGCAGAATGGAGGCTGCAGCTCTAAGCTTGCAGAATGGAGGCTGCAGCTCTAAGCTTGCAGAATGGAGGCTGCAGCTCTAAGCTTGCAGAATGGAGGCTGCAGCTCTAAGCTTGCAGAATGGAGTCTGCAGCTTGCAGAATGGAGGCTGCAGCTCTAAGCTAGCAGAATGGAGGCTGCAGCTCTAAGCTAGCAGAATGGAGGCTGCAGCTCTAAGCTTGCAGAATGGAGGCTGCAGCTCTAACCTTGCAGAATGGAGGCTACAGCTCTAAGCTAGCAGAATGGAGGCTGCAGCTCTAACAAACACACACACACACACATGTGCACATGGAGAAGGCCCATAAGGCAATGCTGTGTGTATGACCACACTCACTAAGTCTTGAGGATTTACAGAATCATTCCAGAATCAAGAAATTTGGATGTATACAAATTTGGATGTATACAACTTTTATCTAAAATGTGAATTAGAATTAATAGAAACTTGTGCATTCTAATCAAGTGATGTATATAGATACATGTCTCCAATACCAGGCCAGTGTAAAAGTGACATAGCCGGTGCTGAACTTGTTATGATCATGTTTATTGTTGTGTGGATGTAACTCTGCAGACTGAAGTGGAGGACAGCATCCTGACTAAAGCAGTGCGACTCACAGCAGCTCTGGTGCTCAGGAACCTGGCAAGACAACTCCCTGAAGCTCGGAGGTAAACGAGTACAGCTGTTGTATTTATCTATAGGGACAGTGTCTATCGACGACTACAAACATTACATTAATGAAAAGTGAACAACAAATATCCTTATTATAATAACTGGTGAGAGTTGCCAATCCTCGTGGGAATTGGATGGGGAAATATGTATTGCTGTGCATGGCTATATCTGCAATGAGTGTGGCATATCTGCAATGAGTGTGGCATATCTGCAATGAGTGTGGCATATCTGCAATGAGTGTGGCATATCTGCAATGAGTGTGGCATATCTGCAATGAGTGTGGCATATCTGCAATGAGTGTGGCATATCTGCAATGAGTGTGGCATATCTGCAATGAGTGTGGCATATCTGCAATGAGTGTGGCATATCTGCAATGAGTGTGGCATATCTGCAATGAGTGTGGCATATCTGCAATGAGTGTGGCATATCTGCAATGAGTGTGGCATATCTACAATGAGTGTGGCTGTATCTGCAATGAGTGTGGCATATCTGCAATGAGTGTGGCATATCTGCAATGAGTGGCATATCTGCAATGAGTGGCATATCTGCAATGAGTGTGGCATATCTGCAATGTGTGTGGCATATCTGCAATGAGTGTGGCATATCTGCAATGAGTGTGGCTGTATCTGCAATGAGTGTGGCATATCTGCAATGAGTGTGGCATATCTGCAATGAGTGGCATATCTGCAATGAGTGGCATATCTGCAATGAGTGTTGCATATCTGCAATGAGTGTGGCTGTATCTGCAATGAGTGTGGCATATCTGCAATGAGTGTGGCATATCTGCAATGAGTGTGGCATATCTGCAATGAGTGTGGCATATCTGCAATGAGTGTGGCTGTATCTGCAATGAGTGTGGCATATCTGCAATGAGTGTGGCATATCTGCAATGAGTGTGGCATATCTGCAATGAGTGTGGCATATCTGCAATGAGTGTGGCATATCTGCAATGAGTGTGGCATATCTGCAATGTGTGTGGCATATCTGCAATGAGTGTGGCATATCTGCAATGAGTGTGGCATATCTGCAATGAGTGTGGCATATCTGCAATGTGTGTGGCATATCTGCAATGAGTGTGGCATATCTGCAATGAGTGTGGCATATCTGCAATGAGTGTGGCATATCTGCAATGAGTGTGGCATATCTGCAATGAGTGTGGCATATCTGCAATGATTGTGGCTGTATCTGCAATGAGTGTGGCATATCTGCAATGTGTGTGGCTGTATCTGCAATGAGTGGCATATCTGCAATGTGTGTGGCTGTATCTGCAATGAGGGTGGCATATCTGCAATGAGTGTGGCATATCTGCAATGAGTGTGGCATATCTGCAATGTGTGTGGCTGTATCTGCAATGAGTGTGGCATATGCAATGAGTGTGGCATATCTGCAATGAGTGTGGCATATCTGCAATGAGTGTGGCATATCTGCAATGAGTGTGGCATATCCGCAATGAGTGTGGCATATCTGCAATGTATCTGCAATGAGTGTGCAATGTGTGTGGCATATCTGCAATGAGTGTGGCATATCTGCAATGAGTGTGGCATATCTGCAATGAGTGTGGCATATCTGCAATGTGTGTGGCATATCTGCAATGTGTGTGGCTGTATCTGCAATGAGTGTGCAATGAGTGTGGCATATCTGCAATGAGTGTGGCATATCTGCAATGAGTGTGGCATATCTGCAATGAGTGTGGCATATCTGCAATGAGTGTGGTGGTTTCAAGCAGACTTCATTAGAAATGTTAGGAGCTTATTATGTTGTTGTATTTTGTGTCTGACATGTAAAAAATATGACCGACCTTAACCAATGGGGTCATTTTACTGGATTTGGTTGTCATTCGAGAAAATAGCAGCAGATTTGATGCTAGAGGAAAGGGAAATGAATGCGTGGGACAGTGAGAACTGGCTGTGCGGTTAATGGCTGACAGGAAAAGATGCTAGAGTTTCTTTCTGACAGAGCTAAGTACTCAATTCATCAGCCCACTCTAGCCATGGAGGTGGGATACACCTTCTTTGTCATGATGATGCAGAAACTATTATCATTTTTGCAGGGCACACACACATACTGCCTCTCTATACTTAATTGCCAAGGATACCTTACTAATGGAGAGGAGATATGCTAGTGATGGAGAGCATACTGAACATACTAAACAGTGTCAAATCTAGGACAATGGCTAGAGCAATCAATGCTAGGGTTTCGAGTTTGTCCCGTAGGATATCCCTCCTTCCTCATATCTTTCCATTGCTCCTTCACTCACCCCTCGATGCCTCGCATTCTTGACTTGTAATGATGTAATGATGATGGTCTAGTGTAAACCCATATAAGGCAGCCACCAAACCCTGCTAACATTCAATCCAATAATTATAGTTAAGTGTTGAAGGATTATCATAAGTGTGAGCTTCAGGGTCTAAACACTTTATCTAACTTGTTTGTTGTAGTTAGATACATGTAGCACATGTATTAGCACGTGCCCTGCCTTGTTGCTATGTACCCTACACTCTCCACTACATAACAATTAGCACACACTAGCACTTGGTAACAGTTGATTCAGGCAAGTAAACAAAAGTGTCATCACTACGTAGTGCTCCATCCAGGAGTACCGCCATTCTCAGAACTGAAAAGATTCAGAGTGGTTCCCAGTGAACATAAGTGCCTGTCTTTCTCAGAACCCAAGAGCTTCAGAGTGGTTCCCAGTAAACATAAGTGCCTGCGATGCTTTTCTGAGCAGATGGATCTCCATAAATGGAAGTCAAACCCTGGAAGGGACCGTGCATGTGCAGTTGGATCATCAGCTATTTGGAGGGCTTGCTCAATGAATAGCTTGATTTATGCTCTTGAGAATGACAACCTTTACCCAATTCTAGTTGTACAACAGCATATGAGCTAGCTTGATTGCATCATCAACCTAAGATTTGGCCACGCCTCTTTCACAGTCGAGAAACATGGTGGCTGCAGGTACTGGAACATTTGGAGTGTTCTGGTGCTCAAGGTTTTATGAGTGACCTGCTGTGTGCAAGTTATGCGAGGGGTGGGGGGGGGAACAGATGGAAACAACATGATCTTTGAAGATAAACTTATAGGGGGGTTTCACACCTATGCTTTGGGGGGGTGCCAAGTGAAGTGTTCAAGGCACACGTACTAGTGTTTTGGAGTTAATATTAGTCATTCAGACAGTGAAAAATCTGCCGATGTGAGCCTTATTGGGGGGAGGGGGCACCCTCACCATTTTAAAAAGTGGCCAATTCAATGTAGGGAGACTGAGGAGCATGCACATAAATAATGGTTATCAATTAATCATATCTAGTACATGTACTTTTAAGGAATAGTCTTGTTTATCATTAGAAGACAATGCAATAAGTTGATGTCTGGTATAGGAATCAGCTCCATAGTGATCTATGGCAGACTGTCTACAACAAAGCCTATTGTACTGCAAATAAATCCGTCCAAGACTGCCTCTACCTCAAGGGAGAAGGATTCGGTCTCCTTGTAGGCAGGCAGTGGCATCTGTGCAGGCAGGCAGTGGTATCTGTGCAGGCAGGCAGTGGTATCTGTGCAGGCAGGCAGTAGTATCTGTGCAGGCAGGCAGTAGTATCTGTGTAGGCAGGCAGTAGTATCTGTGCAGGCAGGCAGTAGTATCTGTGCAGGCAGGCAGTAGCATCTGTGCAGGCAGCCAGTAGTATCTGTGTAGGCAGGCAGTAGTATCTGTGCAGGCAGGCAGTAGTATCTGTGCAAGCAGGCAGTAGTATCTGTGCAGGCAGGCAGTAGTATCTGTGCAGGCAGGCAGTAGTATCTGTGTAGGCAGGCAGTAGTAGTATCTGTGCAGGCAGGCAGGCAGCAGTATCTGTGTAGGCAGGCAGTAGTAGTATCTGTGCAGGCAGGCAGTAGTATCTGTGTAGACAGGCAGTAGTAGTATCTGTGCAGGCAGGCAGTAGCACCTGTGCAACAAGACAAGCTTCCAGAAACATGAGAGTTAGCCAGGAAGAGGCAGTTGAAGTCAGTAGTCATGATCATCAGTCATTAAAATAATAATAATAGTGAAGGGAGTGGGAAGAAATAGTAGCCCTGTGCACTCTTAAACCGCTAGTAGTCTAATTTCTGAATATTTTATTTTATGATGATTCTGCAGCAGTCTACTGTATGCATGTGCAGGTAGACAATTAATCCAGTCAGTGTTCTGAATGGTTGTTATGGAAGGATCTCTAACTCCGCATTTTGTGGTCATTAAGGATTATTACAGTAACATGTATTATGGTTATTACATGAACATGTATATAGTTACATAATAACTATACATGAGCATGTATTATAGTTATTACATGTATATGGTTATTACATGAACATGTATATAGTTATTACATATGATAACTGTATACATTGAGCATGTATATAGTTATTACATGTATATGGTCAGTACATGAACATGCTGTCGTGTATTTGACTATCCAATTCCCTGAATCAGCACGTAGGTTCAAATAACTTCTGATGCTTAAAAGCACAATACATCACTCAGGAGTGTAATGACATCACTAAGTACAGACAATACAGGAAATACATTAAACCACATTACATCATACAATATTACACAGCATAGTTCAATACACCACATTCCCTCCCCTCAAGATGGGAAGTTACAACAGCCAAACAGAGAAATGATATTAGAACATTAATAATGTCCAGCAACAAATCGAGCCACAGCTTTACGATGATGTGTAGAATGGCGAGTATCGGTGTATAATCAGGGTTTCATTATAAAAATTGTCCAAGGGGGGGGGGAACTGGAGGAATCTGGATTTTAAGGGGAGGCATGATGGTTAAAGATGTGACAAAGTTTATCAACATCAATTATGAATTTTAATAATACAATTTCCAAAGGGGGGGGGGGGGGGCAAAAAGTTTCCAAAGGGCGGCAGCTGTCCCCCCCCCCCCCCCCCCTCTATGAAACCCTGATAATGGTTAATGGTATTACAGTTGTTTCTGGATTTTTCTCTGTTGTCTGCTCAGTATCTGTAGCAGAACTAGAATTAGTTTGAGATTCTATTGTATCAGAGTCCACATGAGGAGTATCTTCAACAGTCCATCATTAGAATGTTCATTGTTCTCAGGAGGTGGAGGATTCTATTGTATCAGAGTCCACATGAGGAGTATCTTCAACAGACAAATCTCCATCATTAGAATGCTCATTGTTCTCAGGAGGTGGAGGATTCTATTGTATCAGAGTCCACATGAGGAGTATCTTCAACAGACAAATCTCCATCATTAGAATGTTCATTGTTCTCAGGAAGTGGAGGATTCTATTGTATCAGAGTCCACATGAGGAGTATCTTCAACAGACAAATCTCCATCATTAGAATGCTCATTGTTCTCAGGAGGTGGAGGATTCTATTGTATCAGAGTCCACATGAGGAGTATCTTCAACAGACAAATCTCCATCATTAGAATGTTCATTGTTCTCAGGAAGTGGAGGATTCTATTGTATCAGAGTCCACATGAGGAATATCTTCAACAGACAAATCTCCATCATTAGAATGCTCATTGTTCTCAGGAAGTGGAGGATTCTATTGTATCAGAGTCCACATGAGGAGTATCTTCAACAGACAAATCTCCATCACATTACATCACATTAGAATGTTCATTGTTCTCAGGCGGTGGAGGATTAGAATTTGATATGACAGTGAAGGAAATAGAGTTGGGTGAATTTGGTACTCCAGGAACTTCAACTTGAACAGTATGAATTCTCAGTTGGTCAGTACGACATTTACGAAGACTATCCCCAGCAAGTTCAACGTGGAATGTAACTGAACCTTCTTGACTCGCAAAACTCCCGGCAACCACTTGTCCCCTCTTTGCCTATTGAGGACCCAAACTCTTGTACCAACACTAAATTCTCTCTTATTAGCTCGACTATCTGTTGACTCTTTTGCACTTCTTGTTGCTTCTCTGCTGTATTTGCGCGTAACAAAACAAATAGTGATCTGGGACATCTGCCAATTAGCAATTCAGCAGGTGAGACTGTAGTCGTACTTAGAGGTGTAAGACGATATGCAAACAGAACAGGAGATAACCTTGTATGAGAAGTTCGTTGGTTGTTCTTTTTCAGACCTCTCTTAATGATCTGAACTGCCCGCTCAGCAAGCCTATTAGAGGCGAGAGTGGTATGGTGCCGTGGTAAGATGTTTAATACCGGTAGTGCTCAAAAATGACTCGAATTCTACACTTGTGAAACAAGTTCTGTGGTCCATCACGATAGTCTGTGGTATTCCAATTGAGCAAACTCCTCTCTCAATTCTTCGATTATGGTGGTGGATGTTGCATTTGTTGTACATATGGCTTCAATCCATTTGGAGTGTGCATCAATAATGATTAAGATCATCTTGCCTTCTACTGGGCCAGCGTAATCTAGATGTATTCTAGCCCATGGCCTTGTGGGCCATTTCCAAGGTTGTCACAGTACGACAGGAGGCACAGGTTGATGCAACTGACACTGTTGACATTGGAGTTCTCAATGTCTTTAGAGATACCAGCCACCAGACGTATATTCTGGCGAGACTCTTCATGCGTGCAATCTGCCTTCATGTAGTTAGTGTAGTACTGCATCCTGACACGACTTAAGGATGATCACTCGAGGTCCCCATAACAAACACCCTTAGAATACTGAGAGCTCTGACTGCCTGTCGAAATATGGTTGCAAATATCTGTGACACTCAGTAGAAGTCGGCCAACCTTGTAGAACAAGTTGTTCCACGGTAGACAAGGTTGTATCTTTGCTGGTACATTCTTGGACTTGCTTAGCAGACATAGGAGAGTCAGATACAGTACATGTTCAAACAATAGCTCCAATTCGGGTGGAAGTTGATCAATAACCGGTTGATCAGGTAAGGGTAAACGAGATAGAGCATTAGCATGAGCAGTGGTCCTACGGAAGGTAAGGTCATATTCGAACATAGAGAGAAGCAAGGACCATCTTCGAATTCTTGCCGAAGCTTGAGGGGAAGTAGACTTACATTCACTCAATAAACCCAGCAAGGGTTTGTGGTCGGTGATGATCTGGGAATGGATGGCCAAACAATTAAGTGAAGAATTGTTTCACACCAAAGACACAAGCAAGACCTTCCTTTTCCAGTAGAGAGTAATTTCTTTCTGCTGTGTTTAGTGCTAACCAATTGGTCTATCTGAACCATCAGGTGATTTGTGAGCCAAAACTGCTCCAATGCCATATTGGGAGGCATCACTAGCGAGAACCAAGGGAAGGTTGGAGTCGAAGCACATTTGACGATATTAACAGCTTCTTTGACTTCTGAAATGCTTTCTCCTGAGCAGGAGACCAACTCCACTTTGTGTTTCGACGTATAGGAGTTGATGAAGTGGAGTAAGGAGATAGATAGGCTGGGTAGGAACTTTCCATAGTACGTCAGCAATCCTAGATATGACTTCAACTCCATCACGTTCTTGGGCCTAGGCACATCTTGAATGGCCTTCTCCTTGCTGGTCAATGGGTGTGGCCCATCCCCATCAATTAAATGTCTAGGGTTGGACACGGAAGGCACTAGAAACTGACACTTCTGCTTCTTGGCCCGGAGATTTGAAGGAAGCAACCTCTTTACCTCTTCTAGCGGACTCAAATGCTCCTCATGGGTCTTCCCTGAAATGAGAATATCATCCAGGTAGATGTCTTGGCAACCTTGAAACAGCTGTTCCATGGCTTTCTGAAAAATGCCTGTGGCTGAAGAAATCCTGTATGACAATCTGTATAGCGATACAGACCCTTATGCATGTTAATAACCACTTACTTACTTCTGTGATTCTTTGTCTGGGAAGCTGTGGTAGGCTTGGCTGAGGTCTAGCTTAGTAACACACTTCTTCCTTATTCAAGTGTTGCACTAGATCTTCGACCTTAGGAATCGGGCAACGGTTTAATCGTGAGCCAGGATTAACTGCGGTATGGAAATCTCCACAGATTCGTACCGATTTTTTGTCCCCTTTTACTACAGCAGGGATAGGTGCTGCTCAATCCGAATAATCAATGGGTTCCAATGTCCCCTCGGCGACCAATCGGTCTAACTCTTGCTCAACCTTTTGTCTCAGAGCATACGGTACTGTTCTGGCTTTAGAAAAGCAGGGTTTCGCATGAGGCTCTATTTCAATCTTGGCCTTATACCCCTTCAGTGTACCTAACTCATCTCGGAGAACTTCACTGTACTTCTCTAATAGCTCTGGTCATTTAGGCTTTTGCGTCTAATGGATCTGACTCCAGTTGAGCCTTATCTTATGGAACCAACTTCTGCCTAACAGAGTAGGGCCGGTTCCCTGGACAAGAATTGGTGGCAACTTAGCCATCTGGTTCCCATACTCTACTTGTGCCATAGTACTACCCACAACTCGTGTGGGTCCCCGCAAATAGGTTTGAAGTTTAACCTCAGAGCTATCAAGGCTCCTCCCTGGCCATAACTTAGCGGTACACTCTCCCAGGCATCAAAGAAATGGAAGCAACTGTATCTATCTCCATGGTAACTTCTTTACCTTCAAGTTTGACAATTACTGTAATTGGTGCAACTCTCTCACCTCTATGTTCAACACTGTCCACTGTTCCCACTGACCAGGGTGACTCAGCAGATTCAGAGTCTCCTTCAGACTCCTCTTCGACGTTATGCACCTTCTTGCTTCTCATCCCGGGCGAGCGTTGGGGCTTCAGTTGACTACAGCAAACTTTAGCGATGTGCCCTTTCTTTCCACAGTTATGCCCTTTCTTTCCACAGTTACGGCATATCTTGTCCTTGAATCATCACACAGTAGCTAGGTGCCCTGCCTTTCCACAGCAGTGGCAAATGATCGGTTTAGCTTCTTTCTCATAAACAGCACTCCGCTGCCTAACTCTGTACTGACTCTGCCCTTCATCGGAGTGAAGGGTTTCAGTGTGGCTTTCATCTCACACTGGTTTTTTACTGCTGCTTCGGTACCCTGTGCCAGTTCCAGAGCATGTTTGTAAGTCAACTTCTCTGCAGCGAGTAGCTTCTTTTATATTGCATCGTCGCTAATACCATGGACAATTCTGTCCCGCAGCATTCTGCATCCCCAAAGTTACAATCTTCCGCCAGCCTTCGCAATTCTGCAACAAATGCAGACACCGATTCACCAGGTTGTCTTACTCTAGAAAAGAAACTCTGCAATACCTCGGAGGGAGGTGGACGATGGTGCTGTGTAAGGACCGCAACTAACTCCTTAAGGTTTTCCCAGTCGGCTTGACAGGTGAAAGGAGACTTCTTTACAGTTTGTACGGTCCAGGACCGATCACGGAAAGGAAGGTCGAGCGTATCTTGACTGCTTTAGCTAAAATTCACCAACAATGTTGTTGGCTGTAAAGAACTCCTCTAACCTCTCGACATCTTGTCGCATCCTCTTTAATTCTGCCTAGCAATGCCATTTTACTAATCCCGTAACTCATCGTCAGTTTATGTCGTGTATTTGACTATCCAATTCCCCAATCAGCACGTAGGGTCAAATAACTTCTGATGCTTAAAATCTGGCCAGCAGCACATGACATCACTCAGGAGTGTAATGACATCACTAAGTACAGACAATACAGGAAATATATTAAACCACATTATGTCATACAATATTACATCATACAATATTACACAGCACAGTTCAATACACCACACATTCATATAGTTATTACATGTACATTGTATTACATAAACATGTATGGTTATTACATGGACATGTATATGGTTATTACATGGACATGTATATGGTTATTACATGAACATGTATATGGGTATTGCAGGCGGCTGAAGAGTTATGAGCACATCTTATGTCGGGTAGCATTTTCTGCGAGTGAAGCCAGCACGGCTGCCCTCCACTGCCTACAAGTCCTTGATCCTGACAGTTACTAACTCTTCTGACTCAAGATTATCTTCTGACATGTAAACTGTTTCCTGGCTGCTATCTCTCATGAACGCCATACTTCTCTCCTTACCAATGATATTCATGTAGATATGTTTATGCAAGTATGTGTCACTTATTATCTCGCTCCTCCTCCACTCACTTTCCTCTCGCTTCTCCTCCTCCACTCACTCTTCTCTCTGTATATTCTACATATTTGTCTTCATCTTCCTTATAATAATACAACTTGGGATTGAATATTGTATATACAAACATGGATACCACATAGCAAGGGAGTCAACTTTATCTGTTTTCATTAGGTGTGGAGTGTCTGTTAAGGCATGATAGTTGACTTCCTTGAGGATTGCTGGGGAGAGGGGGGAAGTTTGTTTGTGGCCAAATACTAACATTGGATTTGGGAAATGGGTCAATACATATCCCATGTGTCTGGCATGCTCCACAGCCTGTCTATTGAAGATGAGTGTTGGCAGGTTGTAGCATACAAACGGTATGGAGTCTGTTGCACTAGAAGTGTTAAGTTCCTCGGCGTGAACTGATCAACCAATTGCTGCTATCTATATAGTTGTATTCTAAGGATTTCAGTTGGTGGTTTTTGTCTTTCTTCGAAGCCACTGGTCCTAGCTGAGCAAACATAATGGAGGCTGCTAGCAGGTCAAGTGTTAGGACCCAGACCAGGAAAGGCGATTTGCAGCTTCTGGCAAGGAACATTGGAGATAGTGTTTAGGATCCTAACAGCACTGGTAAGTCTGCATTACATTATAATGCGTGCTAGCAATACTTTATGCATGTAATTAACTAGTGCATTTGTTACACATCTGGCTGGCATAGAAATGTATATATCTGCATACATGTGTGTGTGTAGCCCTGCTATATATCTGCATACATGTGTGTGTGTGTAGCCTGCTATATATCTGCATACATGTGTGTGTGTGCATCCCTGCTATATATCTGCATACATGTGTGTATGTAGCCCTGCTATATCTCTGCATACATGTGTGTGTGTAGCCCTGCTATATCTCTGCATACATGTGTGTGTGTAGCCCTGCTATATATCTGCATACATGTGTGTGTGTGCATCCCTGCTATATATCTGCATACATGTGTGTGTGTAGCCCTGCTATATCTCTGCATACATGTGTGTGTGTAGCCCTGCTATATATCTGCATACATGTGTGTGTGTAGCCCTGCTATATATCTGCATACATGTGTGTGTGTGCATCCCTGCTATATATCTGCATACATGTGTTTGTGTAGCCCTGCTATATCTCTGCATACATGTGTGTGTGTAGCCCTGCTATATATCTGCATACATGTGTGTGTGTAGCCCTGCTATATATCTGCATACATGTGTGTGTGTAGCCCTGCTATATATCTGCGTGTGTGTAAATTAATAGCAGCCCTGCTATATATCTGCATGTGTTTGTACATTAATAGCAGCCTTGCTATATATCTGCATGTGTGTGTACATTAATAGCATCCTTGCTATATATCTGCATGTGTGTGTACATTAATAGCATCCTTGCTATATATCTGCATGTGTGTGTACATTAATAGCAGCCCTGCTATATATATGTATGTATATATATATATATATTTATATATGTGTGTGTGTATAAATGAAGAGCAATCCTGCAAATTGTGCAATCCCGAGATAGCTTTAGTTGTTCTGTATATAGACAAATGCATGCAAGCAGTCGTTTATACCATTCTGATGCCGACTAAGTAGAAACGATGTGAAAATGCTCCAATTTTACACTAATATTTAACTATTGGGTAAGGAGGCTATCATAAATTAATTTTGTTTCTTGTCAAGTATGCAAAACTTCCTAAATAACTCGGAAAAATTCTCTTTCACTAAATGGTATGAGCTTCAAAATCGCCATCATTTACTGCGGAGTGTATATATAGCTGGTTACTATCACCACTACAATGTGTCTCTCACACTATCATACACCAACCCCTCTCCAACTGTTGCTGCCTATATATTATATAGCCTTGTCTGCTCCTTCCCGTCTCTCATTGCTGGGCTCAATATCTCGCACGAACTCTTCTCCTCTCTAACTGCTGCTGCATATATTATAGCCTTGTATTCATGTAGCTTCTCACACAGCAAGGCTGGACACCTCTTTTCCAGCTGTGAGTCTAGTATTAACAATTGCATGTACATTATATAGGAGGGACAATTATTTGTGAAACTTATCAGGGGTGGGTGCATTAGCACTCCCTATGTTGGTTTGACCTCTATTTTGAAATGGTAGCTGGCAAAACCTCAAAATACCAAAGTTCATACCTCAGCTAGAACTTACATTGGCGGCTTTCTAACTGCATGCCTAAAGGGTAATGGTTGGTTTCAGCTGATGGTTTCAGCTGATATTAGCTCAAAAAAGGCTCCAATCTTGAATCCTTTGCTAAGGTAGTGAACTAGAAGCACCGAAAACCTAGAAAATGTGAAAATTCTTGAAACTCCTCTTCAAGAATCTCTATTTCATCTCATTTTTCCCCACTCATATAACTTGCGTACGATAGGTCCATTCTCAAAACCTTTAGTGCCAGAAGAATCCAATTGTTCCAAATGCAGCATATCCACGAGTATTTTCTTCAATAAGACATTGCAAGTGTTGTTATGTGTAGTGTACAACATTAATAAAGTAGTTGGGAAATGTTTTATATAAACCCTATATATATAGAGACTCGATTTGGTGTAGTTCTCCACACTGAATATTACACACAAAAATTCTGGAAATGAGAACAAAATTGAATTGACCTGTTTAAAAAGCAAGGAAATGAGACTAGATATTGATCATCATGTTTGACAATCATTTACCATATAATTTGTGTATATATTTTTTTTTAATGGTAAGGTATCATCTAACTGGTTGTGGTCTATATGTGGACAGTCCTGTTTTCTTCACTTTTTAACTGGTCAATCCTATTTGAAGTTGCTTGTTTGCTTCAAGCCGCCATCTCTTCACTGGCCACGAGCCTGCATGTGTTGAATCTTCACTTGTCACGAGCATGCATGTGTTCACTTGCCATGAGCATGCATGTGTTCACTTGCCATGAGCATGCATGTGTTCACTTGCCATGAGCATGCATGTGTTCACTGGCCATGAGCATGCATGTGTTGCATCTTCACTGGCCACGAGCCTGCATGTGTTGCATCTTCACTAGCCATGAGCATGCATGTGTTGCATCTTCACTAGCCATGAGCATGCATGTGTTGCATCTTCACTAGCCATGAGCATGCATGTGTTGCATCTTCACTTGCCATGAGCATGCATGTGTTGCATCTTCACTTGCCATGAGCATGCATGTGTTGCATCTTCACTAGCCATGAGCATGCATGTGTTGCATCTTCACTGGACATGAGCATGCATGTGTTGCATCTTCACTGGCCATGAGCATGCATGTGTTGCATCTTCACTAGCCATGAGCATGCATGTGTTGCATCTTCACTGGACATGAGCATGCATGTGTTGCATCTTCACTAGCCATGAGCATGCATGTGTTGCATCTTCACTTGCCATGAGCATGCATGTGTTGCATCTTCACTGGCCATGAGCATGCATGTGTTGCATCTTCACTGGCCACGAGCATGCATGTGTTGCATCTTCACTGGCCATGAGCATGCATGTGTTGCATCTTCACTAGCCATGAGCATGCATGTGTTTCATCTTCACTGGCCATGAGCATGCATGTGTTGCATCTTCACTTGCCATGAGCATGCATGTGTTGCATCTTCACTGACCATGAGCATGCATGTGTTGCATCTTCACTGGACATGAGCATGCATGTGTTGCATCTTCACTGGCCATGAGCATGCATGTGTTGCATCTTCACTGGCCATGAGCATGCATGTGTTGCATCTTCACTGGCCATGAGCATGCATGTGTTGCATCTTCACTAGCCATGAGCATGCATGTGTTGCATCTTCACTGGCCATGAGCATGCATGTGTTGCATCTTCACTAGCCATGAGCATGCATGTGTTGCATCTTCACTAGCCATGAGCATGCATGTGTTGCATCTTCACTAGCCATGAGCATGCATGTGTTGCATCTTCACTGGCCATGAGCATGCATGTGTTGCATCTTCACTGGACATGAGCATGCATGTGTTGCATCTTCACTGGCCATGAGCATGCATGTGTTGCATCTTCACTAGCCATGAGCATGCATGTGTTGCATCTTCGAGCATGCATGTGTTGCCACCTTCACTGCAGTCTCTCATCTGAGAGATTGCACAGACCTTGGTGGGTTTTAAGATCACTTCTGCTGGACTATTACACATGCACACATGTGTGGTATGAACACAATTGGAGGGGGAACATGATATTATTTGGACTATGTAAATAGGTTAAAGATGGTTCAAGGCAAATACTGTGATGACCACAAGGAAATGCAGGCATCAATTAAGGTTTTGATTTTTTTTAACTACTCGTTATACTGTATGTGGTTTAGTTGGTAGCATTTGCTAGTCTGACTCACATGAACATAATGCCCAATACCAAAGTGCAGTCATTCTTGGCTTATTGGCTGTTAACAGATTTACTCGGGTGAGGGCATGGGCTTTTAGCTAGAGTTTGTTAGTAATCTTGCTTTTAGCTAGAGTTTGTTAGTAATCTTGGATTCCACACCCACACAAAGGAGTCGGTGTGTTCATTCAAGACTGAAATAGGGCATGTGCTTGTCAGAATAATTAGAAGCAGAGCTTACCAGTATACGCCACTCTTCCGTCGCATCTATGTATTGCATGCACATACACACACACCCACTTGCACATACTGTGCAATAGCCAAACTCATCAGAAGTTGGCAGTAGTGTGTGCAACATGTGAAGCAGTGTGTGCAACATGTGCAGCAGTGTGTGTGACATGTGCAGCAGTGCATGCGACATGTGTAGCTGTGCGTGCACCATGTGTAGCAGTTTGTGCAACATGTGTAGCAGTGTGTGCAACATGTGCAGCAGTGTGTGCAACATGTGCAGCAGTGTGTACAACATGTGTAGCAGTGTGTACAACATGTGTAGCAGAAACTCTGACATCATGTCCACTGCCTTTCTGGTAGCTACATCAATTGCATCTTCAGTATGTGCCTACTCATTGTGTACAAATATGGCATGGATTTTAGCCAGAGAAATAGTATAGCGTGTTCAATTCTCAAAGGCAGGACAGGTGTAATTCACTTGACATTATTATTAACAGCTATTCACAGATGCACACTAAATGGAATATGGAATGTACCACACCCAGGTCCATACATGTGGCTATCTTGACCATAGACTAGACCACACACACACACAGATTACAATCATACATTCTGTGCTGCTATGTTACCATTTCCCCTCTAGCTGCTTGTGTCCTCCCCTAAAGGATGCAGTTTCTTTATAGCCTTACTGCTCTGTCATTTGGGCCAGAATTTGATGAACTTGTGTATCCCACAGCTGGGCTGATTCCTCCTCGTCTTCTTGTGACTAAAATGTCTGCATAAGATGGTTTGGGGGACTAAAGAAGCTGGTTGAGATGAGCTAGCTGGAGGAATTGGTCTCTTCCTTTGTGATGTGGGTACAACCCCTTTTTGAGCATTCCTAGGACTTCTTCTCATTGGCTCAATGTAGCAGACTTTCAGTCGGTTCCTGTGCGCGAGGGTTTTAGCAGATCCAATCAGGTATACTCGGTACTTCAAACTACCAATCCTGTCTAGGATGATGTATGGGCCATGCCAGAGAGATGAGGATATCTTAGTTCTCCCGTGCTTGGTGGCAGGTACATACAGCCATACTGTGTCTCCCACAGAAACATCGATTCCCACATTTTTTTGTCGGATCTCACTTTGTTCCAGTGGTGTGCCTGCTTCAACCTTCCTCGCATGTCATCATAGACAGTGTTCAAGAAACAGCTGGTTTCTTCTGGGACTTCTTTCTACTCTCCTTCACTACTTACTAGTCTGTGTTTGAGGTTGTCAAAGGCAATTTGAGTCCCACTGGAAGCTCCTCTCCTTCCTCAGAAGTTTATGGAATGGTTCTGCAATCTTGGAGTAGTTGGCTATGAATCGGTGGTATTAGTTTGCTAGTCCCTAAAATTGTCTAAGCTCTTTGGCAACCTTTGGTGTCGGGTACATGGAGACAGCTTCTACCTTTGCAGAATCAGGCAGAATACATGCAGCAGAAACTACATGTCCCAGATATTTAACTTCCTTTTGAGAAAAATGATATTTGCTAGGTTTCAGCTTCAGGCCAGCACTTTGCAGTGCATGGAAGACATTTGTTAGGCATTGTAGATGCTGTTCAAAAGACTTGCTAAACACAATGATGTGTTGAGGTATATCAACCAGTGCTCATCTGTCAACCCGGCCAATACATATTCCATCAGACGTTGAAATGTGGCAGGTGCATTGGTAAGACCAAACGGCATTACATTAAATTCAAAGTGACCTTTAGGAGTGGAGAACACAATCTTTTCCTTAATCTTGTTCTTCAAAATGGAAAATGAGATTTGAGGTCCTCTGGTATGCATTCTGCCTATTTCTTGTATATAGAAAGAACGAGTTGGAAACTAAGGATGTCGCAGTCCAAGTGACAGCATGAAGCTATTCAAGCCCTTTCCATTAATAAAATACATATATGTAAGGCATTTTCCCCACTTCGATTTCCCTTCAAAGGTACATCATTATTACCAGTCAAAGAAATTTCTACTCTAGAAATTGACCTAAATGTGCATGAAATTTCATTACATAAGATTGTAGTAGTGTAAGATATTAAAAAAATGATGATTGTCTTCCATTGCTAAATAGATACTCACCAACAACACAGTGTTGTTCCTGTGGCATCTTGTGGGGAACATAGTTGCTTGCCTTATTTTGCTTAAAAAGTGGAGAGTGAAGACCAGAGAAGAAAATGCTCAAGAGTGACAGTGGAGACCATGGAAGGAAATGCTCTGATAAGCAGTTCAGTGAGTTACATTGTGGTACACACCTTCTGTTTTACTGTAAAGTTCTAATTATGTGTCGTTAAAAATGTTGTTTATGGTGTGTTATCCTTGTTGTTGCTAAACTTATTTTCAGATTTTCTGTTTCGTGGGAGCTCTCCTGCTGCTACTCTCTGTGCTGCGGGACATTTTGTACTTAGTCAAGAGCTGGAACAATGAAGTGGTCGAGTACACACTGAATGATGCAGTCAGAAGTTGAAAAAGAATTACTCAATTTCGTTTTGGTCATAAACAATCTTTATTCATTCTGTTTAGCATTTGTTTAGCATTTGTAGTTTTTCTACATAATTTATCATGTTTTCTAAAGGTTAATATTGGAGCAACCTTACACCGAGAGATGATGATAATTCCGTGTTCATTTTTTACTCTAAAGCTCTTCAGTGTATACAATGTGTTCAAAAGTTATGAAGACAGAAAGACAAAAGGACTCGTCAAATGAATTATCATTATCAAGGATGAATATTAATTGCTCTAGCTATAAAAATTAAATGTCACCTTAGTGTCGCGTGGACCAGACTAGTCCATGTGCAGCTACTACAAAACGACAGATCACAATGTGATGGGTAACTACCTACCAATAATAGCGGTAAAGGATCATCACTCAATCTCTATCTTGGATGACATCATCCTCTATAATTAGAGGCACTCAATTCTGAGGATACTAACAGTCGCTCAGGAATGTTCCAAAAGTAGTCCTAGCAGTTACATCATGATGAGAACGAGTACTACATCACATTGCTCCTAGCTCTAGCTAATGCCCTAGCCCTAGCTGAAGCCTTAATCCAGTACTGATCTAGTGATGTAACTATGATGATGATATAATCCCAGGATAATATTATGAAGAAGCCACCAGTTTTCTGGCAAGATAGTAAAATGGAAATCTGATTATGGTCCACTGTTAACACGTCAATGTAACAAAATTAGTCTGTCAATCGTTACAGTTTACTTTACGACTCTTCACCTACTTCACTTCCACATTCCAACACCAACAAATATTTATTCAGCCGTCCAAACTTCAGTTTTGAAATCAGCTTTCTTTTTCTTTGGAACAACCTGCCACCATACCTTTTTTGCTTGTGCAACATCCATTCCTTCCTGCAATACGTACTTCACTTACTTTCTGTTTTATATTTCTCTTCCTATAATGGTTGTTGGTGATGTGTGTCGTGTTGATTGTGTTCTGTTGTGTGTATGTGTTCTTTCAAGGGACCCTTTACCTCCATAGACAACTGACCATTTCCATATTTTTTCCTTGTAATGGGCTTAGTTGGTTAGACAATGGTTATGGTCATCTCCAGCGTAGCAGAAATGACTCGGGAAGAAAGAGAAGTAGAATGTGCACAGATATGCAGGGTATGGATAAGGAAGACATACCCAGAAAAGGTTACGGTCAAAAGCTAAAAGCGGATTGCAACTTCTGTGCATATTGACAAAACTGAAGTTCCTGTCCCAACAAAGACATTCTAACTCAATGTGTAAGAACCAGCTGTGGTTAACACAGCCACACTCCAGAAAACCTTGAAGAAGAAGAGCGACACAGCAAGCATCGAATCAAGAATATTGTCATCAAGTTCATGAAGGACCCAGACATTGTTGCTTCAGTGAAAAATCTCTACAGCCTCTACTCTGAACATTGGCCTATCAGATGTTAAGATTTCTCATTTCTGGTCCGAAGAGATATGATGACCAACCAGTTCACCTCATAATGAAGTAGCAGAAGATAAACAGTGTGAATTCTTGCTAAAGTCCTTCATCATGAAACAGCATGGAAGAATGTGTGCATTAATCTGGACTTAATCCATGCACAGGCTGAAGAAGAATATCATCTCAGAGTCCAGCCCAAAATGTAAAGAGGGAAAAACTCGAGTTTGACTTGATCATCTGACAAGGAATCATGGAACGGATAGCTAAGGAAAGAGGAATATGACAAGGCCTACCTGACTACCTCCTTGTACTACCTGTTCTACTTCCACCTCTCCTTCTTCCTCACTTCATCTCTTTCCAGCTCTTTTTCCATCTCTTTCCAGCTGCTCTTCCACTTCTACTGATCCTTCTCCTGCCGATCATCTTCCACCTCCTTCTCCTCCATATCTTCTTCTACCTCCTTCTTCTCCATATCTTCTTTACCTGCAAGATAAAACAGAGTTCTATAATATCTTGTCTTATTTGGAATGTTGAAGGCCTAAATGGCTGTATCCCTGAGGCTTTCCTCATTTCAATCAAACATTGGCACTGCTACATACTCATTTTCATCATTATGAGCTCACTGGTTGATGCAGCATTAGCCAAATCATCAAACTCTGGTTCAATACAGTGTAGTCACACCTATCTTTCTCACCCACAACTTCTAGAACAAGAAGGTAATGTGAAGAACACAGGTGACCACTGTCTTCAGTGGTGACTGTGTGCTATGTGCTATGCTACTTCCCAATGGGATCACATTTATCAGCCCTTCAAGTAGACCACTATATACAATGGCCTGCAGGGGTGGATATAGGAAATGTTGAAATGGTGTGTGCAAGCGCCAGAGGAATGATTGCATGTGGGCCAAAGACCCAAGTAGAGTGTGGGTGTGGGAGGGGAAGTGAATAGGGAGACTGACTAACAATTCTCATAGCAAGATAACGTCCTTTTGTACAGCATTGTTGGTGACGGCAAACAAATTTCACTTTCTACAAAGCTGTATGGTGGTGATATTTACATGGAGAAATTAAGAATTCATTTACAAACATTTCTGGATATAATCAAGGCTACACCCTTGGATGGTATTGCAATCCAGAAAGTGTCTAGAGTTGAGAAATTTTCAACTCCCAATCTGGTCTCAAGAAAATCGTCACAGAAATCCACAAACTCCTAAAAATCTATCTCACCATTCCAGCCAGTGCTCATCAGTTGAGTGCAACTTTTCTGCTCTAAAAGACTACCTGCACAAAACTCAATGAAACAAGTGAAGCTTAATTACTGTATGTTACTGCATATGCATCGTGAAAGAACAGACAAGTTAAATCTTGTTGATGTTGACAAAGAATTCATTTCCTGATGTTAAAGAAGGAAGAACTTTTTTTGTTGAAACTATGAACAATAATAGCTCTTAATTGTCCCAATTGCTATAAATGTTGGTATAGCTACAATAATTTTTCAATATATCCTTTTTTTATCACCTGGTTGAAGAATATTTCCAGGTTAGCATTATTATTATTTTTTTAATGATGCATCTCAAAACTGACACGTCCTAAAATGATCTGTGCTGGAGGAGCGACACTGAATATTCCCCTCCTAAACTACCCCCTTGTAGCCTATAGGATCCCTTTGGCCCTCCAAAGCTAACAAGAGTTCTTACTTACTGTGTGGGAGAACATTCCAGGACATGATCCCAAGTGGCCACCACTTACACAGTAAACTGAAGACATCTACTGACATGAGCCAGATACTTAACTAGTATGCAACCCCAACCCCAAGAGAATTTATTCGACAGTAGCTACTGCCAACAAGACAGTAGGAGAAATAACCATGTCCGTTGCTGATTTTGTCAGCCTCATCCTAAAATGTACATCTTCCCCCACTTAGTAGACAGGTCTAATGAGCACAAGTCCAAGGGTATGAAATGGAACTAGCTATATCATCTGGAAATGCATTCGCACAAGCATTACAAAGAAGCCCTTCTCAACAGCAAGAACTTCCAACATGGAATGGTCGTGCTCTAAAGCAAATGTCATCACATCTTGGCATGCATGTCAACAACATTCCCCTGTCCGCTGAGGCAGTGGATCTTCATGATTGGCATGGTAATTTCAGCACATGGTCATAATGCATGGACACTCCTCTACTGACCAGCAATAATTGCAGTACCCTTGATTTCCCATCACAATGCCATTGTGTCCTAGAATTTTAGACGTATTCCTTACAACACCAGTAACTTATTGTTCAAGGAACACCCTTTCTATTAGTCTACTGTGGTCTAACATTGTCATATGATTCGATTTTTATCAGACTTCTTTGATTCAGAATAAAACAGCATGCAATCCAATTTCCGGCATCACTTCCATGCAACTTGCCCCATGCAACAGCCTCAGTGTAGCTATTGGTAAAGAGTCTGGCTTGCACTTCATTGGTAACCCCTTTTCAAAATCCTGAATCTGCCGCAGGGACACTATTTACTTCAATAGTGGCACCCATATCATTTGTTATGTAGGATCCTTGAAGGTATTCACAGCTGCCCATTCCTTGCTGATGGAGCCACTGACAAGGCAAACCAGGAACAACTGACTCTAGATGTGAGATGGGTTAGTGAGGATTTCTTGGTCACTGAGGAGTTTCTGGGAATGATGCACAGAACATTGTTCTGGTAATGATGCCTTTCAGTGATACTAAATTCCACTGGCAAAGCTCCGTCGTCAACGTTATGATGGAGCTCTGAGGTCCATGTTATGACAAATGTAGCACTATAGCTGGAGCAGAGACTACTAGAGTATAAAAAAATTGGGAAATGGAGCCCTGGGCTGTATTCACACACAGCTTTGAACACTCTCTCAACTTTGATGTAAGTGACACCATGAAATGGTTCCCAGTCATGAAGGATCGTCTGGACACCATGTTTTACAATGGTGAAGCTAACAAAATTCTCTCCATAGTGAAAAGCAGTGATGTATGAAGTGAAGGATGAGATTGGTAGCAATGCTCATGGTGTGAGAATACTGTGTCCAAAAGGTGGACTGTCCATGCCGAGTCGCTTGCCTGTATGCTTTCAAACTATTATAACATCATGCTTCTTTGGGAGAGTAGTGTGTGCAACATCTGATACTGAGATGAAAGCCAGGATTCTTGGCGTGTAGAGTCAGATACAGGTTTTTAAGTTCCTTTTTGGTCTGATCTTATCTGAATTGATCCTACAGCACACTGAGAATCTTAATCACATCTTACAACACTTTAGAAAGTTTACGGACAAATGCTTGGTTTGGAAGAAGGTTGAAAAGGTAAGGGACGATCTGGATGTTGAATAACTTAGGAAACGAAAGGTGCCAAGGCAATTCAAGCAAGGAAGTGCTCCAGCTCTTTTTGCAGAAACACCAAAAGAGGAATACCGCCAGGTATATTTTGAGGCTCTTGACCCTGTTACATGTGCTATACACAGCAGATTTGATCAGGAATGTTTCAAGATCTTCTCTAATTTAAAGCTGCTTCTGTTGAAGGCATGCCAAGGGGATTGTTACAATGAGGAGCAAGATGTACAGTTTGCACTTTCTTCTATGAGATAATTTTGACAAAGAAGAATTGGTAGCAGAGCTGTTAACCCTCTGTGAGCTGTAGCATTCAGTTTGGAGGATGAACATCAGTTGGTAGCATCAAGACTGCATAGTTCACCCTTTCTAACTCAACGATTGTTCATAAAAATGGTATGCAAGCTATTTTAGTTATTGTTGATATTACCAGCAACAAATGCAACTTCTATTTCTTAGTGAACATTTAGCGTTTCATCTCATCAAATCCTGCCTGAGGATCACAATGTCAGGCAAGTCTGAACCACCTTATGATCATGCACTACCACCAAGACAAGTGCGAATGTCTTGACTTGAAGGTTTTAGGAAATAAATTATGTAAAAATAAACACCAGAAAAAACACTTTTGCATTGTTTCCAATTCTACATTAACTTTGAACACTAGTTATTCTTTTTCATATTGCTTAAAAAATGCTAATATATATATATCTTGCTTCAGAGAAATCAACTAGACCATCTCAAATTGCAGGCCTAGTCCCTTATGAAGGTATAGCTAGCTACTGCAGTAATGAGATCCCTAACTGGCATTCCATCATGTGTGGCTGGTACAGTCTTCTCTTTCTCTATGATAGCAGCTTGGCCACAGACTGAACTTGGAATCATTACCCACTGAATATGATGAGTGCATAGTGTAGAAGTTTGCCTGCACTTTCTGCTGAAAATGGTGTAGTTAGCCTGTGAATTTATATAGCTAGTTGGTAGCAATCATTCACACTAACAATGCCTGCTGTTCTAGCTGACTATTGCACACACTGCGGTACAGATGACTGTGGTTCATCCTGAGAGTTCTTCTACACAGTGAATGCTGTAGGCTCATGAGTGGATAGCAATTATAAATTCATCTTGAAAGAGCAGGCACAGTAGAAATAACACACAGGGGCATTATCTGGTCCTATCATCCCAACTGCAGCACAATCAATGGCTGTTTGCATCACCTCAAGGGAAATACTACAGCCTCAATAGTTAGCTACTTGGTGAGCAAGGGAACTTTAGAGAGGCAGCATGGATCATCACTGCTGATGCCCAGGCCTTCCTATTAACCATGCTTCCTTTACCAGTGTGAAGTGCCCTGTCGCACCCCAGGTTTAATGTTGGGAGCCAAAATGAGGTGTTCCAGGCTGACCACCCACTGCAATCCTTCTCCTGTGTACTCTAAAGTCTCTCGAGTAGTGTGAGCCTTGCCTCACTAAGACCCTTGGGGATCTCATGAGCCTGAACAAGTGTGATTTGCTTGTTATGGAAGATTGAGTCTGTAACCTGCTGGTGCATTGGACCCATCTCTAATCAGTTCCATTTTCACACTGAGCTGGTTTAGTCCCCTTAACAGCTCTGATGGCTACTAGCTCTTCTGTGAGTCCAGCAACTCTTGGATAAATCTATACATTCCCACCTCTGTGGCTCCTCTTTTGAAGGGATAGTAACTATAGACATTTTCTTTCAAGAAGCTGACTTGGGCCTACTAGCTAAGGGCATGAAGCCAGTTTAAGCTTGGTGTTTTGGGGTGGTAGTTATATATTTGCTGCACGGTACCAATGGGACCTCTGTTGCCTTAAAAGTGGAATTCATGGCCATGGCCACCTTGCTTATGCAAGTCACTTATATTATCCATGACTCCAATAGTATAAATTGTGAAAGGTTCATTTCTAAATGTTGTGCTGGACCTGTAGCTACCTGCTCAGCCACAACAACCAGGAATGGAAACTACATACACTGCCATGAGCTTTACAAAGATGTGCTTCGACTGAGTCTCTCAATAATACAAAAGGCATGGTCTTTGAAGCATTATACTTGCAAAATTCAGCATTGTCTGCAAGTATTGGTATTAGCAAAGCATCAACTATACACAAATATTGTGATCAAGGTTACTCTGTGATAGATGGGATAAATCTAGAAGTGATGCATGCACCACGCATCTAAATGGGGTTGCACTATGAATTGCCAGCTTCCAAATGTCTATAGATCAATATACTTGAAACAACTGGTGCATATCCCTCAAGTTCTACACGAAACACTACCAGTTTGAAAATGTTTAGGCAACAAAACATCAGTAAGTCACCAGAGGCTCTGTCAAGAGAAGAAAGAATTGCCACAAAAGCTATGGCCATTTGGTGTGATAGACACCACACAGCAAGTCTAGTTCATCCACTAAGGCTTATTCAACCTAATGCTATGGCTAGGGTCATTGCTAAAAAGGAGTAAAAAACATAGTTTAAAGGAAATTAGAAAAATAATAATGATAATAATTTAGTCTGACACCATGTGTGCTAAATCAAACAAAAGCTTTTGTAGTGGGCTATAAATACTGGAGAATTTGACCCTGTTTCTCAACTCAGATTTTCTCTTTTTGATTGGTCTCATTCAACAAGCTTCTCTCCATCTTCATCTCCCCCATCAGTTTTGATTAAAGAGAAGGTGAAGGAATTGCAAAAGTGCAGCATGAAGTTGTATCACCTGTTTCTGGTGGTAGCCACATCGGCAGTTCTGGTATGTCCAAATACAGGTGTGATCCGGTGCTTAATCATATCAATAATCTAATGTTCAAGTTAATGCATTGTAATATTGAAGTACTCATGTTAATAGTGATGTGTATATTATTGAAGTGTTGATTTCTACTTCCTCAGCATACCCAATGGTTGTCCTTGTGTTATTGTCAGTACAGGTGATGGCTAACAATGACACTACCACTACACCACCAACTACAGCAGGTGTAGGGCCACAAGGCTTCTGCCGGGCGGATAGCACTCTGTTAGCAGCCACCTCAGCAGATTCAGGTGATGATGCAGATGAGGTGGACGAAGATGATAGTGATGATGGCTCTGCAGCTGGACTGTCTATACCCATAAAGTTAAGATGTGAGAACGGACCACAAAAAGTAAGTAATTTCAACACAACTCTTTCCCTTAGCCAGACATCCTATCCAACTTTTCTCCTCTCTTCTGCCCCTCTACAACTGCCCAACCTCTGTTCTGCCTAACTCTGTTCTCACATCTTTTCTTCCACCTACTTCTTCCCTATAGTCTTTTCTTTGCATCCTCTCACCTACCTTAGTCTCATAATCATTAGTCTCTCCCTCCCATAGAAAATCCACACCGTCCCAGGAGAATTCCACTGGCCACCAATCTACCGTGGAACGTGTGACAATCTCAGATGTTACACCCCTCCATGCCGTGCCCGCAAGATTGTATGGAGGAGACGTTGTATACTCGTCTACAAGTATGTCTATGGGTGGTGGAAAAGAATCGGCTATCGTACTCGCTATTACATCGACCACCTCAAGTGCAGCTGTACCAACTGCAACGATATCAAGAGCCATAAAAGGTGCAGTGCCACTCGACCCTGCCCAAACACCCACAACCCTAAGTCCTTCTGCTACTGGAAGTACAGTGTGCCCCACAGGAAGTATACACCTTACCAGACGTACCAACCACACCAGAAGTACGACTCATACCAGAAGGGCCAGAAATATGACTCATATCAGAAGGGCCAGAGTTATGGTCAATATCCGAGCTACCAGAAATATGGCACATACCAGAAGGGCCAGAAATATGACTCATACCACCAGAAGGGCCAGAAATATGACTCGTACCACCAGAAGGGTCAGAGATATGACTCATACCACCAGAAGGGCCAGAAATATGACTCATACCAGACACACCAGAAATACCCTCCAACTAATTATGGCAATTATGCTCCGGTCCCTAGGGGAAGCTGTGAATGTTGTACGGCATTTTATTGCACACCCCCTAAAGTGTTCAACAAACGCACTTGCTCTTGCGTGTGCCCAGCCATCAAGTGCCCCTATGCAAGGATTTTCAACCCCAAGACTTGCGGCTGTGACTGTCCCCGTGGCACTACGGAAGTTGGCAAGAAATGTGTTGGAGAGTAAGTGTCCTATATAAGTTACCTTGGTATTCACCACAATGTTTTGATAAATGCTCTTAATCAAGTAACAAGTATGTGTGACCATATAGTTAGTTTATGAGCTGCTATAGTTTCACATTAGAGAAAGCCCTTTGACATGAAATTCTTTCCTGAGGAATAATTACGCTCAATCCCTTTTCCCTTTCTTTAAGTTGTGACTACCTGGACCTGAAGACATGTCCCCATATCAACTGTGAGGATAACAGGCATCTGAGATGTGAAGTGAGACACTACAAGTGTGTGTGTCCCAGCTGTAAGGACAACACTGTTGCAAGCATGTGCACAGATACCAGGTAAGACAACAACACTAGCACCTCATTCCTTCACTTACATCATCCACTCCACCTATCACACCCCACCTTCTCATCCACCCAGGTGTCTGGAGCAGCCATCCAAGCCAAAGTGTGTGCTAGATTATGACTCCAAGAAGTGTCGTTGTCCAAATTGCTATGACCAAACGGACGAGACGTCATGTGTCAACACTTACTGTGGACACTATAACTTGCAGTGCAAGTAAGTGAGGAGGTCAGGAGAAATCCGTCCTGCCAGATAAACATAATTGAAAATTATTTTCTGGGAAATATTTACCTTATGCAAGTGGGAGTGATGGTCATTTTAAATGATGCATGTCGTGCTGTGTCACATGCTAGTAAGAAGCCGGATAAAGTGGGTGCAATTGGTGCCTCAAGCTACAAGTATAGCATTGTATGACATTCATCAACATATCTTTTTGTTCTTATTTTCTAGATACCAATCCTATAACAAGAGATGCTCCTGCCCCGATCAGGATTACAAGGAATACAATCCCTACGACAAAAAGCAACACAACCCCTATGACAACAAACAACACAACTCCTATGACAACAAACAACGCAACCCCTATGACAACAAACAACACAACTCCTATGACAAGAAACAGCCCAACTCCTATGACCAACAAAACTCCTACCGCAAGGACACTCCCTACAAGAAACACCAAGGATGAAGAGGCCAAGCCAACACAATGTGCTGCTTCTTTAACGTAATTTTGAACTTGGTGACTTGGTTATATATAAGCTACTTTCATTGTTATGTAATGGATGATCTCATTATTAAAACAGTTGTTAACAACTATCTGTCTGGAGAAGTCACTTTATTTCAGTCGTAGATTATTTAAGGGAGGACAGTTGCATTTTTAATTGTTTAAAATTTTACAATTTTAGAGATTCTGCAAACTTCATGGTATGGACTTTATATATAGCTCAAAAGAAAGGTCTCTCTGTGTGCTCTCTTTTGATACTAAAATATGTTTCATTGGTATAACTATAGGCACGTTACTAGACCTAAAGTGGAGGGACCTCAAAACCTGAATGCCTGAAACCTCCACATAAATAACTCCAGATTACTAAGTGCCAAAGATTTGAAATTGGTACCAGTGACTAACCTCCTCTATTCAATGACTGTTTTTATTAGGCGTTAAAATGTAAGTATGTAGTCAAGCATGCGGGTGGGAAATGATTGCATTTTCCTAGTCGACCCACATTAATTCCAAGTTTTTCTCACATCACGCAGGGATTCACAGAGCATATTTATGTATATAAGTAGGTGTGCACTTGCAAATCCCCTTGAGTTGGGATGAGAGATGTAAAACTCTGCATCCTATTAGCTTGGTCTGGGTGATTCACATACGGTAATGTTGGAAAAGTAGTATTTTTGCATATTGATATAATGTGCTCTGTTCGGTTGCCACCATGCTTTAATTCAAGTTGATTATTGAGAAGATCATAGTAACATTAGTTAACTATTTATTTTTAGTGATATTAGGAATTAGATGTTCAGGATATTTGTTTCTCCTATCTGGAGTTTAAGGATATATATTTACCCTGGATTGGATGTTCAGGAATACTTTATTAGCTGTTCGCTCTCTTGATTAGAATAGTTTCAGGGATAAAATCTAATCCAATAATAATATTCCACAGCATCTAATCAATGCAATGTGTTGATTTGATGCTGCAATAATTATTAATTTTCTCCTTTGGCTAGATCTTAAGTAGTAGTACTGCTTTTCCTGAGATTAGATAGATGTTCAGGAATATGTGATTCGCTTTTAGGAGCTAATATACAAAGAATTATCTAGACCCTAATTGGTTTGTTAGAGATCTAGGCCTAAATGAGAAGTGACTCTATAAGCACTTCTGTTATTTGGCCACCACGCAAGGATGGTTACAATGAACAACTACTCTTTGGCAAGCTGCGCCTTACACCTCAGCACTTTTCCATTTAAAACTGTAAATGTGTGTGGTGAGGCTCTAACAGGATGGGACAAAAATATCACAAAACAAAAATTAAATAATGATAGAACCAACAACAAATCTTCAATTAAAAATAAATATAAACTATCTTCGATTGTAATAATGTACTGCAGTTTTCTCTCAATTTTAAATTTCAAATATCCAGGTTATCTGCACCTTGCGCATGGGTCAAGTATTTCGGTTAACACTCTTACAAGGGCGAAGGTGCCAAGGATTCTTCTCATTCCGCCAAACTCAGATATTACTATCTATCACATTAAATTGCATTACTCGGAAGCGAACGCAATATATATCTTTGTTTCAGACACCTTCCTCCAGTTCCCATGGAAGCCCTGCCATGACATGTCTGTTGGCAAGTCCCTGGGACAGACCTTCAACTCCAAGCCCATCCTAATAGTGGCCTTTAGTGATGCTGGCAAGCTGGTGAGATCACCCTGTGGGTGCCATTGGTTAGGGGGGGGGGGAGACAGCATTAATATAAAAAACAAAAAAACTTATGGTTACCACTTTATAGCTCCGTAGATTCTGTAAACTTCATGGTATGGACTTGATATATAGCTCAAAAGATAGGTCTCTCTGTGTGCTCTCTTTTAATACTAAAATATTTTCCATAGGTACTGTGTTGCCATAGTGTTGGATTTTATCCAAACTGTTTGGATTTTTGACCTTTAATTTTTCTGTTTGGATTTTATCAAAATGTTTTGGATTTTTCATCATTAGAAAATTGTTTGACATTTCATGCATATCAGACCATGTGCAGCCTATTTCAAAACCACTCTCTGTGGTATTAGCTGAGTGTGTTTATTTTGTGGTCACCTGGTCTGTGCAGGAATATTCATGTGGTCACTTTGTCTGTGCAGGAATATGCCTGCAGAGCCAGAACCCTTTGATCTATGTGCTTGCTCATGCATGAGTTATCTGGTTGGGTATTTAAAGCCTGATTTGTGCAACACTTACAATCTTTCACAGTGAGTGTCAGAGAGAGTAAGCTATGGCACTTCAGAACCCAGTACTTCAAGGTTACCAGAAGAAGATTCTTCAGATATGGATTCTGACTCTGATAATGAGGTTTCACAAATTGACATTGACAGTCAAATCTCTACATCTATCAGGTCTTCTAAGTCTGCACAAAAAAGCGATTGTGTGTCTATAGACAGTATGCAAAGACTTTCCCATGGGCCACAACTTCGAGAAAGGGACCTTCTTTTGCCTTCTGTATGAAGTGCTCTCGTGATATAAACCTTGTAAGAGGTGGTACTTGAGATCTCAGGAGACATCAGGAAACGAAATTACACAAACACCCAGAAAAAAATGGTGTGGGTGTACTGCCTCTACAGTCCTACTTTGGGCCAATAAGAGAGGAGTCTGTAATCCGTGCAGAAGTACTCTTCGCATATTTCCTTGGAGAGCACCATCTTGCCTTTCAATTGAGAGATCATTGTACCAAACTATTCAAGTTGATGTTTCCTGATTCTTCTATTGCTAAAGATTTTAAGTGCAGTCGCTGTGTTGAAAGTTATTGCCCAGGATTTCTGGAGAGACTAAATACTTCAGCCTCCAAACTGATGAGACAACTGATATTACCATTACACAACAAGCTGCTATTATGCTTCGATTCTTTGATAACACCCAAGTGGAGGTGAGATGTGTCTTCTTTGCCCTAGAGAGTGTAGAGAGGGCAACTGCAGAGCTGTTATTTAATGAAATCGATAAGCATTTTCAAGAATCCACTACCCTCCTTTATGATAATCTTGTCGGATTAGGTACAGATGGGGCCAATGTAAAGTTGGGAGCATGAAATTCAGTGATGTAACAGTTATGATGTAAGCAGACAGCTTTAGTTGCTCTTCATTGTCATTGTCACATAGCAGCACTAATAGCAAATGAGGCCTGCAAAGTCTTGCCTGATGAATTGGAAGATCTGACAACTGATGTATGGTATTAAGAAGAGCCCAAGGAGGCTGCGACAGTTTGAGAAGAATTTCAGAGTTTTATGGAATGCAAGCCACACAAGTTGTTAAAAGCATGCCAAACACGATGGCTCAGCCTTGAAGCTTGTATAAATCATCTTATCGAGCAATATGAAGCCTTACTCTCATACTTTATAAGTACTGAGGATAAGCAGGCAGTAGTGAGAAGAGTAAAAATTGTACTTGAAAAGCCTCTGACCAAAGCTTACTTTCTCTTTCTATGTTCTGCATTACCAACTGTTAATCATTTCAACAGGTACATGCAGCAGCAATCTCCAATTCTTCATGTTCTCTACCAAGAGATCAATGGCTTAATACGAAAATTTATGTTGCAGTTCATGAATTCTGAGTACGTGTATGCTGTTGAACATGTTTCACAAGAGTGTATTGATAACTCAGAAGAGTATTTACCTTTACACGAAGTTTTCGTAGGTCACAACACACTATCAAACCTTGAAGAAGAGGATGGATTATCATCTGAAGATGTGAGAAAATTTAGGGAGACTATCCAAGCTTGGTGGATTGCTGCAGCCAAGGGACCTATGAGTCACAAGTTACTCTCCTATGAGTCACAAGTTACTCTCCAATCTCAAATGGCTTCAACAAGGCTTACAATACAGTATAGCTGGTCAGGTGCTTGCTGCAGCAGAGTGTGTTCCTCAGGTAGTTCAAGTTGGTGACAAACCCAGCCTTCAAGAGGAATTGATTTCTGCACGTCGCCATTACCTCCAAAGTCGCGGCCATCACAGAGGTGGATAAGTATTGGCATGCAATCAGCCAAATCAAAGACTGCTTGGAAACTTAGTATCGCTACTCCACATTGGCAAAACTCGCAAAAGCCATTCTAGTTATACCCCATGGCAATGCTGATACCGAACGTTTATTCAGCCACATTGGTCTCAACAAAACATAGCACAGAAACAGACTAGGAATTTCTACATTAAATTCACTTTTAACAGTGCAATTCAATGTTACTCAACTATTAAAGACATGTGTAAATGCTATGAACACACTTTAGTATGTTATTTCTTATGAAATTGTTGTTTGGATTTTTTGTTGCCAAATCTTTTTTGATAACACAAGCGAGTAATTTGGAAATTACCAAAAAAAATTATGGTCACACTGGCATGGCTAATGGTTGTTGTCTATGACATGATAAACTAGCTCGCATGCTGTTTTATAACCAGAATTGGGTGGAGACTATAGTGCACATAACCCAACCTATGCCATGCTGTACATCTGAACTGAGCGGACATTTTGATTAATCCACAGACAAAAACTTGCAAAAGCTAGCAACTATTCGTGTGTGTGCACTGTAGCAATAAACATGGTACAGAATACCATCTGCTATGCTCGGAGTTCTCCTGTGCAACTCTTGCCAGGTCCTTGAAGGAGACTGTAGAGCTGGGGCTGACTCAGGAAGGAGGCTGTAGCTGATCCCTGGCTGACTCATGAAGGAGGCTGTAGCATATCCCTGGCTGATTCATGAACTGTAGCAGATTCCTGGCTGACTCATGAAGGAGGCTGTAGCTGACCCCTGGCTGACTCATGAAGGAGGCTGTAGCAGATCCCTGGCTGACTCATGAAGAAGGCTGCAGCTGATCACTGGCTGACTCATGAAGGAGGCTGCAGCTGATCCCTGGCTGACTCATGAAGGAGGCTGCAGCTGATCACTGGCTGACTCATGAAGGAGGCTGTAGCTGATCCCTGGCTGACTCATGAAGGAGACTGCAGCTGATCCCTGGCTGACTCATGAAGGAGGCTGTAGCAGATCTCTGGCTGGCTCATGAAGGAGACTGCAACTGATCCCTGGCTGACTCATGAAGGAGAGTGCAGCTGATCCCTGGCTGACTCATGAAGGAGGCTGCATCTGATCCCTGGCTGACTCATTAAGGAGGCTGCAGCTGATCACTGGCTGGCTCATGAAGGAGGCTGCAGCAGATTCCTGGCTGACTCATGAAGGAGGCTGCAGCTGACTGGCTGATGAAGGAGGCTGCAGCTGATCACTGGCTGACTCATGAAGGAGGCTGCAGCAGATCACTGGCTGGCTCATGAATGAGGCTGCAGCAGATCTCTGGCTGGCTCATGAAGGAGGCTGCAGCAGATCTCCGGCTGATTCTAATAACAAAACATGTTGTGGACTGACTTGTGTAATATACAACAATTTAAATAAAGTGAGCAGTTCTTCTCTGCTAGCAAGTTTCCTGCTGTTTGGTTCGCCATAACAAACCTACAGCAACAACAACAACAAGAACATAGTAACTGTTTGCCCCTACAATGGTGGCGTTCATCTGATTGGCACCTACAATGGTGGTGTTCATCTGTTTGGCCCCTACAATGGTGGTGTTCATCTGTTTGGTTCGCCATAACAAACCTACAGCAACAACAACAACAAGAACATAGTAACTGTTTGCCCCTACAATGGTGGCGTTCATCTGATTGGCACCTACAATGGTGGTGTTCATCTGTTTGGCCCCTACAATGGTGGTGTTCATCTGTTTGTCCCCTACAATGGTGGTGTTAATCTGTTTGGCCCCTACAATGGTGGTCTTCATCTGTTTGGCCCCTACAATGGTGGTCTTCATCTGTTTGGCCCCTACAATGGTGGTGTTCATCTGTTTGGCCTCTACAATGGTGGTGTTCATCTGTTTGGCCCCATACAATGGTGGTGTTCATCTGTTTGGCCCCTACAATGGTGGTCTTCGCCCCTACAATGGTGGTCTTCGCCCCTACAATGGTGGTCTTCATCTGTTTGGCCCCTACAATGGTGGTCTTCATCTGTTTGGCCCCTACAATGGTGGTCTTCATCTGTTTGGCCCCTACAATGATGGTCTTCATCTGTTTGGCCCCTACAATGGTGGTATTCATCTGTTTGGCCCCTACAATGGTGGTGTTCATCTGTTTGACCCCTACAATGGTGGTGTTCATCTGTTTGGCCCCTACAATGGTGGTGTAGCGACTAGCCTCATTTCCGTCGTGATTTGGACATTCCTTCGTACTGCAGTGTACTAGTTAAGTAATTAACAATCATAATGTTCTAGTTAACGCACACTTGTATGAAACCTGAGATTTATTATTATCTTGAGAAGTGTTATATAACTTTTATCCACTTCATTGGTGACCCCGACGCTTCCCGTGTAGCATCTACACAGCCTTCCAAGCAAGTTTACATGGCTCTAGAAGAGCCTCACGCTGCTGTCCATACTGTCTCCCTTAAACTGCCTCCATTTTGGCAGGAAGACCCAGCTCTTTGGTTTCACCAGGTGGAGGCACAGTTTGCTATATACCAAGGGCATAACTCAACAGCTAACAAAGTACCACTATATCGTTGGCTCCCTAGCACCTGAGATTACCTGTGAGGTACGTGATGTTATTGTCACTGTTCCGGCTGTTGATCCTTTGACACCTTGAAAGAGCGCCTCGTCTCACGCACATCCCTCACTGAGTCCCAGAGGATGCAAAAACTGCTCTCTCTGGAGCCACTGGGCGACCAGAAACCCTCACAGCTACTTCGACGAATCGAACAGCTAGCGGACAAAACCTGCAATAACGACCCAATCCTTCAAGAAATATTCCTCACTCGCCTTCCAGACAAAACTACAGAGCAGCTCGCTTCCCTTGCTGACAGCCTCATTGCAGTTATCTACACACCATCTCTACACACCATCACTACCTGCATTGATCTTCTTGCACAGCCCTATCAGCATTTCTTCAGTGTTCCTTTGCCACCAAAACTTGGCATGAGCTGGCATGTCCAAACAGTGAATGCACTTGCCACAATTTCGAATGGCACACTCTCACATGTGCCACATCTTTACCATATGCTTACTGCACACAAAAGTGAGTCATCAAACCAAGATCTCAGTAAACTATCATAACATAGTCCATAAAGCTTTTTTCATTCCAGCATAGTTGTGCTATATTCTAAGGACTGTGAGACTTGCTGGCATCGTGATACAGTTAGGCAGCAGATTGCACTAGATGTGCTCCTCAATCTTCCTGCGATTTCAGTTTTAAATGATTATGTTTGTGGCATTTTATTTTGATTTACTGAGCTTCCCACATGAACCTGTATGTAAGGTCGTACAAAGCTGGTTGTTAGGCAGATGCTCCTATAGCACAAATCATAAGAAAACCACAGCCTAACAAGAAGCATGCACCTAATTAAGAACATGTGCATTACAAGTGTGCCATCACTTGTTTAGTCAGGCTAGAGAGGTCTGTAGTGCTAGCAGTGGACTCACAAACGATAGCTGACTATTACTTGTTTAGTTAGGCTAGAGAGGTCTGTAGTGCTAGCAGTGGACTCACAAACGATAGCTGACTATTACTTGTTTAGTTAGGCTCGAGAGGTCTGTAGTAGTGCTAGCAGTGGACTCACAAACCATAGCTGATTATTACTTGTTTAGTTAGGCTAGAGAGGTCTGTAGTGCTAGCAGTGGACTCACAAACCATAGCTGACTATTACTTGTTTAGTTAGGCTAGAGAGGTCTGTAGTGCTAGCAGTGGACTCACAAACCATAGCTGACTATCACTTGTTTAGTTAGGCTAGAGAGGTCTGTAGTGCTAGCAGTGGACTCACAAACCATAGCTGACTATTACTTGTTTAGTTAGGCTAGAGAGGTCTGTAGTGCTAGCAGTGGACTCACAAACCATAGCTGACTATCACTTGTTTAGTTAGGCTAGAGAGGTCTGTAGTGCTAGCAGTGGACTCACAAACCATAGCTTACTATCACGTGTTTAGTTAGGCTAGAGAGGTCTGTAGTGCTAGCAGTGGACTCACAAACCATAGCTGACTAAAATCTGGAAAGTGTTGTTTGAGGTCACTGTGTTCCTAAGATGGTTTAGAGACTTTCTATGCTACATATAGCATAAGACAAAGGAAATATTTTTGATAGACATGTCATTGTTGTCTTGTTTGAGACAGACACTGTCGCCAATTATCTCTCCCTCCTGTACGTCAGTAATAAGTGATAATATTTGAAGAATAGTTACCAGGGCCGAGGAAAAACCGATCTTCTGATGAATAGGCACCCAAGCCGGAACCTTCTGAAGTATAGTCACCCGAGCTAGATCTACATTGGATTGGAGAGCAATATGATTACACAGGCTCTGGAATGCATTCTGAGAGAAAGCCCTAGCCCTTGCCCTAGCCCTAGCTCGAGCTGGGATCTTCTGAAGAATAGTTACCCTGGCCGGGATCTTCTGAAGAATAGTCACCCGGGCCGCGCTCGGGTGACTATTCTTCAATTGACCCAATATTTGTGTTTGTGGGGTAATAAATGACTCGCATGTGCACCTAATAATGAGCATTGGAATCAACATTAGCATATGCACTAACAAAATTGTGCTCCTAATAATAATATTCGCCTAACCATCAACCTTTATGGTATATAATATATTGGTCTGGAAAATCAAATGATGCATACGATCTGCTACCAAAAGTACTTATGGGCATGAACTTGGACATCATTCACAGAAATGAATTCTGACACTCTAAACAGAAGATTTCTTACCCGCATGTTCCCAAAATACTCTTAAATCAGACAACATATCAAGTAGACATTTTTAACAGAATCGAATAAACAAAAAATACACTAATTTTTTAAAGTATTAGTAATACGATGACCATTTTAAGTTGCCAATCTTCTATATATATCAACAATGGTAGGAGACAGAAATAATACCCCACAAAGTAAGAAACCAGCAACTCCATACCTTTACTTCTTTAACAAAATTAACAGCAGGATTCAATTCAGAAAGCATATCAACCAATTAACATCATTGAGATCTACCACAGGCTCCTGAACTCTAATATTTTGATTTGTGTTTGTATCAATAGCATCAAATTATAATCACATTTAATAATAATAGTAATAAAGTTAACAGCATGGACTTCTCATTACCATTATTAGCAGAACTTAATGTTCAGAAGGAGATGAGGTTTTAAGGAGGTGAGCAGGAAATTGATGCAAGTTGATATCAGCATGGTGGTAACTGCTGGTAACTGCTGGTAACTGCTAGAAACTACTCTTCACTCTATCCTCCTGTTCCTTCTTCTTGAAGTTTAGATCATCCTACCTGCTATTTTCAGAGCCAGACCTCCATCCCACTTCTTCTGGAATTACTCATCATTTGTATTTGTTTCTTGTCAGCTGTCTCTCTCTCTCTCTAACTCGTGGACATTTCTTTGTTAACGCTCGTCATCATATCTGCTGTCATCGTCGTCATTTCTCTCCTTTCTCCCATTTATCCTCTCCTAGTTTAGCTAATGCAGCCAGCCTACTGCTACTTGGGTCTGGTGACGTGGAAACTAAATCTTCATACCTTAATTCTCCTGGAAAGCATTCAAAAATCGATTTTCAGAAGTCATCAGCTTGTGTATCCCCTCTAAATTTAGCTCACACACTACTTGCCACCCTTGGATTCCTTCGACAATAAATTTAAAAAATGTCAATCTTTTCTTACATGCTAAAAAACTAGATTCACCTGCTCTTTATCTGCTTATCGCTCATCGTAATTTTATCCACTACAAACGCAACTTCTTCCAGTCTCATTCCTCCTTCCAAAATGTTTTGGTCTTTTGCTCGTTCCACAAGAAAGAGACCATTCTCTGTACCAACTCTTGCATCCAATGGCAACACATTCTCCTCTAGCCAGATAAGGCTGAAATACTTAATAAGTCATTCTCTGAATGCTTCACTTCATGTATCCTCCAATTCTATCCTCTCCTCTTCCTTTCCCGATTTCCCAACCATCCTGTCCTCCTGACTCTCTCTCTGTACTGAATCTGACCTGATTTCTCATTTCCCTTCCTCTGGCCCTGATTTGATCCCCTCTAGAATGCTAAAATCCACATGCCTATCCATAGTTACCCCCCTTACATATATCTTTAACTTATCCTTGTCTCAAGGATGTCTTCCAGTTGATTGGAAAAACTCCCCTATCCCTAAATTTTCATCTAATCTTGAAAATCCCTCTAACTACCAGCCCATTTCCTTACTCTCTATTTTAGTAAGCTACTTGAAAAGCATGTTCCCTCTCTCCTTTTCAAATTCTATATTGAACCAATATTATCTCTTCTTCTCAGTTTGGTTTTCTTCCTCATCGGCCCACTTCATCAGCCCTTCTCTTGGCCAATCACTCTCTTCTTCAAACTAATAGATTGGTAGGTGCTTTTTTTCTAGATCTCAAAAAGGCCTTTGATTATGTTCCTCACAAACCATTAATTGTCCTTCCTCCTCCTTACATCACTAACCGGCTTCACTCCTATCTTTCAGCGCATTCGCAACAAGTGATCAGGCACCATCTCCTCACCTGTCCCTGTATCTTCTGGTATCCCTCAGGGATCTATAATAGGTCCTCTCCTCTTTATAATTTATGTCAATGGAGTGTGTAGTGTGCCTTTGTCTGTCTCATCTAAGCTTATTCTCTATGCCAATGCTATCCTTCTTTTTGTTATCAATTCTCATTATGATTTTTCTCTGTTTCAGAAAGACCTAAACTGTATCACTGCCTGGCTTGCTTCCAAATCTCTCACTTAATCTTGTGAAGTCAAAATGCATGTTTATTTCTTATAAATCTCTTCTTACTAAATCTCTGCTACCTCTGGTATCCAATTCAGTTAGAGACTGAGTTCAAGTACCTGGGGAATCATCTTTTCTTCATCTCTATCCTGGACCAATCATATTTTTTACATATCTTCCGAGACCAGTAAATTAGTTGGTCTTCTCTACCATAATTTCTACTGCTATTCAGACACTTCCACTCTTCTTCACCTCTACACTTCTCTTGTCCGTCCTCATTTGGAGTACTATTCTTTCCTCTGAGACCTCAATCATCCCATCTTTCATTAATGCAATACTTTACATGTAAATTATGTAGTAAACAATGGTCCTTGGACTACTCTTCTCTTCTCACTAAGCTTCATCTTCCATTTCTCTCGCCATCGTAATGCCAAACTTATCTTTTTCTTCAAACAATTCAAATAACATAGATTTTCCTTCTAGCCTTCCACCATGCCAACCAACTCCCTGCTACAACCTCCGATCCTTCCACCCCAGTATAATCATCTGCTAATCCCATACAGAACTCAGTCTTCTTACCTTTCATTGTTCCCTACTACTCTAGGCTCTGGAACTTTCTCCCCAATTACATAAAAGAAACTAATTCATTTGGACAATTTAAGCACAATATACACCCCTTATCAGCACTTAGACTTTTAACTACTTAACTATATAATCAACCTAACCATGTATTTGTTTACTTATTTTTACTCTTCATATTAGCCTCAGGCTATATTCACCATTAAGAGATAACACTCTTTCCTAGTGGGTGTCCTAGATGACAGGGAATAGTGTCCAGATTTAGGTGGGGGGGGGTGGGGGGTTGGCATATTAGGGGTGTGGGGGTGGGGGGATTGTTGGTCACACTAACTATAGTATCTGAGTGAATAGTGCACCCCTGTAAATAATGTCTGACCAAACAGTGCCCACTAGTGAATCATTATGGCCTCCCACACCTCCCCCACTGAATAATGTCCTCTGGACTGTCAACCTTAAGTTGTATATCAGAGCTCCTCTAGTTGATTAGAGGACTAAGGAGTGAGGTTTGCTAGTTTTCATCTGTGCGATAGCCCCTAATATTTTTAACTATTGCTTGTTCCCACCCTAGCTTCAGATAATTTGCCATTATCTCAAACATACACGGCGTTTAAATGCTGGACTTTTAAATTGTCTCTAAAAATCTAGTTTTATCTGAAACGTGTCAGTGTAGTGTAGAAATGCTGTCATAGTGGACATGCTCTTTACTGTCACGATAATTTGGAATATCCTGAAAGTGAAAAAAAAGTTCTATAAGTCTGAATATGCAAGGAATAAAATTGTTGAGTTCCAGATAAAATGTTGAGGTTATGACATGATTGTATTTAGCTCACCTACATCAGTAGCTCCATTCACTATCATGGTGGCAACATTAACCCACTTACCTTTTCTGAATCAGCATTCGAGACAATACATCTTCATATGCAAGACTAGCATTGTTGAATTCCAGATGAGTTATATAATTATAGATTGCGCATGTCTGAGTGGATGTGCATTGGATGCCTTACTCATTGTCCATTTATTATTATTGTTGTTGTTATTGTGTTGTTGTTATTGTTGTTTTATTTTTTGTTGTTGTTATATTATTCTTGTTATATTATTCTTTGTTATATTATTCTTGTTAATATTCTTATTCTTGTAATACAAGAATAATAATATTATTATTATATTATTATATACTGTACTATTAGCTATATACTGTACTACTATTACTACATGTATATATATATATATATATATATATATATACTATTGGGTATATACTACTACATTGTTGTTTTTGTTATTATTATTATTATTATTATTATTATTATTATTATTATTATTATTATTATTATTATTATTATTATTATTATTATTATTATTATTATTATTATTATTATTATTATTATTATTATTATTATTACTATTATTATTATTACTATTGTTATTATTATTATTATTATTTATTACTATTATTATTATACTATTACTAGTACCACTAAGTACCACTACTACTACTACAGAGTATACTATATATTGTAAGTACATGTACATGCATATATACATGTACAGTAGCTACTTACAGAAAGAATGTAATGAGATGGTAGAATGGTAAGAGTTTTTTCACAATGTTGGCTTGAGATCACCATTGTCTTTCAAAAGTAACTTCCTCTCCAATTCTCCATTCCTAACATTATGACTCCTCCACATTTTGAATTCAGCTGTTTCCCAGCAAGACCAGTCTCTTGCAGGTCAATTCAACATCAACTGATGGATCCAGTGAAATGCTTTGCTCGCATTGGGTATATTTGGTCTGGGGTATATTTGGACTTGGTATCACACAAACCAAGCACATGCAGCACATGTCTACCTATAGTGAGCATGGCCTACTGATTCTGTGAAGCACACAGACAGGAGAACACTCTTGATAACCAAGCTCCATATTGCCTGATTTTTAATTGGAGGCTCATCTATATACTACTATTAAATTATATTCAAGTCCACTTGAATGAGAGGCAGAAGGAGCTAGTGAATTATATTATCCCTGTAGCCTATTCTCATGAAAAAATAGTGAAGTGTCTTCGCTATAGTAAAAGCTAATAAAAGTCTCCTAGGGGACACTGGTGAGTTAAACGCTCCACTGCCCCCCCCTTCCCGTCAAAGTATATACCTACAGGATAACCAATTTAGGTGAAAATAACATTCCTTCAATACTGCCCTTTAAACTGCACCTCCCCCGGGGTCGCATGCCAATGAGGGGAGGACAAATAAACAAGTGCGCAGCTTTTTAGCGTCAACAATAAACAATAATTGTCTACAATATCTTGCCAAGATTTAGGTCTCTGGAAGGTAGCTATTACCGCTGAACAATATAATGAAGGCTGCATTAGCACGAATGATTTTGCGACCCCGACCAGGCAAGGCGATTTACAGTTTCTGGCAAGGGAGGGTGGAGATTGTGTTGTGGATTCTAACCGTGCTGGTAAGTCGGCATTGTGCTATTATAATAGTTATTGAATGCTCTACATCTCAATACACAGCCTAGCTAAGCATACATTGTAATGGGTTTGCAAACTTCTTTAAAATGCTGAATTCCTTTACCATCAGTATATATAATAATAATAATAATAATGATAACAGGACATTGAAATATTTACTCTCTAAACCTTTCAGCAAGATACTCTAGCCTTCATCAGAGATGCTGGGACTCACGTGAGCTTCGGTAGCACCATGAGTTGCAAACAATACATACCCTGGCACATACATCTAGCAGATGGGACAATAACTAAACAGCTAAGTAAATCAATGAAGGCTGATGAAGCATGTACAGTTTTGTGACCTATATCTTGATTTATTCTTTATTAGTATAATTATATAAATCACCATAATATTATTATTATTCCTGGTGAAGGCTAGTTGAAACATCGAGATAATACAATTTCAAGTTGATTATTGAAAAGGTCATTGTAATGTTATTATGTCAACTGAGAGTTCACTGAGAGATTATTATTATTATTACCGTAGAGTACGTAGTAAGCGCCCACTTCCCTGATTAGAACTATTTGAAGTGCCCATTGACGTGGTCAGTGCACCAGATTCCATATGCAGCGGCTTCTACCAAATCGCGCATATAGCGATAATTTATAGGTGCACGTACACACGTACAAAATTGCCCACACACCCAAAAAGAGATGGCACAGAGTCATGCTGGGAAGATTACACAGTGAGTTTCAAAGTAGAGGTTGTAGAATGGTACAGGGGACAAGGAATGCAAAATGTGTCAGCAACTGCTAGAAAGTATGGAGTAGACAGAAAGAGAGTAAGAGAGTGGAATGAAAAAAAGGTGCATTGATTGATGCCAACATTGGTGGTGGAATGAAGAGGAAACTAAATGATGGAGGAACAATCTTCAGCCAACAAGTGGACTCGGAAGTCTTCGATTACCTAGAATTGGAGCGTTCCGAAGGCAGGGCTGTTCTGAACAAAGACCTCCTGGAGAAAGTCTTGCACATTGCTCAGAGCACAGGCATCCAAGGCTTCCTTGCATCTCCCATGTGGCTGCGTGGCCGGAAGAAAAGGTGGAATGCTGGTTACAGGCAGAGAACAAATACATCACAAAAGGTGTCAGAGGACTATGGAGTGTAGCTTTCCCATTTTCGGAGAACCATCTTCCGATACCAAGAACTTCATGACTATAGAAATTCAGAAATTAGCAACATGGATCAGACAATGTGCAGGTAAGCATTGTTTACACTGACAACTTGTAATTTTCATCACTTGGTTTGATTCAGCAACTTCTGTCCAGCAACAATTGTTGTGGAGAGCGAAGTATCCACATTGCTACCACTGGTGCCCCAAAGAAGGGTTTCACAGTAGCTTTGTGTGCGACAGGAGATGGAACCAAACTCCCATCTTCAAGGAGAAAAATGGAAGATTTGGCCCACATGTTGGTAGTGCACTTTGTATTCCTCAGAATGTTGATGTCACTGCCACCAAAAATGGCTGAATGACTCGCCCAAGAGTGCACAGCTGGCTACGTAGGATGTGGGGAAAGTCTTCTTATGGCAACCGGCGACTCTTGGTCCTTGATAGCTATCGCCCACACAAGTGTGCCGACACCAAGGACGTTGCTGAAGAATTGGAAACCGACCTTGTATTCGTCCCAGGTAGTGGACCATTTCAATAGTTATGCAACAAATGATTCCCTCCATTTTGTGTAGGTGGCTGTACATCCCTGGCACAGCCCTCGCTCCTTCCTACACTGTGAGATCTCCAACATTACAGACGGTTCTGAGGACCAATACATCAGGAAATGTGAGGAGGAGGGTGCAGATGACCTTTGCTGAGCCGACTGATGGATAAGCTGATGAGGTGGAAGGCCTGGACAAACCTGAAGAGGAGGACGAAGAATAGCTAGCTACGGACAATAACTAGCTAGCATGCATGCGATGCAACAATAAACTTTGTTATTTGCTCGTGTGAGCACGAAATCCGTGTGCAAATCAGAGTTCAAAGTTAATGTGCGTTAAATTTTTTCATTTCATGGGTTGCTGGAGCAAGCATCCACCAAGCTGATTTTGGAGACGAGTGGCTGAACGCTTATGGGCGCTTAGTATGTATTCTACAGTATTATTATTATTGTTGTTGTTGTCTTTTTTATTGTTGTTGTTGTTGTTGTTGTTGTTGTTGTTATTATTATTATTATTATTATTATTATTATTATTATTATTATTATTATTATTATTATTATTATTATTATTATTATTATTATTATTATTATTATTATTATTATATATAATATAGAATAAACATATTTATAACTAATAATTAATACTATTTATATAACTAGAATACGTGACTAATAAATATAACTAAAAAGCCAACGACAAGTTGAACTCCCGACCAACCCCAATACACATAAGGCATTTCCCCTCTGGACTGCCACTGAGAGATGTTGAAGGAGGTAAGCATGGGTATTCATCTCGCCAGTTCTTTGCAGTATCCTGAGGCTCAGCTCCTTCAGGAAAGGCATCAACCTGACCCCGATGACCCCCAAAGACTGAATGGCCACGAGCACAAAAAAGTGGCAAGGATCCAGACTGGCATACTTGGCCACTTTCTTCTCCTCAGCATATATAGCAGCCATAGCTCGAGCACTTCTCACTGCTGTCCATTCCAAGAACCCCAAGTCTTGCACACATATTTTATGTGGTTGTTATTTAGTAGCTAAGTGACAACTTCATAAAATAATGTTGAATCATGCCGAGTAATTGCTGATCACATGGGACATACACAGCTGGCTGTATTAAGCATCAGCAAAACTCTTCTGGTAGCTACATTCGGAGCCATATGAAGAGGCAGAAATTCTTACAGAACATCAGGTCCTTTTTTTAATAAACGAATATCTCTGGAGGAAAGTGGTTAAGTATAAGACGTATAAGACAAAATGGTTAGTGGCTTTAAGTTAGAGTTGTGATTTTCTTAATCTCAGAAACATGTCCACAAGTACCAGTGAGTCCTGTAACATCTCCAAATCATCAGATGTTGACAAAAGTGAATATATGTTCACACTGAACTCATAATTCCAAGCCAATCAAGCTTTATTACTTGTAGAGCTACCCATGTTCAATAATATTGGTTAACTTATTGAAACCAACCAAGTCTATTTGTAAAGTAGTGAGTAACGTCTCCAATGATGAGAAGTACATGTTTTACCATCTACTCCATCACATGGTAACAACCGTAAGTTCAATGTTTCCTGGCTTGAAATATATCCCTGGCAACTATACAGTCTCAAGTTAACTGGTGTATTTTGTGGTCCATGTTCACTTCTGCTTGCTAGCTTTAAGAGAAAAGGGAAACACTCTTTGTAAATAGGCCTTATTCTCAATGGAGAAAGCTTAGCAATGCCATCAGTAACCACCCTTCACTTCACTAACATCGAGAATGTCTTCAATATGCTGATATTTTGAAGGGAACATTTGACAATCCAGCTTCTTGCATTATGTAATGGCTCCCAGTGCTCTGCAAGTACGAATGAATGAGAACAAACACATCATTCAATCAAATTGTCCGTGCAGTAATCTGGCTAAACAGGGCCTTGCTTTTTGAGGCGATGTAGAAAACCTCCAACAGAGTAAAAATCCAGGAAATGTTTGGGCACTTCTTAAATATTATGCTGGGACAGACATGATGCACCTCTATAGTCCAAAGGCTAAAAATGCAACATACGTTTCTCCTACCTCACTGAATGATATCAACAGAATGATGTCAACAACGTCATTGGCTATGATGTAATTTTGTCTGATATTGTTGCTGAAGTAAAGACAAATATATTTTTCTCTGTTCTAGCGGATGAAGTGAGCTATCCTAATGTTGAGCATTTTCCCACTTGTCATCTCTTCATTGACAGTGAATGAACATCCGGGAAGAATTGATAGGCTTTATCAGATTAGAAAGAGTTAGAGCAGTTGACATTGCTGATACAATTGTGGAGACGGTGTAGAATTTCAGGTTATCCATGAGTAACTTGTGTGGCCAAGGATATGATGGTGCTTCCACAATGAGTGGAGCAAAAGCAGGTGTTTAAGCAAGAATTCGTGAAAGGCAAACCAAGGCACTTTATACTCATTTGTGCTGGCCATTTACTCAATCCTGCCATCTTAAATTCCTGCTCAGTTCCACCCATTAGAAACTGCATAGACCACATTAAGAGTTCCCTTTGGATAAAATATTCTACAAAAAGGGAAGGGCTCCTCAAAGCTATCGTTTCACAGAACACAACATCAAGTATTCAGTGAGCTCATACAGACTGCATACATGATCAGCACAGCTCTGTGGTGCTCCTGTATCAACCAGTGAGCTCATACAAACTGCAATATATGTGATCAGAACAGCTCTAGCTGCTGCATCAACCAGTGAGCTCATAGAAACTGCATACATGATCAGCACAGCTCTAGCTGCTGCATAAACCAGTGAGCTCACACAGACTGCATACATGATCAGCACAGCTCTAGCTGCTGCATCAACCAGTGAGCTCACACCGACTGCATGCATGATCAGCACAGCTCTAGCTGCTGCATCAACCAGTGAGCTCACACAGACTGCATACATGATTCAGCACAGCTCTAGCTGCTGCATCAACTAGTGAGCTCATACAGACTGCATACATGATCAGCACAGCTCTAGCTGCTGCATCAACCAGTGAGCTCATATATACAACTGCATACATGATCAGCACAGCTCTAGCTGCTACATCAACCAGTGAGCTCATACAAACTGCATACATGATGATAATGAGTATGTAGCAGTTGTGCCAATACACAATTGAAATAGTTTAGGGTCTCCCTCCCTCCCACTCACCTGTACCCACTCCTTCCCATGGATAGTTTCTTTCAGGAAACAACTACTAGTCTCCTCTGCCACACATTATCTTCCTACAATCACGACAAAATCTCCCACCATTTATACTGAAACCCCCCAGCACCTTGCTACCACTAATTGGACCTCCTTCTCCCCCACCTTAGTCACCAGTCTTCACCCACAGAGACACACATTTAAGAAACCAATAAACCAATACCCATACACCCACACATCTACCCATAACTAATGATGGCATGCCCACCCACACCTACTATACTTCTAACCTGAACCCACTGGCCTCACACTTCAAACCCACCCCCCCCACCCCCTCCCCCCCTTCACCCTCCACCCCTGCTGAGGGCCTTCTGTCCACTGGATCTCGACTCTCAAGGCTACGCACATGAGATCACAGTCAGTCTTATCTGTTACCTTTTTTCTCCACTGCAGCAACCAGACATGCCATAGCATGTGCACCTCATCTCATGTGACTATTTTGGTGTAGCTAGTTTATTTATGCACCTTCCCTTATTTGTCATTTCCTATCCCTCTGAAGTGCAGCAAAACATGGCGGCTGAGATTTGTGCGATTTATTATTTTATGCTGATAGAAGGAGAAGTGAACTGTTTATGAATGTTCAGCACAAAAGAGTAATTGTTTGCTTGACTTATAATATGTCCTTATATATCAGAGGCCAGGGTCGGGGTGGAGTGGCTAGGTCTGCCCAACTTACAACTTCAGTAACAGCTTATGTACAGTCATATTCTGAGGCTTTGAAGGAGTAAACTTCAAAGCACAAAGTCATAATATATGGTGTACCTCACCCCCCTCACTTAAAATTGGACTTTTCCACCCGTGGCGACTATTATATGATAGCACGTGTTTCTAGCTCGAGTTTACGCACTTGCAAGCCACACTCCAACAACAATTTGGTTGTTTTGTTGCGTGACTGAGTTATAGAAGCAGAATTTACCAGTGTAAGCCATTCTGTGGAGCAGGTGTGAAGGAGGGAGGGGAAGTCTCTTCTGGAAGGCGATGGGGCACAACCCCCTCCCCCCTCCCTCACTTTAGCACCTCTGTGGGTCAGTTATATATGCTATAACAAGCTAGACCCTCTCACGCTGCTTTAGTGATTTGGAATCTGCAGGTAATCTCTCAGAGAGAGCAAAAGTGGATACATTAAGCTCATCTAGTCTTTCACTAGTTGCTTACATACATATAGATTGGTAAAGGTGTTAGGTCAACCTAACAAGAACCACCAACTTAACTTACTTAACCTAGTCCTAGCCAAATATAGACTTCTAGACCATTAACAATTTACAAATTGAATTGTTTATTATTACTATGAATAACATTAGTGAATAACATTAGTGTTTGAAACCCACTGATGTCCTCAGGAGAGGCCAGCTTCTTTAAGAGCACCCTTCTTCTGTAAAAGTGACTCTTTGGATTATCAAGCTAAGTCAATTGTCTTGTGTAATTGATATTAGATTGTCTGCAATTGTCTAGCATCTGGTGGCAGCCAAGGAGACGACCACACCCGGGCCACCATTTTGACCATGCCTGAGCAGTCTATCTGATCTTCGATTCATCCATCCAATTTTGTGACCTAACGTACCTCCACCACGCTCTTTCCAAATTCGACCAGCCTTAGTTGTAGTGAGTTAACTGACCTCGCCATCAGACCCTTTGATTTCACAATGAGTGGCAATGAGAACGACAACCAAGTGTGGCCAGACAAAAGGCCACACCCATCGAACAAAGAGGATTATCACTCACCTCTAGAGGAGAATCCCTACATTCGTGATTGTACGCCTCCTTGCGACAATCTAGTAGACCTTGGCGAGACGCCATATCTCCCATAGAAACCCAACTCAAGATCGACCAAGACCAGTAGACCCACGAACCAGATTTCCTCCTACTGCTACTCCGACTGTCGACCCCACTGTGGCACTGCTCTTGCAGCAAAGCAACAACAACAGCTGGAGAACCAACGCCAGCAGGAGGCTGCCCAAATCCAGCTAGCAAAAGCACTCGAGACACTGAGCACCTGTCCTATCACTGTTACAACCCTCCAAACTCCCCTCGACTCCCCCTCCTTCGTGAGGGCATGGCAGCCGAAGCGGATTAAAAAAACACATGACAGTCTGCGACATATCAAGAACCAGATGGGCGGCAGAACTCCGTACACTGCTCCAGGGAGATTTCACTAGTGTCGCACTCTCCATTTCCACGGACCAGGCTGGCTGTTACTCTATCCTCAAGAAAGCCATCCTCTCCCAACTAGGCATTACCCAGTCTGACCAATTCTCTGCCTGGCTAGAACCCAATCCTCGGGCATTCAAGATTGTCTCCCAGGTTTACCACCATACCCTCGATGTCGCCCTTACCTATCTCAGAGATTGCCACAGCATAAATTACTGTGCTACTTTAATCACGCAGGAAGTTATTTACCGCCAGCTGCAACCGTTGATGTATGTGCACAGAAGGCAAAGGACATGATCCAAGCAGCGGATGCTTGGGTCGCAGAAGGCAAATTTGATCGCCTTACGGCATGGAAGAGCCACACCACTTGGAAAGGTCCTAGACCACAACGATCTTCTGATCGTCTTCTGTATTGCCCAAGGCCTATGTATCAACAACAAGACCATCCCCCTCCACCTCCATCCCAACCACTAAGTGAGGATGTCAACCCTCCTACTCACCCAGGACACCACATCCCACTACCCACTTGGATCAAGCAGGAAAAATGCGACCAGCCCACTCGCCGTCCAAAGGATCTCAGCAAATACTTTGACAATGTCAAAGGACCCCTCTGCTTTAATTGCAGGAAATGGGGACACATCAGTGCAACCTGCCCAGACAGAGATCTCTATCGTATCAGACATACCCAACCATCTCAACCAACAGTCACCAGACTGCCATTCCTCTTCACCATGGGTAAAATCCGGGAAGCACCGGTCCATTTCTTCCTCGACAGCGAGGCAGATCTCACAGTAATAAATAAGCAGACGCTAGATGACCTCCATTCCGCAGGGATGATCACCCCACTCCGACAGTCTGATGTCACGATTAAGGGAGTCCATGGTCCGGCGACCACCCTGCCGGTCATACAGCTGGACTGCAATATCCTGGGACAAATACTTACCTATAGCCATCTCTGATGATATCCATCACGATGGTCATCCTGTGCAGATATTGCGATATACTCTATATACTCATGAAGGCCGCAATTGAGGATATCCCTCGAGACGTACTAGTGGTCCAAACACACCAACAAGCAGCAGAGGATCAGCAACAGAATTCTGATGCTTCAGAAGAACTCCTCGCACTCCACCCGGCCCTCATCGGTGACTTTGACTTCCCTCAGACAAACCTATTCCGGCCAGACACAACACTGACCCATCCCCTGATCCGGATTTTGATCCCCTTTCGCAACCCAATGCCGACTCTGAGGCTCTCTGCAGGGACCAACATAATGACCCAACACTGGCAGAACCTTGGTCTTCCGCAGACCAGGAGAAGTCCCCGTATGTCACCAAACACAGCATTCATCAACAATCTACCGACCGACTGGGAGAACCTATTTGGCAAATCGTTCTCCCTGTCAAGTGGCGGCAACAGGTACTGGACTTAGCTCACTCTACTCCAATGGCTGGACAAGGAGGCCCCAAGCATACCATGTTCTTTTGGCCGCACCTAGCTGCCGACGTCAAGGCTACTTTTCAATCCTGCGACCGCTGCCAGAAAACGGCCAAGCATACACACAAAAGAGCACCTTTGGTATCCCCTCCACCTCATACCACTTGACCCTTTGACAAGGTGGCTATCGACGTGGTGGGCCTCTTGCCTGTGACAAAGTCCAAAAACAGATATATCCTAACGTACTAGATCTGGGCTCCCGATACTGTTCTCCTCCGCACAACCACGGCAAATGTCATCGCCAACGCCCTGCTACATATCATGTCAAGATTGTCGGTACCTCTAGAGATACTATCTGACAGGGGTAGCACCTTCCTCTCCTCTGTGATGAAAGAGACATTCAAGTTCCTCTAAGATGGCTCCATACCACCCACAGTCCAATGGGGCCATTAAAAGATTTCATCATACTTCAATGCAGATGGTCCAGAATTCAGTAGCAGACCATAGGAACTGGGACAAACACCTCTTGTTCGCTTGCCATGAAGCTCCCTGCTCTTCTACAGGATTCTCACCCTTTGAGTTGCTTTTCAGGCGCGAAGGACATGGACCCCTTGACATCTTACGACAGCAATGGGTTCCAGCCAACACAACCTCTACTACAGTCATGGAGTGGTTGCTTAAACTCCGTACAGACCTCACCGAGATGGGGGCTCTCACAATCAACCAACATGAGACCACTCAAGCCAGATCCAAGGCTTGGTTTGATCGATCAACTACACGGTGGACCAAGTACTGTTCTTTACTCCTGCCTTCTCCAGCCACCGGGGTCAGAAGCTAGAGGACTGTTGGTGTGGACTGTACACCAACCTAGGCTCTCTCCCCCTGGTAACTTACTCGGTGGACATGCCAGAGAGGCATAAGCATACGCGCTCAGTCCATGTCATGACCCTGAAGTTAGGGATACCACCCATCGCCAATATACTCTACATCTCCACTAATCCTTACAGAGTTACCAGACTACTGTCCACATACCTGGACTGAGCCTCCACAGATTGGACCAACTCTTACTCCTATGCAATGCCAGGACGTTATCCACCTATGGCAGGACTATCCAACTGTTACAGCGAGCAAACTGGGAAGAGCTACATCAGCCACATACTGCATCAATATAGCCTTGCCCCTACCCATTCACCTTCGTCCCACCGAATTCCTAAAGCGTGGGAGGAACCCTTCCGGCAGGAGATCGCCACTTTAAGACAAAAACATCTCATCGAACCATCCAGCACCATGGGCGGCGCCCATGTTTGCGGTCCCAAAGAAGTCGCCAGGTTCGGTCCTTTTGGTGGTGGATTATAGACGCCTCAACACAATCACCACTCCAGACCCCTATTGCATGCCCAGAATAGAGATGGCCTCGGCCACATACTTCTCTACCTTTGATTTAGCCAGGGGATTTTACCAAGTTCCCCTGGAACCAAGCGACATGGACAAAACAACGTTTCTTACACCCTTTGGTAAATTCTGGTTTACAGTCATGCCCTTCGGACTGCGAAATGCCCCCGCCACCTTTCAGCACCTTACGGACTGCTGGGGAATCTGTTCTCCTTTGTGACTGTCTACATATCCGTTTTTAGCCCGTCCAGGACAAATCACCTCGCCCATCTTCGCCAAGTGTTTGGCTGTCTCAGGGATGAGGGTCTCATGATCCAGTCTGGCAAGTCACAGCTTGGGATGACTACTCATGGCTATCCAGAAATACCCACAGCCATCTACCAAAACAGGAGTCCGCTTGTTCCTAGGAATGACAGATTACTACCATCACTTCACCCCCCACTTTAGTTCAGTAGCAGCTCCACTCACAGATCTCACCAAAAGGGCGGGCCCAGATCCTGTTGAGTGGGCGCCCGACTGTACACTGGCATTTCGATGTCTCAAAGAACTTCTTTGTACAGGCCCAGTCTTGGTTGCACCTGACTATGCAAAAACATTCATCCTTCAGACTGATGCATCGCAGAGAGGGATTGGAGCGGTCCTGTCACAAGAGGATGACGCAGGCAATGATCACCCAGGCAATGATCACCCATTGGATTTCTATTCCACAAAGATGTTCCCTTGGGAACAAAACTTCTCGGCGATAGAGCAGGAGGGCTTGGTGGTGGTGGATGCGTGCAAGCATTTCCTTCTTACCTGCTTGGTTGCCCCTTCATCATCCAAACGGACCATCACGCTTTGGCCTTTCTGAACAATAAGGACACCACCAGTGGACACCTTGCTCGTTGGATGGATGTTCTACGCCAGCTTGATTACACCATCATCTACAGACAAGGAAAGGCCAATGCCAATGCAGATGCTCTCTCCAGACAGGAATGGTCAGACGAACCAGCACCACAGAAAAAGTAGGGGGTGATGTTAGGTCAACCTAACAAGAACTACCAACTTAATTTACTTAACCTAGTCCTAGCCAAATATAGACTTCTAGACAATTAACTGAATTGTTTATTACTATGAATAACATGAGTGTTTGAAACCCACTGATGTCCTCAGGAGAGGACAGCTTATTTAAGAGCAGCGTTCTTCTGTAAAAGTGACTCTTTGGATTATCAAGCTAAATCAATTATCTTGTGTATTTGATATCAATAATAAATTCTATATTTATCAACTTGTCCGTTAGATTGTCTGCAATTGTCTAACAAAAGGGTCTCAGTTCGCATGGTCATGTATGTCAAGTGCGCATTGCTAATTTGACCCCCTTCACTCTTCTGCCATCTATGCCACAGCAGTACTACTACTTCTACATACTACATGTGCATGCACACACTATACACTTTTCACATACACACATACATTGCAGGTTGGTTCTGTGCCAGCCCTACCCGCTGCTGTAGTTCTATGGAAGACAGATGATATCTCATCTAGTGGAAATAATGCCATCATCAGTGGAGGTAATGCCACCATCAATGGAGGTAACGCCAGCATTCCTCCCAGCATTGCCAACACTCAGGCAGTTGCAGGATATCTGGTGGTAATTACCGCCATTACTGTGATCTTCCTGATTTTCTTCATCTCCCTCCGCATATGCAACATTGGAGCTATCAACCTTCTCATTAAGCTCTTCCTTGCTACAGTGAGTTAAACTTTCTCAGTGATACATTTGCATAGAAATGGACTCGCTTAGTTAGCATGAGTGGGCATTATTAGAGATGATTATATGCCATGGCAATTTCTGTGCAGTAGACCAACTCATCAGAAGTTGACAAAGTTTATATATAATGTGTGATAGAAGTGTGTATAACATGTGGCAGACATGTGCACAACATGTGGCAGACATGTGCACAACATGTGGTAGAAGTGTGTATAACATGTGGCAAAAGTGTGTGCAACATCTGTATAGAAACTCCAGACAAAGGGTTCAGATTAACCCGCTTTTGACAGATCATGTCCACTGCCTTTCTGGTAGCTACATCAATTGCATCTTCAGTTTGTGCCTACTCATTGCATACAAATATGGCATGGATTTTAGACAGAGAAAGTACTGATAAAGTGGCTCATTTTATTATGCTAAGTGTGAGTTTCACAGTCTTTGCAGCTTTTAAACACATTTCTAAACTGTTTGTTGTCATTGGACACTCCAGATTACAGGGGCATAAGTTGTTTTAGGATGGGAGGGGGGGTGGTGGCATAATGGTACTGAGCCAGCCCTACTTCGCCAAGGAAGATTCAGGTACATGCTTCCCTGGGAAGATTATTGTAAAACTTGCAAGTCCTCTGCATTCTGATCTGACCTGGGAGAAGTTGAAGTGCATTCTGTTTATTTTGTAGCAAAGACAATGAGTTGGGAACTGTAAGGATGTCACAATTTTAACCCACAGAACCCCCTCTGAATCATGTGCTGCAGAGCATTCAGCTAGTGAACAGATCTATACAAATTTCTCACTTCAATACATATTACAGATCGAAAAGAAAGCTTCTTGGATTAATAACCTGGAGGTCAGTGTGTCAAGCATATTCCCCTCTTCCTAAATAATCTTGGGGAAGTCTCTTACACAGCTAGACAATCTTGTTTGTGGACTTTGCAAAATTCATACAGTACTAAAAAGGGGTGGTTCGAATCCACTCCTCCCAATATTATATGTATGTGTTTAATATATATGTAAAATATTTCTCTCATTATTGCCAGTCAAAGAAATTTCAAATTAATATAAAATCTAATAAATTGATCATCAACATTTTTTTAACTTTGATTGTTGCCTTCCATTGCTATGCAGATAATCACCATCAACACAGTGTTGTTCCTGGCGCATCTGGCAGGGGGCGTAGTTGCCATAACCTTTGCTATTGAATGGACTACAGGAACCATAGTAGGAATTTCTCTAATGTGCAGTTCAGTGAGTTACATTGTAGTGTGAGCCTTCTCTATTAGTACTGGCCTTCTGTTTTAGAACAGGCCTTCTGTTTTAGCACACGGCTTCCGTATTAATACATGACTTCTGTATTAGTATAGCCCTTCTGTATTAGTTTAGGCCTTCTGTATTAGTATAGTGCCTTCTGTATTAGTACAGGCATTCTGTATATGGGGCTTCTATTAATACAGGGCTTCTGTATTAGTATAGGCCTTCTGTATTAGTACAGGCCTTCTGTATTAGTGCAGGGCATCTGTGTTACTACATGGCTTCTGTATTAGTACATACCTTCTGTATTAGTATAGGCCTTCTGTATTAGTAATGCCTTCTGTATTAGTACAGGGCTTCTGTTTTACTACCAGGATTTTGTACTAGTACAGGGATTCTCTATTAGTACAGACCTTCTTAAAACCTCACATTTATGAACCTAGAATTACAAATGTTCCGGCCAACCAAAGAGCAAGTTTTGTCAGCTGGTCCTTCTTAATATTTACAGCACATCACACACCCATGAAATTGCAGTTACTACAACTGCTCCTTCTCTTATGCATGCTATTTTATTCACCATCTCAAGCTCTTCAACAAAATATAAGCTAGTTATGTTTTCCATTGAAGAGAAGCTGAAGATTTTTGAAGGAAGTTGACCCTGTACTTTGTCAGCCATAGGGTGTTTGGAATTGGCAAAACAACTGTGATGAGCATTAAGAAAGCCAGAGTGAGAATCATGAAGTGTGTGCTGAAGCACAAGATGGTGGTACTCCATGAAGGAGATGTATATAATAAGAAGAGCTGATGATGAGCCATACATTTCGGGTTCACACAAGAATGGCTTAAGGGCACACAAATCAGTGGTGTCTTGATGGTGAAAAAGCAAGGTTGCTTTTTCAACAGCTCTATTCAGACAAATTTGAAGATAACTTCAAAGCTAGCAATGGAGTTGCATTGGTTTAAGGCATAAGGCAGTTCATTCTGCAAGGTGAATCGCTATCAGCTGATAGTGGTGCAGAAGAATTCAAGATATTTCCCCTGAATTTGTGGAAGAGCACATGCTGTCTCTACACCAAAATTTTAACTGTGATGAGAGAGGTCTGCACACTGTCTTCTCCCTAGGAAATACTTAGCTGATGCTTATGAATATAGTGCAAAGAATTTTAAATCTCCAAAGGTCAGAGTGATATTGATAACCACTGCTAATGCCAGTAGAGATTTCCCATAAAAGTGCTAAGTCACACGGTTTTTCCAGCATCAATATGTCTGTTCTGCCTGTCCATTATTATAGCCTGAAGAGTGGATGGATGAACAAAATATTATTCTCGAACTAGTTGCACAAATACTTTGTCCACTCAGTGAAGCAGTCGAAGTCTATCCCATCCTTCTTCACACTTGTGTCGCTAGGAGTAAAATAAATAAAATCATTATTTTACTACCTAATGTTACAAACTTGGTTCAGCCTATGGATCAGGCCATGATTGGGAATGTAAAGTCACTGTAAGTACAAGAAACACCTTTTAAGTAAGTTGCTACTCAGGTATTTGGAGCTTGACTCCTTTGTGCAATTCAGCAAGTCCCACCATCAAATATGCAGTTTACTTTAGTGCCAATCCTAGAATAAGATTTCTACAATAACACTTAGTCATGCATGGATCAAGCTTGGTCCAGATTGTGGCAGCCAACAGGAAGAATTTTGATGGAAGAGTGGCTTACCATGGATGAAAGTGAGTATGCAGGAGATGACTGATGAGGATATAGTAGGCACTGTTCAAGCTTCATCAGTAGTTAATGGAAGTGAAGAGTAAGAGGAAATATGTGCAACAATCACTCAAACTGAGGATGAAGAAGCTTTCCACACACTGGAACAGAAAGCTAAAGCTAGACCGATGAATTTTGGTGCTTCTACATGAACTGCACTCTTTAGCAGACACAATCCCTTAAAACACACACACACGACTGATTTCTTAAAATGTTGGTGCATACTGTACAGACAAACTTGGTATCACAAGTGGACAGGTGAAAGAGTCTTGTATCAATGAAACAATTGTGAATAACTGCAGAAGAGTAGATATGTACAAATATATACTGTAAAACATGTGGCATTCAAAGTTACAGACAATTAAGACTTCTTTCTCCCCGAGAGGTTTGTAACTCTGAGGCTCTAACTTTAGTATAATACATTCTGTATTAGTATAGGCCTATCCTCCTGTTAATGTTTGTCTTCTGCATTAGCATAGGTTTTGTATACTAATATAGGCTTTTTGCATTAATAAATAGTACAGGCCTTTGTTGTATTAGTATAGACCTTCTATATTAGTACTAAACTTCTATATTAGTGCATGTCTTCTGAATTAGTATAGGTCTTCTGTACATGGGGCTGTCCTAACTATAGTCTGTGACCATGGGATGTCATAACTATGTTCTGTGGCCATGTGGCTGTCCTAACTATATTCTGTGGCCATGTGGCTGCCTAACTATAAAGAACCGCCCAACAACTTTCCTCACTGCAACTGCACTCCATTCCATGTGTGGACTTTCTGCAATTGGCTCACTAAGCTTGTTCACAATATCTCATGAAATTAATGATGTCTGCTCGTCTAGCCCTCATGATGTGTTGATCTTTAATACAACTCAAGTCTATTCTGATGTGTCAAACCACTTACACTGTGTAGTGGAAAATTTGGCAGGAATTTGATTTGGCTGCTAGGAAGATTGATGGGAGTTACTGCCAGATTATTTCTGCCAATAATATTTTGCCATGATAATATTGTTATCTGGTGGCTTGGGTCTAGTAATCTTCTTGTGTTGCAAGAATAATGTGGCACAGTTTACTAGAGGGAGGTTCCAGCAAAGGTTTCATCATTGTCGGACAAAAAGCAAGCAGTTGATATTTTCTGAGGTACATGGTCAAGAGTGATGTTCCTTCAAGTACTGTCATATCTGTATTGTTGCCACTCCTTGTATTTCATGAAGTCTTCACCTACACTCAGGTTTCAGACGTTATGGTGTCGCTGAACAATGCCCTCATTCAGACTCATCAACTCAATTGAGTAACCCCCCCCCCCCCCCCCCAAAGTAACTGTGATTAATCATTAACAGTAGAGTGAAAACTTTTGACTCCTGTATGCCATGTGGCCATAATACAACTTCCATTGTATTGCCAAATATCATGTCCAAGTATTTCAAAGCACATGCAGCACATCACAAGCTGAAGGAGAAATATTTGCAACTAATTGTTCTGTAAGCGATGGTGGAGATGTAATATCAAATGTTTGTGACGTAATATCAAATGTTTGTGACAGTGATCAGCTAGCTCATCTTCGATCTGAACACACTAGAGTGGAATCTGATACATTGCAATGCAGAGATATAGCAAGTCTTATTCCTGATTACAAGTTGTTAACTAACCTGGCATAAATTAAAAGATTGCTCATTTCAACCACAGTGGCTAAAGCTGTACTCTTACCTAGCATTTAGCCAACAGGTCAGTGGTGGGTTTTGTCCACCTCATGTTTTGTTTGCTGCTCGCTGTGGGTATCATAGCTCAGAGCCTGGCTTGACACGATTTGGCAATTGCTGTGTAAGCATTCAGAAAAGGACCATCACAAGCAAAGCCTTCAATGTCAGGTTAGGGTTGATAGTGTTGCTACCAACAGAGAGAAATCACTTGTAAACACAATTGTTTTGTGTGGGCAACAAAACATTCTCTTGAGACAGGCCACTATGATTCTGGCAGTGATGTGGAGAAGCATACATCAACAAAAATCATGGCAATTTCTGGGCTTTGCTAAAATTCAGAGTTGAAGCTGGAGATATTATGTAAACTGCTGCAAAAAATGCCACCTATACATAAGCTGATATTCAGAATCAGCATTCTTGGAGAGCACATTATCATCCAGAAAAGCCTCATGGTTTGCATAATAGCAGATGAGGTAACCGATAGAGAGCAGCTGAGTCTTGTCATTAGGTATGTTCATCCTGATGAAAACCTTGTAAGGAAAGACTTCCTCACATTCCTTGAATGTGACACTGGTGTAACCAGTGCCTGCTTAGCTGGGAAGATTTTATGTTTCTTGAGAGATCTTAAGAGATCACAATTTAGATTTTTTACGAAGTCGCGAGGTCAAGTCTATGATGGCGTGGGAAACCTGTGGTATATAGGACAAGGAGAGCTGCAGCCATTGTTACATCTCAATACCCCCTGGCACTATATCTCTATTGTTCATCACACTGCTTAAACTTAGCAGTTGTTAAGTTATTGGAGTATCCAAGTATTTATAACTGATACCAGAACACTTTTGCGAGCAAACAACAGATTTCATTAGTGCATTAGTTATCGGCAATGCTGGATATCCAAGCCTTAACCTCCAGTCTTCAGGCTGAAGGGAAAGTTGAAGCAGTAGGTGAGCTTAATGTCACTGCAACTTTGAAGGATGTTAATATAGACACACATCACTCTCAATGGTTCAACACTATTGAGATACTGTGTCAGAGTACTGGTACACAGCCATCCTTGCCTAGACATTGTGGCTGCCAGTGTCATAGAGACAATGTTCCTGCCAATTTTTACAAGTGAATATTACTGTTGTAGTATCTCTATTCCTCTTGTTGATCACTCGATTTCAGAACTGCTTGACTGCTTCATCAAAGAGCTTTACAGGGTATGCACTTCCTAGCCTATCTGTGCTGAAGATTGCAGCATAAACTTCATATCAAGGTGATCTTCCCACCACCCACCAATTTTCAGGGTCAGTTGCACTGTTGGCACATGAAATTACAAGAATGGAAGATTTCTTACCAGCCATCTTGCCTTCCTGTGACACTTTCAGCTGCTCTTTGTCATGTTAGTTAATGTTTTCAAACATCAGGATTTTGTTGACTATTTTATGCACCTTGCCTGTGACTAGCTGTTCTTCTCAATGTTCTTTTAGAAACTTCTCTTCGTATAACAATGGATAATACTCGGCTCACTGGGTTGATAATAATCCACATGCATCAAAATATTACTATTGACATTTCATCAGTTGTTGACAAATTTGCTCATCACCATCCCAGGCAACTTCAAACGATAAACATTCTTGCTGATTAACTAAAGCTGAATGCTAACTCATCTTATCATCATTATCATTCTAACATTGTCATAAGTATAATAGTAATTGTTGAAAGTGAGCATGGCTAGGGTCAAGATACTACTTCAGCACACCCCTGCTCAAAATCCTGGCTACTCCCCTGTGCACTATGCCAAGTACTACACATGACCACTCCTTTCACATATGACTCTCTGCCATATTTAAATCTACAGTTTAATTTCTATATATACTGGTGAGACCAATCCATTAAGCTTTCTATCTGCCCAATATTCTAGCTATGTGCTGTGCTACAAGAACCTTACACTGGCTGTTGCTCTAGTGTAACATGGAATTATCTATAATGCTAGTGTTGTCAAGCAATGGTGTGTCTGCATCGCCACACATCAATATAAGCTGCACATGTTCACATAAACAGCATTGACTTTTCCTCCCATTCCTCCCCCAATGATCACATTGCTCACTAGGTAGCTAGCTCCTTGCTTCTTTCCTTGTCTTAAAAATTGTTATTCATATGATGGATACTTTTTGTGATTCACAACCTGATACACAATTGCTTCAGGCTTGGAAAATCCAGGGAAATCCCCTGATCCTCTCCTTGCGAATGCTCAATATTACCATGTCGTTGTTGCTGCTGAACTTGTTTTCAGATTTTCTGCTTCATGGGAGCTCTCCTGCTGCTACTCTCTGTGGTATGGGACATTTTATACTTGGTCAAGAGCTGGAACAATGAAGTGGTCAAGTACACAGTAAAAGATGCAGTCATAACTAATATTTGGAACTCGATTTCATAAACAGTCTTTATTCTTTCTGTTTACCATTTCTGTTTAGCATTTGTAGTTTTTCTACATAATTTATCATGTTTGCTAAGGGTTAATATTGGAGCAACCTTACACCGAGAGATGATGATAATTCCATGTTCATTTTTTAGTCCAAGCTCTTCAGTGTATAAAATGTGTTCAAAAGTTATGAAGACAGAAAGACACAAGGACTCATTGTCAAGGATGAATATTGAGTTGCTCTACAGCACCTTATGGGTATATACTGGAAGGTTCTCTAAAAAGTTGGGGCTTGGTTGGGGTGGGTGGGGAGGGTGGGGATTGGAGAGGGAGGAGGCAGGAGCCAACAATTTTACATAGAAATGCATTAATGATAATGCTATTGCAAAATATATTCACCCCATTAACAACTATAAATACTTTTGGTTATACTCGGTCTTCTCAATGAACTTTTCAGTTGACATAATAACATTATAATCACCTTCTCAATAATCACCTTTGAATTATATTCACTCAATGTTTCGACTAGATCAATGATTCTCAACCATTCCCCCATTCCCCCATCAATTACTCCCTCAGCCTGATGTATTTTGACATTTACCCCCTTACCCATACAAAAAGTGCATAGCCATCATAAAGGCACAGAAAAGTAAGAAGATAAGAAAACACATTTATTATCTAGGTATTGCATAAAATATAGTAATATACTTTGATAAAAAAAGAAATGTATATAGTCCATTCGTATCACAGTCCATTCGAATCACACCAAAAAAAATAAAACAGAAACACCAGAAGCATTATTAGTGGGAACACTGCTGATTCATTGAGTCAACCAGTTTATTTGTTCGAGGAGCTTGATGGCAACGCTACTCTCATATCGTCATCCATTTTCACGCGATTCCTGGCCTTTGTCTTCATTGCTACTAAAGTTGAGAACCCTGATTCACATAAGTATGTAGTGACAAAAGGAAGAAGCACAAAAGGAAGAAGCACTTGGAAGGCACGCTGAGTAAGAAGTGGGAATGAATCTGTGAGTTTTATCCAAAAATCAACACCAACCTTTTCAAATTCATTCTTCTCCAAGATTAGCAGAGGATTGAAGATCAATCAGCTCGTCTTTTGCTGGGTCGTCATCTTTCATTTCTGACAGTTCAGTGGTAAAAGGTCTTATTATCTATCTCTCTGTAGGAATCATGTCTTTTGAAAAGTAGCCAGTGAAGTTTTCCTAAGATTTTTGTGATGTCTTCATTTATCTCAGTTAACACACTAGGTCTCCTCATCCAAGTTTATAAAATTTTCCAAGTTACTTTGATAAACTCTTCATGCCCATAAGTCCAGTTTGGTCTGCAATGCTGTCGTTTTTTCACTTGCTTCAACATGGTTACTGATGTTCCCTGGAATTGTTTGTTTACTTGGTTAAGATGGATAAATATATCTGAGAAGTACCCTAAACAGGTGATGAACTTGGGATCAGCAACGTTTTCACACAACTTTGAATCCCGGTCACGAAGAAAATTCTCTACCTCAGTACGGAGCTCAAACACACGATTAAGAATAAGTCCACGTGAAAGCCACCTCACCTCAGCAAAAGAGTTGAATGCTCAGAACCCATCTCATCACAAAAAGCTTTGAACAAACAGTGATTCAGTGCTCGGGCACGAATGAAATTAACAGCCTCGACAACTTTCTGCAAAACCATTTTCAGATTTTCAGGAAGCGTTTTTGCAGCCAATGCATGTCTGTGAAGAACACAATGTGTTATTATCACATTGGGTGCCTTTTGCTTCACAAGTGCAGTGAAGCCTGATCTCACTCCCATCATGGCTGGGGCTCCATCAGTACAGATTGAATCAACAATGTCCCATGTGAGATTTCCTTTCAAAGAAGTCTTGTGTTTTCTGAATTATATCAGTAGCCTTTGTGGTTTGTTGGAGATGTTCACAGAAGAGAAATTCATTTTCCCACATATATATGTAACGGACCAAAACAAGAAGTTGTGACAAATTTGCAACATCACAGGATTCATTAAGTTAAAGAAATTTTGGCTGGGCTAGATTTGATCTGTTCAATATATTGTTGATAAATATCTTCAGACATTTCAATAATACGTCGATGAATTGTGTCATTAGAAAGGGGAATGTCTTGAATCTTCTGTTTTGCTTCTTTCCCACATACATGTTCAACCATGTCTAAGGCACAAGGTTTAATCAGCTTCTCGGCAATGTCATGAGGTTTCATTGCCTTTGCTATTCGCTACGCTGCATGATAGGAAGCTGCAAGCATTGGTTTCTTCTTAGATATGAAGCCAAGTGTAGGCAGTGTTCCTGCAGCCCTAAACCTAGCTCTCTTTACCTCAAATTTAGCACGGTCATTAGAAGGATGTGTAGCTTCCAGATGCTGTTTCAGTATTGAAGGTTTCAGTGACCCATTTCCAAGAACTTTTGAGCACAGCAGACACTGAGGCTTCTCCACACCATCCACAACAACGAAGTCAAAGCCATATTGTACATATGAATCCAGGTATGTACGTTTCTCGGGCATGGCAAAATCTGAAAAGAAATAATTATGTAATATATAAACTACGGCTACTAGGTCTATTGAACTACCTGAGACCAAGGTCAAAGGTAGTATCTTAGTTGAATAGACCTAGTAGCCATAGTTCATGTTATATACCTTGATTGTTCTCTGATCTCCAGCAGCTGAACTATTGAGCTAGCTTAAACTAGCTATTTTCTCTGAGCTATAATGAGCTAGCTAGCTATAGCTATAGTAAATAGAAATTTTGGTTTGTAATGAGTCTTTCATGAATGGATATTCCAGGGGAAGGAACATTGAATAGCAATGAAAACTTTCCCAGACATATATATAGTAAAACAATGACAACAATCACAGACCAAAGGCAATAGTTATAGTGTGAATAATAATAATGAGAAATAGTAACCTCAGGCAAGTTATAGATACCAACCTGCTTAGAGGTCTATAAGCCTTTTCCTTATTCAATTATCAGGGCAATTATTTACCCCATGCCATGTCATTTTTTACCCTCAGGGGGTAAATTTGCCCCTGGTTGAGGATCCTCCCTGGACTAGATGCTCTAGCCTTCATCAGAATAAGGCTGATGAAGGCTAGAGCATTTAGTCGAAAAGTCGAGTGAATACAATTTGAAGTTGATTATTAAAAAGGTGATTATAATATACTCAGTATGTCCATCTGGCCAGTTAAATCTCTTTGTATAGCTATATAGCTATGTAGCATCATAGTTTTATTTCAGTCATAGTTGTTGGATGTGGTTTCATTATCATTCTACTGTTGAAGTTGACACTGGAATGGTGAGATAGCTAGTCTGAGTAGTTTGTCCACTTTAGAAAGAATCCACTTGTAGACACTATGCATATTATTCATTGCTTACTGTCAGGGAGCATCCTGACAACTGCCTCTGACACCTCTGGGAAAGGAGTAACAACCTGTGGGAATCACTCACCTGATTACTCACCTACATCTGAATATGTAAAACCACAGAGATCAGAGAAGACAGACTACCCACAAACCACTACGTGAACTGTGATAGAATCTATAAAAGAGAAGAACAGCAAAGAGAAAAAAAGGAGAGAGAGAAAGGAGAAAAGACAAGAGAACTAAAGGAACTGTAAAAGACAGTTGGTGTATGAGACAATTGTGATTCTATGCTATCATTATTCTTTACCTTTATGACTTATCAGAAGGGTGGAGATTGAATTGGTCAAGCTAGGTTTATTGATAAGAGTTGCGGAGCAACTAAGTCAGTAAACAAGAGGTTGGCGTCGCAGGAGCTGCAACAGAGTGAGCTTCTCATGACATTGGTGGTAGCGGTGGTCCAAAACAGTGTTGGATCCGAGTGAAAGACAACCTGGAGAGGAATTCCTGGTTGGTCGGAGCATTACGTTGCGGTTAAATGATTTTTGGTTTGCTGTATTAGCAGGGAAACGGCTCAGGTATTTAGTACCTAGGTGCCTGTGAAACAAAACCCTACGCTAGGATATTTTGAAGTGTTGGTCCCTAGGGACAGTGCATATTTCAGTTTTATCCTTTTGTTGTTGTCGTTTATATATAGCGACAGTATCTCAGTTAAATTCGTTTTCTGTATATGCAACCCGCGAACATGTCTCACGAACGAGCGCGGCCAGGAGAAGACCATCAGTTACGGAGTGGGCGTCTTTTCCAAACTCCTAGGGATGGTATGGCAGAAGAAGTAACGATTGATGAAGAACCTATTATGTCTGGAACGCTGCTGATGGTGCGATTCGTTCAAGCAGAAAAAGAGGGAGGAAGAAAGACTTCAGCGAGAGGAAGAACGAAGGGAGCGCGAGCAGGCACGTCAAGAACGTCAAGAAGAACGTTGGTCTCAGCTCCTATCATCACGATTTCCTCCACCCTCAGCAGCAGTAGCACCTCCCAAGATAAACTTACAGAAGTTTAGTGAAGGTACCGACGACATGGGTGCCTAACTAAAAATGTTCGAGGTGACAGCCAGCGCGAATGGTTGGCCACCCCTACATTGGGCGAACTACTTGAGGAGTTCGTTGTCTGGGCAAGGGTTGACAGCAGTGGCAGCTCTCCCAGCACATGATCAGACTGATTATGGGCTAGTCAAAGAAGCCCTCCTAAACGTCTACAAGGTGACCTCTGAAACCTACAGAGCCAGGGTATTCGACCAAACGTTCGACCTAACCAACCCCAACGGATGGTTCAGAACGTACAAGCAGTCCTTCCATCAGTGGTTGGACTTCTCCGACAAGACAGAGCGAGATACCATGCTTTATAAGCTCATACTGAAGAGTCTTCCAGGGTGGCTGGAGGGGCAGATGCGACGGCTGAAATCCGACACCTACGAGGAACTGGGTGAAGCCGTTGCACGTTATTTGTCCAGCCAGCGCCAAGGGGAAGAATGCCTAAGAAACCCGAACAGAGAGAGGGCTTTCGACCGAAGCCAAGGGACACTCAGAACCGCCCCAGACCACTGGAACCAAGACATCCAGATGTAGAGAGAAACAAAGGTGTCTACTCTCCACCTGTTAGGCACCTGAAACAGATCGAATGCTTGGTATGGAAAAAAGGGACACTTTCGAAAAGATTGTCAGGTAAAGATGGAAAACATCAACTTTGGTCAGAGTACGTACATCCGAACCAATTTACCAACTTGGACAAGAATGGCCAAGGTCAATGGTAAGTCTGTAGTAGCATTGCTTGACACGGGCTGTTCGAAGTCAATAGTGCATCCAAGGTGTATTGACAGCAAAAACCGACTAGGGTGGAAGATCCCCTACACCACAGCTAGTTCTCGAAAGACTTGGTTTCCCGCCGCGAGAATTGAGCTACAAATAAACGGGAAGACACACGAGCTGGCAGTAGGTGTATCACCTCACATGAACGTGGACATGCTCTTAGGAAAATATGTACCACACTTCAGGAAGCTACTACGAGAGATGCTTCAGGATGATGTCGATGAGGAGATACAGGAAGCGAGAACCTCTGATGTGGCAATGGTGACCACGAGAGCCCAGATACGGCAACAAGAGAAACAAGAGGAAACAACATCGACACAGCAAGAAATCGATGGAGCAGAGATCCAGGGTCTAGACGAGTCCAGTGGAGACAAACCTGAGGTAGAGTTGGGTCAATTGTTCAACTTTTCTCATGATATGTTTGCAGACAAGACTGAAAGAACACAACCTCCCACCAGCAATGAGGAAGCAGAACGAACAGACGTGGAGAAGATTTCTCCCTCACAACTGGGTTCACTCCAACTGCTCGACCCATCATTGAAGGATGTGAGAGCGCAGGCTGAGAAGAACACAAGAGACTTCTTCTGGGAGCAAGGTCTGTTAATGAGAAAGCCTTATCAGAACCAGGATGAAAATTTAGTTGTGGTTCCCCGAGAATGTAGATCTGAGCTTCTAGGCACACAATTCGCCCACAGCTGGACATTTCGGCCAAGTCCGAATGCTGGAGACTGTTAGACGAAGAGTAGATTGGCCACACCTGGTGAGTGACATAATTTTGTCAATCCTGTCCTGTATGTCAATGTGCAGCACCTGCATCGCTGGTGCGAGTCCCACTCAGACCCTTACCAGTGATATCAACACCATTCCGAAGGATAGCCATGGATATCTTTGGACCACTATCACGGACCTCTGCAGGAAACAAATACGTCCTTGTTGTCATGGACTATGCGACAAAGTGGCCGGAGGCATTTCCGTTGAAGAATGCAACCACAGAAGCCGTGATCAACTGTTTAATTGAGTTGACAGCTCGACTGGGGGTACCCGAGGAGATACTAACTGACAACGGTACGAATTTTATATCTAAAACAATGAAACAATTCTGTACTTTAACAGGAATCAAACAGATTCGGACTTCACCCTACTATCCCCAAACGGATGGCATGGCTTACGTTTTATGGGCCTACCGAGGTACGGTTCATGCATCCACGGGATTCTCACCATACGAGTTGACGTTTGGGAGAAAAATGAGGACGCCATTGGACGCTCTTACAGATCACTGGACGAAAAAGGAAGAAGAAAACGACATTGAGGTTGTCGAATACCTAAGGTTATTACGAGAAAAGATAACCATCGTCCGAGAAATGGCCCAAACAAATGAAGAAGAAGCCAAACGAAATCATAAGAAACACTATGACAAAAAGACAGTGAGTAAAACATTGTGTGTGGGTGACCATGTTCTTGTGTTTCAACCCAGGAAACAGAACAAATTAGTGAATGAATGGAGAGGACCCGTCATAATAACAAAGAAGTTATCAGAAACTAATTATGAGGTTGATATGGGAGAGGGTCGGAAGAGACACCGACTCTTCCACATCAATGGACTGAAGACGTGGAATGCACCGGAATCTGCGGTATTCTTTGTGGAAGAAGAGGAAGATGAAGTGACATCAGAACATCAACCAACAGGTTCAATCCTGACAACCCTCACAGGAAAAGGAACTGGATGAATTACGTCACTCATTCAAGGATGTGATCAGGGATGAACCAGGATGGACGCACCTGATACACCACGTGACTCACACGGCTGATGTCAGCCCGATTAGGCTTCCACCTTACAGACTACCACACACTGGTCACGAGTATCTCCGAAAAGAGATCAATACACTGCTAAAACAGGATTATTACACCCTCTAAAAGTCCTTGGGCAGCACCCGTCGTTTTGGTGCCAAAGAAGGACGGAAGTAAGCGTCTTTGAGTAGAGAAAGTTGTATCTGGTAACACAAGCTGATCCCTACCCGATCCCTCGGGTAGAAGATTTAATCGACGAGGTCGGGAGAGCCAAATACATTACAGCGTTGGACCTCACCAAAGGCTACTGGCAAGTGCCCATTGATGAGGAGAGCCAGCCCAAGACAGCTTTTATCAGCCCATGGGGGAAATACGAGTTTAAGACGATGCCGTTCGGTTTAGTGGCTGCACCTTCGACGTTTCAACGATTGATGGACCAAGTTCTCCAGGGAATACATCATTTCGTGGCCGCATATTTGGACAACATCCTTACCATAGCAACAGCTGGGAAGAACACATGAAGCACGTGAATGAAGTCTTCACAAGACTACGAGACGCAGGCCTAACAGTGAAGAGGAACAAGTGCAAGTTTGCCTGTAATAGTTGTGTCTATTTGGGACATGTGGTGGGTCAAGGACAAGTACATCCTATGCAGGCTAAGATTAAAGCAGTCCAAGCCTTTGCCAGACCCCTTACGAAGAAAGATGTGAGCTTTTTTAGGCTTAGCAGGGTACTACAGGACCTAGCTTTGCTACAATTGCCACGCCCCTCTCTAACTTAACAAGGAAAGACATGCCTATTAAGATAACATGGAATGATACTTTGGAGAACGCTTTCACTCAGTTAAAAGAGATGCTATTTACTTATCCTATTTTGATAACACCAAAATGGGACATGCCTTTCATCCTGCAGACAGATGCTTCCGCCACAGACATAGCATACGTGCCGAGTCAGAAAGATGAACAGGGGGAGGAGAACCCGTTAGCCAATGGATCTCGAAAGCTTCTAAAACGTGAACAACAATACTCCACAATCGAAAGGGAAGCATTGGCGATTGTTGAGGGGTAAAGCACTACCGAGTCTACCTGGAAGGTTCGAGGTTTGAGATTCAGACAGATCACAACCCGTTAACAAGACTGAGTCATCTTAAGATGGATATGCATGGACGTCTCGTGAGGTGGACATTATCATTACAACCATTCGACTTTACAATCACACATAAGCCAGGCACCCGAAATGGCAATGCAGATGGTTTATCTCGGGAGTTTCCTAAGGAAAGGGGAATGTCAGGGAGCATCCTGACAACTTCCTCTGGGAAAGGAGTAACAACCTGTGGGAATCACTCACCTGATTACTCACCTACATCTGAATATGTAAAACCACAGAGATCAGAGAAGACCGACTACCCACAAACCACTACGTGAACTGTGATAGACAATCTATAAAAGAGAAGAACAGCAAAGAGAAAAAAAGGAGAGAGAGAGAAGAGAAAAGACAAGAAGGAACTGTAAAAGACAGTTGGTGTATGATACAATTGGTGTACGAGACAATTGTGATTCTATGCCATCATTCTTCTTCTTTACCTTTATGACTTATCAGAAGGGTGGAGATTGAATTGGTCAAGCTAGGTTTATTGATAAGAGTTGCGGAGCAACTAAGTCAGTAAACAAGAGGTTGGCGTCGCAGGAGCTGTAACAGAGTGAGCTTCTCCTGACACTTACACACTGGCATGTACACTTGTTGATGAAGGCCATTATATCAACCAGAAGAGGCAGGTGCTTCTGAACATCAGCTGAGATGGATCCCAGTGAAATATTTTCCTCACAAATAGCATTATAAATGAAATAGTGACTACCACAAAGGTAAAGAATAATAATAGCATAGAATCACAATTGTCTACCACAACTCTGAATTGGTGACACAAATCAGCTGCAAGTAGTAGCCCATTCAATAATAGGAACAAGTGGTTCAGTCGCAGATTCTTGATAACCTGGCTTGTACCTCTCCATCTTGACAGATTCTCTCTGAAAGTTCCCCCCGTTAAAGCATGATGGTGGGAAGACTAGTGATATTTCCTGGAAGTGTCAAAGCGGGCAATCCTCTTAATGAGTTATTTCCCGCTCCCCCCACACCCTCCCTAACCCATCGCCCCAGGATGGGGGGGGGGGGGAACCATTGCTCACGTGACACCGGCTTATGCGGAGTTCTTCTGCGACCAAGAACTTGCTGCAATCTTACTGTAATACTCCTACTAAAATTGCAGTGCTTGGAAAGTTAGAGGTCATTGGTTTATAGATCGTTTGTAGTAGCGAGTAGGTAAATATAATGAAGGCTGCATTAGCACGTAAAATTTTGCGACCTCGACCAGGCATGGCGATTTGCAGTTTCTGGCAAGGTAGGGTGGAGATTGTGCTGTGGATTCTAACAACGCTGGTAAGTTGGCGTTGTACTATTTGATGTTATTGATACTGTACATTCAGACTAACTGTAATGATTGCTGCTGCTATCTGCATTGTGTGTGAGCATAGCTATAGTTATAAGTATTCGGTTCTCATCGGGGAAAAACTCTTGTGCCCTTGAGGGAGGAAGGTTAATATAATTATTTCTAGTTGTTATTAACCTACATAACTCTTAATGAATTTAGCTCTGCCCCTACAAAACAATATGTGAGGGAATAGCCGTGTCACGGAGGCTATGTCTTCAGCTATGTCTTCAGCGGTGTCTGGAATGTGATACTCTTACAGTCACTCTGATCCTTTAACAAAACCTGTAATTTAGCTCAACACCCCAACTTCCTCAAGTCTGGTGGGTTGCCTTTTATAGTTCTCCTGCCAGCCCTTATAAGGTAACACTATAATGAGTCTCAGCCTAGACCTGACCAATTGATGGCCACTTAGTATGGCATATCCAAGTCTGAATTTATTGTTACACTTTAATTAACCAGCCATATGTTAATGAGTCTCTCTCTGTTTGTCAGATATAGGCTTTCGCGGCAACAGGCTCAATCCCCTGACACAGTCCTTGGACAAAACATCAAGAAGTATTAATGTTCTCTTTTAGATAGGAGGACCAGCAGGAAGCATCCGGACTTGTTAGTAGATTGTCTCCATTGCAGCAGTAAATATAGAGAAGTTGATAATCCAGAGAATAGTCGAGCACTTTCAAAACTTCACGAGAGTGAACAATATGTTCACACACAATACTCAATCTTCCACATAAATGGTCATCCAAACATTTATGTATGCATAGTTAGCCAAATATGCTCTTGACTGCTTCTGTCACCTCTTATCACTTCTGCAATGATTGTCTGTGGTCTTAGATAGTTCTAGTTCCAGCTACTTCTTGTAAGTCCCACCACAGCTACTTATATAGTGTTAAGAAGAAAATTGTGTCGAATACTTCACAGGATGGTGTGATTGGTTTACAAACTTCACAATTGTCGTATTCTTTATGCATGGACCCATTTCTTCCCTTATAAATTGCAATAAATTGCAAGTCAATGTTCTATTTAAATGTAATCCAATTACGCTGGCTGTGAAATGGTGATGTTCTGGAAATACAAGAAATCAAGACCCATATCTGGGATAAAGTAGATAAAAGTGAGATGGATAGAAAGAGAGTACGTCTATTGTCAGGACCTCCATCAATAAACAGTAGTGAGGATTAATCACACTGAAGACTACATGCTTCAGATGCTGCTTCTTTGAGCCCCACCATTACTATGCCATGAAGACTCTTCATAGGAAAGTTAACCAGAAGACACACGAATGGAATTAAGTTAAATATGGTGAGATAGTGATCAACAACTTTGAATGAACTGCTTCGGATACCAACACATGTTTATTAGACTCAACTACAGTGACAAGGAAACCAGGTTCATCTATTTTGGTCCCGTGTTTGTCGCTTAGCACACATAGTTAATGAACTCTTTGAATTCGAATACTTTTCTCACATTGATAATGAAAAAAGCTGCTGTAACATAACATGTGTCTTCATGGCTCTTTTACCAAATTCTGTCTTTCCTGAATCGTTAATTTTATGTCTAGCTTTTCTGTATATTGTAGTGTGAACTGTCTTTGTTCAAAATTCTAAGAATCCAGGATGTGCATGGGCTTTTGGTGATCTGACTTTTTCTTGATTAACCAGATCATGTACTGAAATAACACAAGCCATGTGTGTTACACTAGTTTGGCATCAGTAATTCCCTGTAGCTCCTACACTACATTCTTGAATGAACTTCTTGCATTCATCCAAGGACCATTATACTGATAGTTTCTGAATAGTTTCTATCTGATAGGTCAATAATTATGTCAAGATCTTCCACGTGGACCTTCTACCAAACCCTTACTCATGTTCATTGGAAAGATTAGAGAATTCCCACAGTAGCTTCAAATTAATGAGTATAAGCATTTGACTGTTCACTTGCCTATTGCTTGCCTATTGACTAGATAATGATATCTGCTTCGCTACTAGCTGAAGGAAATTTTATAAAAACATAATCCTTGTACTGTTACTATGGGAGTAGGTGAGTTTTGCTGTGCAAAATGATAATCCACTCTATAATATAATTATGTACTTTTTGAGAGGATCTTGAGGGCACACACCTTCAATAGACATGAACTCAAGCATAATTTTATGCAATATCACTTCTAGTTCCATAGCCGTGAAGGTGATGGATTACAGACTGGAAGAACTTGGAAACATGGACTCGTTCAACAATGAACAGCTTTCATTCTAGAATGGTGATTTCAGCTGACGACATAAAATGTTAATAATTTATCAGCTTAAAAATGTTTGTCTCTCAACAAACTCTCAGTTAACATAATAATAATATAGATGCAATAACTTTATCAATAATCGACTCAAATTTGCTTACTTGATATTTCGTCTAGCTGCTCTAGCCTTTGAAGTTTACTGTAGATGCTCTAGCCTTCCGGATGAAGGCTAGAGCATCTAGCTAAAACGAAAATTTAAGTTGATTATTGATAAATTCAATGTTGTTTTTGTCAAGATATCAACCTAAATTCTTTGTTCTACTGGTTGAATAAAATTTGAGATGACTGATTAGTTTGGTTGTAAGTTTGGCCCAACTAATTTAAAGAGAAATCTAGCTTTCATTCTCTTGTTTTGCTCCATCAGATAACCAGCAGGATCATGCACAGACTTAGCTAGCAACTCCATATTTATCTTGAATATTTCTCCTGCACAGACTTAGCTAGCACCTCCATATTTATCTTGAATATTTCTCCTGCACAGACTTAGCCAGCACTGCCATATTTATCTTGAATATTCCTCCATATACTTCCCTTCCAATAGAAATTGCAGGAATTTGAAAAGAGTGCTCAGTAATCAAGAAGGATGACTAGTTTTCAGTAGAATGTTTTCAATTCTGATATACCTGTGGCATGTTATATCTGATGAATCTGACAAATGCACGAGAGATTTTGCGGCTTCTTTTATTGAAGGTAATATGGTGGCTGTTGATCTACCAAAATATTCCACAAATGATTGGACAGAAGATTAACCTGAGTTAGAAACTTCCTTCTAACTGACACACAAGTTCTTTCTAACTGATACACAAGTTCTTTCTCAGCAAGTTATTCTTTAGCTGTTGTTTCTTCATCCTCATATAAAATACCATATCAACTAAGGATGGCTTATTTGGGAGTCACAAATCTATAGCTCTTTGCATGATCTAGAACAATTATATATAACTGCTAAATCACTGGAAAATCAAAGTTAAAAATTAATATTCCTAGAGTACTTATTAGCTGGTCAGTGAAGTGCTTCTGTTATAGCAGCAGTGTTATTTTTAGCGACTTACCAGTTGCAGACATAGATAATTTAGCTTCACATGAGCTTGCTATACAAGTCAGATGAGGTCATAAATGTAAGGTCAGGAAGGTCTACCAACTTTGATTGTCTTGCACCGTAAACACACAGAGAAGTGCAATCACAAAGCAGACTGGTGTGCAATAATTGGAATAATGATAACTCTTAATTTTGTAGATGCAGGAAGTGGATAGAAACTAATACCTACAATTATATACAATCTCTGCATTAAGTTTGAGTTGCTCGAGCCCATATTATGCTAATTGTAAGTTTGCATGCAACATATTAGTTGGCAAGCAAAGTGAGCCTTCAGTGGGGAGTTGGATGGAATACTTGGTATTGGATTTGCATGCATGTGTATGTATATATGTATGTATGTGTTTCCCATGACAAATGGTATCCACCTACACAGCTATATTGAGGAATTGAGAAGCTTTGTTGTAATGAAACTGACAGTAGTAACTATTCTCCAGTGCTACCCATTCTCTTTCCTCGATCTTCAAATCAGCCACTCTCAATGTTTTTCACTATGAGGACCATTTCCAGTTTACAAAGTCATTTTTAAGGCAGGTGACCCATTCATATATTTTACTGTTGAAGGTATGTTGAATACATATATAGCCAGATTCACCATGCACAACAGTGTAAGCTTTCTCAATCAGTACACCTGTGAAGGATTGCTTCACTTGACAATTATATCTGCACTTGCATGGTGAGAGCTCACAATGCAAACTCAGAGGAAGAATACTATACCACTGGGACTTTGTAGATGGTGAGATCAGGATGAATGCTATTGAAGGGTGGTAGACATTCAAAGAAGTACTATAATATTATATATGTAGCTATATAAAATATATTCAAGGAAATATTATATATCTGTAGCTATCTATAATATATTCAAGGAAATACTATCTAGCTATATATAATTTATTCGATGAAATAATACATATATGGATTACAATAATATATATAGCAAGGAAATATCTATAATATATTCAAGGAAATACTATCTTCTATATATATTAATATATTCAAGTAAATACTATATATATGTATTATTACAATGTAGCTATATTCTATATATATATGTATTACAATAATATATATATATAATATATGCAAGGATATATATATTAGCTCTATATTTTTAATAATATATTTGGAACAAAACATGCTTTTGCGCTTCTTCAAATGACAAACTGAATAAAGTGCTTAAGTATAAAAGCTAACACATGTCAAAAGTAAGTCACATGAAGTGCACATGATCCATGGCATGTCTGATTGCTTCAGTGTGGAACCTGGCAAGATATCAGACAGATGATTACAAGCATGGTTTCATGTGTCCGAGTCAAGATTCAGCAACCAGTAGCTCCAGCCCTATATCCAGGTCAAAGTGCAGGTCCACAGGTCCAGTATGAGATAGATATGCAATCACTTCTTCACAAGCAGTTCCTCCTCTGCTTGTGATCACGGAGAGCCACTGTTCATATCTAAGAAACACACTACAATCAACCAGGATCTGGGGGGGGGGGGGGGGGGGGGGGGGGGGGGGATGACCTACTGAGATTTCAACCGTTCCCTGAGGAGCAAGTGGGCCAGATCCCAGGTACTCAACCACCACACCTACAGTGCATGCTAGGACGATGATAAAGGACTTGAACTCTTCCTATGGAAGGGCAATTCCATCAGCCAGTAGCCCTCCAACACCACAACAGCATGGATGATACACAGTTGCTGCACCAATAGCACTGTGGTAGCTAATACATCAACCAGTGAGCTCATCAGACTGAATACATGATCAGCACATCTCTCTGGTAGCTAATACATCAACCAGTGAGCTCATACAGACTGCATACATAATGAGTATGTAGCAGCTGTGCCAATCATGATGGAAATCCACTCCCTACCACCACCAACTCAAAATTGGGTCTTCCATCCCTGGGGACTATTATATGAGAGCATGTGCTTCTAGCTAGAGTTTACATAGCCACAGCAGTAGTCATGGCTGTCAGTAGTCATGGCTGTCAGTAGTCATGGCTGTCAGTAGTCATGGCTGTCAGTAGTCATGGCTGTGTTGTGTGACTGAAACATAGGAGCAGGGTACCAGTATAAGCCACTCAGTGGCGGCAATGCAGGAGGAAAGGGAGAAGAGGAAGTCTCATTTTGAAAGGTGAGCTGCAAATGGTTGAGCGAGTTGGACTCTATAAGTTATCTCTCAGTGAGAGTGAGAGAGAAGCCATGAAGCTCACCTTGTCTTTCACTCGTCGCTCTCTGCCTGCGTCACGCTTGGTCACTTTGCAAGGCCAGTGCACATTGCTAACTTCAACCCTGCACTTTTTTTCAATTGTGCTTCCACCACTTACACCAGTGTGGTACTACTTCTATATTCTACATGCATGGCTGCACACTACACACACACTCTCTCTCTCTCATACACACACACACTCTCTCATACACACACACACACACACACACACACACATTGCAGGTTGGTTCTCTGCCAGTCCTAACAGCAGCTGCTGTAGTTCTATGGCAGATAGAGGACCTCTCCCATGGTGGAAGTAATTCCACCATCAATGGAGGTAATGCCAACATCTCCTCCACTATTACAGATACAAAGATAGTTGGAGCATATCTGGTGGCCATTACTGGTTTGACCATGATATTCCTTCTGCTTTTCATCCTCCTACGCATATGCAACATTGGAGTTATCAACCTCTTCATTGAGTTCTTCCTTGTCATGGTGAGTGAAACTTTACACTTATTTCTCTCATGTTTGTAAGATGTGGACTGTTGTATCCTCAGCTGCAGTACGAGGGAAGTGCTATAATTATTAACACATTTTAGCACATTTTGAGGCGAGTGTTATTTCTAACACAGTACGAGGGGAGTGTTATTATTATTAACACAGTATGAGAGGAGTGCTATTATTATTAATACTGTACGAGTAGAGTGTTATTATTATTATTAACACAGTACAAGGGGAGTGGTATTATTATTAACACAGTATGAGGAGAGTGCTATTATTATTAACACAGTACAAGAGTGCTAACTTATTGACACAGTATGAGGGGACACTGCACAGGAAGAATGATATAATTATTTGTGCATACAATGCACACTCATGACTTCAGCACTGCACCACTCAGTACCACCATCATCTTGCATTCATCACATTCCATCTGCAAATAGAATGTTTTACTTTCCTTTCTTTTGCAAGAAGCCTATGGCGGGGAGCCTGCACCACTAATCAGGAGGAGTAATTGTTGACTGCTCATGTGAAGGAGCTCTAATTGCCCTCCAGCCTCTTCTCACATTAAGAACATTGCTCCATTTTTCTCTGCTTTGAAGCAAGAGACTCACAAAGAAATCCAGAAAGAGCCACTTGATGGGTTCCTAGTCAATCCAAAAACTTTCCCAAAATAGTGAAAATCTCATCAGGACTAGGACAAGCTAGATTCCTACCAAACCAAATCCCACGCCCCATGCCTCCCCTCCATTCCACAGCAGAAGACTTGTCAGATCCACCCTCATTCCCTAGCCCTAGCCCTAGATTCACTTCATCCAGCGACTAGCATACACACACTCCAAAAATAAACAAAAACCTGACGAGTATCTACTGGATATATATTCTCTAAGCCCTAGCCCTTGTCCTAGTTCTAGCCCTAGCCCTAACCCTAGCAATTATATTCTCTCAGCTCTAGTGTAAGCTCTAGCCATAGACACCCTAGCCCTAACTCTAAGAAGTATTATATTCTTTCGGCTCTAGTGCTAGCTCTAGTCCTAGCCCTAGACCTAACTCTAGCAAATATTTCTTGATATATATTCTCTCAGCTCTAGTGCAAACTCTAGCCCTAGCCCTAGCCCAATCCCTAGCCTTAGCCCTAGCCTTAGCAAGCATTTCTTGATGTATATTCTCTCAGCTTAGTGTGAGCCCTACCATAGCCCTAGCTCTAGCCCTAACCCTAGCAAGTATTTCTTGATGTATATTCTCTCAGCTCTAGCCCTAGCACTAGCCCTAAATCTAAGAAGTATTTTTAATGCATAATCTCCTAGTTTCTTTCAGTTCGTGCTCTCTTTCACACGCAAAATATTTGTCTTGTTCACAAGACCACTCCCATTGTCTTGTATACAGATTGTCTCTGCTCCTTTGTAGTTCAAAGCAACCCTCTTCAACCTGCCTCAAATGTTAGTCTAGTGTGTGTACCCATGGAGCTATTGTCAACCTACTTCAACCTGCCTCAACCCAGTGTGGTGTTGGTCCAATGTGAGTCCACATAGAGCTATTATAACCTACTTCTACCCAGTGTGGTGTTGGTCCAGGCTGTGTCCCCATGGAGCTATTTCCAACCTACTTCTACCTGCCTCAGCCCAGTGTGGTGTTGGTCCAGTGTGTGTCCCCATGGAGTTATTGCCAACCTACTTCAACCTGCAGTGTGGCCATAGAGCTATTGTCAACTTACTTCAACCTGCCTCAACCCAGTCTCATGTTTATGATTCAGTGTGGATCCCCATAGAGCTATTGTCAACTTACTTCAACCTGCCTCAGCCCAGTGTCATGTTGATGATCCAATGTGCATCCCCATGGAGTATTTCTCACAATAGCTTTATAGGCAACACTGAGTAGAATATTTTACTCGGTGTTTAGGTCAAACTCCTACCAATTCCCTATGTGATTCAGGAGTAGCAAGCAGTACCCATGCTTCTACATGCTATGCTAGCAAATTTTATGCCATTGCAGTGATGACCTTTGTCTACAGCTGGTGGGACATGTCATGTTGCACTATCCCTGTGAGAGTTCGTGTTCAACTGACAAACAATTTTTTTTTGTGGAGACACTATTAATGGACTTCATTTTGAGAGCACTTCCTGAAAGAGCACCGAGTCATTGACTGCAAGGAGAGTTTTCTTTCAGTGTGTTAGAATCTGTGATTCCAAGTGTGATACTGAGTGAGCACACTGTCCTCTACACTTATTTTGGAGCATATGGTTTCTCTCTCTATAGCAGTTCAGTTACCAGCATGTCTTGTTACTCACATGTACAAGTTGTCTGTGGACAGGAAGGGAAGGGGGAACAAATATTGTGTATGCTCAGATCAGTCTTCCAAAGCACAATGTTGTTTCTAGAATGTTATCTACAATTGGAGTTCTACACATTGCTCTACCAGTTGTGAATGTGAGTCTTAACCTCACAACCATGTACACTGCACCAAAATTGGGGATTTGATATGCCAGGTCAAGTTGTGAGTGTGAGTGATGAGTTCTCTCTCTCTCCATGGCCCTCGAGCATCCACCAAAGTGTGTGCTGATGCCTCATCACATGGATTTGGAGCAGTGTTGATACAAGGGCATTTGACTCGAGGGAAAACCTGTAGCCTGTGCATCACGATCCATGAATCACGATCCATGACTGAGAAACATTATGCCCAAATCGAGAAAGAAGCATTGGCTTTCACTTAGGCCTGTGAAAAGACTTTATACTTGGGATAAATTCATTGCAACCGACAACAAACTACTGGTACCTACTGGGAACAAAACACCTCGATACTCTACTCCCATGAATACTAAGATTTTATGTACGTTTAGACGACTCATGTACCAGGGAAACTCCTGCACACTGCAGACACACTCCCAAGAGTTCAATCTTCATCACAACTGATTGATACAAGACTATGAGAGGAAGCAGAGAGTGTGATGGAACTCTATACACCACACCTACTTGCTGGTGCAGAGAGACAATGTGAATACCAGAAAGCCCAAGTCGAAAATCACATTTGCTCAAAAGTAATCCTACCCTGCCAAAAATGATGGCCAGATGAAAGGAGTATAAAAGCAGAACTCACACCATACTAGACTACATGTGGAGAACTCACCCCAAAGAAGAACAACTCCTACTCCATGGCAAGTGCAGAGTCATACCTAAATCTCTCCACAAGAGAAGTTGAGAAATGATTTTCCTGTTTGACACTGAGGAGTGCAAAGGTATTGAATCTGGGAAAACACTTCTGTCTGGTGGCCAGGACTACCTCATGAAATAGCACACACTTTTATCTGGTGGTTGGGACTATCTCATGAAGTAGCACACACTTTTATCTGGTGGTTGGGACTATCTCATGAAGTAGCACACACTTTTATCTGGTGGTTGGGACTATCTCATGAAGTAGCACACACTTTTATCTGGTGGTTGGGACTATCTCATGAAGTAGCACACACTTCTGTCTGGTGGCCAGAACTATCTCATGAAATAGCACACACTTCTGCCTGGTGACCAGGATTATCTCATGAAGTAGTCACACTTCTGCCTGGTGACCAGGATTATCTCATGAAGTAGTCACACTTCTGTCTGGTGACCAGGACTATCTCATGAAGTAGCACACATGTCTGTCTGGTGGCCAGGACTATGTACCTCACAGAGTAGCACATGGTGAAACAATGTCCAAAATGTGCATGAAATGTCACCCCGGAGAGAAGGAATATCTCAACAAAACTACCCGAGTATCCAAGGGAAAAGATTGACACCAACCTCTTCCAACTCAAAGGAGCCACTTACCTGGTAGTAGTGGACTACTTCTCAAGGTACACCAAAGTAGCAGTATTGCACCCACCATCATCATCAAAGCACTGAATAACACATTTTCAAGATTTGGAATACCAGAAACTGTTATCAGCAACAATGATCCTCAGTGCACACCACAATAATTCATCAAATTCATGGGGAGACACTTATGCACAACCCCACCCCCACCCCCCCCCCACCCCACCCCAAACAAAAGTAACAGCACCAGTCATATTATGATGGATTCCATAGCAGTAATCATCACTTTAAAGACCGACAGAAACACTATTATGACTGTCATCACAGAGTTAGGGCTCAGCAGTATATTCCAGATAATTCAGATTATATCCAGTGACACACCTAGTTCCAGGCAAAGTTGCGTCAGTGGCCCACACTCCTCGTTCACATGTGGTTGAAACACGGACAGGATGAGTAAGGAGAAACTAATGGCATCTCAACATGGTATATACCTACAAGTCGAGACTGCAGACTACGAACCCTGACCAGAACATTATCATGACCTGGTCACAAACTGGGACACTGATTAAAGCTGCACAAAGACTACACGACATTGATTAAACTGATTTCCTTCAAATAAACTCTCAACGAACAATCAGTTGACATAACGAAATTACAATGATCTTCTCGATAATCAACTTGAATTTTACTCTCGTGATGTTTTTGCTAGATGCTCTAGCCTTCATCAGGAATAATGAGATTCTAAGACTCATGTGAGCTTGTTATATAACGGAAGCTGGCCATCCACCATGTCAAACTTGCTGGTAGAATTTCCTCATCACGGCATCTCATGCTGAACATGTGATTCTTCCACCAAGGAGAGGTGTGTAATAAGATTCATTGTACTTACCTTTGATGCAATCATGTCACTAATTCTATTAGCTTCAATAGGGTTAACAAACTATCATCAGTTTAAGTGACTTTATATGTCCTTAATTGACATGATAGACATTAGATTGTAGGTGTCATTTTGAGATTGACTGGTTTTTGTATAAATACCCTACATTGTTGTCACCATCAAGTTGTCAATTTAGAGAATAGTACACTTTCCATCTCAGCATAGCTACCTGCCATATGTCCTGGCTTGGGAAACATTTGATCAGCACACCAAGAGGAAAAGGTTTTAAAAATCATTATTGATGTTTTGTCCAAGTAGATAACTTCAGGTTGTAAAATCTCACTGAATGTGCAGATTTTTGGAGGCTTCCTGTGTCGTAAGATCTCATTGAATGGTAGATACCTAAATTGTGGTTCCACCTATTCTGTTAGGACTCTGTACTGGAACAACTCCATGACCAAACTTGATCTTTGTCGGAAGATCGCACTGAATGGCAGAAATAATTTTTGTAAGATGGCTTCCTATGTCGTAAGGTCTCATTGAATGGTAACATACCCAAATTGTAGTAATACCTAATCTGTTAAGACTCTGTATTGGAACAACTCCATCAAGACTGTACAGTGTCCACAAGCAAAGTCAAAGAAAGTTCCACTGGCGGGCATGGGAGACATTGGGACATTAGAGAATGTGAGGGATGTGTGTGAACAGAGAAACTCTTCAGTCTACCACATTTCTGGGGACTCTCAAGATCACCAGACCATTATGGGATATCATGATCTCCTTCATGGCATATTATTGGTCTCCTTCGTGGTATCATGGGTCTCCATTGTGGGATATCATGGCTCTCCTTCATGTGACATCATGGGTCTACTTCGTGGGATATCATGGGTCTCCATCGTGGGATATTGTGGGTATTTTTCACAAAATATTGTGGTGGAACTGACTTGTTCACAAAGTGGGTGGTGCTTTTGCCATCAAGGACACAAAATTCAACCAGTCTCTCACAGCATTAGTTGACGAGGTTATCTGGTATGGTGTTGCAATGTACATTCACAGCAATCAAGGGGCAAACCTTTGTAATGAGGGCATTCAAACTACATGCGTACTCCTAAACATGGGCCAAAGCAACACTTCTGCTTATCCTCCAGGCAATGGACAAATGGAATGATGGCTGTGGTAGTTGCAACCATAATAGACCACTACCATATTACCATCGAAAGTTGATAGGCAGAAATTTGAATGAAGCACCGCTGACATGGGGGCCTGCAGTTCGAGCAGTTATCATGAATCACCTGACCACACAAGGGGAACCCTTGCCAGTTTTGGATCTAATAAATACGTTCCTTCCTGGCCAAAGAAAATGGAAGGGGTTGGGAAGGTTGCATTCATGCAGTCAATTTTTAATATCACACTAGTCCCTCATTCTTCCCATTCTGCCTTATGTTTGGATGAATCCCTAAGGTACCTGTAGATGTCATGCTTGGCTGGTGGATAAGGAAGAGTTTCAAGGGCATCCCCACTGCCCAGGAGCTGCATCACTAGCCATAGCCATCAAAATGATATTTATGAACAGAATAGCCAAGGAGTCAAGCTTGAAGTGGCTGATCATGTGGCTATGGCTCTATGTCCCAGCTGTGAAAAAAATGAGGAATTTGTGGTACGGCCCCTACTCTGTGACTGACCAGGCAGCCTTATGAGCTAACATATCCAGTTAATAGGCAGCAAAGCTACTGTCATTGTGTATCAGATTGAGGTATAAAGTCCAAGAGACAGCCTCGATCATTACTGTCAGAATTACCTGACTAGATCATGGGAGTGGTGTGCTGTTAAGTGCTCCCTCGCACGTACACCTCCTCCAACAGCTCAATCGTTACTTACCTCGAATGACCCCATAATGTTTTATCGTCCACCTCAAAGGCTGTCTGACTATTATGGTGACTGTGTGTAGTTTTTGTCTCATGGGACCCAGATACTGGGAGGGGGAATTGTGTAGTACGGACATAATTGTGTATCATTATTGCCTCAATACTGCCCGATTATTGATTTCTTGTGTGGTCTTTCTGTGGTCGCATTTACATGCTGTACACATGCTCTGTGCATGTGATTCACATGTGAAGCATAGACAGTGACTAGTTGAGTTATAATAAAAGTTCATTTCATCTTGACTAAACATTACACATGCACATGATTTTACAGGGACTATGGTGCATCTAAACAGAAGCTTTCTAGCTTTTATGCCTCATGAAATTAAATAAAAAAAGGTCTTAAATAATTAGAAAGTGCATCAGTAATTCTCTATATAAATTGCATCAGGATTTTCTATATAAGTATTCTCTATATTGGCTGACCCACTTTTTTAAATGGCAACACCTTCAAAACAAAAATTGTACAAGTATGTTAATTATTTTAAGACAAACAATATTTTGGATTGACCTGCTAAAAAAAGAAAGAAGCAAAACTGTAGTCCACATCTATTTAATAATAATAATAATAATATATGATTTTACAGCAAGACACGTATGTGTGGAAGATACATTGAGTGTGTTCAGAAATGTGATAAATGCTGATGGTATGCCTGTAAGTCCTATAGGCACCCATTTTTTAATTAAAAGTACTTATAATTATCTAGCGAGATTAGTGTAGGGGTGATTAGATGCATCTTGCACAGGGACATGAGAAGTGATACGTGCAGGGTTGCTCAGATATAAAGTGCTGGTTGAAGTGGTCCCAAAATATATTTATCAGCTGGCAGCGAAGTGTTGTAAGTGACAGATCCAAGTTTAGAGGAGGGAGTGAGTTCCACAGTCTGGGAAGTCTATTGAAATAGAAATGACTGATGCGGTTAGTTCTTGACCTAGTGTGCCTTAACTTGGCATTGGATGACGATCTGGTGTTGTTGGCGGAGATCGAAATGTAATGATTAATGTTAAATCTATCTGTGGGATTCTTCAGTTCTTCAGTTCTTTGATGTAGAACATGATGTCAGCTATTTCGTACCACATCATTAAGGGTAATATGTTCAGGGCTAGCAGCCTGTCTCTATATTCCATCAAAAAATTGTTCAAGATGAACTTTGTTGCCCTTCTTGGACCTTTTCCAACATAGTGATCTCCTTAATTAACCGTGGCCTCCAAACTTGTGAACAGTATGTTAGCTTTGACCTGACCAGAGTGAGATAGAGTGTTCTCAGTGTTTCTCTCGATGACATTCTGCCAAATGTACGTTTCAGTATTCCCAGTTGCTGATATGCTTTCGCAGTGATCGCACCATATTGTTACCAAGATAGGTCTGTCGAGATGACAACTCCTAAATCCTTGTGAGAATCCTTGGCTGGTAATGGCATGTCCTTGATGGTGTAGTTGAAATCAATGCTGTGTTTGGTGGAATTAAACCGTAACAGGATGCATTTGGAGACATTGAATGTCATATGCTTGTCTCAAAGACTAAGCCATGCATGTCCTAGTATAAACGATGACCCTTTACCATTTAAAAAGAAGTACAATATTGGTGCGCATATTTTAAACGGTACAGGCTCCTTTTAAGTGGTTGTGGTCAATATGGATATACTCTCAGTGAAATCTCAGTTGACATAGTAGAATATTTTTCTTGACCAGCTTAAAATTTGTTCTTCGACATTTCAGCTCGATGCTCTAGTTTTTCTCAGGAAGAACAGGGGCGTACCCAGCATAGAGCGCTCGGAGCGCGTGCACCCCCCCCCCTAGAGTACAGAAAGCAAAAAAAAAAAAAGGGAAAAAAAGGAAAAAGAAGAAAAAAGGTGTGGCCAAGAGTAATCCACGTGCGCGCATGCAGTAACTAGAGAGCCACCTCGAGTCATGTTCCATGACAAGTTCTCAAGCTAGCTCAGTGACTGTGTGGTTGATTTTTGATTTGAGCTGCCAACTATATACATCTCAGCAGAAATGCTACCCGAAAAAGAAGCAGAGAATTACACTTTTTGACTTCAGAAATGCAATGACAGAGAACCGACTTAATGCCCTTCTTCTGCTCTTCTGTCATAGAGACATTTCTGACAGCATAAACCTTGATAACGTCATAGACCGATTTGCAAAACTTAAGCCACGGAGAATGCTGCTACTCAATCCTCTCAACTAGTCCCATTAATCATTTATTTTTGTCATATGATGTACTTTATATAATGTAAATACCGGTTATTTGATCGGTTAGCTATATGGACATATTTCTAAGATATATTTTTTAATTGGTGCCAGCCATTCTGATCACAAATTGGTTTTCCGCATGCAGCAATACACTTAATTGAGCTATATACCCTATTCTATTTGGTTTTGACTACAAAGGCCGCACCCCCCCTCTCTAAATCCTGGGTACGCCCCTGAAGAATGATGAAGGCTAGAGCAGCTAGCCGAAACCCTGAGTGAGGTTGATTATCAACTAAGATAACGTGGTTTGGTCTAGTTTGTTTTCCTTTCTTGGCAATCAAATATACTGTGCATTCTATTCTTAGCTGTGTGTACTATTTGAGGTGCTCTACTATTTCAACATGACTAACTGACATGAGCACAATAGTTGCACGAGATCACTGGATCTTAAAAGGATGGATTATTGATAATAGCAGCTCTACTCATGCCCTCTATTCAAGTTTTGTCTTCTACATAGCCAGATTTGTTGCTTGCGAATAGATCATCGTCAGTCTCTTCTATCTTTTCTGTGGAGTTTGGCCGTCTCGCTGGCGATGCTTGCTGAAACACTTTCTGCTATTTCCCCAGGCTTTAAAGCAGTGAATGCTGTCATCATGTGACCCATCTGCTTGGCTGATACACCGGAACTTTTGAAGGATTTTTCAGTGGTGACAGATCACCAAGCTTTTTCTACCCACGCCTGACAGCATATTTTCTGGTGCTTCCATACTTCCTGCTGGTATGCAGCCTAATTGAGAGCACATTATATATTTTTTTGAGATGATAAATGCTGTACCATCTAATCAAGTAATCAAGGGCGTGTTCCATTTGAGGAATATGGTAGTTATCTTGATAGAGGATTAAGTAAGTCAGAGTTCTACAAAATCAAACACAGAGCTTCTGGGTATCCAGGTTTTTAAGCTAAAAGACTATTCAATTTGCAGGAGAGAATCAGATCATGGAGAAGCAAAAGAAGTGACTGAAAACAGTTGTCAAGACTATGATGAAGGCTAGAGCATCTAGTCAAAATGTCGAGAGAGTAAAATTTCAAGTTTATTAATGAGAAAGTTATTGTAATTATATTACGTCAACTGAGAGTTCATTGAAAGACTATGGGTGTGTTTTTTTATCTTTAAAAAGTGGTCCTGATTTGGTCGGACTGGTCACCACTACCTGTGTGTTGTGGGGGGGTGGACTTGTTTTGACTGGCCAAAGTGCTACTAGGAAAATCCATCCCTCAAGTTCTAGGAAACTAACACTGCAGTTCACAATGAAATTTCAACTCTGTAATCTAGCATAACAAATATATCACCAACAGTAGGAAACGATAGTTTAATTAACTATGATTGCCTTCCATTGCTATATAGATAATCACCATCAACACAGTGTTGTTCCTGGCGCATCTGGCAGGGGGCGTAGCTGCCATCACCTTTGCTATTGAATGGACTACAGGAACCATAGTAGGAATTTCTCTAATGTGCAGTTCAGTGAGTTACACTATTTGATCAATCATGTGTTGTTGCTATCCCTCACATGTGTTGTTGCTATCCCTCATGTGTGTTGTTGCTATCCCTCATGTGTGTTGTTGCTATCCCTCACGTATGTTGTTGCTATTCCTCATGTGTGTTGTTGCTATCCCTCACGTGTGTGTTGCTATTCCTCATGTGTGTTGTTGCTATTCCTCATGTGTGTTGTTGCTATTCCACATGTGTGTTGTTGCTACCCCTCACGTGTGTTGTTGCTATCCCTCAGGTGTGTAGTTGCTACCCCTCACGTGTGTTGTTGCTACCCCTCACGTGTGTTGTTGCTATTCCTCATGTATTGTTGCTATCTCTCATGTGTGTTGTTGCTATTCCTCACATGTGTTGTTGCTATTCCTCATGTGTGTTGTTGCTATCCCTCACATGTGTTGTTGCTATCCCTCATGTGCGTTGCTATCCCTCATGTGTGTTGTTGTTGTTATCCCTCATGTGTGTTGTTGCTATCCCTCATGTGTGTTGTTGGTATTCCTCATGTGTGTTGTTGCTATCCCTCATGTGTGTTGTTGCTATCCCTCATGTGTGTTGTTGCTACCCCTCACGTGTGTTGTTGCTATTCCTCATGTATTGTTGCTATCTCTCATGTGTGTTGTTGCTATTCCTCACATGTGTTGTTGCTATCCCTCATGTGTGTTGTTGCTATCCCTCATGTGTGTTGTTGCTATTCCTCATGTGTGTTGTTGCTATTCCTCATGTGTGTTGTTTCTATCCCTCACATGTGTTGTTGCTATCCCTCATGTGTGTTGTTGTTGTTATCCCTCATGTGTGTTGTTGCTATCCCTCATGTGTGTTGTTGCTATCCCTCATGTGTGTTGTTGCTATTCCTCATGTGTGTTGTTGCTATTCCTCATGTGTGTTGTTGCTATCCCTCACATGTGTTGTTGCTATTCCTCATGTGTGTTGTTGCTATCCCTCACATGTGTTGTTGCTATCCCTCATGTGTGTTGTTGCTATCCCTCACGTATGTTGTTGCTATTCCTCATGTGTGTTGTTGCTATCCCTCACGTGTGTTGTTGCTATTCCTCATGTGTGTTGTTGCTATTCCTCATGTGTGTTGTTGCTATTCCACATGTGTGTTGTTGCTACCCCTCACGTGTGTTGTTGCTATCCCTCAGGTGTGTAGTTGCTATTCCTCATGTATTGTTGCTATCTCTCATGTGTGTTGTTGCTATTCCTCACATGTGTTGTTGCTATTCCTCATGTGTGTTGTTGCTATCCCTCACATGTGTTGTTGCTATCCCTCATGTGCGTTGCTATCCCTCATGTGTGTTGTTGTTGTTATCCCTCATGTGTGTTGTTGCTATCCCTCATGTGTGTTGTTGGTATTCCTCATGTGTGTTGTTGCTATCCCTCATGTGTGTTGTTGCTATCCCTCATGTGTGTTGTTGCTACCCCTCACGTGTGTTGTTGCTATCCCTCAGGTGTGTAGTTGCTATTCCACATGTGTGTTGTTGCTACCCCTCACGTGTGTTGTTGCTATTCCTCATGTATTGTTGCTATCTCTCATGTGTGTTGTTGCTATTCCTCACATGTGTTGTTGCTATTCCTCATGTGTGTTGTTGCTATCCCTCACATGTGTTGTTGCTATCCCTCATGTGCGTTGCTATCCCTCATGTGTGTTGTTGTTGTTATCCCTCATGTGTGTTGTTGCTATCCCTCATGTGTGTTGTTGGTATTCCTCATGTGTGTTGTTGCTATCCCTCATGTGTGTTGTTGCTATCCCTCATGTGTGTTGTTGCTATCCCTCACATGTGTTGTTGCTATTCCTCATGTGTGCTGTTGCTATCCCTCACGTGTGTTGTTGCTATTCCTCATGTGTGTTGTTGCTATTCCTCATGTGTGTTGTTGCTATTCCACATGTGTGTTGTTGCTACCCCTCACGTGTGTTGTTGCTATCCCTCAGGTGTGTAGTTGCTATTCCACATGTGTGTTGTTGCTACCCCTCACGTGTGTTGTTGCTATTCCTCATGTATTGTTGCTATCCCTCATGTGTGTTGTTGCTATTCCTCACATGTGTTGTTGCTATCCCTCATGTGCGTTGCTATCCCTCATGTGTGTTGTTGTTATTATCCCTCATGTGTGTTGTTGCTATCCCTCATGTGTGTTGTTGGTATTCCTCATGTGTGTTGTTGCTATCCCTCATGTGTGTTGTTGCTATCCCTCATGTGTGTTGTTGCTATCCCTCACATGTGTTGTTGCTATCCCTCATGTGTGTTGCTATCCCTCATGTGTGTTGTTGCTATCCCTCACGTGTGTTGTTGGTATCCCTCATGTGTGTTGTTGCTATCCCTCATGTGTGTTGTTGCTATCCCTCATGTGTGTTGTTGCTATCCCTCATGTGTGTTGTTGCTATCCCTCACATGTGTTGTTGCTACCCCTCACGTGCGGTTGTTGCTATCCCTCACATGTGCTGTTGCTAACCCTCACATGTGTTGTTCTTTTATTTTGTTTATTGTGCCACTTATTCCTATACTGTCACGGCCGTATTTAGTGGGGGAGGGGAGGGGGGGGGGAGGGGGGGGGGGGTTCTGATTTGAGATGGTTTAAAAAAATCAACAATGGACTTTTAATTGTAGGTTGTGTAATGGTACAGACTGAACTGGTGTCTTTGATTCATCAAATTACCATACCTTAGTGGGGAGTGTAGTATGCATTTTCAATGACAGAAAAGAGGTTGAATGGATTGTGATGCTTTTGATCATCGTGAAAATGATAATGTACCTGCAACAGAGGAAATTTAGCTAACTGGAGCACTACATACTTTAAGATTCATGAATGCACATTTAATTGCATTACCATATCTCAGGTTATCTGCTCTCAAAAGAAAGAGCCATGCAGTAATTATAACTGTCCACATTCATTGCTCACCAAATAGATGTCTAGATATGGCCCTGATTGTACTACAATAAGCTAACTTTGAAACATGTTGCTCTAGTGTAGCACACAGCTCCCTACAATAATACCCCTGCCATACAATGAAGAAGATCAAAGCTTCACATATTCCCAATAACTAGTTTTTACATTTTTGTTACTCCCTCATGAGTACATCACATTGCTCGATCTTCTGACTATTTGGTTCACTTCTTCCCGTCTCTGTTGTTGCTGTTGCTGTTGTCAAACTTGTTATCAGGGTTTCTGTTTCATGGGAGCTCTCCTGCTGCTACTGTCTGTGGTATGGGACATTTTGTACTTGGTCAAGAGCTGGAACAATAAAGTGGTCAAGTATACGCTGAAAGATGCAATCATAGGTTGAAAAAAAGAGTTGGAAACTTATTTCTTACTAATGATTAACAGTCAAGAGATGATAAATTTGCACCTTTACTTTCTATTTGAAGCTTTTCAGTTGTACTTGAAAGTTAACAAGGAATTTATGATTAATATCGAGTGCTAAATGGTAAAGAATCATATTCGTTGAATTTTTAATTTTTAATGGCAGTTGGCAACCCCCTAACCCCCCCCCCCCCTCCCCTCTTCTCAAAGCTCATATATATCTCAGCTAAAATTCACATTGGCAGCTTCTAACTGCCTAAGTGATGGTTTTAGTCAACATTAGCTCCAAAAAGACTTGCTATGTGCCTTGTACACTTCGTTAAAGCAGCAAACCGGCAAACTGTAGAAGGTGTGAAGAAGCATTGAAATTCGTCTTCAAGGATCTATCTATGTTTATATGTATCTGTTTTTTACTTGCATAACTTTCATCAAACACTCCAAATATTCCAACACACCCCCACAACTACTTTGTTTATGATTGCTTATGATTGCGGAATAAAATGTTTGGCAAGGATCAGTTAGGTGTGTACCCATAATTGCACATGCTAAGCCAGACAAATTAACTCCACATGCTATAGTATAATAAAGCCAGACAAATGTAATTGCACATGCTATTGCACTCAGTAGTTTGTGACATTCTCCTTCCTAGGCAACTCTAATGAAGTCCAAAGGAGGCTTATCTCTCTATTTAGAATGTCTGGTGAAATCAAGTCTCATTCACACAAACAAGATAGGATGATCTAAGCTTAAAGAGAAGACAAAAGGAACAGGAGGAGAGAGTGAAGAGTAGTTTCTAGCAGTTACCCCCATGGTAAAGGAGTGTCCCGGTAAGCTTAGAGCTTAAAGTCAGGCCTGATTTGAAATAACCTTGTGGAATTTAATGTCAGGTTTTTTTCTCCAATCATTTCATCAACCGAGTCAAAGATTAATTACATATTATCATGAACTCATCAGTTGTCCCTACAGCTTTGGGAAAGTGTGGCTTATTCATGAGACAAGAGGAGGTTGGAGACCTGATCAAGGAGTATAGAGATGCATGCAGAAAGGGAGAACTTGAAAGTCTGGTGGTCGATACAGCCAGAAAATGGATGGAAATACAAGTGAGGGAGGCACTACATGTCCGTTATATGTAATGATCAGTGCATCAAACATGATGTAGGGCTGGAGAAACCCAATTGTTGGGTATCGACTCTCAAGGTTACGCATTTGAAACCATACCCATCATCAGCTCGCTGATATGTTATTGTGCTTAAACATCTAGCATTCAGATGGATCCTGCATCACACGCATTTCATATGAAACACTGCAAATAATATACACTAGCATTCAGATGGATCATGCATCATGTGCATTTCATATGAAACACACTGCCACAACTATAAATAATATACACTAGCATTCAGATGGATCCTGCATCACGTGCATTTCATATGAAACACACTGCCACAACTATACATAATATACACTAGCATTCAAGATGGATCATGCATCATGTGCATTTCATATGAAACACACTGCCACAACTATAAATAATATACACTAGCATTCAGATGGATCCTGCATCACGTGCATTTCATATGAAACACACTGCCACAACTATACATAATATACACAACAATCATATCACGTGCATTTCTATGTCCACTGGACTGGGAGGACTTTATGACAATTGTTGTCATGGCTGAAAATCCATACAGATGTCTCAGTTTATGCAGCGACATTAGGTAAAAAGTAGACATTTTGCAACTCTTGTATCTGCATTGTCCACTGCTCATGACAGCAGGAGTGGACGAAGCCAATATGAAGTGGGTGGCTCATTCATTGTATGTCCTAGTTAAAACCGAAGGTAAAAAGAAGACTACTTTCAATTTCATATTTATAGAACACAATCATTTTACAGAACAGTCATAACTCATTACAATGATTTCTCAATAGTCAACTTGAAAATTTACTCTTTTGAAGTTTCAGCTAGATGCTCTAGCCTTCATCAGGAATAATGAACCTGATGAAGGCTAGAAAATCGAGCTGAAACATCGAGAGAGTAAATTTCAAGTTGAGTATTGAAAGTCATTGTAATCAACTGAGAGTTCATTGAGGGTAATCTTACCATGTTTACATGTGGATAAAGTGCGCAGCTTGAGTCAAGTTATGACAACAATGACATATACATGCACACACACATACATATGTAATATTACATATAAAAACTCGATGTAGCAGTAATCATACAGCATAGAAATCAAGCACCTTATACTGGACTACTAGCAATCAGCTTAGTGATCAGTTAGGTCCTCCACCTGAGGGATAGAGATGTCAGCGGTTTGTGATAATCGTATTAGCATGATTGAAAAAAGCGCTGTTCAACGACTTATCCCAGCTTTTCCTTCTGCCTCTCGCCCTATACCACATTCTCCCCACTCTAACACTCAGGATTACTGTCATTGGTCCAAATCCTTCAAGAGCCATCGTGTATGCTCCAGATCCAAAGGAGCCATCTTGATTCTGCTGTGGAATATTATAGTGGGGATGATCTTTGGAACAATGCAATGTACAGCCATTGCATTGGCTATTGACGATTATAAAGTTAAAACCCAAGAGAAGTTTTTTGTGGTCAAGTTATTGTGCCTGTTTGGAGTAATAGCATTGGGACAAATGTTGTTCTACCCAATTTGTGGATTGATTGCTGATATTTGGTGTGGACGCTTCAAGATAATCATTTTGAGTCTGGTCATGATCACTCTGGGGTTTGCATTCATGTTCATTGCTGGTTTTCTCCACTTTAGTGAGTACACTGGGAATTTGTGGAAGGCAGTATTTTACATCTCGATTGTTATGTGTGTCATCCTCTTGCTGTTTGGATTCTCTGGCTTTCAATCAAATGCAGTTCAATTTGGTTTAGATCAGTTACTAGAGGCCCCCAGTGAAGATCTCAGCCTATTCCTGCATTGGTATGTTTGGACAATGAACCTTGGTGAGATGATAGCACGCATAATAGGATCATTGGTAGTTTGCAACCAAGACATTCGCAAATATGATTCCCTATTTCCACTATTGTTTGCTGTTCCAAGCTGTGCGATGCTATTTATTAGCTGCTACAAGCACCAATGGTTTCACCGTGAACCCAAGACTCGGAATCCTTATGGCTTAGTCTACAAAGTGCTACAGTTTGTGGCAAAGCACAAGAAACCACTTCATCGAAGTGCCTTGACATTCTGTGATGATGTCATTCCAAAAAGAATAGACTTTGCCAAAACTAAATTTGGTGGTCCCTTCACTACAGAGGTAGTAGAAGATGTGAAAACATTCTTGCGCATTCTTGTGATGCTTTTATTTATTTCTCCCATATTTTATTGTCACGTATCCAGTTATAATTTGTTCCCATTCTTCGCCCTTTACATGGGTAATTCGGAACCAATCAACAACAAACGATGCACAGCAAATTGGCTCATATTTCAATCTGGAAACTTTGCTTACATGGTCTCTATTGTAGCCATACCAGTTTATATCTTCTTCATTCTCCCACACGTTCTGAAGTTGGTTCCTCGCATGCTTCACCGTTTGTGGGTCGGGATTCTTATCATGTTTCTCTGTACGTGTACGATGAGTATACTCTATACTACTGCTCTTTATCACGCTGAACAACATGACATCAACTCCACATGCCTCTTTGTTGCTGAATACCGAAACAACGAAAAGTTCTCTCATACTCTAGAATTTCCTGTCGTGACTCTTATCATCCCAAATGTCCTGGCTGGAATTGCTCTACCCATCATCAGCATAACCATCTTTGAGTTTATATCAGCGCAGAGTCCTCACACAATGAAAGGGCTACTACTTGGAGTATTTTATGCCATTCGAGGGATATTCATCATAACAGGGTATCTGGTGGTATTGCCTTTCACTGCCCTAGTGTTTGAGGATACACAAGTGGCTCCTTTCTTGGATTGTGGTTTTTTCTACTTTAACATCAGTGCAGTATTCGCTTTGGTGGGATTAGCTGTGGCCTTGGGAGCAAACAGGTGGTATAGATACAGGGACAGAGAAGAAAAACCTTACTCCCATGCCTACGTGGAGGATTATTATGCTAGGGGCATGTTAAATAGCATCGAGATACCACCTCAACCTCAAATTGACTCCAGCATCCTCAATTATGGCACTATGGATTGGACTTAATGCAGACTGGCAAAGGACTGGCTGTAGCCCTCATTTTTTCTTGACTGACACCCATACAGCATATAGATGCTTGTTTAATAAATGTACTGCCTTGCTTTACACTTGTCCACTTGTTATTGTGTGCTGGCAACAGCTTCTTCACTTTAATTTTTGTTGTCATTCAAATTTGTCTATCGTCTAGTTTGGGAAAGACACTATTTTTGGGGAATTTCTGAACCTCTGTCACGTTTATTTGGGAGTAAAGCCTATATATATTAGTTTTACTTCAAAATAGCACAAGCCAAAAGCACACCAAAAAAGTTTATATCCTTTAAAATAGAATTTTCTCTGATGAAGATAGAAGTATTTTTCTTCAAAAAAACAATAAGCTGATTTCAAAGATAAATTTTAAAGCATATGATGTCAGAAAATCATAGAAGTTTATTTATCAGTTAAAGCTCACTTTGGGAGCTTCTTGGTCTCCTAGCTGGTGGTTTATGATAATTTAAACTCCACAAATACTTCCAGTGTGCCTTGAACCCCTCGCAATGGTAGTGTACTGACAGCCCCCAAAACTTAAAAAACCTTCAAATTTGTCTTCAAGATCTTGTATCTTCTACTTTTCCTCCCACGCTTGAATTGCATTCAGTTGGTCCACTCATTATTATTTTCTGAAGACTCCTGTTGTCCAATGCACTGCAGCAACTAATCTGTTTCTCGATTCATTAAACACCCAAAAATTGACAAAAGATTGCCAGTGTACAGGTGAATCTCTCTGCTGCAAATGACACTGCATGGCAAACCTGAAACATGTAAGTATCGTCAATGTTGTCCAGTTTATCCATGCTTATCATGCAAGGTACAGCCTTCTTTCTGGAAACCCCCAATCGTGACACTGGACTACAAAATGGGAATCCATTGCCCTCTCTCTGCAAATACTTTGAGCTGTGCAACATAAAACTGAGGATTAAGAAAACAACATCCTCAATCTTCCACCTATCTAACCACCTATAACATCAACCTCAATGCCAAGATTCTGAAGTTCAAAGAGCATCCAATGTACTTGGAGGTTGCCCTAAACTGGTCTCCCTTCAAGAAACACCTGAGTGTACTAGCACTGAGTAAGCTGGTTGCGCAAGATGGGTGACAATTTTACCACCTATATTCCCCCCCCTCCCCCCCCCCCCCACCCCCCCCCCCACCCCACTCTGGTGATGAGTATGACACATCATCTTACAGTTGTCACTAAGGGAAACTTGAAGTTGTCATTAATGCCCTCTAAACCATCTCAGGAGCACTCTAGTACGCTCGCACTGAGATGCTCCCAGTGATAGATGCAATACCTCCTTCAGACTCCAAGAGGTATTGCAGTATGAGAAAGTACCTCATCCCAAACCTATTAGAGTACATAAGAACTCAAAGTATCCAGAGGAACTACTTTGTGATTAATTTAGCTTCGTTTAAAAAAAAAGTGTGGTTTCTGTGTACATCAGTCACAACACTTTTTCTGTGACCACAGCAATATCAAAAGTATCATGATATGAAACTTCACTGATGAAATATTGGGAGGGAGGAGGGAGCTATTAGAGCTACTGGCCTCATTGTCCCTCCCCCCTCCTCCACATTCCTAAATCTTTAAATCCAACAAAAGCCACAGTCTCTGACTGAGTCCCACATTCTAAACCTGTTTATTGCTACGATTTTAGCATATTTGTGGTCAGTGTGCAGGCGCATACAGCCTTCATGACATATTTCACATCATTTCAGAGTAAAAAAGATGAAATTTAGAACTTAGGTAGTTTCCTTCTCCCTCTTGGTGTGGAGGAGAAGTTGGTGTGGAGGAGAAGTCAGCTTAACATCCCAAACACAATGTGCAGAAGGTCCCTCCCACAATCCCTCTTTATAGAAAATTTAATGCAGCTAGGGATATAAATGACAAGAAAAAGGAAAAATATGTCTGCCTGGGGAGACTAATCCTTAGCACATTCTACCACTTCAAGAGGGACTGAAGTACCTGTGTGTGTGTGAATGTGTGTCGTTGCTGGTTGTGTGTGCCGCTCTAATATGCTGGAGGTACATGCTCGAGTTGCACTTGAGTTACTGGTGGTGTATGCTCTAGTTGCACTAGTTGCTGGTGGTGTATTCTTTAGTTGCACTAGTTGCTGATGGTGCATGCTCTTGTTGCTGGTGTTGTGGGCTGTAGTTGCTGGTGATGTATGCTCTAGTTGCACTCTAGTTGCTGGTGGTGTATGCTTTAGTTGCACTAGTTGTTGGTGGTGTGTGTTCTAGTTTCTGGTGTGCATGCTCTAGTTGCACTCTATTTGCTGGTGGTGCTTGTTCTAGTTGCACTCGAGTTGCTGGTGATGTATGCCCTAGTTGCACTAGTTGCTGGTGGAGTATGCTCTAGTTGCTGGTGGTGTGGGATCTAGTTGCTGGTGGTGCATGTTCTAGTTGCTGGTGGTGCATGGTCTAGTTGCTGGTGTTGTGGGCTGTAGTTGCTGGTGATGTATGCTCTAGTTGCACTTTAGTTGCTGGTGGTGTCTTCTCTAGTTGCTGGTGGTGTCTTCTCTAGTTGCTGGTGGTGTGTTCTCTAGGTGCTGGTTGTATATGCTCTGGTTGCACTTTAGTTGCTGGTGCATGCTCTAGTTGCTGGCTCTAGTTGCTGGTGATGTATGCTCTAGTTGCACTTTAGTTTCAGGTATTGTGCACTCTAGTTGCTGGTGTATGCTCTCTTGTGTGTGTGTGTATGTGTGTGTGTGTGCATGTGAGTGTGTATGTGTGTGTGTTGTGTGTGTGTGTGTGTGAGTTTGGGGGAAGGAGGCAGGGAAGGGTGTTTTTCTCTATGAGAAAGTGTCATTGCTAAGCCCAAGTGTGTCACATGACTCTTGACTAGTGTGACCTACACAGTCTGTTGACACCTCACGGGACTCTACTTCAGTCTGGAACCTTATTTTTCATACTTTTCATGCTCCCAAAGACCCAAAATGGGTTCCTCACATGCTTAACTGTTTGTGGGTGGCTTCTTATCATGTTTCTTTGTGTGTGTTTTATTAGAATGTTATTGTGCTGGAATACTCAATGAACTCTTCTCACAGAGTATCAAAAATAACTTCTCCCCAATGCAAGTTTCTTGTCTTGTCTCTCCCCATCCCAAGTGTCCCTCTATACCTCCCTCCCATCAACCATCACCTATACTTGCATATGAAGATGATGGTCATTACATAGAAGGGCAATGCCATGACTATACTTGCATATGAAGATGGTGACCGTTACATTACCACCTGAAGAATGGCGGGCAATGCCAGGACTATACTTGTGTATGAAGGTGATGGTCGTTATATTACCTCCCAAAGAAGGGCAATGCCATGACTATACTTGCATATGAAGATGATGGTCATTACATTACCTCCCAAATGCCATGACTGTACTTGCATATGAAGGAGATGGTCATTATATTACCACTGCTTGCAGATGGGCATTGTATACAACGAAACAACAACAACAACAAAACAATTTGTACAACAATGCCCCTTTGATTAGCTATATCAACATGACATCAGCTTGGAATTGCCCCAAGCCTAAGCAAGCCAGTATACATTTACTGTGTACAAAACACCATTCGACTTCCTTTCCCAACAATATTTATTTTCTCTACTTTCATTTTAAAGTTTCAACATCTTAACAAAGTTTTAATTTTCTTTATCAGTGTGGACTCTTCTCCCAATCAATTTAGATTTCTCCCAATCAATTTAGATTTCTCGCTCCTCTTTTTCTAAGCAGCACTTGGTTTTGCTCACCTGGTTGCTTTCACTGGTGGCATGCAAATCATGGCTCCTCTTTATACTTAAAATCTCTGACTGAACTGTCAATGTCGTGTCCCCCCTTCATTTCAGGTTCGCTCCAGAAAATTTGTTTCTCTGCATCCCTTTCTTCTCCTTGACACTTTCCCCTGACATTCGTCTGTTTGTGAGCCGCTCCCGAGAGGGTTAAAACAGGAATATTGTAAATAAAATGATACAAATCAGATTTCTGCAGTTTTTCAAGTACACTTCATAACATCATTTTGGTATTTCTTAGATAATTAATTAATTAACCAATTGTTGTTGTTGTTGTTGTTATTGTATTGCAGTAGGCTCCTAGTTTGACATTTCAAAATGGCAGATGGCAAAAAAAGAAAGCTTTAAAGCTCACATCGGCAGCTTCTTAACTGCTAATTTCCTCTAGCTACTAATCTGCTGAAATTCTCTTCCATGATGACCATTTCCTATTTAAGAGACGTTGGGTTTAAGGCAAGCGACTTTTTAGAGGGTGAACTTAATTATGCTGAATACATGGATACACAAATACACAAACAACAACAAATATGTTGTTCTTTTTATTGACCCAAAACAAGACAGCACTCATGTAGACCACAATCAGCAGTGGTGGATCCAGGGTGGGGGTCCTCGGTGTTACTTTGCTTAGCTATAGAAAACTTATAAGTAACTCCCAGTGGCAAGATTTTTTTCAATTCAAAACACTTGGCTTATAAAATGCAATGTGCTTGTAGAGAAAAACCACCAGATCTGCATGGCCAACTAGAAGTCTCCAGAAGATATTCTGTATTCTCCCCCCCCCCCCCACCCCCCACACACACTCCCCTTCCAGTTAAGTGACCCTTTATCATTTAAAATCAATACATACACCAATCATTGAAAGCAGTACAACATTGGTGCACAGTGATTTTAAGTGTTTTAAGTGGTAAAGGGTCATATAATTATGGTCTATATATATACATGGGTGCAGGCTTGATATGAGCTTTTGAGTTGCATTTAAAATAGTGTCAAACCAATAGAGCAACTGCTATGTTCAAAGGAGGCTTAACTATACAGCTGAACCTATGCCCAAATAGCTGTTTGGTTCTCCTATAACATTTTTTGAAGGTATATAGCAGTAGCTCGATACAACAATCAACTTTCAATTCTTCTGTATGCAGTCAACAATAGCAACAAAGTATGAGATGTGCTTATTTTTGTGCGGAGAACATAGTGTTTAGTCAACAATAGCAAAGAGCATGATATGTGTTGAGTCTAACAACATTAAGGCACTGCATCGGTTTCTATGCATTATAGTTGCATCATAAAGAACTGTATTTACTGTCAAACTTTCTTGTGGGGTTCCAGCATTTTTAACACTATTTCTAACTTGTTCCTCCTCTGTTGTATATACACTACATAAATCAGCACATAACCTATCTTGTTTATCTTGTTGCTTTTATTGTGTCCCCACTGATACTATAATGTTCACAGCTTTACCAATGTAAGGTCAGCTACAGCCTCCTTCAAGAATAATTGCACAGGATAACTCCACAAACCACAAACCGAGCAGTTTGGTATTTTGGTATAGGATCAGCTACAGTCTGTCTGCTGAAATTGGTAAAATCTCTCCCAAGAGCGAGAACTTCACAAACCCCAACAGCTGAACTGAGTGTGGGTTAAATGTATTGTGCACAAATGTTAATCTTCAAAATGCTGAGTCCCCTAGGACCATCACACCTCATGCATGATGTGTGCGTGTGTGCATGTATGTGTGGGGTGGGGGGAGGCCATTAAATCAGTCCCTTCCTCCTCTCCCCACATTTCACTATGCACTGCAAAATGCACTCACACATTTCCACCATCACCTGATTATGCTCACCCTCCACCTCCTTCCCAAGCAACAATGCCACCTTCCCCTCAGTGCCTACCATCCTAAACTCCTCCAACCATATTCCAGCTCCCACAATTCCATTAATGCTTTCCGTTCCCTTCCAAATTGACACAACCTATTAGAAAGTGCCCCACATCGTCCCCTTCCTTCCTGTCACACAATATGCATCTATCATCACTACACAGCCTACATCAATCATTGTCCTGCAATATACCTGATGACCCTGTCCTCAACCTAAACATCAACCTCGCTCCCTCATATCCCTGTAATGGCCTTGTATACCTTTCTGCTCCATCACCTTTTGCCAACCTATACCACTTCAAGCTGCCCTTACCTCGACATCCTCCTCCCAATCACATGCATTCCTCTTCTTCATATTCTTCCCACCATCCCATCCCTCCATCCAGTGCCACAATTTTTATCAGTCTACCCTCCTCCATGTTTATTATTTTGATGATCTTTACCAACTTGTGTGTTTATCAGGAGACCAGTAGACCAGTATTAAAACATGAATGGATTTATGGTGCTTCAGTCATGGGGATGGAAGAAAAGCAATAATTTCACGAAAGCTGGAAATGTTTTTGGAGCTAAAATCATGCAAGATGTTGCCAAAGTGAGTTTTATGTGGTGTAATTTTGGAGTCTGACATTTTGGAATAGAAATAGATCTTAAATCAATAGGTGCTACACTCACCATGCATAAAGTAGGTGACTTCCAAGGCTTTATTTCAGACTCGACAGTTTTTCGGTCTTTTGTTTTACTACATGAACTAAGTATTCAAAACAGAGCATGGAGCCTTTTTGGAGCTAATAGTAGCAAAGTATTCAAGGCACAGCATGGAGTCTTTTTGGAGCTGATTGTGTCTGGAACCCATTTATATAGGCATATAAGAAGGAGCTTTAGTTTTTTGGGGGGCCTCTATTTTCACATTTGTAATAGTTTGGTCTGCAGGTTTGGTTTTATAAAGGGCTCACTGTGAGTGTTTTTGGAGCTAACAGCAGTGAACCACATTTAGGCAGCTAAATATGAGTCTGCAAATGTGAGTGTTAGATGATGTGCTTTGGTTTTTGGAGGGAAAGTTTGCTTTCTACTATTTTAAAAGTGGGTCAACCAAATCATTATTATTACACGAGACAATGCAATGCATGTATTAGTGTGGTAAGTGAAAGTGCAGTTGAAAGAGAGAAAAATAAATATTGTGCTTTATAGCCTGATGCCCTATAACTTTTGTGACTTAATAAAAATCATGTACGATTCATAGACAAGACAAAAACTATCATACATACTAGCTACCAACAAATAAACCACTCAACAAAAAATAAGCAAATTAAATTGCTTTACAAAAAATATAGAAATGAAGCAGAAATAATCACTCTCAATGAACTCTCAGTTGACAAAATAACATTAAAATCATAATCAACTTCAAATTGTATTCACTAGACATTTCAACTAGATGCTCTAGCTTTCCTCAGGAATAATGAGACGCTAAGGCTCACGTGAGCCTGCTATATACCAGTAGCTAGGTATTCACCATGTGCCAGTACACACGCCTAGCACATGCACCAGATGTAAATATAATAATTAAACAATTAGTAAATTAAAACATGTAAAATTAAACATGAACAATAAATAAAAATGTACATAAATTTAAAAAAACAAATAAATAAAACAACAATTATGTAAGAATTAAAATATATAATAGTACCGCTTTGTAGTCCTCACCAGTTTCTTCAGTATGGAGCTCCAGTTGACCAGCAGGGTACTCATGGCTCAATTGCAGAAAGAGTCAGGGCCGCCACTCTCGACATGCTGCTATTAATCAAGTGATCCAAAGATCTCTATATTCCGCCAAAATCCCCTCTCACCTGGACCCAGTAGGCTTGAATCGTGATGATGGAAAACGTCCTGACGGTGCCACAGTTGTGCCTTGGAGGAATGGGAAGGTTCTGGTTTGGGATACCACATGTTCAGACATGTTTTCTCCCTCTTATGCAGATTTGAAGTCTGGAGATCCTGGAACGGTTACCAACAGAGCCGAATTCCTGAAGTATTGTTCAATCAGAGGCACCTACTATTTCGTTCCTCTGGGCTTCGAGACCACGGGTGTATTTGGTAATGAGGCCATGTCCTTTATTAAGGTGTTGGGCAGGAAAATTAAGGAGGAGACTAGGGAGGCTAAAGGCCCATTTCTACTTGCAACGGCAATACAGCATGGAAACGATGCTGCTGTGCTGGGAACATCTCGGGTGCAGGAAGTGTCAGACTACTTTTAACTTATTATTATAATTATTATTATCATTATTAATTTTTTGTAATTCTCCTGACTGAATTAGCTGAATTAGGCATGAATGGATTAGGCGTGTAATAGTTAAAAATAAATAAAATAATTTAAAAAATAATAATAATATTAATAACAATAAAATTTACAGATAATAATAAAAAAAAAATAAAAAAATAAAAAAAAATATTAATAACAATAAAATTTACAGATAATAAACAAATAATTAAACAAATAGTGATAATAATAATAGTAATAATAAACAAATAAAAATAAATATGTGGTCATGGCTTCAAATTAAGGCTCTTCAGAGTGGCTCCCCAGTAGCCAGGCAAGTCCATTCCACAGTTTCGATTGAGCCGCTCATATTTTGGTGCTAGGCCGATGTGCAATGCCTCCTTCACTAGCAGTTCCTTCTGTCTTCTAGCCTGATCCAAGATGGTGGCTTCCTCCCACAAAATAGGATGTCCATTATCCCATGCATGTACTTTCTACAGGCATCTTGATGTTCTTTCACTCCGGTCTCCAATCTTCTGATGGTATCCCCTATGTAGTATTTACCCCAGCTACAAGGGAGTCTTTCACTACTCTAAAGAGCCTGAACTTGAAGCCACGACCACTATAATTACATATGTTTTAATTTTTAATTTAATTTCATTTAAAACTATCATTATTATTATTATTTTTAATCTGTCTATTATTTGTTATTATTATTATTATTAAAAAAAAAATAATTTTTTTTAATTTTTTTTTTTAATTAACCAATTAATTTAATTTATGTATATAGTTGTTTTATTTATTTGTTTTTGTTTATGTACATTTTTATTTATTTTTCATTAAAAAAAATTATTTTTCAATTTATTTTAAATTTATTTTATTTACATCTGGTGCACATGCACGTGTACTGGCACGTGGTGGGTAGCTAGCTACTGATATATAACAGGCTCACGTGAGCCTTAGCATCTCCTTATTCCTGATGAAGACTAGAGCATCTGAGAAGGTGATTTTAAAATAATAACTAGCAAAATATATTTTTATATATACTAGCTATATAGTTACAATTTTTTTTTTTAATAACTCTTAGCATCATTGTTGATTGCTTTTGTTATTGTCCTAGTCCTACCAAACTGAAGACCTGTTAGAATAGTGTATTCATTATCATAATGTTATAATGCTTGGATTGTCATATAGCCGAGAATGGTATATAGATACCTAACTGGTTGATTAGCCTAAGCCCTGGAGTTTTGTAAGAGTGCTTGCTTGAAAGCATTTTCCAGTGGAAAGCACACAACAGTAAGACGGAGCTCATCAGGCCGAGTTTTCTGCAGGGATTTTCAGAGTACTAAAAGAAAGAAAAAACATCCAAAAGCTGACGAGAACTCTGACATGGTGTGAAAGTGTACAATTTGCACTCTTGACATTGTTAAGTTCGCTTTGTATCATTCACACATCTCTCCTCTATTGACCAGTTATCCATACCAACTATGTAGCCAGTCCACTCGAGTACTTGCTGTTAGAGAGTGATGCAGTACAAGCAGGGAATTATTATAACCTACCAAGAATTAACCTACCGAGAATGATAATAGTTTCTACACCACCAACACAAATAGTATGTAACTCAACTTCAAATCTTGAGCATGCTGATTAGTTGTAACAGAATAAAACTTCAGCATGCTTTCCCTTGCATGGGTGCATCCTGTCCTTTTTCTCAACATTCAAATCTGTAGCCATTTCCAGATCCTTTTTTTTACTATGTCGACATTTTCCAGTTTACATAAGCCCATTTTATTTAGGGCGGGTAACCCGTTCATATTTTTTATGACTGAACATAATGGTGAATACATAGATACATAGATGCCATGCGAGGTATTACAAACCTTTGCATTCAACTCCCCAGTGATCGCTTCCCTTGCCAATAATTTTTACTAGAAAATGTTGTAAGGCATCATGTGGTGAGTTGCTTGCCAAATCTTTTGTTCTATGACAAGTGTACATGCATGCTATTTACATATGGCTTGTATGGTTCACAACCAGATGCCCTGAAATTGGCTGGTTGTAAAACAGAAATGAACGTGTTAATTTTGGTCGAGAGAGGAGGGTTTTGAAATTTAATAAAGACTACTTGGAAGAAGCTTCCCCTAAAGATGATGAGAAGCACACTAAGAGTGAGGTCATCAGGGAGTGCTTGCTGGTTGATGGAGTCGTCAGACATTTTTCTTTAGAATTATGTACTAATGATATATTTGTGTTGTTCTGCTATATATAACAGTGGCAGAGCTAATCAGATAAATTAGCAAAACTTCATTATATTAATAGGTAAATGGTCCATGGTCTTCATTGTTTGTTTCACAAGTCATTTTAAATAATTTTTTTTTTGTCTTTTATCTATTTGTTTTAGTCCAGCAGACACCTACAAGCAAGTTATTCCATATAACACCAGAACCAATCAATCATAGACTAACCACCTTTAGACGCATGCAGTATGAGGTCATCTCTGACTCATAGCTCGCAATGTTCCATTGTTGACATGGTTAATTGGTTAGTAAAATGACTGTGTTACCTTGTATTGCATTTTCATTCCACATGACCAGAGGTAAAGATGGAAATCAGGTGAAGGCAATTAATTTGTTGCTTTAGTGTGAAAATTCTCTTCCACTCCCCGCAAGAAAATTACTATAATTATGCCTCTATCGATATTTATAATTTTTGCAAGCGGTCCAAGATATATGCAAACATGATACACTATATCTATATAATTATGACAATTGCATAGAGTGTATCAACTAAGTATATAATATATAAGATTTCACTAACCAACACGACTCAGTATTATTTTTGTATTAAACTTTTAACTTAACCAAAGATAATGCTTGAAATACTATGTTGAAAAAATACAGGTTATGGATGCTGGAGTCCTTGCTTTTCTCAGCTATTCATGGAGTTCTCCTGTGCAACTTATACCAATTGCTTGAGGGAGGCTGTAAGATATATCCTTTGAGTGTTTATACAAATGGCTTTTGCCATAGCAATTTTTCTTGTTCTCTATTCTATGTTTTACCAGGTTCATTAAAAAAGTCCCTGAATTATCAACAGCTAAGCACCAAGCATTAGCTACTAGTGCAGTAAATATATATAGACTACCTGTTGCAATCTTCTCAACAGGCCCTCATGGCAGTTTATTAAGTTTGCAAGGAAGTGAGATGCATAGTGGCAGTTTTAACATACCAGGACATTTCTACATACCTCACCCACAATAATACTCATCTCTAGCAGGTTGGCTATTTTTTGGTAGACTGCAGTGTATGACAAGGTTGTGGACTTACCAGTTTGAAGGAGGCAGCTGGCTGCACCCACACCCAACCACACTGTTTTATGACATTGCTCCCACCAGAAAAAGTTACTACTTTAAACTTAGGTAATCTTTTCAAGTGTCTGAAAAGGAACTTCATGAATCCCAAGCCATTCTACAAAAATGTATGTATAATTAAAAGAATCATCAATGAATGAAAATGCCAGAAAGCTCCTTCAAGAGTGAGAGTAACTGGCTTTACAGCTTTGTTATTTCATTTTTATAAACCTTAGCAGCTGTAATTGGTGACTTTTGATTGGCTACTCAAGCACTTCAAGTAAGAGCTACTTTACTGGAGCTGCCATTATTCTAAATTTGTACACGAAATTACACCAATTAAGTGCTCAGTACAGAACTGGACTGAAGTGTAAGTAGAAAAAAGAGAACAAAAATCTTTGAACTCCCCCCCTCCCCCAAATAGATAAGTCAGCTGCTTATCAGGAGAGTACTGGCTTCCATCAACCACACAATTTCCAACTCAATGTGTATTTTCATTTGGTTACATGATTTTTAACATAAGCTCAGCATTACAAACAATTCTATGTTCAGCAGTTTAATACAATCTTCTCTACACAATCTACAATTGATATTCTAAAATATGTATAGTTCAAGTACAGGACGTAGCTATAGAATCAGTTATACTACAATGCTAGCTATGCAGTCTGTTCATTTCGAATTTTGTCCATCTTTCTTAATTGAATCGATCCAACAATTCCTGTAAATTATCAATTAATTTCCTTTCAATACTGGTCCTTGCTGCAGATAGATTGGGATTAAAAAGAAGGGAAATGTTAGTAAAAATCAAACATTAAACTTACAAAATTCCAATACAATCACTCAGCAAATCACTCAGCAATTAATAATATTCATATCTATTATGTAAAACGCAATGATTGTAATCTAATAATTTTTCTATTCTTTATTGTCTCAATGTTCACTTATTTCTGCTTTCATTCTATTTTTCATTCCTATGTGCCTATGTTTCTCAACTATGTTAACCGACAAACACATTGTTACCATCCGAGGTGAATACTGAAATTGTACCTATTTTTTAAATCAGTAACTCGACATCTATTCACAATTCTTGATGTTCAGAAGCCCCTATCCACCATTACACTCCACATCCAACCTGCCTAAATATTTGCTAGCATCATTTGCACAGGCCTAATGAGAGACATCATGATCTTTCTTATGATTATTGCTTATCATTAGAGCTAGTAGCTGATTCTACATTTTTTGGAAATGCATGATTGTTAAGAATGGAATTTAACGATTTCATCTAACATTTTTTAAAGATTAAAAATATATATATATATTTATTAGAGGTTATCCATAAATTCACTTACTAGAAATGTCACAGATAACACTGAAGTCCTTCACCACCTCCTGATTTGTCTTCCGCACACATACATTATTTATATCTTCATCAATGTTTCTAAAATATACGCAACCTGAGTATTTAGCAAGTAATTCTTCTGTTGTTTCTTTGTTTAAAAATTCGAGGATGGAAGTCACTGCAATAGAATTAGAGCAATTTAAACATACTTTAGAATTGGAATAATGTGTTTTAGATGATGGTGCGTGTCTGAATATCTTTCACAGAGGTCTAGTTGTCATGTATAAATGACCAACTAAACACAATGATACAATGACATGTGTAAGTCCTAGCAAATAATTTGTGGACAAGTCTTGGCTATTTAATAGCTGTGTGTCATACATAGTACACATAACAAAACATATCAAACTACACAATAGATTGTGAAAGAACAAATGTATTGGAGTGTGTGTGTATTTTACTTACCTTGGCGATCACACAAAATTCCTTGATCGTGAAGGTTATTAGTCAGATTGGTAAATGTTTTGTTCAAGTTGGATGAAAAACTAACCTGATTCCTCTTGTTATTAGCAAGTGCAATGATTTCTCCTTCCAACCCGGTGCTTAAAGCCCTAGTACTTGGATTAGGAATAACAACAGAAAAGTATTTCACCGGCCTCATTCTGCGACCAGCTATTGCTGAGATTGATTTTTTAATTTCTTGAACAACATATGAAATATTGTCGCCAGATGTGGTTGAAATCAGTGTAATAATGGTGGTAGGTCTTGAACCACTATTCACAAGTTGTGCTTCATTAATCCTGTTCAAAGTTACATATGAAGACGTGCTTCTAGGCTTATTTAAATAGACCTTGTTCTCAATATTTTCAGCAATGTCCAGACATTGATCTCTATGCGATAAAGACAATAAATTTGTGTAATTAAACAGTTCATTTTGAGTCGTATTGGAAAATAGTGCGACCGAGATCTTGAGGTCATTTGTGTCCTCTAGCAGGGTAGCTATTATGAACTCCAGCAAATAACTTGCTCTCCAAAGTTGATCATTATCACTTGCATCTGAATAATCGAGCAAAAAGATTACATCCTGTCCATCAATGCATTCGACCGCTGGAAGAGAAAAAATTATCAAATGGTTATAAATTGAATATAGTACTTTCAGTAGACCCTCACATATCCAAATGCTGTAGGACCCAATATTATTTGCTTAAGTGAGATTTCTGGATGTGAGAAGTAGTTGTGTAGAATTAAACATGATTTTGTTCAAGTAATATGTGTGTGGCAGCTGTTTTAAGTTTACATGTTTCTAAACAAACTGAAGATAATACTCAGAAGGGAAGTGAGGCAAATCATTAAAAGAAACGGGTACGATTTACAGATTATTACACGGGTCAAATTGGAATGTGGCGAGTAATTAACAAACATCTACCCAATATTTTCATGAAGTGGAAGCGTGTGAAAACATAGCATGCGAGTGATTTTATATTTTGGGATGAGTTATTTATTCTGTACTGATAAGAATTACATATAATCATCAGACGCTCCATCCGTCAGTGGGACAACACTGAGACCATATATACTACACAGTTATGTCATTTTGATGACATATTTATAGCTTTCTTAGTTAGTCATGCACCGAAGAGCTTACAAATAACCACTAGTCCAATAAGCTCTGTCTAGTAATAATTCTGATTGCATACCCATAAGCTTTTGATAGCAACATAGATTGCAATGAGCTCTCCATCACAAGCATTTAGAGTAACACTATTATGATTATCAGAGTATAGCAAACATACCTTTACAATTTCCATCAATTTCCACATAGCCTGGTTTACATTCACAGCAAATTGGTTCTTGGTAACCTGCACGGCACTCACTGCATCCAACATTGTTTGACTGAATTCTACACGTACTACTACAAAGTTCTATTAGGATAGAAGAGAAATGAATAATAGGTGTAATAATTATAATCTGTGTTTAAATGCACAGAAAACAGTGTGTGCTAGATATGTTTGCAAGCAGGACTACTTTACCAAAAAATTCTGTATAAATTCATCATGGTTGGCATGGTTGGATACAATACAAACAAACAGTTAAAACATATGTGAACTTCCTAGAGATTGTCTTGGCACTTCAAACACTTGGCTCAGACACGAGTCACATGCTAAATTAGAGACACCACCTCATTTAAGTAGGTACATATTTGGAACTAACTTTTGCAGCTCTTATCTTCAGCTTTAAAAAAGTTATCGGTCAAGTTACATTTGCAACAATCTGGACCAAGATAGCCTGTCTTGCAAGTGCACCCCTCAACAGTGCAGGCGACGCCTTTAACGGTATTATTTCGACACACTGCACAAAAAAACAGATTCCAATATCATATTGTTTAAAAATACTAAAGGGTGTGACAGACAGTGAACCTTTCTTTATTTAATTGAAAAATAAAAGTTAGCATATACTTGCACTCACCTGCTGCATTATTCCCTTGCCAATCCCGACCCAAAATTATTTTTAATACTCTATATAAATTTATATTTAAATTATTACCACTTTATCTCTACCTGATTTAGGAGTTTCACAAGAGTTTTTTGGAGAACATTTTTTGTTGGATTCGCAGAGTTCTGTTTCACCATGTTTGTCACCAAAATACAAGCACAGTTCTGTATAAATGAAAGATTGTAGATTGCTTCAGAGAATGATTGAAAAAAATTAAACAACTTCATTATTGCCAAATTCTGTATAATACTCTTATAAAATTGAATTCTCAATTTATCACACATTCAATAAGTTGGCTATCAAGAATGTCATTCATTTGGTGACAGTCAATCATACCTGTATTTAGTATATTTACCTTCCTTTGTTAGGGCAGTTCCTAGCACTTTTGCATGTAAAGTGGTATTCACAATAGTATCACCAAGGTGAACAATGTTTTCAGGCTCCACTTTGATAGAATCTATTAATGTTCCACCACAGCATAGAAACATGGTCGAGAAATAACAGAAACCACCAGAACTGGAATCTAAAAATATAGAAAAAGAAGAAAAAAAGGGAGAGAGAAGAAAGTGAGAAGATAGGAAGGAAGGTTGGAAGGAAGGAAGGAAGGAAGGAGGGAAAGGAAGGAAGGAAGGAAGGAAGGAGGAAGGAAGGGAGGAGAAGAAGAAAGAATTACAAAAGTTAAGTTTTGTTGTGTAAAAATGCACATGTATATGAAAAGGAAAGCAAGCTTATAAAATAAAATGTATTTGACTGTTGTAAATTTTATTTCGTATGTATGAAAATAAATCCCCTTCACTTGTTGTTCCATGCTCAAACTAAAATTAAAAATATAATTATGGTGATACATTATTAACATGGTGCTCTCCTTATAATTCTATGTGGTCTTTGAACTCTCACTGTTCTACAGGCACTTAAATCTGAAATTCATCCTGGGTACATATACATCTAGAAGCATTTTGAAAGAAACTTACTGTCTTGACAAACTTGAACATAAGTTGAGAGATTCTTGGATAATGACAAACTGATGGCAGATTTGCACATTGGCTCAATTTCTGTGTTTTCGTGAGCAGCTCCCCTCGAATAGGAAGACATGGAGGGAGCTGAAGCCTTGTTTTGTTCCATGCTGTCATGCCATGGCAAGCCAACAACACTTGCCACCAGAAGTGAGAGCAGGATCAAAGAATACTTGGACATAGTTCCACACTTTGCAGTAAGAACCAAGTTTGCAGCTACAGCTTGGAAACTGTTTATTGCATTGCTTTTTACCTCTTTTTATATACCTCTTTTGATACACTTTCACACTCTAAACCCATACAAATATGTGGAATAATTAAACAATTAGGTAATTAGTCTTCTTTGGCACTGAACTGGCTTGTCTACAGAGAAGGGAACAAATTGGCCATCTGCCTTCCCATGTCATGCAACATCTGATTTGGCATAGACATGCTATTAGCTGTCTAGACTTCAAGTTGTATTCCAGCGCAGAACCAATTGTTCACATACCTAGTTATAAAATGTTTCCTTGAATTAACACCACTAATGCGGTAATAGATTTTTATTAGGAGTGTATGCATAGTTATCTAACTTCTATGAGTTCTAGCCATCCAGAATGTGCTTTATGAAAGTATTTTAAGGTGTTAAGAAGTGTTGAGAATACATGAGCTGTCTAAACTTAACTGAAAAAGGATCTAAAAGATATAAAAACTTCTGCAAAAATCTTTATGAATAATTTCCCAAAGTTACCAGTATATCATCATGTTGTCTAAAGCTCTTTACTCTATACATGTAATTAACCATTATATTATAATTTACTTAAAAAAAAATAAAGGTTGGCAAGATAAAGTCACATGCAAAGAAGAAATGCTACTTTGGTCCGTATTGATTAATGAATTGTCAAAAGGTAAGACTGTTAAAGGACCTAACTCTGGTTGGAGCTAGGGCAGGGTACAGGTCCACAACACTCGCCGTCTAGAGCTATGAGAAGCGTTATATAAAGTTCTATTATAGCTTACATTCAAGACTTCTACAGAGCATAAAGCATGACAGAACCGAGCATGAATCACGTGCGAGGTGCTTTTATAATCCAGCATCCATGTGTAATATAAGTCCTCGCTAAATATAGTCACAATCATAACACATTACAATTACATTCCTGAGGTGATGCCAGTTTAGTCTTGCACTCGGAGTTCAGCCTAGATGAGGTATTCAGCATTGTCAGGGGGTTCCCTGACACTCCCCCCTACTTCTTCTGGAGTGGGCTCCTTGTCAGGTGGCCAGCTCTGTCTGCTGAGGCCATCAGCATTGCCATTGTTTATCCCTGGCCTATGAATAATCTCGAAACTGTATGGTTGAAGTGCGAGAGACCAGCGTGTTAGCCTGCTGTTCACATCTCGAAACTTTTGGAGATAGGCGAGAGCCTTGTGATCCGTGTATATTTCAAATGGCGCTCCACTAAGATACACCCTGAAGTGTTTCACACCTTCAACGACTGCAAGGCACTCCAGCTCTACTGCCGAGTAACGTCTCTCTCTAGGTAGTAGTTTCCTTGAGTGGGAAGGCAATAGGTTGGTCCTCACCTTCCTCATTCTTCTGGCTAAGCACCACACCGAGGCCTGTGCCAGAAGCGTCTGTCTGGAGCATGAAGATTTTGTCATAATCCGGGCTAATGAGTACGGCATCAGATGACAATGCTGCCTTCAGATCTCTGAATGCCGTCTCTCGATCTGGCGTCCAGACTACTTGGTTGGGTGATTCCTTTTTCGTCATCTTATGCAGTGGGGCTGCAACTTCTGAAAATCCCTGTACAAACCTCCGATAATAGTTCGCAAGACCTAAGAATGAACGAATATCCTTCTTCTTGACTGGTTTGGAGAACTCCCTAACAGCTCTCACCTTGCTCGGGATTGGTCTCACTCTTCCTCTGCCAACCCTGTGACCAAGGAACTCACACTCTCTTGTTCCTAACTGACACTTGCCAAGGTTGACTGTCAGTCCAGCTCTCTGCAACCGAGTCATCACCTGATGCAGGTGTTCGACATGGTCCTCCCAGGTGAGGCTGAAAATGGTAACATCGTCCATATATGCTGCAGCATATTCCATGACATCCGCCAGCAACGTATTCATGAGACGTTGGAACACAGCCGGTGCGCCCACAAGACCGAAGGGCATCACTGTAAATTCATATTTCCCTAGCGGGGTCACGAAGGCTGTCTTCTCTTGAGATCCCTCCTCGACTGGGATCTGCCAGTAACCTTTCCGTAGATCAAGGGCCGAAATATACTGTGCCCGTCGAAGACCATCTAGCAGATCGTCCACCCTAGGCATGGGATATGGGTCGGGCCTGGTTACCGCATTCAGCTTTCTGTAATTGACACATAGCCGGGTGCTACCGTCCTTTTTCGGAACCAATACGATAGGCGAAGCCCATGGGCTGGTCGATGGTCTAATGATCCCTGCTTCAAGTAGATCATGGATCTGACTCTGAACTTCTGAGTGTCTATGCCTACTGAGCCTGTAGGGAGGAGAGTAGACTGGTGGGGAATCTCCTGTGTGGATGGATATGTGGGTAAGGGTTGTTCTTCCCGCCTGCGGTCGGAAGGTTTCCCTAAACTTGCGCTCCCACTTCTGGAGGTCTTCTCGTTGTGACTCTGTCAAGCTGTCATCAATCTTCGGTCTCTTCAACTCGGTCTCTCTCTCCCAACTATCAACTGTCAACTCAGAGGGAGCATCTGCAGGGCCTTCGGCTTCAATCATCAGGCATGCTGCCACTGGGTTCCTCCACTCTGCTATGGCATTCACATGGAAGATTCGACTCTGCTTCCTTCTGTCGGGCATCCTGACACGGTAGGTGACGTCAGAGATCTTCTCCTCAACTGAATATGGTCCCTGCCATTCCGCTAGCAACTTCTGGGTCTCAGATGGCATGAGTACCAACACCTGGTCTCCTTGGCAGAAAGTCCTGGTTCTGGCTGTCCGGTCATACCAGCGCTTCATTTCTGCTTTGGACAGTCTCTCCTGCTCTCCCGCCATCTCGTGCACCTGCTGCAGTCGTTCCTGTATCTTCTGGATGTAGGTTAGTACACTCTCGCTGGAAGTATGCATTCCCTCCCAACTCTCTCTTAATACATCAAGGGGTCCCCTGACACACCGCCCAAACAGTAACTCAAAGGGTGCAAACCCAGTGGACTCACTTGGTACCTCCCGATATGCAAACAAGATGTATGGTAGGGCACGATCCCACTGAGCATCGAACTTGTGCATGATCTTCTTTAACATTGACTTCAGGGTGCTATGAAAACGTTCCAGCATCCCATCGGTCTGGGGATGGTACGGGCTGGTATTTAGAGGTTGAATTCCCAGGAGGTTGTAGAGTTCCTTCATGATGGCGCTGTTTAGGTTGGCCCCACAGTCTGATAGTAGCTCTCGGGGCAGTCCATAGCGGGAAAACACGGTGAGTAGCGCCTCCGCTATCGTGCGACTGTCTGTCTTCGTCAGAGGCACCGCCTCTGGATATCTGGTACTATAATCCATTACAGTTAAAATGTAACGGTGTCCGGCCTTGGTCCTACGGAGAGGGCCCACCAGGTCGATCGCCACACGATGGAAGGGTTGATTGATGACAGGCATCGGTACAAGTGGGGCTCTGCTCTTCTTGTGGTTGGCTGTCTTTTGGCATGTTGGACATCCTCTACACAGATCAGCCACTTCCTGGTGGACTCCGGGCCAAAAGAATCTCTTCAGTATTCTTTGAGTGGTCTTCTTGCGGCCTAGATGGCCTGCCATTGGTATAACGTGTGCAGTCTTGACGGCTAGCTCCCTGTATTCCTTTGGCAGAATGAGTTGGTCTTCTCCGTCCATGTCAACCTTTCCCTCCACTCTCCTGTACAGCAATCCTTGCTTGGAGTAGAACTTCCGATTCTCCTGGTCTGCCTGAGCCCGCACTTCAGCTAGGGTCTGGTCACCTTGCTGTGCCTCCTTCAGCTTTTCCTTGCCACCGTCTAGGGGATGAGTGACATAGGTTAAGGTTGAAAACGGCTTACTTTGGCATCTTTTCTGCTCCCTGGTGAGCCTAGGACGTGGAGTAACCTTCTGGAAATCCTCCTCTCCATAGCCTTGTAGAGTCTCCTGCAGCCACTCCATCTCGGCTGGTTGGCTCAACTGCATAGGGGTCACATCTGCTTGACTGTGTTTGTCAGCTGCATCTTCCTCCTCTCTCCGTCTTTGTTCTTGACGCTTCTGCTCTCGTGTCTGGACTGCTCCTACGAAGTCCTTCTGTTCCAGATGGTGGCCCAAGTTCCATAAGAAGGGTATGTCTTGGCCTAGTAGAGCGTCATACGGTAGACCTGCCTTCACCAGGACCTCCAGGACCATGTCTCTGCCTCCGATGAGGTCTGCCAGTGGTAGTGCCTCTTCTTGCCTGGAATAGGAAAAAACACATAACTTATCAGCTCTGATCAGCTCTGGGGGTACCCAACATCTCCTGACAATGGTCCTGGACGCCCCTGAATCCACAAGCATCCTCTGCACCTGCTGTCCTTCGATCATTCCTGGGAGAACGGCTGCAAGGGGGCCGGTCTGTGCCATATTTGCTTGTGCTCTCTTGGGACAAACAGAGGCAATGTGCCCAAACTCATCACAAGAGAAACACCTGGGTCCTCTTACTGGGTCATACTTAGGTCTGTCCCTGCGGTCAGTCCACTGAGGCTTATTCTCTCCTTTGGTCTGGTCTGCTAATTGATGCGGCTGAGCCTGAATTTCCTCCTGGCGTGGACTGCTGGGGTTCAGCCCTTCTCGTTTCCCCTGCCACCTTCCTTGGGTCTTCCCCTGGCCTTTGTCTGAGTATCCAAGTGTCCTTCTGTGGAGGTCTCCAGCATGGCTTCTCTGATTGTACAAGTGGGTGTCTGCGAGCTGCCCAATCTCTTGTGCCGTCTTGGGGTTTCTGTCTCTCACCCACGTTGATAGCCAATGAGGCATCTCCTGCAGCAGTCTCTCTCCTATGAACTTGTCTCTGAGCTGCTGTAGAGTCTCGCAATCTGCCGTCCACTGGGATACTAGCCTCTGTGTTCTCCGGAGGTGCATCACCCAAGAGTCGGTGCTTGACTTCTTGAGTTCTGCTAAATGCCTCCTGTAAGTGTCTGGAGTGACAAGGAAGTGTGCCAATAGTTCCTCCTTCATCTGGGCATAATCCTTCCTCACTGCTGGTGTCATCAGATCCACGGCCTCCAGCGCATCCCTGTTGAGGGACATAGAGAAATGTCCAGTCCACAGTCCCCGAGGTACCTCAAATGTTTCCGTGGCGTTGGAACTTGGCCAGGAACGATGCAATATCCTGGTCATCCTCCTTCATTGGTGGGAGTTGAGGGACTCTCAGTGTAGAACTCTCATGACTGGGTGACAGCCTAGGTTCTGTTGATGCTCTAGTCATGCTGCTCAACATCTCTGCCCATCTCCGCTGGTCTTCTTTCCTTCTTTCCTCTTCTGCATGTTCCCTTCTTCTGCTTTCTATCTCATTCTGTTTTAGCATATATGCCAGGAGCTGAGTTATCTCTGACACTGGTTGCTTCTGATCTTGTTCTGGTCCTCCAACCAGTATTGAGTCTTTTTCCTCGTTCATATCCTGTGATCTGTGGTATTCTTTCTCTTCCATATTTTCCACCTCCTCCGCGTTTTCTTGGGAGTAAGGCACACCGTCAGTTATTGTGTCCTCGAACTCGACCTTCCGTCTGTCGAATTCTGCCGACTTCGCTGATGTCTTTGTCCGTCTTCCTGCTGCGTAAGACATATCCGTTAGTACTGTTTGAGCGACTGGCTGTTCTCCTTCTCAGGTCGAGTTCGTCTGAGACCGCTGCCACCAACTGTTATGGACCTAACTCTGGTTGGAGCTAGGGCAGGGTACAGGTCCACAACACTCGCCGTCTAGAGCTATGAGAAGCGTTATATAAAGTTCTATTATAGCTTACATTCAAGACTTCTACAGAGCATAAAGCATGACAGAACCGAGCATGAATCACGTGCGAGGTGCTTTTATAATCCAGCATCCATGTGTAATATAAGTCCTCGCTAAATATAGTCACCATCATAACACATTACAATTACATTCCTGAGGTGATGCCAGTTTAGTCTTGCACTCGGAGTTCAGCCTAGATGAGGTATTCAGCATTGTCAGGGGGTTCCCTGACAAAGACGATAGAGGAAATGTTAAAGGAAAAGTGTGTTCAACTGATTCTGGTCCAAATGAGTACAGTCTTGTTTCCTTGAAGGTAAATCCAATAGATGAGGTCTTTTTGTTTGGACTTGTTCCATTTTTTATTAATTTTTTAAATATGCATAGTTTCCGCCCATTGGTCAGCTATTACCTGTTTCTATAGTTGTACAATACAATAGAGGATCAGCTCTGGCCTCCCTCAAAATCTGGGTGACATTTGCATATGAGATCTTCACAAAGCAAACAGAAGAACAGGGAATCCAGGATTACTTCCCTTTTAAACACTTTTTCTGACCTGTTTAATTTCTACATTCCTCAATCAGCACATAGCATATGTTATTATTGTTGTTGTTGTTTTAACACTTGGGACTCCAGGATTAATTTCTCCTTTTAAACACTTTTTTCTTACTTTACTTCTACGATACTCAGTCAGCATATGACATACTTTGTTATTATTGTTGTTGTTTTGTTATTTTGTTGTTTGAGTTATATCCTTGGAAGAGGATTAGATCGGTCTCCTTTGACTAGCTATTTATTTGTAAACTGGAATAAAGCATCCTCAAAGTCAATTTTGATTCAGTCCTGCGCTAGCACAAATATAATTGCATATACTCACACACAAACAGAGAATAATACACATAAGATACTGAGTATCAGGATATGCTTGGAAATAAACTAATTTTAAGCTCAAGATCTGTAACATATCCTCAAATGCTAAAAACATGATATATTCATTCCAAAAACATTTCCTGTGAAATCCACATGGTTATAGAGCAAGTACATAATGCTCTATTAATGAGTTATTGCAAATAGTGATGTTAAGCAAATCTTTGCAGAAAGGATAGTGCATAGGTCAGCAAAGTCTTAGAGGTTGCCAACTAATTGCTATAGGTAAAAATTTCAATAAAGTAAATCCATCCGTAAAGGTTTCAGGTTATAGAGGGGAGGTTTGATAGACAGTGGAATTCTTTATGGTACATTGCTCCTGTTCATGTCTCATGTCCTCTACTTACTGCAGGCAGTAGAATGGATGTTCTGCTTTAAAGGTAGATATATATGAGCTGCAGCCACACCAAAGTATATCCCCCGGCATGGCTGAGTAACATTAAATTGGTTATTTCAGCGAAGCATGCATAACAATAGACAATCTGATCTTGTCTCCACTCTGATTTGGTACTATTCTAAAATACACATTTTCACTGACGAATGATTTCAGTGTTAACCTATCACTACAACTGGACAGCAATAGAATTTTGAGTTAGTGTGTGCAAATACCATTAGTTCATGAGACAAGTGTTTTGGCACCATTCCATTAAGTAAAAAGCTCTGGGATCTTCGTCTATTCACACACCAACTGAAATATATATACTCAACACTTTGCTATAACCATACTATTGTCATGAACTACCTCTACTCTAAATGATAGAGTTAAGTCAGACAAATATCATTTTCTTGTGAAAACTTAGTTGAGCTTTTTTTAGTTGAGCAGTCACTTTGCATAGTGGATGTCCAAAAAAGCTTCCTACCATCACATGCTCCTGACTCAATGTCTACATGATTCCTTAAATAATCTAAAAGCACACGGAGAGGTCTGCTTTTCTTACTAAAAACCACATGCATGAGAACAGGTTATGTTTTCATGAACATGTCTCGACTGCACTGAGGACAGCAGGAATTTTCCCACCAGTTTCTTAAATACAGCCATTCATACTTAAGCTCCTGCAATGATTTCTTGGGGAAAGTCCATTATCAAATACTCCTACCAGGACTACCAGTATTTCTTGGGAATATACATGGTTCCCAGCCACATGCCCGTAAAGAAACAGTTTAATAACATTTCTGAACATACCCATTGAGCCAACAGTGTAGTAATTGCACCATAGCAAACTCTATGCACTCATACATTTTTTCCTTCCTAAAATTGTCATGGTTTAAGTATTAATTTGATGGGCTGAATTTTAATGAGAGATTTTCTAATGCCAAGTTGAGTAGTCCATTGATTGTTTTCCAACTCCTGTAGGAAGATAGCTTCAGAATCATGCTCAAATCTAAGAGAGCGCATATCTTCAGCTAATGTTGGGGCCAGTGGAGTTCTATTTTCTCTTATTTCAAGTCAATTTGTGTGTAGTTTTCACCCTCCCTTATCTATTGCACGTCATTACACTCTCTGTATACTCAGTCAAAATTTAAAAAAGTAGCTTTAAAAAATCAGGGAGCCCCTATACTTCATTTTAATCTCCTACCTCCAGACATCAATATACCCTCCCTCCCACCTAGTGTTTTTGTGTAGCCCTTGAAGGGAGCAATATCAGAGTGCATCCTTGAATGCCCACCCATATCAGCAAGCACACAGTAGGAGTTGTTTTGAAGTCACACGAGTTTCCCTGTCTGTGCCCTGACATTTCTATCCTTGCTATAGTCTAGTTTATACACCAAAATGTAGCCAGTGCTGTAGGCATTTTGATAGTAGTTTTTGTTTTGCCACACATGATAATCTTTTGGAACTTCAGGTTGGAATGTGAAGTGAAATCACCTCTCTAACTGTCTCAAACTGTTCCAAGTAACATGTTCCATCATCAAATCTTGAATGGCTAAACAACTGTCATTGATAGAGCAGTACATAAACTATAACTTGGGTTAGAAATATTTTTTAAATATAATTTTAAAGTGGATTTATGCTTATGTGAAGGGGGGTCTAAAACAAACCTAAAATGACCTAGTGGTATGACTTTGGAGCTCCATAGATTCTGCACTCATTACTAAGTGAATTAGATATATAGCTCAATTGATAGATCTCTCTATGTTCTCTCTTTTGAGTTGCATAAGTGTTCTTGAGAGATTTTTTTAATAAGCACCACATGCTTGCCTTCCTCATTATGTCTGTGTGCCTAAATCACTTGTAGAGTAGGCCTTCTTCTAGGCACAGATAACAATTTCAACTGGCTGGAACTTTCCAATCACAAACCATACCTGGAATTATTTCAGGCATTCAGATTTTTAGGTACCCCACTTTGGCTGCATACAGTTTATATCTATTAATTTTTATACCAAAACAGAGCACACAGAGAGATCTAAGCTATAGATCAAGTTGATACAGTAAAGTGTCCAAATTCTATGGAGCGAATGCACAAGGTTATTAAACCATAGTCTTCAGGTATAGTTCCCACCTTAAGTGAAAATGAAAGAGGTAATTGCTGGAGCCACGCATCGCTACGACCAGGCAGCAGCACAGTTTTGGGTTGATGGGTGGTGGTACCACCAATTTGATTCACGACGTTAAATGGGAATCATTCCAAATGCTCTGGGGTACCAATATATTTACAGTCTGAATTTCTTGCCTGATTGTCATAAGCTTACATCTCTGCTCCAACAGAAATCTGTACTCCCATCTCACGAGCATGCTGTGCAATTGCATGACTAAAAGTAATAGGCCAAGCCAAAAAATTGCTCATCTATTATGAACATTTGCTAGAGTTGGTGGAGTTACTATTTTAGTCATCAATATTTAACTTGCTCGACTTCTATTTGGGTGAAATTCCATAGAAATTGGCCCTCTTTTTTTAATAGTAATTGTAGTAAATTTAAAAGGTGTCTCTTATGCTCTGCAACCCTACAGGCTCATATAGATGTCTATCTCTACCAAAGCATCACCCATAACGTGAGAATAAATTTTGTAACAGAATCGATAGCAAATGAAAGCATATTATAGAGGATGAAAGTACTACTGTTTTTCTTAACATGTTTTTTTGGTTTGTTTTTTGTCCTTCTGGCCTAATACACATTTATTTCATACATTACACTCAAGATCCCAGGACTATATATATATGGTAGACTGTTGAGTAGAATCAGTTCAACTTCCCAGTATTTTTTTTTAATATGTAAGGCAATTATCGTAACTGTATAATATTGTAATTATGGCATGGACTCAAACCTGTAGCCAATTATTGAAGGAATGTTGTAGGTCCGGAGCAGGTACCAAACTACATTAATGGTGACCATGCTTCAGGATGTTGTGAAATCCACTAAGTAATGCCATCCAAGTATAAATTAAAATTCCATGCTACGTCTACTAGGAAATTCTATTTGGGGTTTTAACTAGTGCTAACTGCATGCATAAGAAAGTTGGTGCAGCCTTCCAAACCAGCACCTAACCCCCAAGAGCATATGGATTGGCAGGATAAATAATTATATTATCTATATATGTATATATATGCCTATACAACTGTATATGTATATTTGTGTTCCAAATGCTTGTTGCAGTGCAGTGATGCAAAAGTCATACACTATTAATTGCTCTCTGATTATATTGACAGACCTTAAGGACCTTTGTTGAGAGCATAATATTTATTTATTCAATTTGAGGGACATGCCACATTCACACCACCTAACTATAATTTAAGAGAGGTTGTGCAGCTAATGTTTATAGTATGTAAGTTTAATATCATAGTTGTGCAATGTTATAAATGCACTTGTTTTTGTTCAACTTCATTCGCAATTTTTTTAACATTCTGGAAATTAGTTTTGCAGCACAAGAAGAAAGTTTTATGGCAAACATGCTCCAACCAGTCTCTGCTTCTATCCCACCTGTAGCTATGTGAAGATTGGAAGGGTTTATTGTAGCAAAATGATGATGCTACTTTGGATAACTTTTGCTGGCCTTCTTAAGACTTCAAAACATCATTTTGTCTTCCATGAGAGATATTAAAGTTTAGTGTCCAATTGCAAAGACCTGACCTGGAATTTAACACTTCAAGACAGATGGAACTGTGATGTGCAGTTTATCTAAAATATAGCTGGTATGATTATGACTACCTTCACCACCTTGCTTAACATTTTTTTCTGGTAAATTTAGTACTTCTTAATCCTTTTAAATCTAGGTATCAAAGTAGCATTCCCTTAATCAACTATGTGCTGATCCACTTTCAGGAGTAGATAAATAATGTGAATCAGCTATAGTAATCAAACATAACAGATGCAGACAAGCTGGAAGGATCTTAAGACTGGTGAATGCATCACATGAGCTCGTACTGTGACAGGAGATATTCTTTACCCTACTTTAATTCTAATATATTTTTTTATGATTAAAAACATTTACAGACCCAGGTACTGTCAAAGTATAATATTAGGAGGAAATTTGGTATCTGTTATTTTTTGTGTGTTTGTGTTCACTCATGTGTGAATGAGTATATCTATGTGTGTGTCTGTGTGTATCAGTACATCTATGTGTGTGTGTGTGTGCGCACACATTTGTATCTGTGTTCAATCACGCTCTACTTTTCACCTCTATTAAGGTCCATTTCTCATTTCAAATGACACCTGGGATACCCATATCGATTTCAGGAGCCATCACAATACATGAGAAGTGCTTTAGCCAACTCAACCCAGCAGGTTAGACCTGTAATTAATTAGCTTCAAGTAAACATGATTGCAAAACATGTGTATATATTCTGTGGGCACATTCTTGTTCTTCCTGCATTATTGTTTTCAACATTTCACTTTACACTCTTTTGTAATAATGGCTGATGTAGCCTTGAAAAAATAACCCTTAGTTTCCCTGCTGGTGAAGAATGGAGAAAGAGTTTGGAAACAGCAGTATAGTAGTTTTCATTGTCTCTATAGTGGCTCAGTACATACTTGTGGTCTGTCCAGGCATATGCATGGAATCACGATGTGCTCTGCATCATTTTATTTAAAATATGATGATTAAGGACATAGGTTCCTTCTATCTTTTGTTATATTATGTATATTGTACTGAGGTGGAGATGCAATTGTGGGCTGGCTCGATGAATATTTCTTATTGTCTAATAACCTATAGTTACCAGAAATGCATAATTTTAAGCTCAAGATCTGTCACATATCCTCAAATGCTAAAAACATGATATATTCATTCCAAAAACATTTCCTGCGAAACCCACATGATTATAGAGCAAGTGCATAATGCTCTATTAATGAGTTATTGCAAATAGTGATGTTAAGCAAATCTTTGCAGAAAGGATAGTTCATAGGTCAGCAAAGTCTTAGAGGTTGCCAACTAATTGCTATAGGTAAAAATTTCAATAAAGTAAATCCATCCGTAAAGGTTTCAGGTTATAGAGGGGAGGTTTGATAGACAGTGGAATTCTTTATGGTACATTGCTCCTGTTCATGTCTCATGTCCTCTACTTACTGCAGGCAGTAGAATAGATGTTCTGCTTTAAAGGTAGATATATATGAGCTGCAGCCACACCAAAGTATATCCCCCGGCATGGCTGAGTAACATTAAATTGGTTATTTCAGCGAAGCATGCATAACACTAGAGCATGCATAACACTAGACAACCTGATCTTGTCTCCACTCTGATTTGGTACTATTCTAAAATACACATTTTCACTGACGATTGATTTCAGTGTTAACCTATCACTACAACTGGACAGCAATAGAATTTTGAGTTAGTGTGTGCAATTACCATTAGTTCATGAGACAAGTGTTTTGGCACCATTCCATTAAGTAAAAAGCTCTGGGATCTTCGTCTATTCACACACCAAATGAAATATATATACTCAACATTTTGCTATAACCATACTATTGTCATGAACTACCTCTACTCTAAATGATAGAGTTAAGTCAGACAAATATCATTTTGTTGTGAAAACTTAGTTGAGCTTTTTTTAGTTGAGCAGTCACTTTGCATAGTGGATGTCCAAAAAAGCTTTCTACCATCACATGCTCCTGACTCAATGTCTACATGATTCCTTAAATAATCTAAAAGCACACAGAGAGGTCTGTTTTTCTTACTAAAAACCACATGCATGAGAACAGGTTATGTTTTCATGAACATGTCTCGACTGCACTGAGGACAGCAGGAATTTTCCCACCAGTTTCTTAAATACAGCCATTCATACTTAAGCTCTTGCAATGATTTCTTGGGAAAGTCCATTATCAAATACTCCTACCAGGACTACCAGTATTTCTTGGGAATATACATGGTTCCCAGCCACATGCCCGTAAAGAAACAGTTTAATAACATTTCTGAACATACCCATTGAGCCAACAGTGTAGTAATTGCACCATAGCAAACTCTATGCACTCAACAAGTACATTTTTTCCTTCCTAAAATTGTCATGGTTTAAGTATTAATTTGATGGGCTGAATTTTAATGAGAGATTTTCTAATGCCAAGTTGAGTAGTTCATTGATTGTTTTCCAACTCCTGTAGGAAGATAGCTTCAGAATCATGCTCAAATCTAAGAGAGCGCATATCTTCAGCTAATGTTGGGGCCAGTGGAGTTCTATTTTCTCTTATTTCAAGTCAATTTGTGTGTATTTTTCACCCTCCCTTATCTATTGCACGTCATTACACTCTCTGTATACTCAGTCAAAATTTTAAAAAGTAGCTTTAAAAAATCAGGGAGCCCCTATACTTCATTTTAATCTCCTACCTCCAGACATCAATATACCCTCCCTCCCACCTAGTGTTTTTGTGTAGCCCTTGAAGGGAGCAATATCAGAGTGCATCCTTGAATGCCCACCCATATCAGCAAGCACACAATAGGAGTTGTTTTGAAGTCACACGAGTTTCCCTGTCTGTGCCCTGACATTTCTATCCTTGCTATAGTCTAGTTTATACACCAAAATGTAGCCAGTGCTGTAGGCATTTTGATAGTAGTTTTTGTTTTGCCACACATGATAATCTTTTGGAACTTCAGGTTGGAATGTGAAGTGAAATCACCTCTCTAACTGTCTCAAACTGTTCCAAGTAACATGTTCCATCATCAAATCTTGAATGGCTAAACAACTGTCATTGATAGAGCAGTACATAAACTATAACTTGGGTTAGAAATATTTTTTAAATATAATTTTAAAGTGGATTTATGCTTATGTGAAGGGGGGTCTAAAACAAACCTAAAATGACCTAGTGGTATGACTTTGGAGCTCCATAGATTCTGCACTCATTACTAAGTGAATTAGATATATAGCTCAATTGATAGATCTCTCTATGTTCTCTCTTTTGAGTTGCATAAGTGTTCTTGAGAGATTTTTTTAATAAGCACCACATGCTTGCCTTCCTCATTATGTCTGTGTGCCTAAATCACTTGTAGAGTAGGCCTTCTTCTAGGCACAGATAACAATTTCAACTGGCTGGAACTTTCCAATCACAAACCATACCTGGAATTATTTCAGGAATTCAGATTTTTAGGTACCCCACTTTGGCTGCATATAACATTAGCTATGCATTTTTATACCAAAACAGAGCACACAGAGAGATCTAAGCTATAGATCAAGTTGATCCAGTAAAGTGTCCAAATTCTATGGAGCTCCAAAGTCGAATGCACAAGGTTATTAAACCATAGTCTTCAGGTATAGTTCCCACCTTAAGTGAAAATGAAAGAGGTAATTGCTGGAGCCACGCATCGCTACGACCAGGCAGCAGCACAGTTTTGGGTTGATGGGTGGTGGTACCACCAATTTGATTCACGACGTTAAATGGGAATCATTCCAAATGCTCTGGGGTACCAATATATTTACAGTCTGAATTTCTTGCCTGATTGTCATAAGCTTACATCTCTGCTCCAACAGAAATCTGTACTCCCATCTCACGAGCATGCTCTGCAATTGCATGACTAAAAGTAATAGGCCAAGCCAAAAAATTGCTCATCTATTATGAACATTTGCTAGAGTTGGTGGAGTTACTATTTTAGTCATCAATATTTAACTTGCTCGACTTCTATTTGGGTGAAATTCCATAGAAATTGGCCCTCTTTTTTTTATAGTAATTGTAGTAAATTTAAAAGGTGTCTCTTATGCTCTGCAACCCTACAGGCTCATATAGATGTCTATCTCTACCAAAGCATCACCCATAACGTGAGAATAAATTTTGTAACAGAATCGATAGCAAATGAAAGCATATTATAGAGGATGAAAGTACTACTGTTTTTCTTAACATGTTTTTTTGGTTTGTTTTTTGTCCTTCTGGCCTAATACACATTTATTTCATACATTACACTCAAGATCCCAGGACTATATATATATGGTAGACTGTTGAGTAGAATCAGTTCAACTTCCCAGTATTTTTTTTTAATATGTAAGGCAATTATCGTAACTGTATAATATTGTAATTATGGCATGGACTCAAACCTGTAGCCAATTATTGAAGGAATGTTGTAGGTCCGGAGCAGGTACCAAACTACATTAATGGTGACCATGCTTCAGGATGTTGTGAAATCCACTAAGTAATGCCATCCAAGTATAAATTAAAATTCCATGCTACGTCTACTAGGAAATTCTATTTGGGGTTTTAACTAGTGCTAACTGCATGCATAAGAAAGTTGGTGCAGCCTTCCAAACCAGCACCTAACCCCCAAGAGCATATGGATTGGCAGGATAAATAATTATATTATCTATATATGTATATATATGCCTATACAACTGTATATGTATATTTGTGTTCCAAATGCTTGTTGCAGTGCAGTGATGCAAAAGTCATACACTATTAATTGCTCTCTGATTATATTGACAGACCTTAAGGACCTTTGTTGAGAGCATAATATTTATTTTTTCAATTTGAGGGACATGCCACATTCACACCACCTAACTATAATTTAAGAGAGGTTGTGCAGCTAATGTTTATAGTATGTAAGTTTAATATCATAGTTGTGCAATGTTATAAATGCACTTGTTTTTGTTCAACTTCATTCGCAATTTTTTTAACATTCTGGAAATTAGTTTTGCAGCACAAGAAGAAAGTTTTATGGCAAACATGCTCCAACCAGTCTCTGCTTCTATCCCACCTGTAGCTATGTGAAGATTGGAAGGGTTTATTGTAGCAAAATGATGATGCTACTTTGGATAACTTTTGCTGGCCTTCTTAAGACTTCAAAACATCATTTTGTCTTCCATGAGAGATATTAAAGTTTAGTGTCCAATTGCAAAGACCTGACCTGGAATTTAACACTTCAAGACAGATGGAACTGTGATGTGCAGTTTATCTAAAATATAGCTGGTATGATTATGACTACCTTCACCACCTTGCTTAACATTTTTTTCTGGTAAATTTAGTACTTCTTAATCCTTTTAAATCTAGGTATCAAAGTAGCATTCCCTTAATCAACTATGTGCTGATCCACTTTCAGGAGTAGATAAATAATGTGAATCAGCTATAGTAATCAAACATAACAGATGCAGACAAGCTGGAAGGATCTTAAGACTGGTGAATGCATCACATGAGCTCGTACTGTGACAGGAGATATTCTTTACCCTACTTTAATTCTAATATATTTTTTTATGATTAAAAACATTTACAGACCCAGGTACTGTCAAAGTATAATATTAGGAGGAAATTTGGTATCTGTTATTTTTTGTGTGTTTGTGTTCACTCATGTGTGAATGAGTATATCTATGTGTGTGTCTGTGTGTATCAGTACATCTATGTGTGTGTGTGTGTGCGCACACATTTGTATCTGTGTTCAATCACGCTCTACTTTTCACCTCTATTAAGGTCCATTTCTCATTTCAAATGACACCTGGGATACCCATATCGATTTCAGGAGCCATCACAATACATGAGAAGTGCTTTAGCCAACTCAACCCAGCAGGTTAGACCTGTAATTAATTAGCTTCAAGTAAACATGATTGCAAAACATGTGTATATATTCTGTGGGCACATTCTTGTTCTTCCTGCATTATTGTTTTCAACATTTCACTTTACACTCTTTTGTAATAATGGCTGATGTAGCCTTGAAAAAATAACCCTTAGTTTCCCTGCTGGTGAAGAATGGAGAAAGAGTTTGGAAACAGCAGTATAGTAGTTTTCATTGTCTCTATAGTGGCTCAGTACATACTTGTGGTCTGTCCAGGCATATGCATGGAATCACGATGTGCTCTGCATCATTTTATTTAAAATATGATGATTAAGGACATAGGTTCCTTCTATCTTTTGTTATATTATGTATATTGTACTGAGGTGGAGATGCAATTGTGGGCTGGCTCGATGAATATTTCTCATTGTCTAATAACCTATAGTTACCAGAAATGCATAATTTTAAGCTCAAGATCTGTCACATATCCTCAAATGCTAAAAACATGATATATTCATTCCAAAAACATTTCCTGCGAAACCCACATGATTATAGAGCAAGTGCATAATGCTCTATTAATGAGTTATTGCAAATAGTGATGTTAAGCAAATCTTTGCAGAAAGGATAGTTCATAGGTCAGCAAAGTCTTAGAGGTTGCCAACTAATTGCTATAGGTAAAAATTTCAATAAAGTAAATCCATCCGTAAAGGTTTCAGGTTATAGAGGGGAGGTTTGATAGACAGTGGAATTCTTTATGGTACATTGCTCCTGTTCATGTCTCATGTCCTCTACTTACTGCAGGCAGTAGAATAGATGTTCTGCTTTAAAGGTAGATATATATGAGCTGCAGCCACACCAAAGTATATCCCCCGGCATGGCTGAGTAACATTAAATTGGTTATTTCAGCGAAGCATGCATAACACTAGAGCATGCATAACACTAGACAACCTGATCTTGTCTCCACTCTGATTTGGTACTATTCTAAAATACACATTTTCACTGACGATTGATTTCAGTGTTAACCTATCACTACAACTGGACAGCAATAGAATTTTGAGTTAGTGTGTGCAATTACCATTAGTTCATGAGACAAGTGTTTTGGCACCATTCCATTAAGTAAAAAGCTCTGGGATCTTCGTCTATTCACACACCAAATGAAATATATATACTCAACATTTTGCTATAACCATACTATTGTCATGAACTACCTCTACTCTAAATGATAGAGTTAAGTCAGACAAATATCATTTTGTTGTGAAAACTTAGTTGAGCTTTTTTTAGTTGAGCAGTCACTTTGCATAGTGGATGTCCAAAAAAGCTTTCTACCATCACATGCTCCTGACTCAATGTCTACATGATTCCTTAAATAATCTAAAAGCACACAGAGAGGTCTGTTTTTCTTACTAAAAACCACATGCATGAGAACAGGTTATGTTTTCATGAACATGTCTCGACTGCACTGAGGACAGCAGGAATTTTCCCACCAGTTTCTTAAATACAGCCATTCATACTTAAGCTCTTGCAATGATTTCTTGGGAAAGTCCATTATCAAATACTCCTACCAGGACTACCAGTATTTCTTGGGAATATACATGGTTCCCAGCCACATGCCCGTAAAGAAACAGTTTAATAACATTTCTGAACATACCCATTGAGCCAACAGTGTAGTAATTGCACCATAGCAAACTCTATGCACTCAACAAGTACATTTTTTCCTTCCTAAAATTGTCATGGTTTAAGTATTAATTTGATGGGCTGAATTTTAATGAGAGATTTTCTAATGCCAAGTTGAGTAGTTCATTGATTGTTTTCCAACTCCTGTAGGAAGATAGCTTCAGAATCATGCTCAAATCTAAGAGAGCGCATATCTTCAGCTAATGTTGGGGCCAGTGGAGTTCTATTTTCTCTTATTTCAAGTCAATTTGTGTGTATTTTTCACCCTCCCTTATCTATTGCACGTCATTACACTCTCTGTATACTCAGTCAAAATTTTAAAAAGTAGCTTTAAAAAATCAGGGAGCCCCTATACTTCATTTTAATCTCCTACCTCCAGACATCAATATACCCTCCCTCCCACCTAGTGTTTTTGTGTAGCCCTTGAAGGGAGCAATATCAGAGTGCATCCTTGAATGCCCACCCATATCAGCAAGCACACAATAGGAGTTGTTTTGAAGTCACACGAGTTTCCCTGTCTGTGCCCTGACATTTCTATCCTTGCTATAGTCTAGTTTATACACCAAAATGTAGCCAGTGCTGTAGGCATTTTGATAGTAGTTTTTGTTTTGCCACACATGATAATCTTTTGGAACTTCAGGTTGGAATGTGAAGTGAAATCACCTCTCTAACTGTCTCAAACTGTTCCAAGTAACATGTTCCATCATCAAATCTTGAATGGCTAAACAACTGTCATTGATAGAGCAGTACATAAACTATAACTTGGGTTAGAAATATTTTTTAAATATAATTTTAAAGTAGATTTATGCTTATGTGAAGGGGGGTCTAAAACAAACCTAAAATGACCTAGTGGTATGACTTTGGAGCTCCATAGATTCTGCACTCATTACTAAGTGAATTAGATATATAGCTCAATTGATAGATCTCTCTATGTTCTCTCTTTTGAGTTGCATAAGTGTTCTTGAGAGATTTTTTTAATAAGCACCACATGCTTGCCTTCCTCATTATGTCTGTGTGCCTAAATCACTTGTAGAGTAGGCCTTCTTCTAGGCACAGATAACAATTTCAACTGGCTGGAACTTTCCAATCACAAACCATACCTGGAATTATTTCAGGCATTCAGATTTTTAGGTACCCCACTTTGGCTGCATACAGTTTATATCTATTAATTTTTATACCAAAACAGAGCACACAGAGAGATCTAAGCTATAGATCAAGTTGATACAGTAAAGTGTCCAAATTCTATGGAGCGAATGCACAAGGTTATTAAACCATAGTCTTCAGGTATAGTTCCCACCTTAAGTGAAAATGAAAGAGGTAATTGCTGGAGCCACGCATCGCTACGACCAGGCAGCAGCACAGTTTTGGGTTGATGGGTGGTGGTACCACCAATTTGATTCACGACGTTAAATGGGAATCATTCCAAATGCTCTGGGGTACCAATATATTTACAGTCTGAATTTCTTGCCTGATTGTCATAAGCTTACATCTCTGCTCCAACAGAAATCTGTACTCCCATCTCACGAGCATGCTGTGCAATTGCATGACTAAAAGTAATAGGCCAAGCCAAAAAATTGCTCATCTATTATGAACATTTGCTAGAGTTGGTGGAGTTACTATTTTAGTCATCAATATTTAACTTGCTCGACTTCTATTTGGGTGAAATTCCATAGAAATTGGCCCTCTTTTTTAAATAGTAATTGTAGTAAATTTAAAAGGTGTCTCTTATGCTCTGCAACCCTACAGGCTCATATAGATGTCTATCTCTACCAAAGCATCACCCATAACGTGAGAATAAATTTTGTAACAGAATCGATAGCAAATGAAAGCATATTATAGAGGATGAAAGTACTACTGTTTTTCTTAACATGTTTTTTTGGTTTGTTTTTTGTCCTTCTGGCCTAATACACATTTATTTCATACATTACACTCAAGATCCCAGGACTATATATATATGGTAGACTGTTGAGTAGAATCAGTTCAACTTCCCAGTATTTTTTTTTAATATGTAAGGCAATTATCGTAACTGTATAATATTGTAATTATGGCATGGACTCAAACCTGTAGCCAATTATTGAAGGAATGTTGTAGGTCCGGAGCAGGTACCAAACTACATTAATGGTGACCATGCTTCAGGATGTTGTGAAATCCACTAAGTAATGCCATCCAAGTATAAATTAAAATTCCATGCTACGTCTACTAGGAAATTCTATTTGGGGTTTTAACTAGTGCTAACTGCATGCATAAGAAAGTTGGTGCAGCCTTCCAAACCAGCACCTAACCCCCAAGAGCATATGGATTGGCAGGATAAATAATTATATTATCTATATATGTATATATATGCCTATACAACTGTATATGTATATTTGTGTTCCAAATGCTTGTTGCAGTGCAGTGATGCAAAAGTCATACACTATTAATTGCTCTCTGATTATATTGACAGACCTTAAGGACCTTTGTTGAGAGCATAATATTTATTTTTTCAATTTGAGGGACATGCCACATTCACACCACCTAACTATAATTTAAGAGAGGTTGTGCAGCTAATGTTTATAGTATGTAAGTTTAATATCATAGTTGTGCAATGTTATAAATGCACTTGTTTTTGTTCAACTTCATTCGCAATTTTTTTAACATTCTGGAAATTAGTTTTGCAGCACAAGAAGAAAGTTTTATGGCAAACATGCTCCAACCAGTCTCTGCTTCTATCCCACCTGTAGCTATGTGAAGATTGGAAGGGTTTATTGTAGCAAAATGATGATGCTACTTTGGATAACTTTTGCTGGCCTTCTTAAGACTTCAAAACATCATTTTGTCTTCCATGAGAGATATTAAAGTTTAGTGTCCAATTGCAAAGACCTGACCTGGAATTTAACACTTCAAGACAGATGGAACTGTGATGTGCAGTTTATCTAAAATATAGCTGGTATGATTATGACTACCTTCACCACCTTGCTTAACATTTTTTTCTGGTAAATTTAGTACTTCTTAATCCTTTTAAATCTAGGTATCAAAGTAGCATTCCCTTAATCAACTATGTGCTGATCCACTTTCAGGAGTAGATAAATAATGTGAATCAGCTATAGTAATCAAACATAACAGATGCAGACAAGCTGGAAGGATCTTAAGACTGGTGAATGCATCACATGAGCTCGTACTGTGACAGGAGATATTCTTTACCCTACTTTAATTCTAATATATTTTTTTATGATTAAAAACATTTACAGACCCAGGTACTGTCAAAGTATAATATTAGGAGGAAATTTGGTATCTGTTATTTTTTGTGTGTTTGTGTTCACTCATGTGTGAATGAGTATATCTATGTGTGTGTCTGTGTGTATCAGTACATCTATGTGTGTGTGTGTGTGCGCACACATTTGTATCTGTGTTCAATCACGCTCTACTTTTCACCTCTATTAAGGTCCATTTCTCATTTCAAATGACACCTGGGATACCCATATCGATTTCAGGAGCCATCACAATACATGAGAAGTGCTTTAGCCAACTCAACCCAGCAGGTTAGACCTGTAATTAATTAGCTTCAAGTAAACATGATTGCAAAACATGTGTATATATTCTGTGGGCACATTCTTGTTCTTCCTGCATTATTGTTTTCAACATTTCACTTTACACTCTTTTGTAATAATGGCTGATGTAGCCTTGAAAAAATAACCCTTAGTTTCCCTGCTGGTGAAGAATGGAGAAAGAGTTTGGAAACAGCAGTATAGTAGTTTTCATTGTCTCTATAGTGGCTCAGTACATACTTGTGGTCTGTCCAGGCATATGCATGGAATCACGATGTGCTCTGCATCATTTTATTTAAAATATGATGATTAAGGACATAGGTTCCTTCTATCTTTTGTTATATTATGTATATTGTACTGAGGTGGAGATGCAATTGTGGGCTGGCTCGATGAATATTTCTCATTGTCTAATAACCTATAGTTACCAGAAATGCATAATTTTAAGCTCAAGATCTGTCACATATCCTCAAATGCTAAAAACATGATATATTCATTCCAAAAACATTTCCTGCGAAACCCACATGATTATAGAGCAAGTGCATAATGCTCTATTAATGAGTTATTGCAAATAGTGATGTTAAGCAAATCTTTGCAGAAAGGATAGTTCATAGGTCAGCAAAGTCTTAGAGGTTGCCAATCAATAAAGTAAATCCATCCGTAAAGGTTTCAGGTTATAGAGGGGAGGTTTGATAGACAGTGGAATTCTTTATGGTACATTGCTCCTGTTCATGTCTCATGTCCTCTACTTACTGCAGGCAGTAGAATAGATGTTCTGCTTTAAAGGTAGATATATATGAGCTGCAGCCACACCAAAGTATATCCCCCGGCATGGCTGAGTAACATTAAATTGGTTATTTCAGCGAAGCATGCATAACACTAGAGCATGCATAACACTAGACAACCTGATCTTGTCTCCACTCTGATTTGGTACTATTCTAAAATACACATTTTCACTGACGATTGATTTCAGTGTTAACCTATCACTACAACTGGACAGCAATAGAATTTTGAGTTAGTGTGTGCAATTACCATTAGTTCATGAGACAAGTGTTTTGGCACCATTCCATTAAGTAAAAAGCTCTGGGATCTTCGTCTATTCACACACCAACTGAAATATATATACTCAACATTTTGCTATAACCATACTATTGTCATGAACTACCTCTACTCTAAATGATAGAGTTAAGTCAGACAAATATCATTTTCTTGTGAAAACTTAGTTGAGCTTTTTTTAGTTGAGCAGTCACTTTGCATAGTGGATGTCCAAAAAAGCTTTCTACCATCACATGCTCCTGACTCAATGTCTACATGATTCCTTAAATAATCTAAAAGCACACAGAGAGGTCTGCTTTTCTTACTAAAAACCACATGCATGAGAACAGGTTATGTTTTCATGAACATGTCTCGACTGCACTGAGGACAGCAGGAATTTTCCCATCAGTTTCTTAAATACAGCCATTCATACTTAAGCTCTTGCAATGATTTCTTGGGAAAGTCCATTATCAAATACTCCTACCAGGACTACCAGTATTTCTTGGGAATATACATGGTTCCCAGCCACATGCCCGTAAAGAAACAGTTTAATAACATTTCTGAACATACCCATTGAGCCAACAGTGTAGTAATTGCACCATAGCAAACTCTATGCACTCAACAAGTACATTTTTTCCTTCCTAAAATTGTCATGGTTTAAGTATTAAATTGATGGGCTGAATTTTAATGAGAGATTTTCTAATGCCAAGTTGAGTAGTTCATTGATTGTTTTCCAACTCCTGTAGGAAGATAGCTTCAGAATCATGCTCAAATCTAAGAGAGCGCATATCTTCAGCTAATGTTGGGGCCAGTGGAGTTCTATTTTCTCTTATTTCAAGTCAATTTGTGTGTATTTTTCACCCTCCCTTATCTATTGCACGTCATTACACTCTCTGTATACTCAGTCAAAATTTAAAAAAGTAGCTTTAAAAAATCAGGGAGCCCCTATTTCATTTTAATCTCCTACCTCCAGACATCAATATACCCTCCCTCCCACCTAGTGTTTTTGTGTAGCCCTTGAAGGGAGCAATATCAGAGTGCATCCTTGAATGCCCACCCATATCAGCAAGCACACAATAGGAGTTGTTTTGAAGTCACACGAGTTTCCCTGTCTGTGCCCTGACATTTCTATCCTTGCTATAGTCTAGTTTATACACCAAAATGTAGCCAGTGCTGTAGGCATTTTGATAGTAGTTTTTGTTTTGCCACACATGATAATCTTTTGGAACTTCAGGTTGGAATGTGAAGTGAAATCACCTCTCTAACTGTCTCAAACTGTTCCAAGTAACATGTTCCATCATCAAATCTTGAATGGCTAAACAACTGTCATTGATAGAGCAGTACATAAACTATAACTTGGGTTAGAAATATTTTTTAAATATAATTTTAAAGTGGATTTATGCTTATGTGAAGGGGGGTCTAAAACAAACCTAAAATGACCTAGTGGTATGACTTTGGAGCTCCATAGATTCTGCACTCATCACTAAGTGAATTAGATATATAGCTCAATTGATAGATCTCTCTATGTTTTCTCTTTTGAGTTGCATAAGTGTTGAAAAAAATCTCGAGAGATTTTTTTAAATAAGCACCACATGCTTGCCTTCCTCATTATGTCTGTGTGCCTAAATCACTTGTAGAGTAGGCCTTCTTCTAGGCACAGATAACAATTTCAACTGGCTGGAACTTTCCAATCACAAACCATACCTGGAATTATTTCAGGCATTCAGATTTTTAGGTACCCCACTTTGGCTGCATATAACATTAGCTATGCATTTTTATACCAAAACAGAGCACACAGAGAGATCTAAGCTATAGATCAAGTTGATCCAGTAAAGTGTCCAAATTCTATGGAGCTCCAAAGTCGAATGCACAAGGTTATTAAACCATAGTCTTCAGGTATAGTTCCCACCTTAAGTGAAAATGAAAGAGGTAATTGCTGGAGCCACGCATCGCTACGACCAGGCAGCAGCACAGTTTTGGGTTGATGGGTGGTGGTACCACCAATTTGATTCACGACTTTAAATGGGAATCACATTCCAAATGCTCTGGGGTACCAGTATATTTACAGTCTGAATTTCTTGCCTGATTGTCATAAGCTTACATCTCTGCTCCAACAGAAATCTGTACTCCCATCCCACGAGCATGCTCTGCAATTGCATGACTAAAAGTAATAGGCCAAGCCAAAAAATTGCTCATCTATTATGAACATTTGCTAGAGTTGGTGGAGTTACTATTTTAGTCATCAATATTTAACTTGCTCGACTTCTATTTGGGTGAAATTCCATAGAAATTGGCCCTCTTTTTTTATAGTAATTGCAGTAAATTTAAAAGGTGTTAACTTAAATTTGAACGATATAAATACTTGGCAAGTTTATAACTGACTTTATTAAATGCTTCAGTTCACCAAAGATCTGTTGCCCCACTCTGTTTGAACTTCTATGCATGAGGATGGCTTCATCCTTACTGACTGCTTCTCTTGTTGACTAAGCTTTTTATTACCAAACTAGTTGCTAGTCCACCAACGAATTCATTGACTCTTATGCTCTGCAACCCTACAGGCTCATATATATGTCTATCTCTACCAAAGCATCACCCATAACGTGAGAATAAATTTTGTAATAGAATCGATAGCAAATGAAAGCATATTATAGAGGATGAAAGTACTACTGTTTTTCTTAACATGTTTTTTTGGTTTGTTTTTTGTCCTTCTGGCCTAATACACATTTATTTCATACATTACACTCAAGATCCCAGGACTATATATATATGGTAGACTGTTGAGTAGAATCAGTTCAACTTCCCAGTATTTTTTTTTAATATGTAAGGCAATTATCGTAACTGTATAATATTGTAATTATGGCATGGACTCAAACCTGTAGCCAATTATTGAAGGAATGTTGTAGGTCCGGAGCAGGTACCAAACTACATTAATGGTGACCATGCTTCAGGATGTTGTGAAATCCACTAAGTAATGCCATCCAAGTATAAATTAAAATTCCATGCTACGTCTACTAGGAAATTCTATTTGGGGTTTTAACTAGTGCTAACTGCATGCATAAGAAAGTTGGTGCAGCCTTCCAAACCAGCACCTAACCCCCAAGAGCATATGGATTGGCAGGATAAATAATTATATTATCTATATATGTATATATATGCCTATACAACTGTATATGTATATTTGTGTTCCAAATGCTTGTTGCAGTGCAGTGATGCAAAAGTCATACACTATTAATTGCTCTCTGATTATATTGACAGACCTTAAGGTCCTTAGTTGAGAGCATAATATTTATTTTTTCAATTTGAGGGACATGCCACATTCACACCACCTAACTATAATTTAAGAGAGGTTGTGCAGCTAATGTTTATAGTATGTAAGTTTAATATCATAGTTGTGCAATGTTATAAATGCACTTGTTTTTGTTCAACTTCATTCGCAATTTTTTTAACATTCTGGAAATTAGTTTTGCAGCACAAGAAGAAAGTTTTATGGCAAACATGCTCCAACCAGTCTCTGCTTCTATCCCACCTGTAGCTATGTGAAGATTGGAAGGGTTTATTGTAGCAAAATGATGATGCTACTTTGGATAACTTTTGCTGGCCTTCTTAAGACTTCAAAACATCATTTTGTCTTCCATGAGAGATATTAAAGTTTAGTGTCCAATTGCAAAGACCTGACCTGGAATTTAACACTTCAAGACAGATGGAACTGTGATGTGCAGTTTATCTAAAATATAGCTGGTATGATTATGACTACCTTCACCACCTTGCTTAACATTTTTTTCTGGTAAATTTAGTACTTCTTAATCCTTTTAAATCTAGGTATCAAAGTAGCATTCCCTTAATCAACTATGTGCTGATCCACTTTCAGGAGTAGATAAATAATGTGAATCAGCTATAGTAATCAAACATAACAGATGCAGACAAGCTGGAAGGATCTTAAGACTGGTGAATGCATCACATGAGCTCGTACTGTGACAGGAGATATTCTTTACCCTACTTTAATTCTAATATATTTTTTTATGATTAAAAACATTTACAGACCCAGGTACTGTCAAAGTATAATATTAGGAGGAAATTTGGTATCTGTTATTTTTTGTGTGTTTGTGTTCACTCATGTGTGAATGAGTATATCTATGTGTGTGTCTGTGTGTATCAGTACATCTATGTGTGTGTGTGTGTGCGCACACATTTGTATCTGTGTTCAATCACGCTCTACTTTTCACCTCTATTAAGGTCCATTTCTCATTTCAAATGACACCTGGGATACCCATATCGATTTCAGGAGCCATCACAATACATGAGAAGTGCTTTAGCCAACTCAACCCAGCAGGTTAGACCTGTAATTAATTAGCTTCAAGTAAACATGATTGCAAAACATGTGTATATATTCTGTGGGCACATTCTTGTTCTTCCTGCATTATTGTTTTCAACATTTCACTTTACACTCTTTTGTAATAATGGCTGATGTAGCCTTGAAAAAATAACCCTTAGTTTCCCTGCTGGTGAAGAATGGAGAAAGAGTTTGGAAACAGCAGTATAGTAGTTTTCATTGTCTCTATAGTGGCTCAGTACATACTTGTGGTCTGTCCAGGCATATGCATGGAATCACGATGTGCTCTGCATCATTTTATTTAAAATATGATGATTAAGGACATAGGTTCCTTCTATCTTTTGTTATATTATGTATATTGTACTGAGGTGGAGATGCAATTGTGGGCTGGCTCGATGAATATTTCTCATTGTCTAATAACCTATAGTTACCAGAAATGCATAATTTTAAGCTCAAGATCTGTCACATATCCTCAAATGCTAAAAACATGATATATTCATTCCAAAAACATTTCCTGCGAAACCCACATGATTATAGAGCAAGTGCATAATGCTCTATTAATGAGTTATTGCAAATAGTGATGTTAAGCAAATCTTTGCAGAAAGGATAGTTCATAGGTCAGCAAAGTCTTAGAGGTTGCCAACTAATTGCTATAGGTAAAAATTTCAATAAAGTAAATCCATCCGTAAAGGTTTCAGGTTATAGAGGGGAGGTTTGATAGACAGTGGAATTCTTTATGGTACATTGCTCCTGTTCATGTCTCATGTCCTCTACTTACTGCAGGCAGTAGAATAGATGTTCTGCTTTAAAGGTAGATATATATGAGCTGCAGCCACACCAAAGTATATCCCCCGGCATGGCTGAGTAACATTAAATTGGTTATTTCAGCGAAGCATGCATAACACTAGAGCATGCATAACACTAGACAACCTGATCTTGTCTCCACTCTGATTTGGTACTATTCTAAAATACACATTTTCACTGACGATTGATTTCAGTGTTAACCTATCACTACAACTGGACAGCAATAGAATTTTGAGTTAGTGTGTGCAATTACCATTAGTTCATGAGACAAGTGTTTTGGCACCATTCCATTAAGTAAAAAGCTCTGGGATCTTCGTCTATTCACACACCAACTGAAATATATATACTCAACATTTTGCTATAACCATACTATTGTCATGAACTACCTCTACTCTAAATGATAGAGTTAAGTCAGACAAATATCATTTTCTTGTGAAAACTTAGTTGAGCTTTTTTTAGTTGAGCAGTCACTTTGCATAGTGGATGTCCAAAAAAGCTTTCTACCATCACATGCTCCTGACTCAATGTCTACATGATTCCTTAAATAATCTAAAAGCACACAGAGAGGTCTGCTTTTCTTACTAAAAACCACATGCATGAGAACAGGTTATGTTTTCATGAACATGTCTCGACTGCACTGAGGACAGCAGGAATTTTCCCATCAGTTTCTTAAATACAGCCATTCATACTTAAGCTCTTGCAATGATTTCTTGGGAAAGTCCATTATCAAATACTCCTACCAGGACTACCAGTATTTCTTGGGAATATACATGGTTCCCAGCCACATGCCCGTAAAGAAACAGTTTAATAACATTTCTGAACATACCCATTGAGCCAACAGTGTAGTAATTGCACCATAGCAAACTCTATGCACTCAACAAGTACATTTTTTCCTTCCTAAAATTGTCATGGTTTAAGTATTAATTTGATGGGCTGAATTTTAATGAGAGATTTTCTAATGCCAAGTTGAGTAGTTCATTGATTGTTTTCCAACTCCTGTAGGAAGATAGCTTCAGAATCATGCTCAAATCTAAGAGAGCGCATATCTTCAGCTAATGTTGGGGCCAGTGGAGTTCTATTTTCTCTTATTTCAAGTCAATTTGTGTGTATTTTTCACCCTCCCTTATCTATTGCACGTCATTACACTCTCTGTATACTCAGTCAAAATTTAAAAAAGTAGCTTTAAAAAATCAGGGAGCCCCTATACTTCATTTTAATCTCCTACCTCCAGACATCAATATACCCTCCCTCCCACCTAGTGTTTTTGTGTAGCCCTTGAAGGGAGCAATATCAGAGTGCATCCTTGAATGCCCACCCATATCAGCAAGCACACAATAGGAGTTGTTTTGAAGTCACACGAGTTTCCCTGTCTGTGCCCTGACATTTCTATCCTTGCTATAGTCTAGTTTATACACCAAAATGTAGCCAGTGCTGTAGGCATTTTGATAGTAGTTTTTGTTTTGCCACACATGATAATCTTTTGGAACTTCAGGTTGGAATGTGAAGTGAAATCACCTCTCTAACTGTCTCAAACTGTTCCAAGTAACATGTTCCATCATCAAATCTTGAATGGCTAAACAACTGTCATTGATAGAGCAGTACATAAACTATAACTTGGGTTAGAAATATTTTTTAAATATAATTTTAAAGTGGATTTATGCTTATGTGAAGGGGGGTCTAAAACAAACCTAAAATGACCTAGTGGTATGACTTTGGAGCTCCATAGATTCTGCACTCATCACTAAGTGAATTAGATATATAGCTCAATTGATAGATCTCTCTATGTTTTCTCTTTTGAGTTGCATAAGTGTTGAAAAAAATCTCGAGAGATTTTTTTAAATAAGCACCACATGCTTGCCTTCCTCATTATGTCTGTGTGCCTAAATCACTTGTAGAGTAGGCCTTCTTCTAGGCACAGATAACAATTTCAACTGGCTGGAACTTTCCAATCACAAACCATACCTGGAATTATTTCAGGCATTCAGATTTTTAGGTACCCCACTTTGGCTGCATATAACATTAGCTATGCATTTTTATACCAAAACAGAGCACACAGAGAGATCTAAGCTATAGATCAAGTTGATCCAGTAAAGTGTCCAAATTCTATGGAGCTCCAAAGTCGAATGCACAAGGTTATTAAACCATAGTCTTCAGGTATAGTTCCCACCTTAAGTGAAAATGAAAGAGGTAATTGCTGGAGCCACGCATCGCTACGACCAGGCAGCAGCACAGTTTTGGGTTGATGGGTGGTGGTACCACCAATTTGATTCACGACTTTAAATGGGAATCACATTCCAAATGCTCTGGGGTACCAGTATATTTACAGTCTGAATTTCTTGCCTGATTGTCATAAGCTTACATCTCTGCTCCAACAGAAATCTGTACTCCCATCCCACGAGCATGCTCTGCAATTGCATGACTAAAAGTAATAGGCCAAGCCAAAAAATTGCTCATCTATTATGAACATTTGCTAGAGTTGGTGGAGTTACTATTTTAGTCATCAATATTTAACTTGCTCGACTTCTATTTGGGTGAAATTCCATAGAAATTGGCCCTCTTTTTTTATAGTAATTGCAGTAAATTTAAAAGGTGTTAACTTAAATTTGAACGATATAAATACTTGGCAAGTTTATAACTGACTTTATTAAATGCTTCAGTTCACCAAAGATCTGTTGCCCCACTCTGTTTGAACTTCTATGCATGAGGATGGCTTCATCCTTACTGACTGCTTCTCTTGTTGACTAAGCTTTTTATTACCAAACTAGTTGCTAGTCCACCAACGAATTCATTGACTCTTATGCTCTGCAACCCTACAGGCTCATATATATGTCTATCTCTACCAAAGCATCACCCATAACGTGAGAATAAATTTTGTAACAGAATCGATAGCAAATGAAAGCATAATATAGAGGATGAAAGTACTACTGTTTTTCTTAACATGTTTTTTGGTTTGTTTTTTGTCCTTCTGGCCTAATACACATTTATTTCATACATTACACTCAAGATCCCAGGACTATATATATATATGGTAGACTGTTGAGTAGAATCAGTTCAACTACCCAGTATTTTTTTTTAATATGTAAGGCCATTATCGTAACTGTATAATATTGTAATTATGGCATGGACTCAAACCTGTAGCCAATTATTGAAGGAATGTTGTAGGTCCGGAGCAGGTACCAAACTACATTAATGGTGACCATGCTTCAGGATGTTGTGAAATCCACTAAGTAATGCCATCCAAGTATAAATTAAAATTCCATGCTACGTCTACTAGGAAATTCTATTTGGGGTTTTAACTAGTGCTAACTGCATGCATAAGAAAGTTGGTGCAGCCTTCCAAACCAGCACCTAACCCCCAAGAGCATATGGATTGGCAGGATAAATAATTATATTATCTATATATGTATATATATGCCTATACAACTGTATATGTATATTTGTGTTCCAAATGCTTGTTGCAGTGCAGTGATGCAAAAGTCATACACTATTAATTGCTCTCTGATTATATTGACAGACCTTAAGGACCTTAGTTGAGAGCATAATATTTATTTTTTCAATTTGAGGGACATGCCACATTCACACCACCTAACTATAATTTAAGAGAGGTTGTGCAGCTAATGTTTATAGTATGTAAGTTTAATATCATAGTTGTGCAATGTTATAAATGCACTTGTTTTTGTTCAACTTCATTCGCAATTTTTTTAACATTCTGGAAATTAGTTTTGCAGCACAAGAAGAAAGTTTTATGGCAAACATGCTCCAACCAGTCTCTGCTTCTATCCCACCTGTAGCTATGTGAAGATTGGAAGGGTTTATTGTAGCAAAATGATGATGCTACTTTGGATAACTTTTGCTGGCCTTCTTAAGACTTCAAAACATCATTTTGTCTTCCATGAGAGATATTAAAGTTTAGTGTCCAATTGCAAAGACCTGACCTGGAATTTAACACTTCAAGACAGATGGAACTGTGATGTGCAGTTTATCTAAAATATAGCTGGTATGATTATGACTACCTTCACCACCTTGCTTAACATTTTTTTCTGGTAAATTTAGTATTTCTTAATCCTTTTAAATCGAGGTATCAAAGTAGCATTCCCTTAATCAACTATGTGCTGATCCACTTTCAGGAGTAGATAAATAATGTGAATCAGCTATAGTAATCAAACATAACAGATGCAGACAAGCTGGAAGGATCTTAAGACTGGTGAATGCATCACATGAGCTCGTACTGTGACAGGAGATATTCTTTACCCTACTTTAATTCTAATATATTTTTTTATGATTAAAAACATTTACAGACCCAGGTACTGTCAAAGTATAATATTAGGAGGAAATTTGGTATCTGTTATTTTTTGTGTGTTTGTGTTCACTCATGTGTGAATGAGTATATCTATGTGTGTGTCTGTGTGTATCAGTACATCTATGTGTGTGTGTGTGTGTGCACACATTTGTATCTGTGTTCAATCACGCTCTACTTTTCACCTCTATTAAGGTCCATTTCTCATTTCAAATGACACCTGGGATACCCATATCGATTTCAGGAGCCATCACAATACATGAGAAGTGCTTTAGCCAACTCAACCCAGCAGGTTAGACCTGTAATTAATTAGCTTCAAGTAAACATGATTGCAAAACATGTGTATATATTCTGTGGGCACATTCTTGTTCTTCCTGCATTATTGTTTTCAACATTTCACTTTACACTCTTTTGTAATAATGGCTGATGTAGCCTTGAAAAAATAACCCTTAGTTTCCCTGCTGGTGAAGAATGGAGAAAGAGTTTGGAAACAGCAGTATAGTAGTTTTCATTGTCTCTATAGTGGCTCAGTACATACTTGTGGTCTGTCCAGGCATATGCATGGAATCACGATGTGCTCTGCATCATTTTATTTAAAATATGATGATTAAGGACATAGGTTCCTTCTATCTTTTGTTATATTATGTATATTGTACTGAGGTGGAGATGCAATTGTGGGCTGGCTCGATGAATATTTCTCATTGTCTAATAACCTATAGTTACCAGAAATGCATAATTTTAAGCTCAAGATCTGTCACATATCCTCAAATGCTAAAAACATGATATATTCATTCCAAAAACATTTCCTGCGAAACCCACATGGTTATAGAGCAAGTGCATAATGCTCTATTAATGAGTTATTGCAAATAGTGATGTTAAAGGAAATCTTTGCAGAAAGGATAGTTCATAGGTCAGCAAAGTCTTAGAGGTTGCCAACTAATTGCTATAGGTAAAAATTTCAATAAAGTAAATCCATCCGTAAAGGTTTCAGGTTATAGAGGGGAGGTTGGATAGACAGTGGAATTCTTTATGGTACATTGCTCCTGTTCATGTCTCATGTCCTCTACTTACTGCAGGCAGTAGAATGGATCTTCTGCTTTAAAGGTAGATATATATGAGCTGCAGCCACACTAAAGTATATCCCCCGGCATGGCTGAGTAACATTAAATTGGTTATTTCAGCGAAGCATGCATAACACTAGACAATCTGATCTTGTCTCCACTCTGATTTGGTACTATTCTAAAATACACATTTTCACTGACGAATGATTTCAGTGTTAACCTATCACTACAACTGGACAGCAATAGAATTTTGAGTTAGTGTGTGCAATTACCATTAGTTCATGAGACAAGTGTTTTGGCACCATTCCATTAAGTAAAAAGCTCTGGGATCTTCGTCTATTCACACACCAACTGAAATATATATACTCAACATTTTGCTATAACCATACTATTGTCATGAACTACCTCTACTCTAAATGATAGAGTTAAGTCAGACAAATATCATTTTCTTGTGAAAACTTAGTTGAGCTTTTTTTTAGTTGAGCAGTCACTTTGCATAGTGGATGTCCAAAAAAGCTTCCTACCATCACATGCTCCTGACTCAATGTCTACATGATTCCTTAAATAATCTAAAAGCACACGGAGAGGTCTGCTTTTCTTACTAAAAACCACATGCATGAGAACAGGTTATGTTTTCATGAACATGTCTCGACTGCACTGAGGACAGCAGGAATTTTCCCACCAGTTTCTTAAATACAGCCATTCATACTTAAGCTCCTGCAATGATTTCTTGGGAAAGTCCATTATCAAATACTCCTACCAGGACTACCAGTATTTCTTGGGAATATACATGGTTCCCAGCCACATGCCCGTAAAGAAACAGTTTAATAACATTTCTGAACATACCCATTGAGCCAACAGTGTAGTAATTGCACCATAGCAAACTCTATGCACTCAACAAGTACATTTTTTCCTTCCTAAAATTGTCATGGTTTAAGTATTAATTTGATGGGCTGAATTTTAATGAGAGATTTTCTAATGCCAAGTTGAGTAGTTCATTGATTGTTTTCCAACTCCTGTAGGAAGATAGCTTCAGAATCATGCTCAAATCTAAGAGAGCGCATATCTTCAGCTAATGTTGGGGCCAGTGGAGTTCTATTTTCTCTTATTTCAAGTCAATTTGTGTGTATTTTTCACCCTCCCTTATCTATTGCACGTCATTACACTCTCTGTATACTCAGTCAAAATTTAAAAAAGTAGCTTTAAAAAATCAGGGAGCCCCTATACTTCATTTTAATCTCCTACCTCCAGACATCAATATACCCTCCCTCCCACCTAGTGTTTTTGTGTAGCCCTTGAAGGGAGCAATATCAGAGTGCATCCTTGAATGCCCACCCATATCAGCAAGCACACAATAGGAGTTGTTTTGAAGTCACACGAGTTTCCCTGTCTGTGCCCTGACATTTCTATCCTTGCTATAGTCTAGTTTATACACCAAAATGTAGCCAGTGCTGTAGGCATTTTGATAGTAGTTTTTGTTTTGCCACACATGATAATCTTTTGGAACTTCAGGTTGGAATGTGAAGTGAAATCACCTCTCTAACTGTCTCAAACTGTTCCAAGTAACATGTTCCATCATCACATCTTGAATGGCTATAACAACTGTCATTGATAGAGCTGTACATAAACTATAACTTGGGTTAGAAATATTTTTAAAATATAATTTTAAAGTGGATTTATGCTTATGTGAAGGGGGGTCTAAAACAAACCTAAAATGACCTAGTGGTATGACTTTGGAGCTCCATAGATTCTGCACTCATTACTAAGTGAATTAGATATATAGCTCAATTGATAGATCTCTCTATGTTCTCTCTTTTGAGTTGCATAAGTGTTCTTGAGAGATTTTTTTAATAAGCACCACATGCTTGCCTTCCTCATTATGTCTGTGTGCCTAAATCACTTGTAGAGTAGGCCTTCTTCTAGGCACAGATAACAATTTCAACTGGCTGGAACTTTCCAATCACAAACCATACCTGGAATTATTTCAGGCATTCAGATTTTTAGGTACCCCACTTTGGCTGCATATAACATTAGCTATGCATTTTTATACCAAAACAGAGCACACAGAGAGATCTAAGCTATAGATCAAGTTGATCCAGTAAAGTGTCCAAATTCTATGGAGCTCCAAAGTCGAATGCACAAGGTTATTAAACCATAGTCTTCAGGTATAGTTCCCACCTTAAGTGAAAATGAAAGAGGTAATTGCTGGAGCCACGCATCGCTACGACCAGGCAGCAGCACAGTTTTGGGTTGATGGGTGGTGGTACCACCAATTTGATTCACGACGTTAAATGGGAATCACATTCCAAATATTCTGGGGTACCAGTATATTTACAGTCTGAATTTCTTGCCTGATTGTCATAAGCTTACATCTCTGCTCCAACAGAAATCTGTACTCCCATCCCACGAGCATGCTCTGCAATTGCATGACTAAAAGTAATAGGCCAAGCCAAAATATTGCTCATCTATTATGAACATTTGCTAGAGTTGGTGGAGTTACTATTTTAGTCATCAATATTTAACTTGCTCGACTTCTATTTGGGTGAAATTCCATAGAAATTGGCCCTCTTTTTTTATAGTAATTGTAGTAAATTTAAAAGGTGTCAACTTAAATTTGAACGATATAAATACTTAGCAAGTTTATAACTGTCTTTATTAAATGCTTGAGTTCACCAAAGATCTGTTGCCCCACTCTGTTTGAACTTCTATGCATGAGGATGGCTTCATCCTTACTGACTGCTTCTCTTGTTGACTAAGCTTTTTATTACCAAACTAGTTGCTAGTCCACCAACGAATTCATTGACTCTTATGCTCTGCAACCCTACAGGCTCATATATATGTCTATCTCTACCAAAGCATCACCCATAACGTGAGAATAAATTTTGTAATAGAATCGATAGCAAATGAAAGCATATTATAGAGGATGAAAGTACTACTGTTTTTCTTAACATGTTTTTTTGGTTTGTTTTTTGTCCTTCTGGCCTAATACACATTTATTTCATACATTACACTCAAGATCCCAGGACTATATATATATGGTAGACTGTTGAGTAGAATCAGTTCAACTTCCCAGTATTTTTTTTTAATATGTAAGGCAATTATCGTAACTGTATAATATTGTAATTATGGCATGGACTCAAACCTGTAGCCAATTATTGAAGGAATGTTGTAGGTCCGGAGCAGGTACCAAACTACATTAATGGTGACCATGCTTCAGGATGTTGTGAAATCCACTAAGTAATGCCATCCAAGTATAAATTAAAATTCCATGCTACGTCTACTAGGAAATTCTATTTGGGGTTTTAACTAGTGCTAACTGCATGCATAAGAAAGTTGGTGCAGCCTTCCAAACCAGCACCTAACCCCCAAGAGCATATGGATTGGCAGGATAAATAATTATATTATCTATATATGTATATATATGCCTATACAACTGTATATGTATATTTGTGTTCCAAATGCTTGTTGCAGTGCAGTGATGCAAAAGTCATACACTATTAATTGCTCTCTGATTATATTGACAGACCTTAAGGACCTTTGTTGAGAGCATAATATTTATTTTTTCAATTTGAGGGACATGCCACATTCACACCACCTAACTATAATTTAAGAGAGGTTGTGCAGCTAATGTTTATAGTATGTAAGTTTAATATCATAGTTGTGCAATGTTATAAATGCACTTGTTTTTGTTCAACTTCATTCGCAATTTTTTTAACATTCTGGAAATTAGTTTTGCAGCACAAGAAGAAAGTTTTATGGCAAACATGCTCCAACCAGTCTCTGCTTCTATCCCACCTGTAGCTATGTGAAGATTGGAAGGGTTTATTGTAGCAAAATGATGATGCTACTTTGGATAACTTTTGCTGGCCTTCTTAAGACTTCAAAACATCATTTTGTCTTCCATGAGAGATATTAAAGTTTAGTGTCCAATTGCAAAGACCTGACCTGGAATTTAACACTTCAAGACAGATGGAACTGTGATGTGCAGTTTATCTAAAATATAGCTGGTATGATTATGACTACCTTCACCACCTTGCTTAACATTTTTTTCTGGTAAATTTAGTACTTCTTAATCCTTTTAAATCTAGGTATCAAAGTAGCATTCCCTTAATCAACTATGTGCTGATCCACTTTCAGGAGTAGATAAATAATGTGAATCAGCTATAGTAATCAAACATAACAGATGCAGACAAGCTGGAAGGATCTTAAGACTGGTGAATGCATCACATGAGCTCGTACTGTGACAGGAGATATTCTTTACCCTACTTTAATTCTAATATATTTTTTTATGATTAAAAACATTTACAGACCCAGGTACTGTCAAAGTATAATATTAGGAGGAAATTTGGTATCTGTTATTTTTTGTGTGTTTGTGTTCACTCATGTGTGAATGAGTATATCTATGTGTGTGTCTGTGTGTATCAGTACATCTATGTGTGTGTGTGTGTGCGCACACATTTGTATCTGTGTTCAATCACGCTCTACTTTTCACCTCTATTAAGGTCCATTTCTCATTTCAAATGACACCTGGGATACCCATATCGATTTCAGGAGCCATCACAATACATGAGAAGTGCTTTAGCCAACTCAACCCAGCAGGTTAGACCTGTAATTAATTAGCTTCAAGTAAACATGATTGCAAAACATGTGTATATATTCTGTGGGCACATTCTTGTTCTTCCTGCATTATTGTTTTCAACATTTCACTTTACACTCTTTTGTAATAATGGCTGATGTAGCCTTGAAAAAATAACCCTTAGTTTCCCTGCTGGTGAAGAATGGAGAAAGAGTTTGGAAACAGCAGTATAGTAGTTTTCATTGTCTCTATAGTGGCTCAGTACATACTTGTGGTCTGTCCAGGCATATGCATGGAATCACGATGTGCTCTGCATCATTTTATTTAAAATATGATGATTAAGGACATAGGTTCCTTCTATCTTTTGTTATATTATGTATATTGTACTGAGGTGGAGATGCAATTGTGGGCTGGCTCGATGAATATTTCTCATTGTCTAATAACCTATAGTTACCAGAAATGCATAATTTTAAGCTCAAGATCTGTCACATATCCTCAAATGCTAAAAACATGATATATTCATTCCAAAAACATTTCCTGCGAAACCCACATGGTTATAGAGCAAGTGCATAATGCTCTATTAATGAGTTATTGCAAATAGTGATGTTAAAGGAAATCTTTGCAGAAAGGATAGTTCATAGGTCAGCAAAGTCTTAGAGGTTGCCAACTAATTGCTATAGGTAAAAATTTCAATAAAGTAAATCCATCCGTAAAGGTTTCAGGTTATAGAGGGGAGGTTGGATAGACAGTGGAATTCTTTATGGTACATTGCTCCTGTTCATGTCTCATGTCCTCTACTTACTGCAGGCAGTAGAATGGATGTTCTGCTTTAAAGGTAGATATATATGAGCTGCAGCCACACCAAAGTATATCCCCCGGCATGGCTGAGTAACATTAAATTGGTTATTTCAGCGAAGCATGCATAACACTAGACAATCTGATCTTGTCTCCACTCTGATTTGGTACTATTCTAAAATACACATTTTCACTGACGAATGATTTCAGTGTTAACCTATCACTACAACTGGACAGCAATAGAATTTTGAGTTAGTGTGTGCAATTACCATTAGTTCATGAGACAAGTGTTTTGGCACCATTCCATTAAGTAAAAAGCTCTGGGATCTTCGTCTATTCACACACCAACTGAAATATATATACTCAACATTTTGCTATAACCATACTATTGTCATGAACTACCTCTACTCTAAATGATAGAGTTAAGTCAGACAAATATCATTTTCTTGTGAAAACTTAGTTGAGCTTTTTTTAGTTGAGCAGTCACTTTGCATAGTGGATGTCCAAAAAAGCTTCCTACCATCACATGCTCCTGACTCAATGTCTACATGATTCCTTAAATAATCTAAAAGCACACGGAGAGGTCTGCTTTTCTTACTAAAAACCACATGCATGAGAACAGGTTATGTTTTCATGAACATGTCTCGACTGCACTGAGGACAGCAGGAATTTTCCCACCAGTTTCTTAAATACAGCCATTCATACTTAAGCTCCTGCAATGATTTCTTGGGAAAGTCCATTATCAAATACTCCTACCAGGACTACCAGTATTTCTTGGGAATATACATGGTTCCCAGCCACATGCCCGTAAAGAAACAGTTTAATAACATTTCTGAACATACCCATTGAGCCAACAGTGTAGTAATTGCACCATAGCAAACTCTATGCACTCAACAAGTACATTTTTTCCTTCCTAAAATTGTCATGGTTTAAGTATTAATTTGATGGGCTGAATTTTAATGAGAGATTTTCTAATGCCAAGTTGAGTAGTTCATTGATTGTTTTCCAACTCCTGTAGGAAGATAGCTTCAGAATCATGCTCAAATCTAAGAGAGCGCATATCTTCAGCTAATGTTGGGGCCAGTGGAGTTCTATTTTCTCTTATTTCAAGTCAATTTGTGTGTAGTTTTCACCCTCCCTTATCTATTGCACGTCATTACACTCTCTGTATACTCAGTCAAAATTTAAAAAAGTTGCTTTAAAAAATCAGGGAGCCCCTATACTTCATTTTAATCTCCTACCTCCAGACATCAATATACCCTCCCTCCCACCTAGTGTTTTTGTGTAGCCCTTGAAGGGAGCAATATCAGAGTGCATCCTTGAATGCCCACCCATATCAGCAAGCACACAATAGGAGTTGTTTTGAAGTCACACGAGTTTCCCTGTCTGTGCCCTGACATTTCTATCCTTGCTATAGTCTAGTTTATACACCAAAATGTAGCCAGTGCTGTAGGCATTTTGATAGTAGTTTTTGTTTTGCCACACATGATAATCTTTTGGAACTTCAGGTTGGAATGTGAAGTGAAATCACCTCTCTAACTGTCTCAAACTGTTCCAAGTAACATGTTCCATCATCACATCTTGAATGGCTATAACAACTGTCATTGATAGAGCTGTACATAAACTATAACTTGGGTTAGAAATATTTTTAAAATATAATTTTAAAGTGGATTTATGCTTATGTGAAGGGGGGTCTAAAACAAACCTAAAATGACCTAGTGGTATGACTTTGGAGCTCCATAGATTCTGCACTCATTACTAAGTGAATTAGATATATAGCTCAATTGATAGATCTCTCTATGTTCTCTCTTTTGAGTTGCATAAGTGTTCTTGAGAGATTTTTTTAATAAGCACCACATGCTTGCCTTCCTCATTATGTCTGTGTACCTAAATCACTTGTAGAGTAGGCCTTCTTCTAGGCACAGATAACAATTTCAACTGGCTGGAACTTTCCAATCACAAACCATACCTGGAATTATTTCAGGCATTCAGATTTTTAGGTACCCCACTTTGGCTGCATATAACATTAGCTATGCATTTTTATACCAAAACAGAGCACACAGAGAGATCTAAGCTATAGATCAAGTTGATCCAGTAAAGTGTCCAAATTCTATGGAGCTCCAAAGTCGAATGCACAAGGTTATTAAACCATAGTCTTCAGGTATAGTTCCCACCTTAAGTGAAAATGAAAGAGGTAATTGCTGGAGCCACGCATCGCTACGACCAGGCAGCAGCACAGTTTTGGGTTGATGGGTGGTGGTACCACCAATTTGATTCACGACGTTAAATGGGAATCACATTCCAAATGCTCTGGGGTACCAGTATATTTACAGTCTGAATTTCTTGCCTGATTGTCATAAGCTTACATCTCTGCTCCAACAGAAATCTCTACTCCCATCCCACGAGCATGCTCTGCAATTGCATGACTAAAAGTAATAGGCCAAGCCAAAATATTGCTCATCTATTATGAACATTTGCTAGAGTTGGTAGAGTTACTATTTTAGTCATCAATATTTAACTTGCTCGACTTCTATTTGGGGTGAAATTCCATAGAAATTGGCCCTCTTTTTTTATAGTAAATTTAAAAGGTGTCAACTTAAATTTGAACGATATAAATACTTGGCAAGTTTATAACTGACTTTATTAAATGCTTCAGTTCACCAAAGATCTGTTGCCCCACTCTGTTTGAACTTCTATGCATGAGGATGGCTTCATCCTTACTGACTGCTTCTCTTGTTGACTAAGCTTTTTATTACCAAACTAGTTGCTAGTCCACCAACGAATTCATTGACTCTTATGCTCTGCAACCCTACAGGCTCATATATATGTCTATCTCTACCAAAGCATCACCCATAACGTGAGAATAAATTTTGTAACAGAATCGATAGCAAATGAAAGCATATTATAGAGGATGAAAGTACTACTGTTTTTCTTAACATGTTTTTTTGGTTTGTTTTTTGTCCTTCTGGCCTAATACACATTTATTTCATACATTACACTCAAGATCCCAGGACTATATATATATATGGTAGACTGTTGAGTAGAATCAGTTCAACTTCCCAGTCTTTTTTTTTAATATGTAAGGCCATTATCGTAACTGTATAATATTGTAATTATGGCATGGACTCAAACCTGTAGCCAATTATTGAAGGAATGTTGTAGGTCCGGAGCAGGTACCAAACTACATTAATGGTGACCATGCTTCAGGATGTTGTGAAATCTACTAAGTAATGCCATCCAAGTATAAATTAAAATTCCATGCTACGTCTACTAGGAAATTCTATTTGGGGTTTTAACTAGTGCTAACTGCATGCATAAGAAAGTTGGTGCAGCCTTCCAAACCAGCACCTAACCCCCAAGAGCATATGGATTGGCAGGATAAATAATTATATTATCTATATATGTATATATATGCCTATACAACTGTATATGTATATTTGTGTTCCAAATGCTTGTTGCAGTGCAGTGATGCAAAAGTCATACACTATTAATTGCTCTCTGATTATATTGACAGACCTTAAGGACCTTAGTTGAGAGCATAATATTTATTTTTTCAATTTGAGGGACATGCCACATTCACACCACCTAACTATAATTTAAGAGAGGTTGTGCAGCTAATGTTTATAGTATGTAAGTTTAATATCATAGTTGTGCAATGTTATAAATGCACTTGTTTTTGTTCAACTTCATTCGCAATTTTTTTAACATTCTGGAAATTAGTTTTGCAGCACAAGAAGAAAGTTTTATGGCAAACATGCTCCAACCAGTCTCTGCTTCTATCCCACCTGTAGCTATGTGAAGATTGGAAGGGTTTATTGTAGCAAAATGATGATGCTACTTTGGATAACTTTTGCTGGCCTTCTTAAGACTTCAAAACATCATTTTGTCTTCCATGAGAGATATTAAAGTTTAGTGTCCAATTGCAAAGACCTGACCTGGAATTTAACACTTCAAGACAGATGGAACTGTGATGTGCAGTTTATCTAAAATATAGCTGGTATGATTATGACTACCTTCACCACCTTGCTTAACATTTTTTTCTGGTAAATTTAGTATTTCTTAATCCTTTTAAATCTAGGTATCAAAGTAGCATTCCCTTAATCAACTATGTGCTGATCCACTTTCAGGAGTAGATAAATAATGTGAATCAGCTATAGTAATCAAACATAACAGATGCAGACAAGCTGGAAGGATCTTAAGACTGGTGAATGCATCACATGAGCTCGTACTGTGACAGGAGATATTCTTTACCCTACTTTAATTCTAATATATTTTTTTATGATTAAAAACATTTACAGACCCAGGTACTGTCAAAGTATAATATTAGGAGGAAATTTGGTATCTGTTATTTTTTGTGTGTTTGTGTTCACTCATGTGTGAATGAGTATATCTATGTGTGTGTCTGTGTGTATCAGTACATCTATGTGTGTGTGTGTGTGTGCACACATTTGTATCTGTGTTCAATCACGCTCTACTTTTCACCTCTATTAAGGTCCATTTCTCATTTCAAATGACACCTGGGATACCCATATCGATTTCAGGAGCCATCACAATACATGAGAAGTGCTTTAGCCAACTCAACCCAGCAGGTTAGACCTGTAATTAATTAGCTTCAAGTAAACATGATTGCAAAACATGTGTATATATTCTGTGGGCACATTCTTGTTCTTCCTGCATTATTGTTTTCAACATTTCACTTTACACTCTTTTGTAATAATGGCTGATGTAGCCTTGAAAAAATAACCCTTAGTTTCCCTGCTGGTGAAGAATGGAGAAAGAGTTTGGAAACAGCAGTATAGTAGTTTTCATTGTCTCTATAGTGGCTCAGTACATACTTGTGGTCTGTCCAGGCATATGCATGGAATCACGATGTGCTCTGCATCATTTTATTTAAAATATGATGATTAAGGACATAGGTTCCTTCTATCTGTATATTGTACTGAGGTGGAGATGCAATTGTGATGATTCTCATTGGCTAATAAACTATAGTTACCAGAAATGCATGCATTTGATTGGTATTTACTGGCAAGCAATTAATAGGCAGCAGAAAATTGGTGGAAATATAGCTGGCCAATGAGCTGGAAGAGGAAAGGAAACTTTTGCGAAGGACCTGTCCAATGAGCTACTATAGTAAAGGGAAAGGTTAGAAGAGGGACTTCCTTTCAAATAAACGAAGAATATACAAAGAAAAATAACCATATAAAATCACCCTCTCAATAATCAACTTCAAATTGTATTCACTCGGCATTTCGACTAGATGCTCTAGCCTTCATCGAGATGGTAAGGCTTGGGTAGCAACAATAAAAAATATATAAAATAATTATTTATTTACAATTTAATTTAAGAAATAATGATCATCTGGGACTAAGCTGGATCCAAGAAACTAATAATAATAATAATAATAATAATAATAATAATAATAATAATAATAATAATAATAATAATAATAATAATAATAATAATAATAATAATAATAATAATAATAATAATAATAATAATAATAATAATAATAATAATAATAGTAATAATAATATAATAATAATAATAATAATAATAATAATAATAATAATAATAATAATAATAATAATAATAATAATAATAATAATAATAATAATAATAATAATAATAATAATAATAATAATAATAATAATAATAATAATAATAATAATAATAATAATAATAATAATAATAATAATAATAATAATAATAATAATAATAATAATAATAATAATAATAATAATAATAATAATAATAATAATAATAATAATAATAATAATAATAATAATAATAATAATAATAATAATAATAATAATAATAATAATAATAATAATAATAATAATAATAATAATAATAATAATAATAATAATAATAATAATAATAATAATAATAATAAATAATAATAATAATAATAATAATAATAATAAATAATAATAATAATAATAATAATAATAATAATAATAATAATAATAATAATAATAATAATAATAATAATAAATAATAATAATAATAATAATAATAATAATAAATAATAATAATAATAATAATAATAATAATAAAATAATAATAATAATAATAACAATAATAATAATAATAATAATAATAATAACAACAATAATAATAATAATAACAACAACAATAACAACAACAATAATAACAACATAATAACAACATAATAACAACAATAATAACAACAACAATAACAACAATAACAACAACAACAATAACAACAGTAATAAAATTAATAACAATAATAATAATGACCTAACCACAACAATAACAACAACAATAACAATAAAATCAATAACAATAACAACAATAACAACAACAATAATAATAGCAACAATAACAACAAAAACAATAACAACAACAATAATAACAACAACAACAAAAATAATAATAATAATTAGCATGGAAAGTGACGTATTCCCAATTGGAAATGGTCCACTTCCTCAGGTTGTTGATTTGGATTGTTGCTAACACTCCTTTACCAGAATCAGTTGTTTACCACAGTATGGATGCAGCTGACTACCTCCCAAATCAAGGAGAGCCCATGTTGCATTCCATTCTCATGAAAACATATCAAGGATTATGTTAAAAGAGGTGGTTCAATCATGAACTAGTGCGTGGGCAAGTCCTATAGACCTGGTACAAAAATGGGACCAGACTCTAAGGTTTTGTGTGGATTATGGGATGGTTAATGTTATGACAAATATATGTATACCGTCCACCCTACATTGATGATATATTACACCCCATTGGAAAGAGGATATTTCAGAACACTTGACTTAGAATCTGGGTTCTGGCAAATCCAAATGGATCCTGCAATCAGAGGAGAAATCTGCTATCGTTTCTCAGTGTAGGTTGCATCAATTGTACGCATGTGTTTTGGGACATTCATTTATCCCACCATGTTACAAAGATTAATGCAAATTGTTTTTGCAGGAATTGTATAGAGGTTTTGTTTTGTGAATCTGGATGACACCGTGGTATGTTCTGAGACTTTTGAGGACCATGTAAAGAATGTGTTTGAATGGCTTTGCAAGGCTGGGCTTACGGAATGTTTCTTTGTGCAAGGAGAAGTTGTCAACCTTGGTCGTATGATTTCCAGAGAAGATGAGTCTCGCGATCCTGCAAAGACCAACAAGGTGTATGAGATTCCTGTCCCAACAGATGGTACTCATATGAGGCAGTTTCATGGTGGCATCATATTATGAGAAATTTGTTTCCAGGTTTGCAAATATTGCAGGTCATCTCCATCAACTAGTCAAGATAGATATAGAGTTTGAGTGGTCCGGCTTCCTTTGGTGCTCTGAGGGAGTCATTGATCAGAACCCGGTGGTAGTATATCACCGGTTTAATATTAGTGAAGAGTTTGTCCTGGAGACTGATGCCAGTCTAGGGGGATTAAGAGTTGTAGGACAGAAGTAAACAGATGGGTTCTTTGGCATATGCTTCTTATAATTTGAATGTTCATGACAAAATCTATCACAGAACTGGAGACACTTGGTCTAGTTTGGGCAGTGAAACACTTCAGACCATATTTATTTGGTCATCATACACAACTGTTTTGACAAATGACTTTGCATGTACATTATTATCGAATATGTAGAATCCATCTGCTAATCTAACCATGATTGTCCAACAGTTTGACCTCAGAATCAAGTATTGAAGAGGGAAGAGCAAGGCTTATGTAGATGTATGCTCTCACAATCCATATGAAATATGGGATATTACATTTTTTGTGCTTGCTATTCATATATTAGATGAAACCATAAGTTCAGTCAGACTGAACTAGTAGAAAGTTATGAAAAATATCTCGAGTTGATCACCATTGTAGTGTAGGTGAAGGAAGATCGATATGGTCCCTTAGGATGAGGCACTTGCTAAATGTTTAACTCCGGAGTAAATGAAATATGAGTTTCAGTGGTGTGTTAGATGGGGATGCATGGTGGGAAGTCTTCTGGAGACTTAGCTTGGCATATGATATATTGTACTCTGAGGAAGAGGTGAAAGGAAATGTGTAGTGAAATAGAGCAGTTTTGCAGGTAATTTTTGGAGTGTATTACCATAGGGCATCTGGTTGCTCTGTACATTAATCTCTAGCAACAAGAATACTAATAGACGGACTACTTCACATATATGTTCTCTAGTTTCCTCTAACCAAGACTGGGAAAAAGTAAGTATGTGGTAGTGTTCTCTGATTATTACCCAGAGTAGTTGGCTATCCTCAGCCTACTTTTGGACAAAAAGATATTTTGTAGACACAGTGTCTCTGAGGAACTATTATACGTCCGAAGTGCAAATTTCCTCAGTTATCTGGTGCTAGAGGTTCGCAAGTTCCTGCAGATCAAGAATGTAAACACATCAGGATATCACTTCAAAACTAATGGGTTGTTGGAGAACTTCAAAAGTGCATTGGCTGGAACGATATCCAAGTTTGCTGAAAGATTGGGATCATCACCTACCCTTTATTATTTGATTATCATACCTCAGTTCTTGACTTAACTCTAGAAAATAGCTTTATAGGAATTACCCACATACCCTCTGAAGCTTGATCAAGAAGGTTTCACCAATATTATTGATGATGAATACCGACATGAGTTTACTGTTATCCTTATAGCAGCATGGGTATTGGCAATGAAATTTAAATGTGGTGCACAAGAATGACAAAAAGCAACCATTTAACTAGAGTGTAAAAGGTCATCACTTTCAGGTGGTGGACACAGTCATGATAGACATGCTTGCAGCTGCTTTAGGGACCCCTTGGAAGCTTTCCCATCCCTGTAACGGTCCATACACAGAGTGTTGAGCATATTCCTAACTAATATCGAAACAAGACTAGTTAGACGACAATATCAATCTTTCCAGCAGTAAACCATGTCCAACAAGCACCACTGATATACCTGAGTAGCTGATGGGACTAAGGAAAAAGTATTATTGAAAGAAGAAGCACTAATGACAGTATGGTTCATAAAATGGTCCTGTCATATGCTCTATGAATGTCTTACTGTTTAGTTTCATCCTGTTCTTTGTAAGCATGCATATTTCTTTACTATTATTGTTATGCTCAACCAACAAATTGTATTCGGTAAGAGAAATAATAATTGTTTATCACTGATCATTGTTGAAACAAACGTATTGTGTGATGATATAAATTTTTACCTCTTTTCTATTGAAATAAAATGCGGTTTTGCTCAGTCAAAGACAGTCAGCGGGTTCATTGTATTACATAATTATTCTTATTTATATGGCTCCTAATTTCACTGCTGTAACTTACAACCCAATTCACAGAGATATGCAAGGAACTAGGAACTGTGATTACTCGCATGGCTGTTATCAGTGCGAGGATGGCTTGTTCCCCGTGGACTGCTGCAACTGTCCTGAGGATCAAATGATTGTGGGTGGCATATGTAAAAGTATGCAGACTTTTTTACGCAATATGTTTTGTATAATGTGGATGTCATGTGTAAATACCTTACCTAAATCACTCCCTATAGTAAAAGCCGGTAGAGCCTTGCGGCTGTTGATGTGATATTTCAATTATAAGCCAAGCAATTACACCAATAGCAGTGAAAAAAAGATTTGCAGACTAATTTGACACTAATAAGCTTGTTCAAACCACATGATATGGTAATCAATATAATATACTTGGCAAAGTACCGAAACTGATCCTGAAGTGTCGACTATGAAAGAGCAATTATGTGATGTAGTTATTTAACTACCTGAAGAGTTTGGTTCTGCCCATTCTTGACTTGTTTGCAAGTGACTCTCCTCTATACTATACAGTGAGCCACATCTACTTCAAGAGCTGGTATTGTATGGTATTAACATGTGATAGCATAGTTTGTAATGATATTTGGTATTATGAGTGAGTAATGTAGTGGGAATGGCAAAACAATTATATGAGGTGAAGTTGAGAGCCCAGTCTACCTTACTAGTGGTGTATGTCCCAAATTTCAATACAGACCATACTATTTACATATACTTACAGTGGTTATTAAATCTGAAATTAATGGAAAGCGTTTGCATCCAACTGGAAGAATACATTTACTAATCTGACTAGCAATCCATCGATAAAGGAATTTTGTCTAATCGCTAAAGTAAGTAAAATACACACATACCCAAATACATTTGTTCTTTCACAGTCATTATAATTATTTCTATTGTTATATAGCTGATTGTCCAATAACTTATTACACCACTAACCTCAGCTACCGAGTACAATACCATCTGCATATATTTCTTTGTTTAAATTCAAATATGTACAGAATAGCAGAATGCAGTGTAGTTTGGTATGTTTTGTTATGTGTATGACACACAGCTACTTTTTATAAATATCCAAGACTTGTCTACAAGTTATTGGCTGAACCTAAGACGTCATTGTGTCATTTTGTTTAGTTGGTCATTTATACATCACAATTACATTTTATAGAGCACAGTGAAAGAGTACAATAATATTCAGACACACACTTTCATCTAAAACACATCTTCTCTTCTAAAGTATATTGCTCTAATTCTATTGCAGATACTTCCATCTTCGAATTTTTAAACAAAGAAAGAAAAAAAAATTCCTGAATATTCAACTTGTGTACATTTTAGAAACATTGACGAGTATGTGTGCGGATGACAAATCAGAACGTGGTGAAGGACTTCAGTGTTATGCATGACATTCCTAGTAAGTGAATTTATGGTTAACCTCTAATAGTTATATTTTTTAGCTTTAAAAAATATTATAATTACCAATAAATGAATATAAAATTGTTACAACTCCATTCGTCTTAACAATCATGCATTTCAAAACAATGTTGAATCAACGAACTCTTAAAGATTAGCAATAATCATAAGAAAGATCATGTAGGTCTCTCTCATTAGGCCTGTGCAGGTAATGCTAGCAAATTTGGGCAGGGTGGATTTGGAGTGTGGTGGAGGATAGGGGCTTCTGAACATCAAGAATTTGCTGAAATAGATTTCGAATTACAGATGAGGTACAATTTCAGTGTACACCTCGGATGGTAACAATGTGTTTGTCAGTTAACATAGTTGACACATAGGAATGAAAAATAGATGTAATGAAAGGGAAAATAAGTGAACATTGAGAGAATAAAGAATAGAAGATTACAATCATTGTGGTTTACATAAAAGATATGATTGCTGTGAGAGTGCATTGGTATTTTGTAAGTTTAATGTTTGTTTTTTACTATTATTTGCCCTTCTTTTCTATCTGCAGCAAGGACTAGTATTGAAAGTTAACTAATTGATAATTTACAGGAATTGTTGGATCGATTCAATTGAAAAAAGGTGCACAAAACTTCGAAAGAACAGATAGTATAATGATTGTATATGGACTTGAACTATATACATATTTTAGAATATCAATTGTAGATTGTGCAGAGAAGATTGTATTAAACTTCTGAGTATAGAACAATTTGTTGGTCATTGTCTGCTGAGCTGATGTTTAAAATCATGTAACCAACTGAAAATAAACATTGAGCTGGCCAGATACTGCTATCTGTATATGTATTTGTTTGGATTCTTTGGATTCTGACAAAACAATAGGACAAAAGTGATCCCTCGAAAATATATTCCTGGATGGTACTTTTGCATACAATAACAAACTTATGCTAGTGTCCTTTTGCTTGATCTACCTTTCAATATAAGCCCAAAGCATGTTAACTATATTCATAGATATTTATTTTAAACTACACAACACATACCATTCAAAAGTGAGTAAAACAATCATTATGTAGTACAGTTTTTTTTATGAGTGTATAAATATATTTGGGAATTTTAAAGGAAAAGTGTGTCCAAATGGTCCTGGTACACATGAGTACGATCTTGTTTCCTTAATTTTTTGACATGGAATAGGTCTTTTTGTTGGATTTGTTCTATCTTTTTCTTAATTTTTTAAATAAAGTTTCCACCCATTGGTCAGCTATTACTTCCTTACCTGTTTCTTTAGTTGTAAATTACAATAGAGGATCAGCAATGGCATCCCTCAGAATCTGGGTGACATTTGCAAATGAGATCTTCAAAAAGCAAGCACTAGAGAAGAAGAATGAATCCAGGATTGCTCTCCTTTCAAACAATTTTTCTGACCTGTTTAATTTATTCCTGATGTACATTATTCAATTAGCACATGGCATATTGTTGTTGTCGTTTTAACTACTGGGACTCCAGGATTAATGTCTCCTTTTAAACACTAATTTCTTCAATTCTTTATTGTACATCACGCGTACATCACGCAGTCACGCAGTCAGAATATGACATATTTTGTTATTATTGTTGTTATTTTGTTGTTAGTGTCATTTCCCTGGAAAAGGATTAGATTGGTCTCCTTTGAGGACTGGCTATTTATTTCTAAACTGGAATAAAGATCCTCAAAGTGGATTTTGACGCAGGCCCATGCTAGCACAACACCCACACGTATAATTGTACACACACAGGTAAACAGAGAATAATAATATACAAGATAGAGGGTATCAGATATGTTTGGAAATAAACTAATTTTAAGCTCGAGATCTGTCACGTAATCCTCATATGCTAAAAAATGATATATTCATTATTGTGTGAAACCCACAAAGGAAGTGCATAATGCTCTATTAATAAGTTATTGCAAATATTTGCCAGTTAATGTATGCCACAAGTCAAGATCAAGCCACTAGTTGAAGCTCTGGTGTTCACTTTCTGTACAATTACTAATGTCTAAAATTTCAATAAAGTAAAGCCATCAATGGACAATTTCAGGAGTCAGCCATCACTATCACCAAGAAACAGCATGGTTTAGTGTTAATGAGTGGTGGCATCATGAATTCAACTCTACCTGGAAAGCTGTTGTTTACCATTTAAATCCATACTATGGTTCTGTTTATATACCAAAATGTAGCCAGTGCTTTAGGTGTCATGATGGTTGTTTTTTTTGTCACACATGATAATCTTTTGGAACTTCAGTTTGGAATGTGAAGTGAAATAACCTTTCTAACTGTCTCAAACTGTTCCAAGTAACGTGTTACAGCATAAAGTCTTGAATGGATATAACAATTGTCATTGATAGAGCTGCAAAATCACTACAACTTGGGTTAATTTTTTAAAGTGGACTTATGCTTATGTGAAAGGGGGTCTAAAACAAATCTTAAAAAATTTCTCGTATGACTTTGGAGTTCCATAGATTCTGCATACATCACTAAGTGTATTATATAATATATATATATAGCTCAATATTGATTGTGTGCGAGTTACATAAGTGCTGAAAAAAATTTCAGGAGATTTTAAGCTCCATATGCTTGCCTACCTCATTATGTCTTAGTGCTTAAATCAGCACATAGAGTTGTAGAGTAGGCCTTCCTCTAGGCAAAGATATCAATTTCAACTGACTAGCACTTTGCAATCACAAACCATACCTGGAATTTTTTCAGGCTCTCAAATTTTTAGGTACCCCACTTTGGCTGCATATAACATTAGCAGTTTATACCTATGCATTTAGCACACAGAAAGATCTAATCTATAGATCAAGTTGATACAACAGTGAAATGTCCAAAATCTAGGAGCTCCAAAGTCGTAACCACAAGGTTATAAGACCACAATTTTCAGGTATAGTTCTAACCTTAAGTGAAAAGAGGCAATTTTTGGAGCAAGGCATCGCTACGAACAGTCTCAGCAGCACAGTTTTTAGTTGATGCGTGGTAGTACACCAATTTGATTCACGAGGTCAAATTGTAATCATTTCAAATGCTCTGGGGTATATACCAGTATATTTACTCATAGGGAGGTGATGTTGCATAGCAGGTCAAATGAACTAGCAGTCTGAATTTGTTGCCTGATTGCCATAAGCTTACATCTCAGCTCCAACAGAAATCTGTACTCCCCTCCCACCAGCATCTTCTGTGGTTTCCTGACTAAAAGTAATTGGCCAAGCCAAAAAAATTGCATTATGAACATTTGCTAGAGTTGGCGGAGTTACTATTTATGCATCAATATTCAACTTGCTCAAATTCTCTTTGGAGTGTAATTTCTGTGGAAATTAGCACTCTTTTTATTCATTAATTGTAGTAAATTTGAAATTTGCCAACTTCGTACAAATACTTGGCAAGTTAATACCTGACTTTATTAAATGCTTCAGTGCTCCAAAAGTTTGTTGTCGCTCTCTGTTTGAACTTCTATTCATGAGGATCGTTTCATCCTTACTGACTGCTGCTCTACTGGAAAATTCTTGTTGACTAAGAGAACATTTGCCAAACTAGTTCTTAGTCCACCACCGATTTCATTGCTCTCTTATGGTCTCCAACCTGACAGGCTCAAATATATGTCTATCTCTAACAAAGCATCGCCCATAAGGTGAGAATAAAATTTGTAACCGCAAATGAAAGCATATTGAGCAAGAAAGTATTACTGTTTTTCTTAACATGTTTTTTTTTTGTTTTTTTTGTCCATGTGGCCCAATACACATTTATTTCACACATTACACTCAGGATATATACCAGGTCTATGTTCCATCCAATCTATGAATCTGCCCAATGTATAGATTGGGCAGCACAATCTATGAATTCATAGATTGGATGCCAATCTATAGATTGTGCTGCAAAATCTACGAATGCCTTGCCTGCCAATCAATACACTTCAAAAATGGTAGCATATTAACACCCTTTGCAGCAGATTCATAAATTTGATGGAACATATTGACCAGTACTTATTATAGACTAGTTAAACTGAGTGAGTGTACAAGCCAAATATCCAAACCCACCCACACAATATGGGATAGTCGACGGGAATTTACAAATCCCGTGCTACTCCCATGAAAAGAGAAGAAGTTGTTTGTGAGGCTAGTTACTCTAAATTTGGCAGTTGTGTGAGTTACAAACTGTGCATTATATATTTTTTTAAAGAGCAATATTCTTCAAATATCTTTTTTTGCTCTAGCTATATACATGGCACTCACTTAGTTCTTTATCTGCCAAGTCCATGTGGAACTTTTTCTCAGTGTCACTTTTTTCTACATCTCAGTTGCAATCATCACTTTCTTGTTTCTCTGTTGCAAAGGGTGTTAATATGCTACCATGTTTGAAGTGTATTGATTGGCAGGTAAGATGGGCATTCATAGATTGGCCCAATCTATGAATTCATAGATTGTGCTGCACAATCTATAGATTGGACAGATTCATAGATTGGATGGAACATATATATGGTAGACAGTTCACTAGAACCAGTTCAACTACCCTGTATATTTTAAAATATGTATGGCAATTATCATAACTGTATAATATTGATATGGTATTAAGTGTTTAACCCATTATAGCATGGACTCAAACCTGTAGCCAATTATTGAAGGAATGTTATAGGACCAGAGCAGATACCAAACTACATTAATGGTGACCATGCTTCAAGATGTTGTAAAATCCACTAGGTAATGCCACCCAAAGTACAAATTTAAATTCCTTGCTATGTCTACTAGGAAATTCTATTTCGGGTTTTAACTTGTGCTAACTGCATGCATGAGATGGCTGGTGCAGCCTGCCAAACCACCAGCTAACCCCCAAGTATATATAGATTGGCAGGATAAATTATTAAGTTATTCATTGAATATATATGAATATGTATATACAACTGTATATGTATATATGCATTCCAAATGCTTGTTGCAGTGCATGCAAGGTGATGCAATAGTCAGACACTATTAACTGCTCTCTGATTATGTTGAGGCCTTTGTTGAAAGCATAATTTTATTATCAATTTGAGGGACAGGCCACATCCACACTTCCAAACTATAATATTATTAAGAGAGATTGAGCAGCTATGGTTTATAGTATGTAAGTTTAATATCGTAGTTGCGCATGTTATAATGCAGTTGTTTTTGTTCAACTGATGCAAAAAAATTGGCAATTTTTTTGAACAGTCTGGAAATTAGTTTTGTAGCATGATCACTAGCAAGAAGAAAGTTTAATGGCAAACATGGTCCAACCAGTCTCTGCTTTATCCCTCCTGTAGCTCTATTAAGACTAGAAGGGTTTATTGTAGCAAGATAACGATGCTGCTTTGGATAGCTCTTGCTGGCCTTCTTCAGACATCAAAACATCATTTTGTCTTCCATGACTGAGAGATATTAAAGTTTATGCCCCAATTTCAAAGACCTGACCAGGAATTTAACACTTTAAGACAGATGGACCTGTAATGTGCAGTTTTAGATAAATGATGTGAATCAGCCATAGTGATCAACCATAACAGATACAAACATGCTGGCCAAGGATCTAAGACTGGTATATTCATCACGTGACCTCATACTACTATGGAAAGAGGATATTCTCTACCCTTTTTGAATATTCCATTTTTTAATTTTTTTTTATTATTTACAGACTAAGGTACTGTCAAAGGAGAATATTTAGAAGAATTTTGGTAACTCTGTCTGTTTTTTTGTGTGTTTGTGTGATGTATGTGTGAATGGGTATATCTATGTGTGTGTCTGTTTGTATCATTACATCCATATATGTGTGTGCGTTTGAACATGTGTATCTGTGAGAAAAAATAGCAAAATAATAATAATAATAATAATAATAAATAAATAAAATAAAATAATAATAAAAATATATATATGGCCAGTGAACACATGCATGCTCATGGCAAGTGAAGATGCAACACATGCAGGCTTGTGTCCAGTGAAGCAAACAAGCAACTTCAAATAGGATTGACCAGTTAAAAAGTGAAGGAAACAGGACTCTCCACATATAGACCACAACCAGTTAGATGATACCTTACCATTTAAAATATATATATACACAAATTATGTGGTCAAACATGATGATCAATATCTAGTCTCATTTCCTTGCTTTTAAAACAGGTTAATTCAATTTTGTTCTCATTTCCAGTGTATGTGTGTAATATTCCAGCAGTGGAGAACTATATATGCTTTAGTGAGAAGTACAGGAAGGTTATTTGTCTTGTCAGAATGAAGTCATACAATGTAGCCAGACATTTTGGCGGTTGAAATTTTCTTACAAAAACCCAAAAAATCCTGCTAAACAAAATATTTGGCTGGTCTGATAGCATGATGTATGTGAAATCATGCATCATACAGCTAGCTCCCATCTTAAGGTTTGGGTTGGGTTGTGATTATAATAGGGAGTGGTGGCTACTTGGCAATTGTGGTTGGTAGGGATAGCTAAGAGAGAGACTATCAAATCTGCTGATATATGGACTGCTTGGGGGAGGCTGCTACAAATATGTGGACTCTTGATTGGTTACCTGTGATGTTATGAAGCCTAGGCCTAATCAATTTTGAGTAGCTGTTTGATGCTGTATAAAATAACAGTAAATTTGCATCTGCTGAAAGTAACTATGCCTGAGTTGTTGCCTCATTTAGTGTTTGCTAGCGTGGACATCTGAAAGTTTCAGTCATCATGGTAAATGCTGTTGCACAATATGCCGCTCACACTAGCATGCTTGCATCAATTTTGTGATATTGTGAACATGAAATCGCTTGAATGGATTCAAGTTCTATTCAGTTCCAGTTGTGATGAATTGACACATGGTGGTGTGCTTTCTGCTAAAAATATCTCCAAGGAAGAAATGAATGTGGAAAGTTTGGTTGAGGCAGTGAGGAACTTTCTTAGTATATGTCTGTATCCGACTTCATTGGTTCATCAATTACTGGGTGGGGTTTTGTAATTGAGGTGAAAGTTCAATTTCATGCTGCGGGTAGAAATTCTGTGTCACGGTACAATGTGACCCGGAGCAGTGCTCGTGACATAGAGTGAACTAGCCTCAAGTCTGTGGGTGAGACCTCTAAAAAAATTAAGCATGTTATTGCAAATTTTTATAACACAACAGACCTAAAATATTTTTATCCAACTATAATAAAGAAATCTGCCGAGTTATATTAAATCATTGGCAGATCATTTATGTATAGAACTCAACTGTGAGTTAGCTAAAGTGTAAAGCACGTAGGACTAATTGGTAAACAGAATTGCCTTATCTCGGTCACTGCATCTAGTTAAGCGAAGCCCGGCTGGCTGAATTATGAACATCAGCCATGGGTGAGGAATATGCGCAACACCACTCATATGCAATGCACACTCCATGCTATATCGGGTGAATGCAATAACATTAAGAGTAGGCAGTCTGGAACAATAAGGTGAAGGATAACCTAAGATGCTTATGTAGCTTTCAAGCGAATAGTGTTTAGTATGTGATTGAGACTGGTTGATGTGCTCAGTGGTGAGTAGCATATGCCAGATGTGAAGGTATTTTGATCCCTTAAAGTGATGACATGTTTTATTTATCTTCCGGTGATGACAAATATGCTGAGACTGAATTGTCACTGCTGGTCTCCCAGGACTTCCTAGGAAGTGTGCTGCAGACATGCTCTTTGTCTGCATGTGGGGAGCTTAAGTATCATTCCTGTTGAACTTTGAGGCATTTCTCTGAGGAAGAAAGTGGCATGCGCAAATTCAGTGTAACCTGTGCCTTGGACATGAGGTTATTTTGTGTAACATTCACTTGGACAGGTTACTTAGTGTAACAGTCACATGGAAGGAGGTAACATGGCCTTACATAGTCCCCTCTACTTATGGGTGGACCCAAACATTCCCCCTTCCCCCACCTCATCCCTAAAAAACCCCCAAAACATCCAATTTTGGTCTCAAAAGATAGCCTCTTCTCTGTGCTTTGTGTATCAATCAACCATGGCCTTGCAATAGCATTGAGATAATTATAACTGAAAATCTGTTTACACCCTAACAGTTAATCATAAAGTTAACAGAGCAATCACAGATATATACTGTGAATGAATGACCAGTTTCTAAAATTATTTCTCCTACTAGCCCAGTTTGAATACTAACATGTGAAATGAGCACACAAGACTGGATTCTCATCGAAAAGGGATGCATTGAAAAACTGATCATGCGACAGACATAAAGATCTTCCAGATGATATCAAAAAAATTATCAAGGAATTTTTTTTATTACTTAGAAACAATTATTCACTTCAGTGGGAAATCATGCTTCTTCTCATCCATTTCTCAACTGGTTTAATCTGCATAAAATGTGTCATAACTCAAGAATAGTTGACAATAATGAGCTGACAGTTGAAACACAGTTAGTTTATCAATGAGATAGAATAATCAATTTAAAAAAAAAGGTTTTTTTAAAAGTAAAGTCCCCCAAAATCAAGTGGTCTTGTCCTCATGACATGTTAGTTGGATGGAAGTGAAAATCCTTGCTCCAGCTGGACCATCACCCTCCCCCAATTCCTGAGTGTTATGCTAATATTTTTGCAGCTCTCTTCATCACACATATTTCCTGTTGTTGCAGACCTATCCCTCTGCATTGAAAAAAAAATGATCATCTGATTACTTTAGTATCATACATGGAGGGGTGATATTTCCCACAACATAACTCCTCCCATCCCCCCTCCTAGACCCCTCATTAATGCAGTGGTAGTGCAGATTGTTATATAGAAGTGATTGTAACATGGTATTGAAGGATCTCCTCCTTATCAAAATCTCCTCGACTACAACTTGTAATTACTACCTCTTTAAACTTGACCACTCACTTCTACAGCTGAATGATGGAGTCCCCAATGTCGGCTCCGCATGAGCGCAAGATCTTTCAGGCCAAACTCAGTCTGTCTGCACTCAAGTTGGCTTGTGGGTTCTTGCGAGAGGGAGGATGGTTCATCACAAAAGTTACGATTTACAAAGACATGGGCAGTGTTTGGTTGTCAACCTATTTCAACCTATGTCAACCCAGTGTGATGTTTGTCTGGTATGTGTCCCCATAGAACTATTGTCAACTTACCTCAACCTGCCTCAACCTAGTGTGATGTTGGTCCAGTGTATCTTGCCATAGAGCTATTATTAACCTACTTCAACCTGCCTCAACCTAGTGTGATGTTGGTCCAGTGTGTGTCCCCATAGAGGAGTGTTTATTGTGGTAAAGAATCGTCATTATTGAAACACCATTTTTATAATCAACGGTAACATACAAGTTGCCAGATTCATAGATGATTTAAATATATTTTTTTGTTGGCCCAGCAGTATTGTGGGGGCAACTTGATTTTTCAGCTGCCTCGCCTGCTTATTCTCACAAACATACATGCATTTCAGGCTTTACGCATCTGCCACTCATGTAGGTGCTTCAGCAGCTCTTCAAGTCTGTCCACTCCACCAAGCCTCAAGTTTCCCATATGGAGTCAAAAGAGATCTTTGTGGTGTGTGAGGGGTCCTTTACCCCTGCTCAGATCGATGAGAAGCTGCTGGACCACAGTCATGTGCTCCAGGAGGTGGAGGAGAAGAAGGCGGAAGAGAAGATTACCCTGTACAAGCTGCAGGTTAGTGGTAAGGGATGTAGGACTTAACAACATGCCTGGGAACTACTGGATTCCTGCATACTGTGGAGGAGGGTGGAAGTGTTAAAAATATGCAGAAGGCAATTACAGAAAAATTTGCAACACTCCAGTGCACAAATTTGGAGTGCACAAATTTGCAGTCAGCCACGCAATTTCCAACCAATGTCCAAAATGATCGAGCAAGACAGATTACTCTCAGCCAGACGGACCAACCAATGTTTGTATGTGGGCTAATTTTTTGTCTACTTTTTTTGGTGTAGTAATCTCTGCTAGTAATCTAATGCTAGCTACCTAGCTGTGTGATGTTAGCTAACAAATGTAACTTGTTCTAGTATTTCTTCACAAGTTGTTATATAGCACTGCTATGGCTCAGAGAAATGGCATCTCGGCCCCAAAGCCTAAAGGCTTCACAACATGATGCTGACCGAGTGTTGCTTGTTGTTCAATTGACCTTTGACCTTATTTATTTAGAACTGCGCTCAACAAAGATGGACATGTAATAGATCATAGCATTCTGATTGGGCCGACGCTATGTTTTAGATACTGGATTATAACTTTTTTCTAATCCAACATCTGAAACGCAGCATCGGATCAATCAGAATCTATCACGTGTCCATCTTTGTTGAGGATTAGATCAATTAACAACATGCAATGCAATGCTCGGCCACCGCCGTGTTGTTAAAAAGCCTTAAGAGGAAAGTATCATTTGCTACATACCAGTGGTGGTCACAAGCGTATGATAATTTCCTTCTCTTAGGCTTTGGGGCTGAGATGCCGCTTCTCTGAGCAATAGCAGTGCTAACAACTTGCAAAGAAAAACTAGAACAACATGCACTTGATAGTTATAAAATGTCAAAATTAACCGTCGCTCAACTTCCACAGTCCTTAAAAATTGTGAGACAAAACTAACAGTGATGAAAAATCAAAAGTGAGAGGATTAAAGTGGTGAGAGCAGTGCAGTGAAAAGTGGTGAGAGCAGTACAATCTTGCTATAGTGGCTGGCAAAGAATGTGTAATACATTTTTCAATGACTTTAGACTTCAGAGTGTTAAAACTATACGACGAGCCACTAAAATTCTTATGGGGTTTATAACTTCAAGGTTCTTCTGCAATATAATTTAGGCACAGACCACCATTAGGCAACTGAACCACACATTCTATGGGTTTATTTAGGCCATGTCATTAGACAACTGAACCACACAGACAACTGAACCACACTTTCTATGGATTTGTTTAGGCCATGGCATTAGACCCAACTTTCTATGGGTTTATTTAGGCCTAGAACATTAGACAACTGAACCACACTTTCTATGTGTTTATTTAGGCCTAGACCATTAGACAACTGAACCATACTTTCTATGAGTTTATTTAGGCCTGGACCATTAGACAATTGAACCACACTTTCTATGGGTTCATTTAGGCCTAGAATATAGAATATTAGAGAACTGAACCACACTTTCAATGGGTTTATTTAGGCCTAGACCTGAACCACACTTTCTATGGGTTTATTTAGGCCTGGACCATTAGACAACTGAATCACACTTTCTATGGGTTTATTTAGGCCTGGACCATTAGACAACTGAATCACACTTTCTATGGATTTATTTAGGCCTGGACCATTAGACAACTGAACCACACTTTCTATGCGTCTATTTAGGCCTGGACCATTAGACAACTGAACCACACTTTCTTATGCGTCTATTTAGGCCTGGGCCATTAGACAACTGAACCACACTTTCTATTGGTTTATTTAGGCCTGGACTATTAGACAACTGAACCACACTTTCTATGCATCTATTTAGGCCTGGACCATTAGACAACTGAACCACACTTTCTATGCGTCTATTTAGGCCTGGACCATTAGACAACTGAACCACACTTTCTATGGATTTGTTTAGGCCTGGACCATTAGACAACTGAACCACACTTTCTATGGATTTATTTAGGCCTAGACAATTGGACAACTGAACCATATTTTTATGCGCCTATTCTCTAAAACATATAAGATGTGATTGGTTAATAATGTAATTGAGAGTAAATGCCTCACCAGATGGAGTTCACCCTTTTGGAAACGAATGATGAAATATAGTTGGTTTGCATTATATGAATGGTGTGGATTCCATGTATACAAGTGCTGAACTAGTAATAGTTACCAACAGTAGAGGACTCATAGAAGAGAGTTCATTTTTTCCACCAGACATTCACAACCTCTTTGTTCATCAAGGAGTGCTATAAAGTTTGTCAAGGATCCATCCTGCTGGGAGATGGTTTGTTGCATTACCTATAGAATAACAAAGTAGTCATGCAATGAATTATCTGACCATTGCTCCATTCTCGACAGACTTCATGTAACCAGTATATTAACACTTCTGTAAAAATATATAATAAGCACCTACACACTTTTTAGCAATCTAGGATTAGGCAGGGTACATGTGGCAAGCACCTAGTTTTTAGATTTTTTCAAAATTCCATGCAAAAATGATATGATGGATAGTTATGACAATCTATCTGCTGATGGAAGAAGCTGCAGCCAACAACTTGGAAGTTTTAGAGGAACAAAAGCTAAAGCAGAGGCACCAGCTGGACATTACAACTAGCAGCTAAAGCAGATCACCAGATGGACATTACAACTAGCAGCTAAAGCAGATGCACCAGCTGGACATTACAACTAGCAGCTAAAACAGACACAGCTAGACATTAAAACTAGCTACAGGCTCTAACTTGTTAGCTTCACCACAAAATGATCACTTATATTTGGTATGCTTCCAACATTGTCATGATGCAAGCACCCACAACACGTAGCAATCGTCCATCTATCTGGTGAGGTGATCTTTCAAGCATGCCGAGTAAAAATTGCATATAAAGGCATTTCTAAAACCCTTGCCAACAAAGTTTCTTTCGGGGCCTCCCCCCCCCTCCCACTTCCCCTGAAAATGACATAAAAAGTATGATTGTCAAATATATTCCACCTTAACCTCCCCTATAATTTAAAAAGCTAACATTACTCTCAACCTTATCTTAAAACCTGCTAATACTCTTGACTGTTACACTCGACAACATTTGTCAGTTCTGTACTACTGGTATTATTATGTCACATATTAACCAGGAAGAGCTTGCTAGATTTAAAAAATGAGCATTTCTATCTATTACTGGCTGTAGGTCTCGTATTAAAAAGGAACAGCTTGCTAGAGTTAAAACAGGAGCAGAATTGCCGCGTGACACGAATGAAACCATAACTCGTTTGTTGCATGAATGTGAGGTGTCGGCCAGTAATTATTTCACAGGTGCAGCCACAATCATAACTCCATCCTAGTTTCTAGTTAAGAACATATTATTATGCAATTTATGAGCATGGTATTACTTCGAACAAAAAGAAAGAGCAGTATATGTACATAATAATTGTCAATTTACATGTGTTTATAATTTGACATGCTAGAGCCTCCATGTTTGGACTTCACTCATCACTTGTTCACTTGGCTAAGATATCACAAATGGTCCACATTATGCATAATTTTGACTATGATGGACTTTATAAGGCTTTTGAAGATGAATTTCCATGTTTTTATGTCATCTTTACGCCTGAAGTGTACTACTTTAGTGAAGGTTTCATAGCAAGCTGGAATTGTTTTTGGAGCTAAATTGACAGAAATGACTGTTAGGAAGCTAACAGACAGTCTAAGTGAGTTGTTAGCAAAGATATGATTTTTTTGGTCAACCAATACTTTTGAAATATGAGTTAAACCAATATAGAGAGTACAAGTGCAATACCTGGCTATACACATGTGCACTTGTGCCACTGCAATGCCTCTATGTGTTGTACATATACCTACCCTAAGGGACTTATCATAGATCAGAGGAAACGACAGTGTGCACTTGCTACATACAAAGCACGACTATATCCAGACTGAAGAGACAAAATCTTTCATTCTCGGCATGTGTTCATCATATTGGTACAAAAAGTTTGGTGTTCTATATAAGCTAGACTTATAGAGTATTGAGCTTCTTATATCAAGGGCATTAATTCAAAAACTAATGATTTGTTAACAGTGCCTAAAATAATTATGTAAAATCACATAAAACTCTCAGTATTCCTAAGTAAGACACATACCAGGATTTTCATTGGCTTGGTCACCAGAAAAGGATTGAGCCTGAAGGTCCAAAAAAATCGCTATTATAATAAGCAAGCAAACACGACAATAGAGCATTGTCTCACATGTGTGGATGTTCTGGGTGGAAGACCTCCCGATGTAAGTTTTGTACCAGCACTTGTAGGCAATCCAGGATCTAAAGTTTCAGTAATCAAAATATAAATCAAGAATGCATTTATACTATGTAGCGACAATAAATTACAGCTGCATCATGGTACTATAATTAACAAAGTACAGTGCATACATAAAGAACAAGTGTGCAAACTATAAGAATTATTTGACCTTAAAAGGAGATAAAAGTCTTCCACCTTTCCCTCACCTACACTCTACTACACTATCTGTCAATGTAGTGTTCGTGTTCCTAAACTATACGTGCATCTGGTAGATATAGCTAGTTAGCTTCTACACTCAATATAAGTTGCAACAATCTTACTCCAACTAACAAGTGCAGTGCAAATTAAAAAAACAATTTGACAAACTAAGAATTACATGATATTAAAAAAAAAGGTCAATGGCATCCAAATACACTTTCTGTCCTGTGCTCTAACTTTTGTTTGACTTACACCAATACACAATGAACATAAGCTGACAACGTTGCAATAATACATAATTATTTCCTGGCATTTCTTCATCAGATGTTTGTAAAAATTATACAAATTCTAAACTGCTAGAGCTCTAGTATAGTAGGCAGCTATGGCTAGAGCAAGGGCTAGGTCTAGAGTGAAGGCTAGTGGCTCCTTTTGATGAAAAATATATATTTTTGATTTAAAACAAGAAAAAACAACATTCCATTAGATTTCACAGTATTCCACAGTAACTTACACATACCAGGATATTCACCAGTTTGCCCCACAGAAAAAGGTTGAGTCTGAAGAAGAGAATAAACATTATTATAATAAGCAAGCTCACACAAAAATAGAATATTTTTATCGGCACTTCTTCAAGATGGTTGAAAAAAATTATAGAAGTTCTAAAGCACTAGAGCTCTAGAGCAGTAGGTGGCGGGCTGAACAAAGACTGGTGCCGCCTTTTGATCATAATAGTAAAAATTTGCTCTAAAAAACAGATTGCAACAGTATTCCACGTAACTTACCAAGAAATTCAACAGGTTGCTAAAAAAAGGTTGAGTCTGAAGAAGAGAATAATCATTAATATAATAAGCAAGCTCGCACAAGAATAGGATATTAAGTCACCTGTGTGGCTGTCTTGGGTTGACGACTTCCTCCTGATGCCCTTACTTTTTTACTAGTACTTGTAGGCAATTCAGGATCTAAATTTTAAATAATCCCAGTCTAAAACAGAATGTATTTCTCACACTAGTGATTTAAAAAAAACATGTGTTGTATTATAGTGCTATGATTAAAGTTGGTACCACACTGTAACAGAATAGCTGTAAATTTTGTTCGCAAAATATTTGGATTGATTTTGATGTGCTTTAGTTTTTATCAAAGAATGATGAATGGATGACTGAGGCTGTGAGAACCATTTTTGTGTTCGGGAAGTGCCTACATGCATGGATAAATTGTAGGCCTCACCCATACTGCTAACTGTCATCTATGCCAAAAATAAAAATTCTCCTCGTGTTGCTCTTCTTTTATCTGAAAGCAAATATAGGTTGAGTTCATCATCATTGAGTAGTAACGACCATCATCTTCACTCTCCATTGCTAGAGAGTGAGCTAAGTTTAGAATTTCCGGTTTAAAGTTCTGGTGGAGTTCATAATTCCATGTATTGAGCGAATTGAATAATGGAACTCACCTAGATGCATGTTATAATGAAGCAGAGGAAGATAAGCATGAGTGTAGTTCGAATCTTTCATGAGCTGGAGGCATTTAGAAGTGGATACCAAATGCTTCTCCAAGGATGTTGGACACCTCCTACATGCAAGGTCAGTTTCTCACAGCTCTAAATTCAATAGCTAAAGCTCAAATAAAGCATAGCAAACTCTAATACAGTGCAACCATTTATTGCAGTCGATGCACTACAACCAAGCAAGATGAGTCTATTACAGCAATTCAAGCATAGAAGAATGGTGCTGGTTGCAAACGTGCAACATGTTGCTGCCAATTGGCTCAGTTTTCTAAATATTGCACTCATATACAAGTTAAATTATTGTGTTGATGTACTTTACTAATTTTAGTTTGTTATAGATGGACTTAAAATTATTTTAAAAATGAATTTGCACGTTTTAATGGGGGGGGGGGGGGGGGGGGGGGGTTAATGTATGCTAGGTACTACAATAGTGAAGGCTTCATGGTAGGCTGGAATTACATTTGGAGCTAAAAATTGAAACAACTAGCTAAAAAACTGCCTAAATAAGTTTAAGCTAAGACATGATGTTTTTTCAATCGCCATTTTGAAATGTGCCAATATAGGGAGTACCAGTGCAATACTTGCATGGCTATACACATGTGCACTTATGCCACTGCAGTGCCACTCTGTGTTGTACATATACCTACCCTAAGGGACATAAAGAGAGTTAAACTAGTTACTCACCTAGAAGATCTAATGGGTGGAAGCTAGCATTATGTGACAGTGATTGTAAATGCACACCCTGTCTACCATTGCAATGAAGTTAGAAGTCAGTTAGCCATGCTGAGGATTTGCTGGTATTGACGATACCTAGCCGGTGCTACTGCTTTAACTACTGTTATTCATGATCCTCTCATTCATTAAAACTTCCAGGTCATCGACTTCAGCATCATCCAAGTCTACTAATCAATATTCATTGCTATCCTTCCTTCTATCTTTGCTATCTGTCACATACTAGGCAGTCGCTGCAAGCCACCATTAAAATCATAGATCAGAGAAACCTGCATAGTGGGTACTTGCTATGTGGAAGTGATGAATATGTTCATATGCAAACTGAAGTGTAAATTTAATATTGTGACATGAGCTGAGAAAAATGGGAACCTTTCATATGACATATTTCTCAGTATGTATTAATATTGAATCACAGATGTTCTAAAAAAGCTAGACCTATAGAGTATTAGGCTTCTTATGTCAAGGGTGTTAAACAATTTCTTCATTTGTTCGGAGAGGATTTTATTAACAGTGCCTAAAATCCCCAAAACACCTCATCCAAACAGTATTCAAAAGTAAGTAACACATACCAGGAATTTCATAGGGTTGCGCACCAGAAAAGGATTGAGCCTGTAGGTTCAACAATAAAATAAGCAAGCAAACACAACAATAGGCAGTCTCACATGTGTGGATGTTCTGGATGGAAGACCTCCTGATGTACTAATTATTGTACCAGCACTTGTAGGCAATCCAAGATCTAAAGTTTCAGTAATCAAAATATAAATCAAGAATGTATGAAGGGATAATAAATTACACGGACTATAATTAACAAAGTACGGTGCATATACAAAGAACAAGTGCACAAACTGTCAGAATTATATGACCTTAAAAGGAGATAAATGTATTCCACCTTTCCCCTACCTACACTCTAATACACTATCTGTCAATGTAGTGTTCTGTCAATGTAGTGTTCAGTCAATGTAGTGTTCATGTTCCTAAACTCTACGTGCACTCTGGTAGATATAGCTAGTTAGCTTCTACACTCAATATGAGTTGCAACAATCTTATTCCGAATTGATTTCAAATGTGACAAGTCAGAAGTGTGAAGTAACACACCCATAGTTCAATAGTGACTGGGTCATTAAAGTGCGCTGAATAAGATGCGGTTAATTAACACATACACATGAAACCACAGCCCTAACTGTCTCACCCCAATACATAATGAACACATGCTGAAAAAAATGAGATCCCATATATATATATATATTTCTTGGCACTTAGATGGTTGTAAATAAAGTTCTAAAATACTAGAGCTCTAGAGAAGTAGGAGACTAGGGCTAAGGCTATGGCTAGAGGCTCCTTATGATGGGAAGTATATATTTTATTTTTAGTTTCTCATTTCTTGTGAGAGACAATTTATTATGTGGAACAATTCATGTAATATAATCTAAAACATGGGAAAAAACATTTCATAAAATCTCAACAGTATTCCACAATAACCCACACATACCGGTAGGACCACCACTTTTCCCAACAGGAAAGGGTTGCTTCTGAAGAATAGAATGATCATTACTATAATAAGCAAGATCACACAATAGAATATTAACTCACCTGTGTGGGTGTTTTGAGTGAAAGATCTCCTCCTGATGTCCTTACTTTTAGACTAGCACTTGTAGGCAATCCAGGACCTAAATTATATGTAATTACATTCTAAAACAGAATTTACATTAGTAGTGCTTTAAAAAAAAGTATTGTATGATGGTAATACGATTAATGTTGGTGCTACAGGTGCCACACTGTAGTAGTACAGCCACAAATTTTGTTCACAATATATTTATTTAAGTTTGATATGCATTGCTTCAATTTCAACTAAAAATGATGAGATGACAACTGAAGTTATGAGAAACTTCCCATGGTGTGTGTCCAACATGTTTTGGAGAAGCTTCTGGTATCTCCCCATAACTACCACCTAATTAAAAACTAGTCACATTTCTCCCATGTTGCTCATTCTCTTGCTTATATTATCTAAAAGCAAATTCAGGTTGAGTTCCTCATCCCTGGAGAGGTATGACCATCACCTTCACTATCTATTGCTGGACAGTTAGAATATCAGGGTTAAAATTTCAACCAATGGGTGGAGTTCATAATTCCAGCCAGGTATTGAGCCAATTGAATGGGTATGGAACCCACCTAGATGCATGTTATAATAAGGTGGAGGATGAGTGTAGTTTGACTCCTTCATGTTCAGGAGGTAATATGATTGGATATCACAAGATTCTCCAAGCACTTTAAATACCTCCCATATACTTCCCATATGCAAGGGCAGTTAGCCTCAATCAACTGCATTATATAGCTGAACAAACAAAGCATATCAATATAGCCACAACCACTAATTGCTACCGATGCATTGCAACTGAGCAAGAATAGACTTCGAGTCTATTCAAGCAAAGAATGGCACTGTTTGCATTGCAATGCTAGTGCATACATCAAAGTGTAAAGCATTTGCAGTGAAAACATGTCATGTAGCTGCTGATTCAGCACACAGGAAGCTCAATTTAGAAAATGAATTTTCCGGTTTTAATGTTTTTTAAATTTCTGCCAGTGACTGCCGCAGTGAAACTTCATGGTAAGCTTGGATTGATTTTGGAGGGAAGAAACTACCATTGAATGTTAAGAAACTGCCTAAGTAAGTTTCAGCTAATATATGAGATTTTTTGTTAACTTCCATTTTGAAATGTGACTCAAACCAATATAGGGAGTACCAGTGTAATACCTGGATATACATGTGTGCCACTGCAGTGCCACTCTATTTTGCCCTAAGGGATATAAATGGAGTTGAACAATTCATCTTGAACATCTAATGGGTAGGCACTTGCATTACCACATGTTACCGTTGCAATGAAGTTAGAAGTTAGTTAACTCCAGCTGAGGATTTGCAATGTCTAGCTGGTGCCTCTCCTTAACTACTGTTGTTCTTGATCCTCACATATTAAAACTTCCAGGTCGTTGACTTTAGCTTCGTCCAAGTCTACCAATGGATTTACATCGCTATCCTTCCTTCTATCTTTGTTATCTGTCACATACTATTATGCACTGGGCAGTAGTCACTACACATACCCAGTCAAATCATAGACCAGAGAAATCATATAGTGGGTACCTGTTATGTGGAAGGCACTGTAGCCAAACTAAAGTAGAAATTATGACATGAGTCGAGAAAAATTAGATATAAATAGATCACCTTTCATATTACAAATTTCTCGGGATGTGTTTGTCATGTTGATACGATGTTCTGAACAACCTAGAGCTATAGAATATTTGGCTTCTTATGTCAAATTTTTGTTTTTCATTTGCTCCGAGTGGATTTTGTTAACAATGACTAAAATGTGAAAACTCCTATAAAATCCATGCAGTATTCTTACATAAGTAACACATACCAGAATTTTCAAAGGCTTGCTCACCACAAAAGGATTGAACCTGTAGGATTAACAAGAAATCGCTATTATAATAAGCTAGCAAATGCAACAGTATAGTATAGACTCACTTGTGTGGATGTTCTGGACGGAAGACAATCTCCTGATGTCCCAAATTTTGAAACAGTACTTGTAGGAAATCCTGTATCTAAAATAATTATGTGTAATCATAAAATGCTAAGTAGAGGTCCATACTATGCAATCAATGTTTGGTGCCAGACTAGAGTAGTGTAGTATTAAGGGGGTTCTTCAGGTCTGTTTTTTGGGGGGGTTCCCCCATAAATATGTTGCCAGGACCTGTAAGATGCTGCATTCCAAATTTGAGAAGATTTGGATGCTCCATTCTGGACTTATAGTGACTTTTGTACATACACCTTCCTATTCAATTCTTGACAAAGAAATGGGAAAGAAGACTGTCCGCGGAGGGTGAGTTTCATGTTAGACGGCTGTAACAGCCTTTTGTCAAATTCTGGTTTCCAATCGCCATTCACAGCATAACTAGGTTATTTTATTTTTATTGCTTGTATATCATTTTGAAGCTCTTTCTTTTCTCTTTGTGTTCAACGATCAATTTTTTTTAATTCAAAAGTTATGTTGCTTAGTGGGCATATAGCATCTATATGAACCCAGCAAACAGTGGGAATATTTTTTTATTTTTTTCTGATCGTTGATAAAAGTATTATCTAAACAAACAACAAATTTGAAGTCATTTGATCTAATATCCAAGATGGGAAGCTGTGAATGGTAATTTTGAGGTCTGATGGCTGCAGGTACCTAGATAGAAAAACACCTGCAAATATATCATTATACATGTCACTTGAAAGCACATAGAAAGAGCTATCTTTTGACACAAAAATTATATTTGTAGCCCTAGAAACCTTGTAGCCCTAGAAACCTTGTAGCCCTAAAAATCTAAAAGTTATGACGGTTTTTACTTCGAAGCATGTTTTTTGTGGTTTGACCTAAAGCACCCCCTTAAGACTACCTTTTCTCATTGTGTTTCATTGTGTTTTACAAGATTGCACTGTGCATATAAACGATAAAATTATCAATGTTAACCCGTCTTTCTTTCCTTATATGCTACATTACATATAGTACACAACGAACATGAGCAGGGAAATAGGATATAGAATATGACTAGCTGCAGCACAATAATTGATATTGCACTGCTTTTGGCACCAATGTCATAACAAAATCATGGAAGTTCTAAAATATGCATCTGTAAAATCTGAGGGAAAAAAACGACTTTCATTTTAATTTGCTGTAAGTGCATTTTACCAATTTGTGAAAAACTATCACATGGGAAGGCAAACACACAATAAAAATCCAGTATTCCAAATGAAGTTACACATACCAGTATTCTCACTGGCTTGCTCATCAGAGTAGAACTGAGTAAGAAAAATAAAATATTCATCAAAGCAAGCAAACTCAACAGCTCACCTGTAAAGATATTTTCATTGGAAGACCTCCTGATGTGCTAATTTTTTCAACAGTAGTTGTATGCAATCCAGGATCTAAAGTTGGAGTAAACTAAATATAAATAAAGAATGCATTCCTACTTCATACTATGTAGGAATAATAAATCTGAGCTGTATTATAGTACTCTAATTAACAAAGTGCAGTGCAAATGCAAAGAACAATTCAACAAACTAAGAATTACATGATATTTTAATCTTTCAACTAGATACATCCAAATACACTCTCTGTCCTGGGCTCTAACTTTCTGTTTAAATTACACCAATACACAATGAATACACAATGAACATAAGCTGACAGCATCCCATAATACATATTTCCTGGCATTTCTTCATCAGATGTTTGTAAAAATTATGCTAGAGCTCTAGTATAGTAGGCAGCTATGGCTAAAGCAAGGGCTAGGTCTAGAGTGAGGACTAGTGGCTCCCTTTGATGAAAATATATATATATATTTTTTAAACAAGGAAAAAAACAATCCATAAGATTTCACAGTATTCCACAGTAACTTACACATACCAGGGTATTCACCAGTTTGCCCAACAGAAAAGGTTTTAGTCTGAAGAAGAGAATAATTATTATTATAATAAGCAAGCTCACACAAAAATAGAATATTTTTCTCGGCACTTCTTCAAGATGGTCGAAAAGAAGTTCTAAAACACTAGAGCTCTAGAGCAGTAGGCGGCATGGGCTAGAACAAAGACTGGTGCCGCCTTTAGTTAAAAATTTGCTCTAATACATGGGAAAAAACAGATTGCAACAGTATATTCCACAGTAACTTACACATACCAAGATATTCACAAATTTGCTAAAAAAAGGTTGAGTCTGAAGAAGAGAATAATCATTAATATAATAAGCATGCTCACACAAGAATAGGATATTAAGTCACCTGTGTGGCTGTCTTGAGTCGACGACTTCCTCCTGATGCCCTTACTTTTTTACTAGTACTTGTAGGCAATTCAGGACCTAAATTTTAAATAATCCCAGTCTAAAACAGTCACACTAGTGATTAAAAAAAACATGTGTTGTATTATAGTGCTATGATCAAAGTTGGTGCCACACTGTAACAGAAAAGCTGCAAATTTTGTTCGCAAAATATTTGGTTTGATTTTGATGTGCTTTTGTTTTTACTAAAGAATGATGAATGGATGTGAGAACCATTTTTGTGTTCGGGAAGTGCCTACATGCATGGATAAGTTGTGGGCCTCACCCATACTGCTTTCAAAAAAAAAATTCTCCTCGTGTTGCTCTTCTTTTATCTGAAAGCAAATACAGGTTGAGTTCCTCATCACTGGAGTAGTAATGACCATCATCTTCACTCTCCATTGCTAGAGAGTGAGCTAAGTTTAGAATTTCCAGTTTAAAGTTCCGGTGGAGTTCATAATTCCATGTATTGAGCGAATTGAATGTGTATGGAACTCACCCAGATGCATGTTATAATGAAGCAGAGGAAGATAAGCATGAGTGTAGTTCAAATCCTTCACGAGGAGGCATTTAGAAGTGGACACCAAATGCTTCTCCAAGGATGTTAGACACCTCCCACATGCAAGGTCAGTTTCTCACAGCTCTAAATTCAATAGCTAAAGCTCAAATAAAGCATAGCAAACTCTAATACAGTACAACCATTTATTGCAGTCGATGCACTACAATTGAGCAAGAATAGAATTTTAGCCTATTAAAGCAATTCAAGCATAGAATGGTGCTGGTTGCAAACGTGCAACATGTTGCTGCCAATTGGCTCAGTTTATCTAAATATTGCACTCATATACAAGTTAATTATTGTGTTGATGTTCTTTACTAATTTTAGTTTGTTATAGATGGATTTAAAATTATATTTTGAAAATGAATTTGCAGGTTTTAATGGGGAGGGGGGGGAGGTTTAATGTATGCTAGGTACTACAATAGTGAAGGCTTCATGGTAGGCTGGAATTACATTTGGAGCTAAAAATAGAAACAACTACCATTAGGATGCTAAAAAACTGCCTAAATAAGTTTCAGCTAAGACATGATACATGATGTTTTTTCAACCGCCATTTTGAAATGTGCCAATATAGGGAGTACCAGTGCAATACTTGCATGGCTATACACATGTGCACTTATGCCACTGCAGTGCCACTCTGTGTTGTACATATACCTACCCTAAGGGACATAAAGAGAGTTGAACTAGTTACTCACCTGGAAGATCTAATGGGTGGAAGCTAGCATTATGTGACAGTGATTGTAAATGCACACCCTGTCTTACCATTGCAATGAAGTTAGAAGTCAGTTCGCCATGCTGAGGATTTGCTGGTATTGACGATGCCTAGCCGGTGCTACTGCTTTAACTACTGTTATTCGTGATCCTCTCATTCATTAAAACTTCCAGGTCATCGACTTCAGCATCATCCAATTCTACTAATCAATATTTATTGCTATCCTTCCTTATATCTTTGCTATCTGTCACATACTAGGCAGTCGCTGCAAGCAACCAGTCAAATCATAGATCAGAGAAAACTGCATAGTAGTTACTTGCTACGTGGAAGTGCTGAATATGTTCATATGCAAACTGAAGTGTAAATTTAATATTGTGACATGAGCTGGAAAAATGGGTTATCAATAGTCACAACCTTTCATATGACATATTTCTCAGCATGTGTTAATATTGAATCACAGATGTTCTAAACAAGCTAGACCTATAGAGTATCAGGCTTCTTATGTCAAGGGTGTTAACTCTATTTGTTCTGAGAGGATTTTATTAACAGTGCCTAAAATCTCATAATACCTCATCCAAACAGTATTCAAAAGTAAGTAACACATACCAGGAATTTCATAGTGCTCATCAGAAAAGGATTTAGTCTGTAAGATTAACAAAAAATCACTATAAAATAAGCAAGCAAACAAAAAATATAGAGTATTGGCTCACAGGTGTCGATGGAAGACCTTCTCCTGAGAGGCCACATTTTTGAACAGCACTTGTAGGCAATCCTAATCAGAGAATGCATAGAGTGGTGTAGTTTTAAGGCGCACCTTTCCCCATTGGGTTGTAAAAGAGTGCTGTGCGCATTTAAACCATATTTTGGTAGAACATATGTTAAAAGTGTCAGAGTACCTACTATCTTGACTTATATCTTTTCATATGAGCTGAGAAAAATAGGTAGACATTATATTTCTTGTTACATTTCCTTTGGCATATATTTCATTTTGAAATTATAGATCTTCTAAAAGTAGATTGTTTAATTGGATAACCTGAGAAGAAAAAAACCCTTCATGCTTCTTGATTAATTTGCTGAAAGCACTTTTATTGTATAGACCAATTTGTTCCACATGAAAAAAATCACATTCAATAAAATCTTGTGTTCCAAACTAAGTTACACCTACCAGGATACTCACTGGCTTGCTCATCAGGGAAGGAAGGAGTCTGAAAAATAAATAAACATTCATTAAATCAAGCAAATACAGCAATTAGAGTTTTGGCGCACCTGTGTGAATGGAAGACCTGATGTCCCAATTTTTGTACAACCACTTGTGGGCAAACCAGGATCTGAAGTTTCAGTATATATCAAGAATGTATTCATACTATGTAGGGATAATAAATCTGAGTTCTATCATGGTACTATAAATAGCAAAGTGCAGTGCATATATAAGGAATAAGTGGACAAACTGTCAGAATTACATGACATTAAAAGGAGGTCAATGTCTTTCACCTATGTACATCCTAATACACTCTTAGTCCAGAGCTCCAAGTTTCTGTTTATCTTTATATTAATACACAATGAACATAAGCTAAGAACTAAGAAAATGAGAGATAAAAAAACAGATCTCATATATTTCTCGGCAATTCCTCATGTTTGTAATGGTTGTCAAGAGTTACAGAAGTTCTAAATCTTCTAGGGCTTTAGAGTAGTAGGTGGTTAGGGCTATAGGTTCCTATTGATGACAAGTATAAATTTTGACTACCTTTTGTTCTCATTTTTTGTGATAAAAACTGAATACAGATTGTCATGGCTTCAAGTTCAGGCTGTGGCCACCCAGCAGCCAGGAAAGTCCATAAGGCATTCCATAATCTCGATTGAACTGTTAACACTTTGTGCTAGGCTGCACAATGAAAAGTACAAGCAGTCGGAGATCGTGTTCTCATGTTTTAATATGGCTGGGAATATTTCTTAATGTGATTCTAGTGCTTCTCCTGTGGAGTACCAACTACCTGCACAACAACAGGCAATGTAAGTGAGATGCTTAGCAGTTCTCTGGCATAGCAATGGCTATTAACTATCCCCGCTTCTTAAAATCCTTTCATGTCTCAAGTTCTTAGCTAGACAGGGATGTGGAATCAGCGGCCACAATGACTATAGTGTTGGGAATTTTTATAAGCTAGTGAAGTTCATAGGGAGCATGATTCCAAGATATAAGCATAACATTTTTCAAGATATAATTGATTAGTTAAGCATGCTGGCTTGCAAAAACAATAACAGAACACTACATCAGTCATCAGTGTTTGGATGAGCTATTGAAAATAATAGCTTGAGTATACAGAGAAGGATTGCTGCAGACCTGTAAGATAGAGCATATTATGCAAATGCTGATTCTTGTGATGTGTGCTACCAATGCTACAAGCCTGTCTTTAAGTACATTGAGGAGAATGAAGATGTAGGTATTTTAACCATGAAGAAAGGTAGTATAATGCCATTGGCTAATTATTTTGTAAAAGACAATTTTGTGAAGATTGAGACAAGCTAACATTCTTTTGCTGACTTTCAAACTGTGCATGGTGTTAACCATTTCATTACGCAATGACCGGACCACTCCAAATTTGCCAGTGCCACCCCTGGGTAAGCACTGCATGTTGTTGCAGGTTGAGTCAGTAGTACCACACAGAATGCTTGGGGCACTGACGCTCTATATATATACTGCTTGATGGCAATTGTTGCATCTTGCCAATTACAATATATATATACTGTATGTTAGCATAAAATGCAGCGTCAAAGGTTCCACTCTTTGTAGACATTTCTGTAGCTTCATCAAAATGAATCCTCTGCTATGAAGAGTACCAAAGTCTTCTGGAACAAGCTGAATGCTACTGTGAAGGATTGCGTAACTAGGAGAGAATGGTGCTTGGGGTCAAATTATTGAACTCTTATGTCATGTGTGATTAATGACCGTCTAGTATAAATATGAAGATATTACGCCACGTGTTGATTTTGTTTCCGGTAAATAAGGAAGTGGTGACTGCAAGCATTGCACTTCTTATTTTATGCTCTTATTTGGAGATGCTTCATTTCTGTATAGCTGCATAAGGAATGTAATTATTGTTAGGTTTAGTATATAGTTTTGTAAAGTATATTTGTCATGATTTACACCTATTTTCATGATCAACATCAATTCTTCTCAATCTTCAAAGGCGCGCTGTTTCTCCATACACTGACACGTTAATACACAATACCATTAGCTCCCACAGGAGCCCAAGGGTAAGGGAGGTTACACTGCACATATCAACAACACAATACCACTAGCTTTAATAGTTAAGAGCTGAAGGGTAAGAAAGGTTCCACTGCATACATCAATAACACAATACTATTCGCTCCCATAGTTAAGATCCCACACTGTAAGGGTGATTTAACTGCACACATCAACCATTAGCTCCCATAGTTAGGTGCCCAAGGTTAAGGGAGGTTCCACTGCACACATCAACAACACAATAGTACTATATAGCTCACTTTGATATGCCTCAAAGTTGTCCTTTATGTCACTGAAGTCAGCGTCAAGTGCTTCTCCCAAATATTTACTGACGTGACTTAGCTCCATGCGCACTAACAACTTGCACAAACCCCTCCATGTGCATGGATATTTCATTTCTGGTGTATTATTTTTCCATTTCTCCATGACGGCCCTCAAGCACTCCTCGGGGTTGTCTTTATGCGTGGATGCTATAAGCCTCGTAGGAGTCACCCTGATTATTTCTGCTATTTTACACCAATCAGCAGCCAGCTCATCATCAAGCCGTAATTTTCGTACCTCTCCCTTTGGGCCAATCCACTGAATTAGCTGCATGTGACCTAGGTCGATGCTTTCATCATACGCTGAATATCACAAAACAAAAACAGTACATTATCACAACAACAATATAAGGTAGACACCACAGCGGGGCAAACATAGACAAATGCTGCCAACCACAAATCCCTCCACATATCTAATAATATTTGAGGAAGGGAAGGTGGGAATGGGAGGAGAAACTGTTAGCACCTCTACCACCTCTGCAATAGAACACTTTAGGACCTGTACTTATATATAGTACCTGTACCATTAGTAATCAAGAATATGGATAATTAACACATTACAACCTCTTGAGCAGTGACCAAGTACACTTTAGGACCTGTACTTATATATCTGTACCATTAGTAGCACATTACAACCTCTTATGGAGCAGTGCCCAAGTACAGATGCAATCAATCGATGTATTATATCTATCATATGTGTAGAAGGCTAGCTAAGGGACGGACGATGTTTGAACTGCTATATAGAGGAGCCTGGAGGGTGTCATGTGTGGACATCACATTACCAATAAATATTTGGTGTAGAACAGGAGGAGATATAGTCATGATATGCTTAACCAAGACTATAGTAAAGTACTGTTGTTGCTTATCCACAAGTAGATGCCATGTGAAAGTAGGAAGTAGAGATATTAGTATCTTTGGGATGGCCTAAATCAAAAGGATTTGAGATAATTATTTTAATAGCAATTCTAGTAGTAGAATCAATGAACTCTCAGTTGACAAATAATTATAATAACTTACTCTCATTATCATTATTCCTGATGAATGCTTGAGGGTCAATGCTTGAGGGTCTAGCCCAAAACACGAGAGTAAAATTTGAAATTGATTATTGAGAAAAGTTATTGTAATTATAGAAACACTGCAGTTTGTGTTGGGGTCTATACTGAAGTAAATTAAAATATAATACACATACACACACACAATATATATATATATATATATAGATATAGATATAGATGTTATTTTTAACAGAAAATTTTACTAGGTCAATATTCTGCATTTTGTGTGTTAATAGCATGCATGCACGCAGCTTATAGGCTTGGATATCTTTGGGCCTACACTCACATGTCCAACATTATTAGACCTGCCTAACTTTGGGAAGGTTTTGGACCCTGGGGGCCCTTAGGCAATGGCCCCAAAGCAGACATAACAGCCAAACTAAGGCAGATAGAGGGTCCAAACTGAGTTGTAGATTATATTTGGTCAACTTAGAGGGAGACAGGATCAGGCATTCTGGTCTGGAGGGATGTGTGAGTCGGATTTCTGTTTGTCGCATAGGGGGCACCACAAACACCTTGAAAATTGTAACTAGAAGATAGCATGCAGATGGACAACCGTGACTTATGGCCTAGGACTAGAGCTAGGGCTAGTATGGAAAAATAAAGTGGGATCATGTAACATGCCTAGCCCTAGTATTATCCTAACTTTAGTGCTAGCATTTGCCCTAACTCTACCCCCTGATTCTAGCCCTAGCTCTAACTCTTGTCCTAACCTTAGCCCTATGTCTAACCCAACATTAGTCCTAACCCTAGCCCTAGCCTTAGTCTTATCCCTAGCCCTAGCCTTAGTCTTATCCCTAGCCCTAGCCTTAGCCCTCTATCGACAGCCTTAGCCCTCTATCGACAGCCTTAGCTATAGTCCCATCCCTCTATTCTATGTTAAGTGTGAACTGGTGTTGATTAACCTACATACACCTAACACTCCATGGGTTGTTAGGGACTCATAGTCCATAGTTTTCCTTCTAAAGGCGGGTTCACAATACGTCGTGAGAATTGGAGAGTAAATACCCTAAGATATCTTTAACACAGGTTAAGAAGCCAAGTATGCTCTGCACCATAACAAGAGACAGTATATACCAAACCAATGAAATTTCAGTTACCACTCAATATCAAGTGATTTTGCATAACAATAATGGTGCACTGAACAGTGAACTCTTGATTTGTGGGCACAGGTAGCTTGACTACAAAAATTACTCCCCTGATAACTTGTACATGATATAACCTGTACATAATGAAAAGTACAATTAGAGTATGTATATTTCTTAGTTACTTACTAGATATCTGCACATCCCTGCTCTGAAAATGAAACGATAAAATAATATTTAAAAAGGAGAAATGTCAAATTTGTGTGTATAAACTAACTTTTGCTGATTCCTGACATTGAGAGGTTCCTGTTCGGCTTTGTGTGTTGTCAAGACGACCTACAGTTTCAACAAGACACACAATCAAAGTAAGTTTCTAACATGAACTTATTAGAAGTCAAGCAATCACAAAACTTTATATTTTGTTTAGGTGTACAGTAGCACGCCCTATGCTGGTTTGAGCTCATATTTCAAAATGCCGGATAGCAAACTCCTCTAAAAACAAAGCTCATTATCTAAGATAAAACTCACACTTGCAGCTTCTTAGCTGCATAAATGGTAGTTTTGGCCACTACTGGATTCAAAAAAGACTCTTGCATGTCTTGAATCCTTCCTTAACAGACCAAAAAACCTTTGAAATTCATTTTCGACATTCTCTCTCTCTTTTATTCCCCACACAAGTTTTTAGAAAACGTTCCTTTATTAAAAACAACAACATTAGTACGAGAATAGTTGAAATGTCATAATGCACTTCTGTGATAATCATTTTCTTGATTGCGGAATGAACTGGTTGGAAAGGATCATCAAAGAACCTTGAGTCATTTCAAGGACACTATTGGACAGGCATTATTCTTAGCAGAATTAATGACCTCTGTTCAATTCTGCTAGAACCTGCTCCTAGGCAACTGTTACAAAGTCCAAAAGAGGATGCAGATGATCCTCTCTCTCTCTCTATATATATAATTATATATAAATGTGTTGGGTTAGTGCTGTCATTAAAGGTGGCACTAGCCACTTTTAAACCAATGATTGGTATATATATTATAAGCAATTCCCAATGGTAAGGTATTGTTCAACTGCTTGTGCTTACATGGCTACAGATTTCTTTCCTTTGTTTTTTGGCAGGTCAATTCAATATAGATGTCCGTAGTAAAATTACCACATTTATGTTATAATGTTGAGTATGTAATAAGCGCTATCAATGTAGCAACACCACCCTGATCTGGACTAGCTGCCCATTGATAGCAAATGTCCACCGTGCTGTTGTAGGACTAGGCTGATTACACATAGCAAATGCCCATGGAAAGTCAACAAAGTGGACATTTTGAGAACAAGTACAACTAGCTAAAGCACAGGCACCAGCTTCACATCCTTATCTGGAGCGAACTTTAGCTTCACACTTTATCGCAGATTAGAAATGTGTATGTGAATAAAATTGGTGTGAATCATTTGGAATCACCAGTTTCACAATACAAAACAAGTATTACTGTTTGCCCATGGGCTTGCAGTATACAATTACAGTAATTTAAATTGTTTGAACAATGTAAACTTAAGCAAGATTCTCTGAGATATAATCTCTTTTTATGAATGCTAAAAGTGATTTTTACCCCAGTTCCAAATCAATAGGATACTCACTACGAGATAGGCCAAATGGTAAACAAGGCATTAGTCATAACTATGCACTTTGAAACAAGTCTCTCTATAGATGTTACCTATGAAAAGTGGCATAATAGGACACCGACTCTCCCCATTGACCACGACTCTTCAAAATCTAATGAAGCTACATACTTAATAATCTGCCTACCAAGTTTGGTAATGATCTCCAAGAGTTATTTTGTTAATAGATGCATACAGACCGAGAGTCAGACCAAATGCACAAACCGACATGAGTACAAAGAAAACCCTCCTTATGTCCATCACACTCTTACAACTACTTATACTACATCACATCATCTGTGGCTAATCTGATTGGTTAATAACTATAGGTTACATAGGCGCATAACCTATACTTTTAACCGCATGTAGTTTAGCGCGTGCGCAATGCAGTATAAGTAAGATAGCCTATACAAAAGAGTCGGTTATGCGCCAGTGTAACCTACTCATTTGCTGTTACATTCCTCGGCTTCGCCTCAGGGTAACCGCAAACTCGGAGGTTACATAGGCGCATAACCGACTCTTTTGTATAGGCTATCCTATACATATTATGCACATACAGAAATAAATGTCTGTGCCTTATATAGTTTGATTGCTAACCATATTTTTGTTCATAGCGATTCAAGTCCTCCTTCAGATCAGTGATAGTGTGAGTCAGATCAATGATAGTTTGAGATTTCTCTGAAATTTGCTTCCTTAGATCATTGAATAGTTGAGAGCTCTCTGAAAGATGGATTTTTTCTCCATCATCAGAATAGTCATATATCAACCTATAGAAAACACATCCTTTCACATCCTTTCAATATATAAAGCACCATGATTCTAAATTATAAATTATATCATCTCATAAATAAACCATAATTTCATAATTTAGTTATTACATATCCATCCCTTACATATCCATCCCTTACTTACTTCCGAATAGTCGATTCCATGCTTATAGACTTGAGGTAATAAATGAGATGAGCTCGGAGGGGAACATTCAAAACCTCCATTTCCATTTTCCAGCGAACAAGCAAAGTCCTAGAGTCTACATCTGGCAAATGACTGGACATTTCTAGAGCTACAGCTAGCTCCTCTAGTTTCCCGAGAGTTTTGTCAACGTCGTTGGCAACTACTAACATTGCATCCTCTCGTAATGAAGGAGGTTTCTACATTTGAGGAAAAATATTACTGTTACTTATTACAACATGGTAAAAATAGTATCTTACACATTGCAGATCAAGCCAACACTCCTGGTTAGAATTCAGATCACAGCATTGGCTTTTCTGACATCTAAGAGTTGGCTCGGAGAAAACAGGACCAAAAGGCAATTCAATGAAGTGTTCAGGCTCTTCATTGCTGCTGCACTCCAAACATTGAAATGCTAACTTCATGGTAATACCTGGTAGCCATTCAAGTACTTCAGTCGAACAGGATTCAAGTAGCGTGATGATTTCTCGGCATGTGCTGAGCAATGAGGGGTATTGGTATTTACGGGGTTTGACACGCATGACATCAATCCGCACACTTTTAATCTCCTCGGTAATCACCAGTTGGTCAATGCGGTGGTTACATTTGCCATATTCATAACAAATTTTGTTTGAATATATTTGATCAAAACTGACTTCACAATTACCGTCTTTAGAGAGGAGAGCAACAAACCGGGTGAAAAAACCAGGGGGTAGGTAGTCAGTGCTGAATATCAAGTGAAGAGATGCTGGCATACACATTTCAACTAGCTTCAAAGGACCTTTGGGTGGTGCTTGTGCTTGGTCTTTCTTCCTGTTGGCGGTTGTGCTTTGCTTCAGCATAGCTGGAACAAAATACTCCTGACCAAGCATACGATGTACCTTGGAACCAGTTTTAATCTTTGCTATGAAGAGGAAGTCCTCCAACAAATCAAGAATAGCTTCTGGTTGAAGAAACTTCTGCCTGCTCAAAATTTTTAGGTACAAAGACTGTACAAGAATTCCATTCTTACGAAGCAGTACCCACAAATGTGGTGCTATATTTTCTTCCTCAAAACCTTCCAAGGGAAAAAGAGCAGCAATGATCTTGACTAGCCACTGCGGATTAGCAATGACACGACGAGAAAGACTGGAGATATGTACATAATGAAAATGTACACCAAGACTGTGATAGAAGTGAAGAACACTGCCAACGGTCTTCAAAGGAATGGAACAAGCAAGAGCAATGTCTTCAACTTCATCCATAGATACTAAAGGCTTGCATTTCGACAGCTCATTCAATACCTTCCGAAACAAGACCCATGTTATTGGAGTGGGAATGCTATTCCCTTTAGCAAAGGAACTGACCCACTCTCTGACACTGCCATATGCGCGATCCTCTTTTGCTCCTGCACCTGCTGTTGTGTTGTCCACAATGACACCCTTATCGACTATGTCAGCATAGGCTTTCCCCTTGCATGCTTGAGAAATGCTACCAAGGATTTGCTTACCATTTTTTTGCACGCTGGGATCATCTCCATGTGTGCCTATAGGTAAAATGCGGGAATGCATGGAAAGCACTTTTTCAGAACTATTGCTGGATAGTTCTGGAAGAGAATGATGGATGTCAATCACAGATTCTCTGGAGGTAGATTGCTTGACACAACGAGTATTGCTAGCTCTGTCATGAGCTTTTTTGATAGAAAAGTGATCACCTTTCATCGTAGTAGAGTGTATGGATGCCATACACTGCTGCAGGAGTTGTAGATTGGTCACATTCTCCACATCAGCAGTGGCCTTGCCTTGGTAATTTGAGTACGAGATGCACAGATCATTTAAGTTCTGTCTTGCATCAAATGTGAGCAAAAATATTGTTTTGGAAGTGAGAAAAGCCGGCAAAATATTGCGGAAAATGTGCTGGCCACCACAGTCCCATACACGCATCCAGGTGTCAGATGCTTTCCGTGCTGGTTGAATTGTAAGGGCACGAGCCAAAACTTTATCAACAATGCCTTTAACATCAGGATGGAGAAACACTGCAGTGTCAGTGCCTAGTCGATTTTGAGAAGTGAAAGATGTTCCCCCTGGTTGAGAGCGACGAACTTCATGTATAAGACGAGCCATTTCATCATACTCATCTTCATCAGTCATGTCAGCCCAATACTTCTGTTCACAAGCACTCGTCCACGTTGCTCCTGGTGGTCTGTTGATTACTAAAGGTTTGAGAGAGCCAAGGTCTGCCATGAGAGTACTGTTCGCAATTTCTGGACATGGCTGATTCTTCAGTCCACACAAGAGGCTGGTTTTCCCCACACCACCACTACCCAATACCATCACACAAGTGTATGTCACATCACACATGCCATTCTGCAGAGCTCTACGGTATTCCCCTGTATTGATAAACTCAGATTAAACTGGTTCTTTGATCATCAGTATGAATCTTACGTTCGAGTCGCCTTTGCTTTTCAGTAGCAAGGTTAGATTCATCTTGATCTGCCTATATCAAATCCTATATCACGAAAAGTGTGTGTTATGGTTATTGCATTCATCTATAATCACTGAATTGACCGTTACATCATATAAAATATCCATACACTATGCACACAGGTTGTTAAATGGGGGTGCTTACTATCAGTGACTGCTAGAAAAAAAGTACTTTAAAAACTGATTGTAATACAAGTGGAGAGAACAAATAGTTAAAGAAATACTCAAGGGAGAGGAGCACAGAAAAATAGATAATCTTAAAAAAGGTATAGTTGTAGGGGTCATAAAAATAATTTCTCTCTTCTCTTTTACATCCTGTTCTGCATCCAGAGTTTATTTTTCCATCCTTGGGAATTCATTTATAGAGCATTATAGATTTTGGGATCCTTTAGCCATAGTAGAGTAACTTCTTTGCAGTGGCATTTTAGATGATTGGGCATTTGCAAAAGCTAGCTCTTCTATGCACACAAAAATAAGCTTGTTCCTATTTGGAGCTGGTTAGGTAAATCTGTCCTCACTGGCATAAGGATGTTCCCTGGTAAGCCACAACAGTAGACTCACACTTGTTTTTCCATATGTTAATCACGCGCTAGTTACTCCATGACCACAGTTTAATCAATGATAGACTACTAGCCATGGCTATTGCTGTTTTTGCTGTCCTGGACATGTCAGAACAGAACAGTAAAGTTGAGCAGTAGCATCTAGATAAGCTGATGTACAAAGTGAGATGTCAGGAGAGAGCACATACTTAGCCAAGTACATCGTTTATTATGCTACAATTATTTGTTACAAAGACTGTCTCGACAATCAACTTAAATTTACCCACTATAGCCTTCATCAGGAACAATGAGATGCTAAGACTTATATGATTCTTAGAATCTTATTATTCCTGGTAAGGGTTAGAGTATCTAGCAGGAATGTCAAATGAGTACATTTAAGTTTCATAATCGAGAAAGTCATATCTACAATGTCAACTGAAAATTCTTTGAAAGCTACAATAGTTTTCTACAGAAATGAAATTGATCACACATAGAACTTTATGTACATAGATTAATATCTATACAGAATGGAAATGGAATCGGCTCTGGGATCATTCCAATTGCAAGATACAGTCCTCCTCATTTGATTCTGTGCAAACAGTTATTTTGTAAATTAACATCACAGTTGACATGCATCGTGCACCTTACTCTCTCCCATCACTGGAAAAAGGGGAGTGTGAGCAAAACATTTTTGGTGAACAACAATACACAAATTCCAAAATGAATGTTTGTAAATGTTGTCGACCAATTCTGAGGAGAGTTGTCTAGAAACAAATCACACCCATGATTAACTTTCATACAGCAGGTTAATATATAAATAAAACAAGGACGAACAAAATGTAACAATACTTGATACACTGCTATATCTCTATGGATAATCAATAGGCTCTTTATGTCCATCCCCACTGTCTGCAGGAAGGCATTAAACTGCTCCAGGAAGGTATTAGCTACAGATTAACCTCTCTTCTCAGTACTGTCACTGCTCTAAGATCTCAACTAAGCTTGGATGTATGCACAGACTACTTTTTCTTGCTATTAACTGCTTTCACCGAGTCCAAAATTATCCATTGCAGATGCTGAAGCTTGATCACAATCGTTTATGCCCTGTTGACCAATTCCCCACTGTTGTCAGATGTCACAGTTACTCCTGGCCAGCTTCCAAACTTTGTAATCACAATGAAGAAACTCTTGGCATTGTTGAATATGTTCACAGCATGAACAGGATATTTTTTTGTTAATTTTATTCCCAAGAGGATATCCTCACTCTACCATATGGCAAGTGCAGTGATGAGAATGTAGAGCATATATTTAACAAAACTAATGTGGCAACAACATCCTATACTCTTTTAAATTTGTTCTATATAGTGCATGCAAACCTAAATGCTTCATAGTTGGGCAATTTCAAGTTTCCGGCATCTACTGGGAAAGACTAAAACTTCCATTCGGAACTCGTCTCACAAATGCCAAGACATAAGAAAAGATCTTTATTTATGAATTTTGTGTCATTCTACCAGACTTGTTTGGGTATATGCAGCAACTTCCTCTGTCCGCAATGTATACTAATAAAACACTTATGACCTCTCTCTGTCACCAATCATGTCGCTGCCCCATATCCATGTCAACCAATCTCATAGTAGGATTGCCTCATGTGTACGGTTGGTTATGTACATTACCAAATAAACCAAAGTTCGGTGACAAAATTCTTACTCTGCAACTTGAGTTCTTCACATCTTTCAGGCTTATGACAGAAGTTTCTCCATGGTAATGTTGATGATCGATATCAGACTGCTTCTATGATATATCTAATTTGCTTTTCAATAGCTCCACATCTGTAGTCCAATATGAAGGGATATCATTTAACATTCGGTGGACCGGCATCTTCAATCTAAGCAAAGAGCACGGCTAGACCTATTCAAAAGACAAAAAGAGATTGCCTTAATATCGATGTTGAGCTCAAGATCTGTGATATGTGAAGAACTGGATAAATTAAGCTCAAGTGGCAGTGGAATGCCATATAAGAAAGTGGATTGCAGATGATTTTATGTGGAGCTAAAAATATATCTGTGATTTTCAGTTCTTAGAACACCTTTAAACTCCATGTGTTTGAATAATTGGGCAGCTACAATACGTATGCAGCTTAATATCAAATCAGGCACGGCATTGAGAAGAAACTGACCTGCCAGCATTACTCCATTATAGCATCAAGCTCAGAATGGGTTTCTGTCAGCTTTTATGGTAGGCCTGCATTCTCCAAGCATAGAATAGGAGAGGGTTGGTGTTGGGAAGTGATCCCAAAAGTCGTATCGGGGACCATTAATTCCAATGCCTCAAGATCATGGGAGTGTGGAATATTCTTGTCAGGAGGGCAATGGTTTTAAGAGAAACTATCAGAAGCGTAGAAAATACCTCACAGTATGGTGAAGGAACTGCTAACATTAGTGATTGGGCAAGCTTTATGGGGCAAAATAATGGTGGGGGTGAGCACCTAAATACTGGTGTAACAGTGTTGTAGTGGTGGACATCTTGATATTAGGTGGTAGTAAGGATGTCAATGTGACGAACCTCATGAAAAGCCTGTTCTTCTTCCAATATAATCTGCTAATTATAATAGTGGATAATCTGTCCTGCAATGATGTAATAATATCTTTCTGCAGCCGGCCCCTTTAGCATCAGAGAACCCGACATCATCTCACAAGAGCTGGAAGAAACACTTGTATCTACCTGGCCAAACTGGGCTAAAGAGAGATGGAAAAACTAGGAATGGCCAAGGTTACTAGCCAGAAGGGGAAAAAGGAATTTTGAATTGCAGGGGGTCTTCAGGCAGTTCTAGCAACAGAGATGGTACCGTGCAACTTCATGTCATAGATTGCCGGGTCAGGGTTAACCATCATGCCATCAAGTTACACTTGTTAGCAATCTGATTTCTCCACATTGCTGAAGGCACGAAGGACCACTTTGAGCCTACCCATCAACAACTACAATACATTCAGATACAGGGAATCAAATGGTTGGAAGCATACCAAGGGTGGGAGAAATCTCCTGATATTCTTATGAAGCTAAAAAGAGGTGGGAGGCCCACCTATACCATTGTACACGACAAAATGCAATGCATGCTGCTTGGGCCTCTGTTGCTTTCCAAAATCAGGGGACATGAAAATTACACTGATATCAGAAGCTTCTATGAACCAACATGCCACTTGTCTTGCTCAGCTAATGCAGTGGGTCATCCCTCCTGCCAGGACATCAGAAGAGTGATTATTACAGTCGAAGATACATAAATTTCATCATGGAATCCAGCTCTTCACCATCCTCCCAGTATATAGCTCATTCAATGCACTCAAGTTCCATGCAAAGACAGCTACTATTGGTTTAGTCTTAATCTAGAGAGGAAAATTTACCCATAGCATCTAGTTTTATGTGTAGCATCCTGAGCATATAATATATATATATATATGACACTGTGTTACAAAACTGAGTTAACAAACTGCAAATAATAAATAAGGTTACAAGTAATGACAATACAGAGATTAGGGGTAAAGACAGTTGTGGGAATTATTACCACCTACAATAAGTAGTTATATTATACTAACACTTGCACAGTGTAAGATGTTGGACACAATTGCTAGTATAGATTCAAATACTCACCAAATATGAGGAGAGTCGGAACATCAAGAGGAGAGTGATCAATATCAGTTTACATACAAGAAGAAAAAAATGTAACATTAACATAAATGACATCATTTTAATTATGCACAATACTAGTATACTTCTAAATTTATTCAAATTTATTCAAACTTGTACAATTTCTCTCAGCTGAACCAAAAAGCTGATCTAAAGATAAATGTTAAAGTTCTAGTATATTATTATAATGTGATCTTGAACTTCACGGAACTAAGTACACACACCGGAACTGGAAAAAAGAAAGAAAATAAAAATGCCACCACAAAGTTAGTTTTTGTCTTTCGGTATGCTCATTAGTTACAGTGCACCTTCCCCTGATTAACAAAAAACGAGCTAATTCAAGAATTCTAAATTTGCTTTTTGTTTTTAATCCCAATACTTCCACAAAAATACTCCGGTCTTCATCAGGGCAAAACTCTTAAAGTATTAGATGTCAGCTGAAAGTACAAGTTTGATACTTCAGGTTTTCATGAAGGTGTGGCTTATAGTGATAAAGGCACTACA